>CM053772.1:206453267-206515383 GCA_028658325.1 Potorous gilbertii | reverse complement strand
CCTGTGATTCATATTCATATATTCATATTTAATTCAGGCAGACAGGTAATAAATAATAAATAAATAATAAAGGAATATGAGTGCAGTACCAAGCAGAATAGAAGCTACATGGAGTACCAGATCCAGTATCAATGTCATTTATTAAGAGAACACCTTAAAGTCTTCTGCTTCAGCTGAATAAAGGGCTCATTTTAGCCATCACAGGCACCCAAACTATTCTAATATGACATCTGACATGATTAACTACAGTCACTGCTAATTAGGTTGTGTTAATAGACCCCAAATGCAAGATCTAGAATGTGTGTGAGCTAACAGTCCTTCTGGCAAAATCGACCAACCACATAAGATGTGTGGTGTTCAGTACCACAGTTTAGAAGGGGCAATGACAAATTGGAGTGCATAAAAGTAGAGGGTGGTAAGGGAACTTGAAATCATGTTATATAAAGAAGGTTAAATGAAGGAATTGGAGATGCATAGACTGAGGGCAGCTCTCCTGCATTTAAATATCTACAGGGCTGATGCATGGAAAGACACTCGAATTGGGAGTCAGAGACTTGAGTTGTCATCCTAGAGTGCACGCAGTTTCTCAAAGGACAATTCCCTAGACTTTTCAGTCAGTTTCATCTTCTGTAAAGTGGTGATAATGTTTATGCTTCCAACCTCACAAAGCTGTGAGGAAAAGTGCTTTGCAAAGTATCAAGTACAAGATAAATGTGAACAGCGATGATGATGATGATGAAGATGATGATGATGATGATTAAGAAAATTCTGTTTGATTGTAACGGAGAGAACTAGGATAGAAACTGGAGAAATATAAAAATCTAAGGCTTCGTAACAGTCGTTAAAATGGAATGGGCTACCTCATAAGGTACTGAATTTTCCATCAGTGGATGTATGTGAGCAGGGATTACATGATACTTGTCATGGATACTATAGAAAGAATTGATCCATGGGAGTGAGGGGGGAACAGAGGAGACAGAGAATTAGATGAGGTGACCTCTAAAATTCAACTCTAGACTTTTGATTCACACACAATTGCTCAATCTCATCTCCCGGCCTTTAAATGTGTTGTTCTTTCCAGCTATAATGTCCTCCCTCCTCCTCTAAATTCTATCCATTATTCAAAGCCTCCATTCAACCCTCACCAAGAGGGTTGGACTGACCCTGTCATCCTTTCCAGCTCTACATCTATGCTTCTAAGAAAGCTCAGAATTCAAGAATATCTCTCTGAGATAAAATACTTCCTCTACCCACCTCCTCAAGCTGATGAGAGCGTAAAATGAACTAGTGGAGATGAAAACTGAAAGATGACAATTCAAAGAGCCACACTAGAATAAGCTTCATAGGGTATCAACTATGATCTAGGAGCTAAGACAACCCTTTTTTCTGGTTCACATTTTCTATTTCAACATGGAGCTGATGTTTCAAGTATGCAAAATAAACGTGAAATATGAAGTCATTTTCTGAATTTCTTTCTATTTCCAAGACTTCATCTCCATTCACAAATTCTTATTACAACTCTGGACAGAATATTCCTTCTGCAAAGTCCTTCCTGATGCTTTATTAATCATGTCTTTATCTTTCAGCTAAGGAAGTTGAGGGGCAGAGAGCTTAGTAGGGCAAAAGGGAAATTAGAGGTGTTAAAAAGAAAGTCAGAAATGCTGCATTTCCAGGCTCATGCTTATCCTACACAAGTGTGAAAGCATGCTGTTACAGTACAACAAAGCAGCAGCGGAAGCCCTGGGTTTGAATCCCAGCTCTGTCATTCAGTCCATGGGACCTTAGGCAATCTAGGTGGCCTTAGTCAACTTGATGCTTCCCCATCTGTGAGGATGATCTTACCCAGGCAGTTAAGAGGATTAAAAAGTGATAACAATATATTTGGAAGCTCTATAAAAGGTTAAGCGTACTGCAAATGGAAGATATTAGTAACAGGTGCCTCCACTGAAAATGTCCCTGCTTCCCTAGGGCATTCCATATGATGTGTGAGACCAGGCTGGGATTCCAGAAATGCTGCTTAGCACATGTTTGTGTTTTTGTGATTTTTTTTAACCACTAGCCCTGGCACAGTAAAAACAATGCAGTCATCCAAAACCTACCCTATACAGTTTGCAGTTTTGTGAGATCACTCATTTCCTCGTTGTTTTTTTTAAGAAGTCCCCTTCTGTGCTGTAAAGCTAAAGAAAAAAAACCATCACCAAGAAACATTCCTTTCTAAGAAAGCTAATTAACAACACAACTAAAATGTCTTCTGTTTCAATCTGCAGCTATGATATTGGGATCTGCTGCATGCAAGTCTTCCCTGAATGTAAAAAGATTTTCTGATTCAGCCTTTATTTCATTTTACTTCTCTGCTTAGACATGAGGGTTTTGGAGGTTTTTGTTTGGATTTTTTAACATGCCAGTAATCAAGCTGCAAGGCCTTGTCAAAAAGAATTGTATTCAAAAATTAGTTTCAAGACTAAGAATTGTCTGACTTCATATTTCATCCCACTAGCCCACCAAAGAAACCGATACCTTACTGAGAGCTACCCAAAATATACTTATGTCATTCAAAACAATAAAATGGATGCTGGCTGCTTAAATTATCAGGCAAGGCTTGGTTAAGTACCTGAAAAGTCTGTCAATTGCATTAGGGTTGAGAAATTAATAGAAAATCACACCTCTCTGTACTTTGGGCTAGAGGAATATGAGGTGTACAATTTTTTTTTCTTACATCATTGCACCTATTAAAGAATGATGGATAAAAGTTCATTCTGAACTCCACTACCTGAGGTGTTAATATTCTCTCAATGTTTCATCTCTTATTTTGAAAATCATTAAAGGCACAAGAATTTAAAAGTTCTTGTATGAGCAATATAAAAGCAGCTAAGATAAGAAGAGGAGCACTTGATTGGAGGGGGAAATCTTCACAACAAATATTTCTAACAAAGGCCTAACATTCAAGATATACAGCAAACTGATTCAAATACATAAGAACAAGAGCCAGACTCTAATAAATAAGTGATCAGTCAATCAATAAACAATCATTTGATGGGTGCTTACTATGTGACAGGAATGATATAAGTCACTGAGGGTACGGAGAAAAAAGTTAAATAGTCTCCAAGTGATCAAAGAATATAAATAGGCAATTTTCAAATGAAACCATCAACAACTATTTATAAGAAAGCTAGAAATCACTACTAATAAGAGAAATGCAAATTTAAGCAACTCTTAAGGTTTTACTTCATACCATGGAATTGGCAGAGATGGAAAAAGACAAAAATGTTAAGTGTTGCAGAGGTAGTAGGAAGAAAGAGGCACAACAAAGAGCTATTAAAGGAACTATCAACTGATGCGACCATTCTGGTAAACAATTGGAAATATAAGAGAAAAGTCTCTATACTGTATATACTCTTTTACCTAATTCAATATGACTCAGCAGAAAGATTGGTGGATTTGAATTCCTAGGACCTGGCTTTGAATTCTGTCTTTGCTTTTTACTAGGAGGGGCATTTCCATATCACCACAAGTCATATACACCCTAAGGTGGTTCTAATTTTGCCTTGGCCTTAGGGGTTGTATGACTCAGGGAAAGTCACTAACCATTTTTCAGACTCAGTTTTCCTGCCTACAAAAAAAAGGATAATACTATTAATAAAAATAGCACCTACTTCACAGGACTATTGTAAGCCTCAAAGAAAAAAAAAAATATATATATATATATGCAAATCTCAAAGCTCTACATGAAGGTGAGCTATTATTATGAAGTAAAAGAGATGAGGTTCAAATCCAGGGCCTCTAACTCCACATTCAGTGCTGAAAGTTTTCTGAGCAGTATTCATTGTTATCATTTACTTTTTCACAATTTATTTGTGTCCCCCATGCAGAATCAAGCAGAAAATGAGACTCTCAGTTCAGTTCCCTGAACCTTTTCTAAGTCTGAGGATTGATTCCTGTGGGTTTTTTCCCCCACTAACCCCCCCATAAGGAGTTTTTCATATTACTTGATGTGATTTCATTAAAGCTGAGCTTGCTAGAAATGCAATTATCCATATTCTGATACCAAAGAAGCCTTTCAATATACAGGATGTCAATTTCAACCTCAGCCCAGTTTTAGATACCCTGTTTCTACCACTCTCCTCTATGAATTCTCTATTGAAGTTCTCTATCCACTGGACATGGAAGTTCCTCCAAGTACTAACCTGGCTATAAGATTTCATCAATGCGAATGCTCCCACCAAAGATGCAGGCTGCAATTCATCCATCTCCACCTTATCATGTGTGAACTTTGTCTCTGTCCTTCCCTATGTTTGACACAGGAAGTCATTCCAAAGAAATGAGGGCCTTCCTCACTCCCTCAGCATTTTAAGGTACCAATGAAAGATGCAGTATCTAGTGCTTTATTGATAGCTCTTGTCACATGATCAGCCCATCTTTTTCTTTAGTCATACATTTCTTTGGTATCATTTACTCTTGGTCTTCCTCATAACCTCTTTTTTTTCTGTTCTGTTTTGTAGCCTGATCCACCAATCATTTGGTTAAACTCAGAAATTACAGAATATGAACTTCAATGTGGCAGAGTAAAATATATTCCTCAGTACAATTAACCATTATGAATCTAGACCATCCTAAGTTAATAGGAGTGCATAACTGATTAGGATGCTTTTATCGACCCAGACAAAAGTGAGTGAAATGTTACAATAGTATACTTTTATTAGGACACCAGGTTAATTCTAAGGCCCTGAAACTACTTGTTTGATTCTATTGTCTTGAGTTAATTCATTAAATAGCATGAGAATTCAGTGGACTGTATGATCATGTATGAAGAATGCAAAAATAAGATATTTGTTAGCATCTGAGAAATTCCTAATCATCACCAGTCTGTTGCTTCATATTTCTTTGTAAAATAGCTCCAAGTTGTTTGGATTGGAATTTAGAACTTCTTTGGATAATGGCTAGCATTTATGTAGTCTTTTAAGTTTTACAAATGCTTTCCAAATATTATCTCATTAATCTTCAAAACAACCCTAGAAAATGAGTGTTAATATCATCACCTCTATTTTACAGATGAAGAAATTGAGGCATACAGAGGTAAAATAGCTTGTCCAATGTCATAGCCAGTAAGTTTTGGCAGGGGAGAAGTTGAATTTGAATTCAGATCTTCCTAAGTAGGTCCAGTATTCTATGTACTACACCACCAACTTTCTGAAAGGTACTTTGCAATGCTTCTTAAAATTAAAATTTTGGCAATAGTAAAAGATTTCTGAACATGCAAAGACCAGAAATTAATTAAAAATCAAACTGCAATGAATCTGAGATGTTTCTGTTGCATTGTGTTACATGTCCATGTTGCATTGCACAACTTCAATGCAGCCTTGGTTCTGAACACAAAGCATGCACACTTTACCCCACATATGCCATCACCCCACACAGTGCCAGCAAACACTGCCAAAATGTGAAAAGGAGTCCTGAGTGGAAAAAGTTTAAGAAGTCCTGCCTTAGAGACTACCTGATTCAGTGTACACATTTTACGGATTAGAAAACTAAGACTTAAGGTGGTTGCCTGACTTAACCAAAATCATATACATCAGTTCTGTTAGACTCAAATAGAAAAGGATCCTTGTGGGTGGCATATTGACTCAGAAAACCACAAACCAGCATCATCTATGTTGCGTTATATTTTCATTTGGTCTGGCAAACATTTCCCAATTACATCTCAATCTGATTCAGCCTATACTCAGGAGTTTTGCTGACCTCAGGTTGAGAGTCTGATCCCTCTGGCATTTATAATTCAAGGTAGAGCTTGGACTAGAATCCATGTCTCTGAACTCTCAGTCTGCCAGCACTCCCATGCTACCTCTAATCACATTACAAATTAATGTCAGCCAGAGGCAGGCCCAGGTCTTTCCATAACACTATACTGCACCAACCTGCATCCCAAGCAAACATTGCCTCTCTGAGCATACCACTTGTGTAAGATTGTATCTACATTACAAATAAATCTCTCTATGAAATGATACAAAGTAAAATAAAAGCAGATCCCTAAAACGGTATACCCAGAGACTTCAACATTGTGACTGTTAGGAATAACAGTAAAAAACAAATTAAAACTGAAAGCTGTGAACTTATAGTGACTATACTTCATCACCAAGAACAAAGATGAGAAGGCATTTAATACTATATATAATGCCAGAAATTCTTTTTGATGAGTTACTTAGTTTTTGCTCCATTTTATTTTCCTTCTTTTATTCTTTAGTACAAAAGATGACTCTCAGGGAAAGGGAGGATTACATTAGGAGACATAGGTGATGTGAAAGCAGAAGATGTTGGGGGTTTTTTTAATAGTGATACTGAGTACTCAAATACACACCAATGGATTTATGATCTTATCAGTAAAGGTCATCTCTCCTTTAAGATGAAGAGCACAACCCATCCATACCTACCCATTCTGTGGGGCCCTTGTCAATGTTCACCAGAAAGTCTGGGAGACTCTCCTTGATGTTTTCAATATCACCTGGATGAAGGTCATCCATTCATCATTCCTCCCTCTTGCCACATGACTTCCCCATCTATTCCAATACTTCTCATGTTTTTTCTTTGATGGTATCCTTTATGCTATGACTCATTTGTAATTCCTTGTTGGTTGTCACAAACTACTCATGCTTACCATACCCCATTCCAACTGACTTTGGGGTGATCTTTCACTTTAATTCTTCAGACACTCTAAGTACTCCATGACCCAGTGGCATACAACATCATCAGAAGAATCCTAATGTTAAAAGGTAGGGTACAACATTCCAAAGGATGTACAATATCCCAACCCACTTTCCACTTTATTTTCAGCTCTGGATTCAAGTCATCATTCACTTATAACATTAGTCCAAGATGCATACACTAGCGAAAGAGCCCCATAGGCTGTCCATCCAATTGTATATCTTACTCTGGGCCATAAGCATTCTTTATCTATTTGTTTTTTTCTATTTGAATAGTTAAGTCCTATTGCGTGGTTCTCATTTAGGAGGCTCAATGGTTACTGGAGTTTCATGTAATCAGTATAATGTCATCTGCCAAGAGTGATATATCTGGAGGATATGACCTGGACTCCACATAGGATCTCTATACTTTTTATAACTAAATTTCTTCCTGTCCCTTTAAAAGTGCATGAAAGTGTCAAGTTGAATTTTGTGTATTTCCTACTGGAATGCTATGAACATAAAAGGCAAGAGCTGAAAACTTTTACTTTTATTTGCCAAATATATAGGGATAGAGATTGAATAGGGACTGGGTCTGTTATTTTTGTGTTGTAGGCAACTCCCAAGTAAAAATATTCCTTTTACCCAAAGCAAGTCAATACCTTCTTTGTAATTAGAAACCTGGAGATGTTAAGTGACTTCTTGACTGGGAAGAATGAATTCTTCCTGACTTCTAGACCAGCTCTTTATCTGCTCCACCACAGGAGTCAAACCAGCAGCCTCTAGACGCCTGAGTCCTACCCCACCCAACCAGATTAAAATGCAATTGAATGGGGCAGTTAGATCCCATAAGGGGATAGAGGACCTTGATCCTGGTCAAGCCCAGACAGCCTCCAAAAAGAACAGAAGAAAACCCAAAATAAACAAATAAAATACAATTGGGAAATATTTAACAAAATAAATAAAAATACAATAGAACATAGAGAATGAGATATTTTGAGTCAATATGTAGCCAGTAGGGATCCTTCCATAAGGTTTAGTAGCCACTGTTTCTACTTGAGTTTGAAAACAATATACTATGTCATACTGCCTTATCTATATATATTGAAAATATCCATAATATGTATATATCCATACATACACATACACATGTGTATGCATGTATGTATATATGTGTATTTAATGATGGAAAGTTGGTTCTAATTATTCACATAGGAAAAAAATCACATAGATAAAGAATATTTACTTATATAAACCATTCCACGAACTGTATTGCTTGTTCATCAGTAGATCTATCTGAGACTGCCTACAAAAGGACAAGAAACTGGGCCCAGAATTGAATGGGATGACAGTAGGCCACACTGCCTTTGAGAGTGGCTCTTTTAATAACCCCCAAGCTTCTTTTTCATACACGTTTTCTGCCAATGACCTTCTACAGGGAAGGGAGTCCTGGAAAATCTAGAGTGTCCAGAGAACTCAATTTAAAGACCACTCAAAGGGCAGGTGTGAGTAGCCTGCAACACTTTACAATAAGGAATTGCCTGGGAGAAGTGATACAAAAGATGTCATCATAAAAAGGTAGTACCAGAAATAAAGACAGGCCAGGCACATAAAAAGAGTGAGAGAAAAGCTGATGGACAGCCTGTGCACTGCACTAGTATCTTGCCAAGAAAAAGTGAGAAAGTTGAGCAGACTCCCTGTGGAAAGTCAATGGGAATTCATGAACTAGAGGTGCATGAAATGATGGGACAGCATTGGAAGCAACATAAGCTTCGATGAGATCACATATTCACTGGGGCCTATAGTATAGTAACGTTCCAGGAAAATAATGTAGGCCACCCTAAGAAAATAGGCATTGCTTCCACTCTGCAGTTAAGAAGCAATCACAGATGGATACCTGATGTTAACTTCTCCAAAGCCGGATAGGTCTCTAAAAGCACTACGGCAGGGGAAATAATTCAATTCCTTTCAAAATTATATAAAATATGAATTAAATTTGTAGAAAGTATTTCAATATTCTTAGATATATAAGGGAAAACCACAGATATATATAGATATAGATATAGATATAGATATAGATATAGACATAGATTTTACAGGAATAGAAGTGGGTTGACATCAACTAACATACTCTAAACTAGGGGAAGTCATGTCTTTTATGTGTGGTAAAGCCTTACCAATTAATCTGTTTGTGATCTTGTCAATTACAAATAGACAAATAAATGAAATGAAATGCAAATATACTGGCCAAAAACTCCACCACCACCATCAACCTGACACCCATTATTTAAGCTGCTTCCTAAAGATACTGACTGGATGTTTGGCATGAGATTTGCAATGGCCTCTGTTTTATACATTTTTGTAGTTAAACTAGTAATAACAGCATTAAAATCTTAAGAACTGAGTAGTATTATATTTAATTATCCTCTACCATAATTACACTGATTAAACACAGCGTAAGAGACTATAAAGATAGATAAAACATTATGGCTACAAAACTTTTTTTTAAAATGACCATAAAATCACTATTAAGCCCTAGGTGACTAAATTAATATCACCCATACAATTTTATGCGGTTTTCTTCCACTTATAACAGTATCATATGCAATGACAGCAGAATTTCTTCGCAGCAGTAAGAATGGCAAGAACCAAACATACAACAAAAAATAAATTTGGAACAGGAGGGATTGGCTTCATTCAGAACCCCAACAGAGGAGTTCCTATCCATTAAATACTTTAGGAAAATGTCTTTACATATTTGCACAAACTTTCATACATGTGCATGCGCACACACACACACACACACACATATCCCATGCCATGCTGTTTAGTCTCCTCTGCCTTCCTTTGATTTTCCTATTTTCCTTTTAAATGCAAGATGTGAAGAGTTGTATTCATAGAAAAGCTGAAATCAAATCATGAGGGCTAGAACCGCAGATTCACCTCTACATTCTGAGTAATGACCTTCTGGAAGATCCAAGGATTTTCATACTGGGTAACCAATGTCATTAAAAAGATTAAAGAACATGACAACATCCTAAGAAAAATTCATACTAAGAGTCATTCTGTAGCAAAGAAAAGTAGCCTTATCCCTCTGAAAGTTTTTCAAATATAAAGAATATTGGATTGTGGCTTAGCAATTTTAAGGGAAAATGGGGTGGAACCAAGATGGTAGAGAAGGGACTTGCTTGAGCTTCCCCCAAATCCCTTCAAATACTTATAAAAATGACTCTAACAAATTCTAGAGCTACAGAACCCACAAAATGACACAGTGAAATAAATCTCCAGCCCAAGACAACCTGGAAGGTCCTACAGGAAGGGTATATCGCATAGGGCAGGAGCAGAGCACAGTCCACACCAGCACAGATAGGACCAGGCCAGGTCTCAGGCTATTGAATCACTGGCTGTTGTGGCACTTTCCAGACTTCCCAATGCACAAACATCCAAGATAGCACAAAAGGTCAATGGGGAAAACTCTGTGGGACCTGGGTGAAAAAGGAGGTGGGGGTGGCGGTGCAACAGCAGCTGCCAGATCTCTGGACCCACAGACAGTGGGGGATCAAAGAGCTGATGCAATACCCCTGAAATCTGAAACATGTGCACCCAACCCTAACTCCGCCTTTACTGGAAGCAAAGTCCTACCTTGACAAAGAGTTAAAAAGTCAAGTATTTGGCTGGGCAGATGAGCAGAGAGCATAAAAAAACCCAAGACCATAGAATCTTACTTTGGTGACAAAGAACATCAAAACATATAACCAGAAGAAGACAACCAAGTCAATTTTAAGAGAAAAGTTTGAATGGGTGTACTCTAAGAAGTATCTACTGAGTTCCCTGGCCTGCACATTGACTATCTATCACAAAACAACAAGGGAGAGCTAGGAGGGTGTACACTGGCTAGAGTTGATCCAGGTCATTCTGATACATTAGAAACCCAGAACAGACTAGAGAAACGTAAACTGTACAAAAGTATTCTTTAATAAACTGGTCAAAACTTGTTTTAAAAAATAAGGTAAAATGCAAACCATGAGAAACTGAGAAAACAATGGCCAAATTAAATGCAAGTGTCTCATCTCTTTTGCATGATGACCCACATAAATGTTCTATATGCATGTTTAGTACTAATATGTACTATTCATGTAATGAAAAGAAAATAAATTCTGTTTTAAAGGATATAGTCTACCTTATCATCTACACATGGCAAACTGTTCCTGCCATCCCGTTGGGTCTGTTAGCATCACCCCAAGTGCAGGTTCTCAGAACAGACTTCCCTTCAGGCATATCACAAGGTGCTACTTATTTTGTTTCCCCTGCACTGCGGCTGTCATAGTCTGATGAGAGAGTGAGGAAAACAAGGTCAACTGCAGGCATGAAGAAGGCCCATGGAAAGGCAAGCTGGGAGTAGCCAGGAACGGGGCAAGCACCCCTTCGAAACCCTCTCTGATGAACTTCAAAAGCTTCTCCTCCATCTATGCAAATCAATCAAGCAGACTGTGCTCCCCATGCCAGCTCTCCTTATGGCCCAGGATAAGAAGGTGGAAGATGAACCAAGTATAAAGGCAGAATTTAAAATGGAGAAGATTTTGCCCTGCCCCCCTCAACTCTTAGACTTTTTCCTGCATCTGCATCTCACTTAGATTTTCCTGGGACTAACAGAGAAAGTACCCAATGGATGATGGGAACTTGGATTAGCATGGGAATAAGGGAGAGATGACAGTCATTTTTTCTATTTGTTTACTGTTAGAATAGATGGTCTGAGTCTCTTGTAGCCCTAAATAAAATGATCCATTCTGCAGCACAGTAGTGGTCAGAACAACATCAATCCCTCAGAGGGGAGAACACCCTCAGGATCCAATTAATTTGAACCCAGGGATTCTCATAGTCCTTCCTCTCCTACCTCCTCTGTACTACTCATGTCATGGTTACAATTATCTGCCCACAATCTCTTATCTGAGCACTCCCTGTAGCCCTCTCTGCCCTGCCCCCTCCACCCAACAGCTTCCTAATTCTTTATCCCAAATGACAGTCCATAGACTCTGAAGAGGGAGATCACAGTTCCATGAAGTCTAAGAGGCACAGAGCTTTCCAAGTTATTAATTACTCAGTGTGGTCTACACAGTAAAAAGACTGCTGAGTTTGGAATCCTAAGATCTGGGTTCAAATCCTAACTTTGCTACCTATTAATTTTGTGACCACAGACAAGTCAATTCACATTTCTGGGCCTTGGTTTCTTCATCCATAAAATAAGAGAGTTGAATTCAATGATCTCTAAAGGTACCTTTGAATTCTAAATTTTTAAGAACCTATGACCAACAGAATCACAGTGGAAATAATGTTGGATTTTGAGTTGGCAGATTTGGGTTCAAAATTTCTTTTACTTGCTATCTGTATGACCCTGAACAGGGAACCTCACTTCTCTGGGCCTCAGTTTCTTAACTTCTAAAATGCCAAGGGTGAACTAAAGGGCCTCTAAAACCCCTTCCAGTTCTAAATCTATGATCCAGTGATCTCTGGAGCCATAAGGGAGTAGTCTGAATACTCTTTTGACATTGCTGGCATACTTAGAAAGTTGACTCTTTGTTATCAGGTTAGAGTTGATGAAGGAAGTAGTAGTATGTGTCAGAGAGTACCAAAGAACTTCATAATGGTGAACCTGAACTTAATGAAAGATTAAGGAAGCAAACAAAGGTAGACACTCCCAGTTGACAGGATTGAGTGTGTGTGTGTGTATGTGTGTGTATGTGTGTGTTGTGTATATGTGTATATGTGTGTTGTGTGTATGTGTGTGTGTGTGTGTTTGTATGTGTGTGCCAGTTCCCTAAGCTCTTCACCACAGAGTATTCCTAGTATCTGTAATGACAAAGTTCGGGGAGAATCTGTATCAATCTGGACCTGCATACCACAGCCTGGAGTACCCAGCCACCACCGCACTAGCAAAAACAATGAACAAAAGTAGGCTGGAACATGTGTGGGTCCATTATCTCAAACTCTTGTTGTGAGTTTGTTACATTCTATTCTTTAATGCTCCTCCCATTTTCCTTAAACTCTCCCTTTTCCAAACTGTCCTCTTTCCCCACCTTGGTCTTCTTCCAATTCTCTCCATTTTTAGTCCCATTAGTAATTCCAACATGCTTCAAATCCCACAAATTTCCTGTCTTACTACTTAATTAATACACTCTCCCACATCATTTCTCATTCACCTGCATGTTCTTTCTCTGGAAGACACAGAACTGAAAAGTTCATCAGTTTCACTCTCAACAGTGGCTAGTGGGTGATACAGAATTAGAGAAACACAAAATTCATAAATACTTTAATTTTCCACTTTAGTAAATATCCAATTTGAGATTCACTTGATACATTTTCCTTTCCCAAGCAGAGACAGGTTTTGGGAGCAGGGTGTGTGTGTGTGTGTGTGTGTGTGTGTGTGTGTCTGTGTGTCTGTGTGTGTCTATGTGTGTGATCCCCTGTTATTTAAAATGAATTTTTATTCATTTAAATATGTTTAAAGACAGGTAGTATAAAGTAGTGGATAAATTGATGAGCTTATAGCCAGGAAGACCAGAATTCAAATACCACCTTTGGTCCTTACTAGCTGTGCAACTCTGGCTGTGACCCTTAACTTCTATAAGCCTCAGGTGATCAATTGCCTAGACCCGATCTATCAAGTCAAAGGCAGTTAGCCATCTGCATGAGTGAGTGCCCTATACAGCTGAAATCAGAGATACTTTGGAATTATAATATTGATAGCAGTTCAGGGTAAATCTGTCACATAGAAGGTGGTTTCACAACATGCAAATACAACACCCTCCTTCAAATATTCTTCAGTACAAGTATTAGAAATAGGATGTTGAACTTGAAGGAACCATAGGTTGGACACCACATACTAGCTTTTATTTTCCTCTGCTTCTGTCTATCTGGACCTCAGGGTCCAGATAAAAAGTGGGGGTAGGCTGCTGCAGGCAAACCCTTAGGTCCCTTTCAGCTCTAAAAGTATCTAGTCTTGTGATCTTTAGTTACTCTTAAGAAGTGTGTGTATTGTTTCTGCATTAATCAATCAACAAGTATTTATTAAACCTCAGCTCTGTGCTGGGCATTTTGCTGGGCATTAGAGGCACAAATACAAATGTTCACAAAAAATTAATATTCTAATGGGGAGAAGAAAAAGAGAAAACAGGTATCGCTCTAATTACAAAGAGATTATATACAAAGAGAATAAATACAAAATAGTCAAACCCACAGTCTTTTGGGAGGTAGGGTCCTAGCAGTTAGGAGAAATCCCAAAGTCTTCCTACAGAAGATGGTACTTGGGATCCATCTTGAAGGAAGAGAGGGATACTCGGTGGTGCAGGTAAAGGCTTCTTGCTCTTCTCTGTCTGATGTATATGTATTTGTCTCCCCAACTAGACTGTAAGCAACTCAAAGATAATAGTATATCTTATATTCTCTTTGTACCTCCCATTGTACTTAATACTTAGTGCGTGATACTCATCTCATGCTTGTTGAATGATCTCTTGAGGTCCTTTCGTATCTATGATTCTATGAATTTTAAAAATCTTTTCTTCCATAGAAGAGCAGACAGAGAGAGGTTCATTAACTGGTATTACTATGGTCTCTCTATAAAATTCACAGGGCCACTTAATGCCTGGAGTACAATCTCAGATTGCAAGTGAATACCACTATATACTCCTAATCCAACGGGTATTGCCAACAATCGAACTAATGTCTGTCTAATGCAGTAAGATCCATAAGCTAGTTCCAAGGGACCCTTTAAAATAATCAATCATTTTTTAAAAAAAAAAATCCCATTTCCCCTTAAATACCAACCTGATTTCTTTACTAACAAAGTAGGTGCTTATCCTGCAAGTCACAAAGCATAGCTGATTAGCAATCTGGGGAGGCAAACAGACATGGGGGACTGAAAGGAAGTGGTGATGCGGAGAAGAGCCAATCCATCTGTTTACTCCTGTGTGGGCTAGGGGAGAGTCAGGAATAATGGACTTCCCATCTTCATCAATGTTTTATCAACTGAATCAGCATAAGCAAAAGTTGGAAAAGGAGTCGATTTTCTTGTTTTCTGTAGCTGAAAACTAAGCCACTGATGCTTTTGATTTTTGAATCCTGGGGTCTGATGGAGGGTGTGTTTTTCCCTAATACGCTGAAACGCCAAATATCCTAGGCCTATGATTTGGAATCCTTTGAAATGCCCTAGGACCAAAGCTTTGGAACTTGGTAGGAAATGTTTCAGCACTTTCATTATTTACCTGTTTCAGAGGTAGATAATGAAAACAGCAGCTGGATGCTCCTGATACTCACAGCCTTTAAGAAAACTCTTGACCTAAGAAACAAGGGACAATTTTTTGAACATTAATGACACAGATTTTCACTGAAGAAAATTCGACTTCAAAACAAACCTCACAGTCTCTGAAACCTGAGCAATGGGGTGTGTGACTTCTGCAGTTATTTACCACATTTCTCATTATTCTGTTTTACTGTTTAATTCAATAAGCATTTATTAAGTGTTCACTGTATGCAGGGGTCATGTGGATAGAACTGATGATATGTTAATGAAAAAAAAAATACAAGTCCTGACCTCAAAGGATTATATTTTATTATACCAATAAGCATAATAAACGATAGCATGTGACAAGATCAAAGCCAAAAGTTAGACAGAATGCTTTAGGAGAACTGGGGGAGGGAAAGGTATTAACGACTAGCCATACTTCATGGAGAGATAACACTTAGACTGGGTCTTAAAAGAAATTAAGGATTGTAGAGGGTAGAGCTGAGTGGGGAGTGCACTCCAGGTACGGTGGATAGCCCATGTGACTGGATAGAGGCAGGAGATAGCACGTCACATAGCTGAGTAGAGAATGTTCTAATTTGACTGGAACATATTCTATAATGGGAAATAAAGAGAAATAAGACTATAAAGGTAGACTTTAATTATGGAAGATCCTAACTAACAGGCAAAGAAGTTTGTATTTTATCATGGAGGTAAAAGAGATAAAAAAAATTCTCAGAGTAGGAGGAGACCTCGGGGCTGTCTGAATGAAAATCTACCTGAAGGAAGATCCTTTAAGCATTATACTCAACAGACAGTCATCAAGTCTTTCTCTGCAGACCTTGGAGACAAGGAAACCATCTATTACCTCTCCAAGGATACCCATTCTCCTTTTGGATAAGTGTACTCAAACCTGTATCTGCCTCTGCAATTTGCATACATTCTTCCTAGTTTTACCTGGGGAGGCAAAGCAAAAGAAATGTCTTTGCTTTCCCACAGTGGGGTCCTTCAAATACTTGAATACAGATATCATGTCACCTCCCATATCCACTTAACACACAGAAGTCTTCCTTTCTGGACTAAACACTCCCACTTCCTCCAAACAATAATCATATGCAATGGTCTAAAGGTCTTCCATCATCCTGACCACCTCTCTCTGGGTAATCTCCAGTTTACCAAGGAAACCCGGGAAGGTCTGTATGAACTGCATCTGAATGAAATGAACAGAAAAAGACAATTTGTGAAATTACAACTATAAAACAAACAACTCTGAAAGACTCAATTAACTCTGATCAATGTAATGGCCAAACAAAATCCCAGAAGACGGATGATGAAGCATGCTTCCTAACTCCTGACAGAGAGGTGGCAGGGTATAAAATGACACAACATATATATATTTTTAAGATGCAGATAATGTGCAAATTTGTTTTGCTTGACTGCATATTTGTTATAAGGGGTTTCCCACCCAATAGGGAAGAATGGGAGGGAGAGAACACTGGTTTTTGTTGACCGAAAAAAAAAATTAGAATTTTACTTTTAAAAATGTGGCTTCCAGAACTAGCTAGAATGCTCAAGGAGTGCCACGACCAGGATGCAATAGAGCAGGACCATCCTTCCTTACACCCTGGACATGATGCTTCTCTTAATGTACTCTAAATGGCATTAGTGTTTTTCTGGCTTGGCTCAGGATTGAGCTCAAGTCTGTTAAAACCTCCAGATTTGGCCCTCTGTGATCAACATTTCCCTTACTAAAAGTTCACTAATCATCATTTTAATAATACATTCTAAAATTTTGCCAAGAACAAAAGTTAACATCAATGACCTCTGGTTTACAGATTACACTCTCTTCCCCACATTCTCCAGTCCTGCAGTCCCTTCCGGCTTCTTCATAATCTTTCAGTAATCAATGACAATGGCTCAGTGATAACAAAAACCTGCTTCTTTCTGTACTCTAGACTGTGGTTCACACATGCCAGATGACTAGAATTGATCAAGGGCAGAGGGAGGGGCTTTCTTATCACTCCCTCCCTATCTTAGGTTTCAATTCATATTATGTCCTGTCCTTTCTAGTCCAAAGGCTATATCCTCTTGGGCAAATGAAATGAAGAGTTCAGTAGCTCTGCCAGCTCCCCTTCACTTATTACCATCATCTTGTCACCCCCAAGAATGGTCCCACTCCTTCGATGACATTCTTTTTTTTCCCCTGGATATTACTTAAGGCAAGGGATGTGCACACGCATGCATGCACATAACCATTGGCAACAGGGATTGTCTTTTGCTTCTATTTGTATCCCCAGTGCTTAGCATAGTGCCTGGCACATAGTAGAAACTTAATAAATGTTTATTGATTGATTGATCGGTTGATTGGTTGTCCTATTTTCCTTCTCAATGTTGGCATATTTTGAGCTTTAGAGCTCTTAACTTCATTCACCAAAGGTTTTGGGGCGGGGCGGAGGGTTCTTAGAGTACCATGGCTCTACCTATACAATTGAAAAGATATTAATAGTTTGATATAGTGGAAATGGAAGAGACTAGAATCAAGGAAAACAGGAAACTCTTAGTATAGGCAAGAGGAAGAGATGAAAGCCTCAACTTGGAATATTAGGGGATGCTCACTTCAATTCAATATTTATTAAATACCTATTGTGTACAAGGTATTAGGCTAAGTAAATAGTGATAAAATGTCCTTGCCTTCAGGGAGCTAAGAGGATACAACATGTATGCAAATAAATAAACAAGGAATCTATTCAATGGAAGATGACATAATTGTGGGAAAAGAGTACATATAATTGAGCCAGTCAAGAAAAGTCTTCTAAGGGAGGTGGTACTTTAGTTGAGTCTTAAAGGAAGGGAAGCATGCCAAGAGGCAGAGGGGGAACAAGTGCATCCCAGGCAGAGGCAGAGATAAAATGTCTTATATGGTAGGAAAGAGCAAATAGTCTCCCAAGTGAGGTTTAGGAAAATATTACTAGGCTACTACTAGGAAATAAATATACTGACATTTTATGAAAAGACAATCTCTTAATATCTGTAATATAAAACCTATAACATAATGTTTCTATAAATGTCTGTAATATAATATATAATGCTTTTAATATCTGTAATATTCCTTATTATTGGTTTTCTATGTCAGAAATTTCCATAAACAAATCATATAGGGTTAAACCAAAATGGAAAAAAAATGTGTTTAGACAGAAGACTAAATTCTCCAGCCAATTCTCCCCAAGTGAAAAGTGGCGGGTACATTTTTTCCACAGACCAACTCAAAATACCAACTCCCCAAAGACAGCTGAAGGGGCTCACAGATAGCTACATTTGTCATGACCTTAGCGTCTTCCCCTATTTTACAAACAGAAACTGCTCACTCTTACAATTTCTGACTGATGGAGGGGGAAGTGGGAGCCAAGTAAAGTTTTAAAAGCCTTGTCAATCATCCTTTCTATAGCTTATGAGTCACAGCCGAACCTCTACCCTATTAGTCAAGGAACACGCTGAGACCTTCCCGACCACACTCCTTAGATGACCGTCAGAACACAAAAGACAGGCAAGGCTAGGCTAGAGTGGAGAGAAGGTGGATAGGATCAGCCCTTCCCCCTCCCTAGCATTAACATACTGGGTGGGCAATACATTGTTTATTATTAGTGCCATCAGGATCATATTTACAAGTATGCTTTTAACTCAAAACAGTTTTATTTAAATGCCGGTCTCTATACTTTCTTCTAATCTTTACTTATTCTCAATGAGAAATAATGAATTTCCCAAGTAGATATGATGAAATCATAAGGTCACTTTCCTCTCTGTCTGTATTTACAATGTCAGTTCTGACAACAGCTGAGGATTGGACTCCTTGGTCATGGACATTTTTCAAGTAATCTCACAACACTTACAGGACAAAACCTTCTATCTCAAATTCATTATGTTCAAAACAGAGCATTATCCTTCCCCTTTAAATTCACATACACACACACACATATATACATATATATATATATAAACATACATATGTATGTATGTGGATGTATGTCTTCCTGATTTCCCTACTTCTATCAAGGACACCACCATTCTTATAGTCACCCAGGTTCACAACCTCAGTCAATCTTGACTTTCGTGCTCTCAACTCCTATATCCAATCCTTTGCAGGGTCTCTACCTACACTTCATCTCTCCATCTCCTCTCCAGTCACAGGATCACCACTGTAGTTCTGGACTTCATCACCTCTCACAGATACAATAACTTCCTAAATGAGCATCTGGACTTGAATCTTTCTTTCCTATCCTATCCATCCTACACATGGCTGCCAAAGGGGTTAGGCACATCACTCTCTTGCTCAAAAAGCTCCAATGGCTCCCTCTTGCCTCTAGGATAAAATACCAACTTTTCTTTTTCCCATTTAAAGTCCCTTCCAGGCTATTGAGCATTTCTCTTTCCTACCAACAGCATTAGGGACAAACTAGTCTACCTGTTTCCCATACATGACATATCATCTCCCATCTCTGCCTTTGTAAAGGTTGTCCCTCATGCCTGAAATGTACTCTCTCACCTCCTCTTCATCAAATCCCTTGGCTTCCTTGAAGGTTCAACTCAGGTACTATCACTTGATCCCCCCAGATACTGGTAAATTTATCTTAGAAAATGAATCTGTATTTACTTTTTCAATATATTTTGTACTGACCTATCTTGGTGTAATAAAGACTGCTGGACACAATCATGAAGACCTGGGTTAAAATACTGCCTTAGACACTTAGCCAGCAAAATAAGGAGATTAAGAGTAGATTACCTCTCAGGCCTTTTTAAGTCAGCTCTAAATGTATGATCCTGTGATCTATACACAAGCTATTTCCTTCAAGTACCATTATTGGCTCCCTGAGAACAAAAATTGTTTAATTTTTTTTCTGTATCTATATTGCCTAGCACTGTGCCTTATACATATTGGTTAAATGAAGGAACCTGGTGAAATCCTTCTCTTTTTTTAAGGTCCAACTGAAGTACAACATGAAGCCATTCCTGAACTCACACCTCTATCCATCTTCCCCCCTCCCAAAAGCAATGTCACTCTCCATGAGTGGTTTTTCCTCAAGTTAACTTTTCCTTTACACTTATAAATACCTTAAACTTGGTGTCATAGTTATCAGTGCTGGGTCTTGTCAGGAAGACTCATCTTCTTGAGTTCAAATCTGGCCTCAGACCTACTAGTTCTATAACCTTGGGCAAGTCACTTAACAGTATTTGCCTCAGTTTCCTCATCTGTAAAATGAGCTGGAGAAAAAAAATGGCAAACAAATCTAGTCTTTTTGCCAAGAAAACCCCAAATGGAGTCACAAAGAGTCAGATATGACTGAAAATGACCGAACAACCACAACAATCTCATCTTACCTACTAGATTATAAACTCTCTCAGGGAACAGTCTCATTTCTGATCTTTGTATACCCAATATCCTGCACAGGGCCTTATACCCAGTAGTTGCTTAATAAATGTTTAAGTAGAATTGGATCACACTCTAATCAAAGATCACAAATCCAAAATAAGAAATTAACTTAGAGACTAACTATTCTAACCATCTGGTTTTACTTCTGAGGAGGTTAAATGACTTGCCCGAAATCATAAAGGTAAGAATTAAAGTAAGAGAGGCAGAATTTGAATACAGGTCCTCTGACCCCCCCAATTCGCTGATTCTAAGGGCACTATTTAAAACAAATAAAACTTTTAATTCTCTCTTTTTTAATACTATACATGGTATTCATGTGATATGAGAGACAATATGACCTAATATAAAGAGCTTTTGACTTGGAATCAGAACACCCGGGTTTGAATCTAAGATCTAACTTGCTAGCTGGGTGACCCTGGGCAAATTATTTTGCCTCAGCCTGTTTCCCTCTCTGTAAAAAGGGAATAATACTTAAAACCATCTACCGCAATGGATTGTTATAAATTGCAAATCACTAAAGAATTGGAAGCTGTGGTGATTTGTGTGTCCCTTTGGGTACAATTCTAACAGCTGTTTGTACTATATGATTACTATGGCATGGTCTTTCACATATTGTTCTTCCAGTTCTGAGCACCCAGGCAGGTTACATGGTATCTTTCATTAGAAATGAAACACATGAATGACCCCACAGTAAAAAACTGCATTCTAGACTGGCCACTTCTTGGACTGACTGGGGCTCTGCTTTGTCATGTTTTGTTTCTGCTGCTTCACAGCAGCTTAGAGTGGAAAGGAACCTTAAAGATCATCTAGCCCAATATCCCACTGAGAGTAGTCCTTTCTGTTACAGTAATCCTCCTCATAAGTGGTCATCCAGCCCTCATTTGAATACCTTTAAACAACAAGGATCTCATTATCTTGCAAGGCTATGTTTTTCCAGTGTTGGATGGTCCTAGTTGTGAATTTTTTTGTTAATTTAACAATTTTATTTTATTTAAATTTAACAAGGTTTCCTCTTAGGATGAGCCAAAATTATTTCTTTGTAATTAAGATTTAAAAACTCTTTTCGGTCCTTCTGGAAAAACATAGGACAATCTCTCTCCTCTTCTAAATGACAGTGCCAAAAACACTTGAAGATGTCTTGCTTTCCCTTCATCATCTTTTTTCCAGGATAAATACATCCCACCCACCTAACCCCCAAATTCTTTCTACCTTCCCATATATCCTATAACAAGGTCTCCAGGCCCCTTGCCTCTCTCATTGACCTTCTCTAGACATTTGCCTACAGCTTGTCAATATCTCACTTTAAAATGTGGTATCCAGAACTAAACATTGTTCTAGATTCAGTCTGACCAAGGAAAAGCACATAGGGACAATCAATGAAAAGGGTGCTGGATTTGGAATCAGAAAAGCTAGGCTTTGAATGTGTCTCTACTACTTACTCTGTTACCTCATGCAAAGTAATTAATCTCTCTAGCTTTCAGTTTCTTCTGCAAAATGGGAGGATTAAACTAAGTGATGTCTGTGGGCCTTTCAAGTTCTAAATCCAATGTCTTCCTGTAGTCTAGATGTCACATTTCTGCCCGTGAAACCTAAGATTGTGTTAGCTTTAACAGACAGATCAGCTCTGTTGGCTTCAACTCACAATACAGAAGATACTGTAATTGGGCTCCACAACCGTTCTCCATAAATACATTCTCTTTTATATACACCAGCCCCAGAAGAGAGAATAATACTGTGAGTCTGATTTCAAATCTGTCAGGATGACTCCACACAGGGGCCCCATTTGGGAGGGTATTATTCTGTAATTTGGTTAAGTAAAGTGATGGTAAAAAAAAAAACTGCATAGCGTAATTTCATGGTTTAAAAATATGTTTTCTTCCTCTATGGATCTCAAAGATATAAACAAGATCATTATAGGAGACACATAAAACCTTGTGGATCCCACAGATACCTAAAACCTTCCAAATGATGTTCATCTGACATAAATGAGCTATTAAGTTCTTAGCAAGATAGCCACTAATTAAGGGAGCTGTGCTTTTTCCATACACAACCTCAATGGAAAAAGAAATACTGCCTACAAAACATTGTTCAGAGACAACTAAGGGTACGAAAATTAAATATGTACTCACAGAATCACTCTCTCCCAAACTGATGGTGTCTCATGATAGGAAGGAACTTCTAAAATCATCTAGTCCACCCATCAGCTGAGTCAGAACCCCTTCTATAATACATATGCAAATATCAGATGAGGAGTAACCAACTATCTCCACAGCAGTCCACGCCACTTGTGGAAAGCTCTACTCCAGGGGTGGGGAACCTGTGGCCTCGAGGCCACATGTGCCCTCTAGGTCCTCAAGTATAGCTAAATCCAGTCAAAGGGCTGCACTTGAGGACCTAGAGGGCCACATGTGGCCTGAGGCCACAGATTCCCCACCCCCCACCCCACCCCACCACCCCCCTCCGTTCTAATCATTGGGAAGCTTTTCTTTATACCAGGCTTAAATCTGTCTCTGTAATGGTTACCCTTTATGCCTTGTTCTAACCTTAGGAGACAAACCAAACTAGTTGAATATCTCCTCTGATGAACACTCCTCCCAAGCTATTTTTCCCTTCAACAATCTTCATATGTATGGAATAATCTCAGAACCTTTCAACATAACAGTCACTCTCCCCTGGACACTCTATAGATTACAATGTGGCACCTAGATCAAAAGATAATATTAAAAATATGCTCTGACTACAACAGATTATAACAAAACCATCAGCTCCGTAAGCCTAAAAATGATGCCTTTCTTGATGCAGCCACAGAATATGAGTGGTTTTTGGGGGGGTTTTATTTTTGGCTAACAAATCAAATTGTCCTCATTAGATTGTAAACTCCTTGAGGACAGGGATCGTTTCATTCATCATACCTGTATCCCTAAGGCCTAGAACAATGCATTAAATAAATTCTTCTTGACTGACTTATATTCAACTTCCAGAAAAAAAAAAACTAGCTCTTTTTCTTTGTACTTTTTAGAACCCAAGCTTAAGACATTTACATCTATTGAAATTCTCCTATTAGATTTGGACCATGGTCTGGCCTGATCAGATCTTTCCAGGTCCTAAATCTGTCATTCAACATGACAGTTTTGTGTCATCTGCAAAATTGCTCAGGATGCCATCTGTGCTTTATTCAAGTTATTGATAGAATGTTCAACAGTACAGTGTCAAACACACACAACTCCCTTGATAGTCCCCTGGTGACCTCCTTTCAACTTAACATGGAACCAAAGACCACTTTTTGGACCTGTTTATTCACAATCAGTTCTGAAACTGCCTAAAGGTATATAGTCTAGTTAGATCTATTCATCTTGTCCACAAGAATAGTGTGAGGAGATATTTTGTGCATATGTGCAAAAACGAGTATCCCTACCTTCTTGTTAACTGTTGAGGCATCTCTAAACCAAATATATTCAGGCTTAAAACCTTGTGTTGTTTCTGAATGAAGCAAGCCTGATGACTCCAATGAGAACTGACCCAAATGAAGGCTTCCATACCCAGTACCCACACAGGAAAAAGACATTGAGTTTCTCATCCCAAATTAACATACCTATTCATTTGTACTGAAAAGGTAAAGATTTCTCAGTCAACCAGGAGAGTCCAGCACTAAGAACCCAAAACCCAAGAATACTGAAGAGATCCATAAACCGGATTTAGACTTGAAGAGAAAGGAGAAAATGTTCTTTCTATTCTTTGGAAGAGATAGCCTCTAAAGACCCTAAGCCAGACAAGTGAATGGTTCCCACAGCCATAAATAAAAAGGGAATAAAAGCAAATGAGACCAGGACCTGATCCTTACGCATAAGATTATTCCTTTGTCATAATGAAAACTCTAATAGCAAAAAAAGAATCCATCACAAAATTCATGCTTCATTCAGCTTTGCTGTTACACAGTATTTCTCTAAATTCCTACCTCTAGATGTCTTATTGCCAAGATATATTTTCATTCGTCCCGACTTCTACCCCCATCCTTGAGTCCATCCTTACATGATTGGGAGAAGCGGGGATAATGGGGAATGCTGTCTTCCTGGCAATGTTGTCTATGCGTCACATCCTATCCCACTGATGGACTGTGATCAGGAATGAAAGGTTCTAGATCAGACACGTTAAAGACAAGTTACCCTTTTTTGGCTAATGTGCTTTTCACTTATGTTGTTTGTCTGAACTGGGAAAAAGGAAAAGTACAGATGATAAAGAGATGCTTAGAAACCTTAGGACAGAATCATTCATCTTTACCTTTTCCACAGACTAAGTTTTACAGCCAAGAAGTAGTCACTTGCAAACTGCATTTAATTCTAAATTAAAGCATTTATTTATCTCCTTTCCATGCATCCCCCAAATCATGTGTATTTTTTCTTAATGGCTTGTTCTGCAGAATGATCATATATAGTTGGTAAATTAGTTCATCGAAATTACTATAGTAAACTTCCTGATAGCCAGCATGGTGAAGGAATGAATTATTCTGGTTGATGTAATATTCTAGTTAACAATGACTTATTTTTGTTGTATGTCCTTAGCTCTTGAAGAGGACCAGGACATCAAGAAGGTGAGGCCATGACTTGCAATGAAATCCATGAATTGGATTTAAGTGAGGGAGGGTTGTGTAGTCACCAATCTCACTTTCTCCTCCAGAGTCATTTGAGTACAGTGGCCAAATATGAATCAGGATGATTGGAGATGGCCCTGGGTACAGTGGGAACAAACAGTGACTAAAGGTTACTGAAAAGGAATACCTACTTCTCCTCTGCAGTGCCCACCATCAAATGGATATTGTGCCTTTGTTTGCCTTTCAAGGAAGTTTCTTGGCAAAGCATTAGCTGATTCTAGCTCCTGAGCAGAGTTATTCCCATGACCCAGAATTATGTCAGACCTGTTAGTGAAGGTCAAAAAAATAAGTGAATGTTAGTTAAATCATCATAAGAAGAGAAAGGGAAGAAAATGGAGGTGTGATAGGACCTAAATGAATCTGGATTCCAGACACACACACACCCTAGTTAAGTTCTAAAAAAGCATTTAAAGAAATATTGACAAAGAAAACCATAGAGAAAGGATATAAGTACTTCTAACCAATTTAAGACTGTATAAGAAGACTTTCTGAAACCTTCAGAAGTTCTGAGTAGAAACAAACCAGAGTAATCAAAAGGCATAGTGTGTAAACAGCCCATACCCATGCCCAGGCAACCTCAAGAGACAAGACTAGACTAATGCCTGGATAGCATAGCCAACATTGAGGCAGCCTGTATCTGAGCCACAACAGGATATAGAGTCAATCAGATCAGCACTCAAGCAGCCCATGACTGACCCAGAGCCTCTGAAACCCATTTTTGAACCACTGCAGGGAAAGAGCAGGGGTATGGGCCAGAATGGATAGCAAAGAGAAGAGATAATGAAAACTGCAGAAAGGAAGTAAGAGCAAGGTATCATAAGATGGAACCTGAACCCGTGTGAAGGTTGTTGTGTCCTATTTTCAAAGAGGACCATAACATCATGGAAATGATAACTTGACTTGCACTTGACTTTGTTTTGAGAGAGGGAGGGCTGTGCAAGGTCACTAACCTCACTTTCTCCTCCAGAGCCATTTCCAGGTCCAGTGACCAGATAGATATTCATCAGGTTGACTGGAGACAGTCCAGGGTGCAATGGGAGAAGGGATTGGAAGTGGAAAGAGGGAGCTGGAAGTAGGTATCTAAGTTTATGAACAGTTAGGTAAGTGCTCAGAGGCCATTGCTTCTCTATAGCCCATATTTTG
Source organism: Potorous gilbertii (assembly GCA_028658325.1). Taxonomy (NCBI): domain Eukaryota; kingdom Metazoa; phylum Chordata; class Mammalia; order Diprotodontia; family Potoroidae; genus Potorous; species Potorous gilbertii. Next base: position 206,489,215 of record CM053772.1, on the reverse strand, counting down.
GCTGTATCTTTCTTTCAGCACCAAGGGGAGCACTGATGCAAAGCAGTATTTTGCATTTCAAGCACTTCAAAACCTATTCCCTTCCTACCTTTCCAAGCTTATTACACATCATTCCTTTTCATGCTCTCAATGATCCAGCCACACCGGCTTATTTGCTGCTCCTCACACACTGTGCTCCAGCTCTCATCTGTTCTTTATGATGGCTGTCACCCATCCCTGAAATTCCCAACTTCTCCTCTTGGGATCTCTGGTTTCCTTTAAGAGTTAGCTCAAATGGTACCTTCCTCATGAGGTCTTTCCAGATCCTTCCCTTCTCCCCGCCCAATCAAGGTAAATTTCTTCTTACCATGTGTGTATCTTATATGACTCTAGCATCTTCTCCTTTAGAATAGAAGCTCTTAGAGGTCTGGCACAGGTTTTATTGCCTTTTCTTTGAATCACCAGCACTTAGCGCAATGCTTGTTCCATAATAAGTACTTAATAAATATTTCTTCATTGATTAGTGAGAATCAATCAATGCAGATTAATAACTTCTCTGGAACTTAATTTCCAGAAGCTTCCTGAATATCCTGTTTAGGATACCACAACTGATCTGGGTCAGAGGTGAGACCTGAACCTGGGTCTTCCTGACTCTGAGGCTGACTCTGTAGGCATTGTGCCATGAAGCCAATCAGATTATGTTATAAATGAATTACACTCAAAACGTAAGACCTACTTGGAAGCTTCTGCATGGTATGAAGAGGTCCTTGGATTCTTAAGGACTAAGCCAGCAGAGTGTGAATTTCTGTTTGTCCCATCAAATTACAAAGGCTGTCATTAGAGGATAAAGGAGATATGTCTGTTGTCAGCTACACTATGTTTGGAAATCACCAGTCCAGCCCCTGAGTAATATTTCTTTTGGTCATGGTAATTCTCAAAGATCATCTATTTAGTTATAAAGGGGATTCAAAGTATCTTAGTTGCGGGACAACCCCACATCATCAGAATTAAAGATCTCTTAACTATATTAGAATGCAACAAAATCTGTTTACCATGGAAACCATCTTGAAAATAATTGCACTATTTTTTATACTTGTACCCCCAGCACCTAACACTCTGCCTGGAACGCAGTAGGTGCTTAGTAAATGCTTGCTTGACCGTCATCATCAATTTTGAGCTAGAAGTATTCACAGACATCATAAAATACAACTCCCTCATTTTTTAAAATGAGAAAATTAAGGCCCACAGAAGAAAAATGACTTGTCCAAAGTTGCCTCAAAAGAGCATGCTCTGTAGGGCATCTTTCTTTCAAGAAGTCTATCAGAAATCTCAGGCATTCAGAAAGCACAAAACATTTTTAGAAATCTGTGAAAAAAGGAAAATGGAGACTTTATTCCAAATGATTCTAATAATCATTAGAAAGTGGGGACAAGGCAATTGTTCCAGGACAGTCCTGAAGGGTATCTTTGTATGACCAGAGATTTAGAGCAAAAAGAGAGCTTAGAGCCATCAAGTCCAGCCCCCTTCATTTTGTAGGTAAAGAAATGAAGGGCTAGAGAAAGCAAATTATTTGTCAAATAATTGTTAAGTACACTTAATTATGTTTTAATATCATTCAGTACTTCAGAAATCTGTAATTTGACTGGTGTGGGTACTCCCTCAATCAATACAAATGATAAACCTTTATTTGGGTAGATCATTTTTAGTCCTACAATGATTTCCACTGACTTCCTTGTAAGTCCCCTAAAGCACTGCATTTCTTTCAGGACAGCCTGTCCACATACAATTTCTACCTTCCTACGTATGTTGTCTGATGCTTACAAACCTGCAGAAAGTAAAATGGGATGGTGCAAAAAACTAAAGAATAAGGCAAATCAAACCCATGACGATATTTCTAACCTCATAGAAATTAAGGAGCATGTAACCAATTCCAACAAAGAAAAACCATGTTGGTTTGCATCATTCCCTAGCTTCCCTGATCTATATAGTTTATATTCATACAATAAGATCTTATAAGTTACAACCAAATATTCATATTTATTCGATATAAATATTTGGTAATAATTGGGGGGGAATAATATAGCTATTTACTATTCAACTATGGCAGAAATGATGCAGAAAGACTTATGATAGCCAGGCTAGGACAAAGCGACTCCATGGGATAGCACTGAATTCAATAATAGACCATAATCATCAGGTTATTATATTAAAGTGTTGCTAAATATTCACTTAGCTCCAAAAAGCGCAGTGGGTGTGAGGTCTCTGGAGGCTGTGGAATGGAAACTGCCCTTTTTGTAAGATGTAAGCTTTGTGTGAGACCTCAACAGATCCTGACTGCAAAAGAAATGTTTACCAAAGGAGAGAAAATACCCACAGAAGGAATCAGTTTATCATAAACAATACAAATATTTACTCTATTATTTAATGTGTGCCCAGCATGTCTGTCCTTAATGTAGCATTAGCTGACATCAGGAACACACCATATGTGCAAATAATTAATTCAAATTATGCTTTCTTCCAGTGTGTTGTCTGAGAAAGGGGCTGAATTAATGTAAAAATATATTCAGTAGCAAATCATCAAATGATCTCTCTATGTAACAACCTGTCCATGTTTGCCTTTGTGAACACATAGTTTTTAATATTTTGTCCTCATTTTTATTCCGGTGCCAAGAGCTGATGATATTTGAAATGCTCCTACAGCGTTCCTTATGTAATCAGGAGGATGACTAACACTGCGATTAAAAAACTGACTTGGCTAAAGATTTTCTTATAAGATTAAGCCTCAGATACCCAGATCTTCTAAATAAGTCCAGCTCTTCTAACAATGACCAAAAAAAGGCATCAAAAATGCTGGAGATACAAACAGAAGATGAGCAATCATTCTAACTTTTCGGGATAGAAAGGCAAAAAAATTTTTTTAATTAAAAAAAAAGGGAAACCTATTCATATGCAAATGGATTTCCAGATAAAAGATTTGCTTGTTATTTATACTAAAAGTCTACAGATGATATGAAGGGAGTTTCTTGTCCACAATTATGCTATATGTTCCCTCAATCAATACAAATGACTACATGGGAAATCTTTGTTTGCATGGCTTTTCAAAGGGTAATATCAATTTTTAAGACAATATTTAGACAAAAATCACTACATAAAAATGCTGTGGTGCTTAAATAAATCTTTTGGATGATAGATACTTATGACATCATTGCTAAAGAAATTTCCTCAGACACTCAACTTCATACTCTGCCTTTGTCCCAGGTATCCTCCTTGCCTGGGATGCACTCCTTCACCTCTACCTCATGGATTCTATTTCTTCTCTTTAAAATGCAGGTTAAATACCATCTTCTGCAAAGAGCATTTCTTGATCTCTCCCCCCCTCTACCAGTACCTTGTATTTAAATATGTTGAATATTTTTGTATTTATTACCTTTACACTATGTTTATGTTGTATCTCTATCACTCTATCTGTTTATCATCAATCTATCCTTATCTCCTGTTTCTTGAGAGTTGGGAATAGTTAATACTTTGTGTTTGTATCCCCAGAATCCAGTAAAGTACCTGGTATATAGAAGGCACTTAATTCATAATTATTGATTGATGATTTCCCCAAAGTCCTCTTCACTGAGAAGATGAGAAGGCTCTGGGTTCTCAAAGGCCAAAACCCGGATTGTAAAAACAAAGTTAGAAAAGATTTGAATGTAGGGCCTGGAAAGCCATTGTGTCCCTCATCTGAGAACTAGTCTAGCTGAGCGTGTAGAAGCCCATCATCAGAGGGAGGCTGACCAGGTGATACATTTTGGAAGAAACCAAGAGAAACTCATGAAGAGTGACAACTAAGGCAACTCTGCAGTGGCCGAAAGGGTACAAATACTGAGGAAATCACAGATTCTTGAAGTACTGAGGAAAATTTACTAAGCAAGAAAAAGCTCTTTGAGGTCAGTACTACATCTTATCCAACCTCTGTATCTTTCCCAGCACATGGCACATATCTCTATTCATAAGAGCACCTTGATAAACGTTTGTTGGATTTCACCATTATTACCTGCATGGGCAAAGTTTCTAACTTTCCCATATCCCATTGCCTTATCCTTGTAGTCTATCCATTTACTAGCTTTCCAAGTCTCCCTTCTTTCCAACAACAATTCTTAGGGAAAAAACACAGATCCAAGAAAGATTTTAAATTAATAAATTCCTAACATTGTATCTAGTATGTCCTAAGAAGGAGTTCAGCATTTGCCTTTGGCTCAGATTTCCTTACAAATTCAGAAGAATTTTTGAACCAAAAAGATATAGTCAATCAGACAGCTACAAATAAGGGTAGCCATCTTCTTGTTTAATGTGATCACTACACTGTAATAAACACGGTACCCCAGATCTGAGCTCAGAAAATCTAGGCTCAAATCCAGTTTACACTGTCTGTATAACCTTAGGCAATGAACTTAACCTTTCAAAGTCTCAGTTTCCTCATCTGTAAAGTAAGAAGATTAAACTAAGGTCCTTTCCAACCCTCTGAGATTAACTCATTAACCTTTTTCAATGCAGAGTTAATTATTGATTTTCTGTAGAAACAGAAGAGAAAACCCTTCCATCTCAGTCTTACCACTACCACTACCATCCTAATTCTTCCTGCTAATCACTTTGTCTGTACAATAATAACTTCCTAATTGTTAGACCTCCTTCCAGGCTCTCCCCTTTTCAGGCCATCCTGTGCAGCATTTCTGGATGTGACTAAGTGTATATTGAATAAAGTGTTAGAACTTTAGAATCCTGTTCTTGGTAGGCTCCAAAGAGCTACAAGTCCACTGAAATATTGACTTTCAAAGCGTGTGCTACAAATTACAAATTTTTAAAAGTTCCCTCCACAAATTCTAAAAATACTCTTGCCACAACTTACCAGGATGACTGTGACATTTTTGATACTTTCAAATTATACAACAAATAGGCATAAATCCAAAAGAAAATAAGTAACATAAATCCTTTGCTTACATTAAAACATGACATAAATATTAAGTAGGTTGGTTAAGTGTAAGTTTGAAACCTCAATAAAGAGAATTAGTTTTGAAATATTATATTTATATATTTCTTAAAAGTTTCCACACATCCTGCCTTCACTTTCCTAAATCAGAGAGTCATCAAGCAATGTACCTGCCATGCTTACATCATCCAATTTTTCCCTGTGTCAACAGGCAGAGGAAACATTAGTATTAAACTACAGTCGAATCTATATCCTCCATATCTAGAATGCACTCCTTCCTAGTTTCATAGAGTCTTTCTCTTCCTTTAAGATGAAGCTCAAGAACTACCTTCTAAATGAAGACTTTTCAGATCTTCTGTCAACCGATAGCATCCTCCCTAACAATCTACATTGTATTTAACTACTTAGACCAGGGTTGGGGAACCTGAGGCCTTGAGGCCACTTGTGGCCCTCTAGGTCCTCAAGTATAGCCCTTTTGACTGAAACTGGATTCAAACTTGAGGATGTAGAGGGCACATGTGACCTCAAGGCCACAGGTTCTCCACCCTGACTTAGACTATATCCAGGTGTATTCATTTTATATTTATGCTGTACATAATCATATACATCCTTGTTTTCATCTCCATTAGAATATAAGTTTGTGAGAAGGAATCATTTCATTCTTTGCACTTATGTCCCCAGTGTCTACTGGAACATAGCAAGCGCATGTTAAATGTGTATTGACTGATTAAAGATGATTATCTCCTGCCTTTACATCTCTCATATATCCTATCTTCTGCTGACATTGATCTTTTATCGAGCCCTTGACCCCTCCGTGGTCTCCAAATTCCTGAATGCTATTTGTCTTTACTTATCTCTCTACCCAGTCTTAAACCTGCACTCAGTCATCTGTCCCTCCCAACCAAGCCAGCAAATATTCTTCCCAATTCTACCTCTGCTAATCCCTATCCCTCTAAATCTACTTCCTTCATTCCCAATCTCAGTTTGCTAAGCACTGCTAGAATGAATTATGAAACTTTACTATCCACTGTAAATTCATTTTCAAATTCATCTCTTATTCATTCTCTATTAAATTCCTGGCAACAGCTGTTGCAAACTTTAATACTCTATCAAGCCTCTACTCTACCCCAGCTCTCCTAATTTCTCAGCAGATAAATTCATTTCCAACTCTCCTGAAATGAGAGCATTTGACCTGAGATTGTTTAACTTCTCTATAATTTAAATCTGCTTCTACCTATCACCACCTCCCCTCCTGTCTCAAAGGATGGCAAGGTTTTCCTCCTCACCAAGGGTAACTCTACTTTACCCTTATCCCCAAACCAAGTCCTGCTTGTTTTTCCCTTTTATGTCTTCAACCTTTCCTTCTCTGCTACCTATTGGACAAATATACTTAAGTATCTTCTGTCCTTTCAAAACCACACTCAAGCTTTCTTCAATTCAGCTATATCTTCAAATTATCATTCTTCTTTCTGTTCTCCAATGCCAAGTTGCCAGCAAGAACTATGTACATTTGCTGCCCCTACTTACTCTTCTAAGCCTAACACCACTCTATTAAAACTATCCCTCTTAGGTCGCCAAAGTCCAAATTCACAAATCCAGTGGTATTTCCTCAGCCCCCATCTTTAACATCTATTTAGCATTTTGCACAACTGACCAGCCTTTCTTGATACACTCTCCTCTCTTGGCTCCTGTATTTCTATCATCTAGACTTTGTTATTTCCTCTTTTTTCTCTTGCCTTTTCAGTATAGGCATCCCAAAAACTCCAACATTGACTCATATCTCTATTATCTACTTCCATAACTTCAAGTATCAGTTTTATATGAATGACTCCCAAATTCTGGGGTCCATGCCTGAGCTCCAGACCCACATTTTTAACTGTCCTTCTGGAAATCTTTACCTGAATGGCATAATAGAACTTCTAGCTCAAAATATCCTCCCCCTTCCCCCCAAAAAAGTCCTACCTTCCAACCTTTGTCTTTTTCTATTAGTAGACCCATCTGGGAACAAAATTATCTTTGACTATTTCCTTCTCCTTACATTTTTCTCTTCCCAATCTCTTGGATTCTACTTCCCAAATATTTCCTAATAGTCATACCTTTTTTCATTCTCACTGCCACCATCCTAGTTCAGATGCCTCTCATCTCAGTGATTGTAGTAGGCTGACTCTTAACTAGCCTGACTCTCTTCTGTCCCTCTTCCAATGCTTCACATACCTGACAGAGTGATTTCCCCACTGCTCAGCTCTGATCATATCACTCATTCTCAGGTTCACAAATCTTTAGCGGTTTTCCATTGTCTACTGAAGAAAGTCTATACTCCCTCAATCTTGCATTCCAGGCTAACCTACCAGGCTCTAGGTTGCCTTTCCAACCTAATCTCCTATTAAACCCTTTCACATACCCTATTTTCCAAACAAACTGAAATAATCATGAATCCCCCAACCTCACTCTCCTATCTCTGTTCTGTGCCTTTGCTCTAGACCCTAAGCAATCATCTCCAGATGATATGATTCCTTCTTTTATCTAATTCTGCCTGCTGAAATCCTACCCATTCAAGGTCCAATTCAGTTGCTGCCTCCTCTGTGAAGCCTTACCGAGCAAGGCCTTCCCATGCCTCAACCTTCCTTAACTGAGTCATTCAAAAATATTGATTAAGTGTCTACTGTGGGCAGAGCACTGTGATAAGCACTGACAGAAAGTTTAGATCAGATATGGCACTTACCCACATGGAGTTTACAGTCAGTAGGCATACACAGGACATACATAGACAACTATAATATGGAGTAGTATATAATACCTATAAAAATTTATTGCCTTTCTAATGAAGGGAAAAATTGAAACAATAGCAATGAGCAATTCATGGCTCAGTATTACATTAGCAATTAATTAAATCTCCCTAGCAATATACAGAAACTAGTCATCTGCCACTGTTTTTATTTTATTTCATTTCCTATATTTTGTATATCCCCCAAAGCAATTCTATGCAGTGATCTTACCTTGCATGCACAAATCTAATAATCCCTCTTTGTTCTTTAGCATTTCAGGCAGCATTGTTATAATATTATTAAATGTACATCAGATAAACTCCAGTTGTACAGCAAAAGTCCAAATACCTATTTTCCCAATCATTTATTTTCCACCTTTCCCAGGTAAACATCTAATGACAAGGTCTTACATATCTCATTTTCTTTATTAGCAAAGACTTTTTCCCTTCAAACTCTATGCCCATCCTCATTGTTTTTCTTCCAAGTAATTTGTTTTGCTAATAAGAGGATTTAGTCAGCCTTCTCATACACATTCAGGACCCCCTAATACTAACAAACAATATGTAGCAGATTGATAGATGCTATTTGACAAGGTTCCAAATTAGGGAACAGTCAATGAAAAGTTCAGAGCTATAAGTATCTGGATCCTTTAGCCTTCTGCACTACTCCTAATGTGACTCCTCTGTAACCATCAGTGTCAAGGGCCATGTGTATGGAAAAGAGGGGAGGCAGTTACACATCTGTTTACTGTCTGACCTATGGCTCTGAGAAAGACTTTTTTTTAGCAGATTTTTGTCAATCCTAGTGTCAACTCCAACAGAGACAAGTCATAAAGCATACCACTGGGACATAAACTCCAGCATCTTTCTATAAATGCAGGTCTTTGACACCTAACTTAACCAATCCAATGATGTTTTCACATAATTTATCCACCTAAGGAAACTGACTATGCTATAACCACTTAAATCTTCTCTGGGAAAAGAAATCTTTTAGTGTTTACTTAGATCACCAGACTAATGTTTGTTTACTACTGCATTTCATAAGGGAGCTATTGTTTCTCTGAAGTCTTCCTTTTTAAGAAAAGATTGGGTGATGATTACCTGTACCAGAAAATGTAACAACTCCTGGTGAACCAGTTAGAGATAAGGGAGTCTTCTTATTTGCCCTAGATTCTATTTTTATATTTCCTATCCACCCACCTTGCCACCCATGGTCATCAGTTTCTTCCTGTTTAGTGAGATCTCTGTTCCAGTAATGTCCATAGTAACTGAACGAATGGCATTTAATGCCTGGGCAGTTTCAAAGGCCCTGCTTAAACTGGTGAGATATGACACAAGAAAGATGAACTTTCTTCAGGGCTGTCTACACTGCCCTCACATAAGATTTGTAATCTTCTGAGTTTCTGTGGGGTTCAGCTTGGCAGGATCACTGAGGCCAAACTCAAAAAATTTCCAAAGTCTTAGCACCACACAGGATCGGGGACGACAGGAGCTTGTGGCAGGTGGGAGAGTTCCTCACCTTCCAGCAGACTGGGTCACAGTATGTTCAATTGATCAGAAAAAACTCCCCAGTGACAGGCCACTATGTTATAAGCACACATGAAGAAAAAACAGACTGTTAGATTGTTTAAAAATTGTTGCTATGTTCTGCTTTATAAGTTTAAAGTTTGTTATCATGGATAAAATTGTATAAAAGAGGTTTTGATCATTTCAAAATGCAATTGTTATTGGCAGAAGGCAGTTAGGCTATTAGTTCTCTCTATCAAGAAGCATGGGACAGGTAAATAAATTCCTCTCAAAGTACATGTCCTGCCCTGAAAAGCAAAAGCCAAGGAAGTCACTTAATGAAGGGACTAGGAATGGGAGGCGGTGTTGTTGCCCCATCCCCTCTCTCCAGTGGCCTCCTAGAACCACAACTTCACTACTTCCAGGGTCCACCTCCTATAAGAGGAATGGAACCAACAGGTCGATGGGCAGGTAATTACAGAAGCAACTGATGATCTTTCTGAAGACAAAGGAATTCTTGCCTTCCTAGAGTCAGACAACCTCTTCAAATGAGTTGCAACCATCCATCGGAGTTCCCCAGTGGCTACCCATATAATGAACCCACTGTGAAGCTTGTCACACTTTGTTACCATTCCAACATGGACCTTCAAGGCAGTATATGTTAGCACATTCTCAAGGTCAAGTGCTCAGTTCCGTATGACATGTGAGCCATGACTACCTATCCAGAGCCTGTTGATAGAACCCAAAATTGACAGCACATGCTGTTGAACTCTAAACAAACCTAGAGCCTCTAAATTAAAAAAGTACCCACTGGAAACCTATGTGAAGCAGGTAATAGCCAAGAGCCCTGACCCTGACTACCCAGTCTCCCTTCCCCATATCTTGTATCTTTTTCTCTCCCTCATGACCTCTTTTCTCTCTTCATTCTAGTGTTCTGTATCATCACTGTTCTCCTTTTCTTCTGATGTTTTTCTTTGCTGTCTTCTTAAACTGTCTCTAGTTCAACCCTCGACATTAATGCATAAATTTTATTTGAAAATTCTGTGCATCATCCAGAGATAGAACTATGGAATTCAATCACAGAATGTAGCAGATCATTGTGTGTGTGTGTGTGTGTGTGTGTGTGTATTGCATTTTGGTTTGTTAGATGATTTCTCCCACTCCTTTTAATTCTTCAACACAGCATGAATATAGTGAAAATATATTTAATAGGAATGTATATGTAAAACCTATACAAAATTGCATGCCATCTCAGGGAGGGAGGGGGTAAGAAGGGGGAAGGGAAGGAAAAATAATAATCTAAGTTATATGGTAGTGATTGTAGAACACTGAAAATAAATAAAATTAATTAATTTTTAAAAATTCTGTGCGTTCCATTGGCCTGGCCTTAAGAATTCATATAATAATAAGGCATCTGAGAGGACGTTAGTGGATAAATAACAAGTATATTGATGCTGTAATGGTTTATGTTTGCAAAAGACAAAGTTGGCTACTTTGAATGGTTATCTCTAAAGGCTAAATTATGCATGTGGCTCAAGAGACTTGGACAAATCAGCATTCTCATTTCATGTGTTTTTGACTATTCCTTTCAACAACCATTTACTAAGTGACAAAATGAGATCAATGAACTAACATATGTAAAGTGCTTTACAAACTTTGAAGTGTCATATATGTACTAGACATTATCATGTCATTACACTGTGAGCTTCTTGAGAACAAAGACTTTTTTGCCTTTCTTTATATTCTGAGTGTTTAACGCAGTACCTGGAATATCGAAGGTGCTTTACAAATGTTTACTGGCAGGCTGACAAGTATTTAGGGAGCACACTAGGCTAGGTAAGGAGCAAGATATGCAGTTTAGAATGGACATGGTCCCTTTGGTTGCCCTCACAGAACTTACATTAAGTCTGAAACACTGATCCCTATAACATAGAGTGGGTTTCAGCAGCAGAACTTAAAACCATAGACTCACAACTCAGATACACACATTTCATCTGAGAGATACAGTAAGTGAATGCAAATCTATGGTAGGGGAGTACAGATGTCACTGACCAGCACTGACCTGTGTTTCTATATGCTCAACTAGGATTTTCACGCTTTCATTACAGGGTAAGGAGAGAGGGAATTTTATTTCTCCATCTTACCAAAATGACTGAGAAATTTCTAATTCTCTTTCAAATCACAGAAATATAAATGCTTTACAGAATGTTAAGAGATGAGACCTGAACAGTCTTAAACAGATGGATCAAGTATGAGTTGGAAAAGGTAGCAAAGTGAATTAATTTTTAACTCCTTTTGCATCACAGGGAGCTCTCTGAAATTAGCAAGTGGCAGCCTCCTAGAAGGAGTTTTGAAATGATATACAATTTTTAGGTTTAGAGTTCTGAAATTGACTATTGTTTGGGGAATCTATAAATAATTGGTGAGATGAAATTTTGGATTAGCAATAAATATTCTTCACAGTCATGCTAACCAGTTTGTAAATTAGAAGACTAACATTCTTAACCGTTTCTTCACAGGCCTCTTTTACTCTCATTGCCACCATTAATGTACTCTTTCCTAGTAATCATAGATATCATCTCACTACAACTCATATGGCATTGAGATCCAACATTATGCTTCCCCTTGGTCAGACAGACCTGGCCATTGTGAGGCTACCTATTTTAATTTTATTAGCATTATGTATATTTGTGGCACAACATTTGCAGCATACTGAATCTGTCTGAGAATGTGGAAGATCTTGTAATCTGCCTGGTTCCTGAAAGACTATGCAGTAAAATAAATAAGATTTTAATTAATTTCTTCAGTATAAATGGAAAGTTTTGTAGTAAAAACTTAACATGCATGCAAAATGAAACTTTGGCCAAACTCTAAGACTAGAGTCTTATGTAAGAAAGAATCCCTTGGAAAAAGCTTAATTCTTCTCTTCGCAAAACCAGAAGATGGAAGACTAATAACTAGGGTGGGGCAAGCCAGACTTTGCCACTGAGAGATGAATTTACAGGGTGCTAAAAGCACTTTCAGTCCTTCAGGAGAATAGAAATAATGGAACTTAGCATTTGGTTAATAAGAATAATTAGTTAAAACTGTCATTCCTTCCCCTAACCCCCCATCTCCACCTCTGCTTCCCACTTCTTTGCCCCAGGCTGAGCAGTATCTTTACTCAAATGCTCCAGGGTCTCCACTGTATTTGATCTAAGTATAAAATTTCCTAGTTACAGCTCTGAAAAGATTTGACTATATAATCTCCTGGAAATGGAAACAGACCTAAGAAACACCTGTGTGCTTCAACTGGATTCTTCCCTCTGCCAAGACCATAGTTGGTAACAAACAACCCTTGAGAAAAAAAACATGTGAAATAGGCAGGTTCAGCACTTTTTCTCTAGATGTTTGAGATAGTGGTAGTGGTAGAATTAGTAGTCAGCAATAGAACCACCTATCCTTTCCTTATGTATAGGCTAGATATGATTGTACAGTAGAGATGGGAAACCATTTTTCCTTTCCTGCGCATTAACTCACAGGAAAAAAAAAATCAATTGTTGGCTGCAGATAAGTAAAAGAATAGAGGTGGTGAGGTGGAGAGAGTGCTGGACCTGGAGTAAGGAAGATCTGAATTCAAATCCTACCTCAGACATTTATTAGCTGTGTAGCTTTGCGCAAGTCACTTAACATTTCTCAGCCTCAGTTTTCTCTTTTGTAAAATGGTGATGATGATAACCCCTTCATGGAGTTGGGAACATCAAATGAGATAGTGCATAAGATAAATAACATACTTTGCAAACTTTTAAAACACTACATAAAGCCTAGCTATTGTGGGCTATTACTAAAAAGAAACAATTTGAGATTGGGAAAAGGATGCTGGGAGACAGGTCAGAGGGGCAGGTTCAAGTTTCACCTCTGCCTCCTACTTGGCTGGATGACCTTGAGCATCGTGGTTTAACTTTTCTGGGCTTTGATATGCTGATCAGAAGGAGAGGGTCAACTAGTTTACATCAGGGGTTCTTAATCTAGAGTCCAAGGACCTGATTTTTAAGGAGACTGCATTTCAACATAATTGGTTTCCTCTTTAATCCTATGTATTTTATTTTATCCATTTAAAAACTTTCTCATTAGACAGGATCCACAGATTTTACCAAACAGCCATAGGGGTCCATGACATAAAAAAGGTTAAGAACTCCTAGAAGAGAGGTTTCTTGTAGGAATTTTTAAATAGAGGATTTCATTGGATTTCTAAAATTCTATTTTCCTTAATGACTTTACCTCTCAGATTCTGTTTCTCCAACCACAAAGTGAGAATACATATATGCATATATACATAAACATATGTGTATGTATATATACATATATACACACATACATATATATTTTTACTATTAATATTAATGAGGATATTATTAATCATAATAGTGAATAAATGAGAGAAACTGAGCCAGTAGTTTTTTAAAGTACCTGGGACAGCTTAAAGCTTTTACCTCGGGAGAGAAGTTTCTAAAATTTCTCCCATCAACCCATTTTCATAGGTCACAATGATCAATGAGTACTTGCACTAAAATGCTATTTTAAAAAGTTAAAATTTCTAATGTTATATAGAGGGCTTTGTTATTATACAAACTTGATGCCTGAGCAGTAGAACATCCCCAGCTGGCTGATCATAGGCTCCTTATCTCATTTCTAGCATTTTGTGTGTGTGTGGTCCAGAGTACCATGAGTACAGGGAATTCCTGGGGTAGAAACTTGACCCAACACCTTTTATGAGGCTCTCCACATCATCTGTAGCTTTGGAAGAAGCATGGTATAAGGGAAGGAGTTGTCGAATCTGGAAGCAAAGGAACTAGATTTGAATTCTGGCTTTGCCACGTAATCTGACTTTAAGTTTCAGTTTTTAAAATTGAAGAGAGTTGGATTGATGACCTCTAAGATTCCTTACTATTCTGAGTTTATGATCTTCTGGGTGCTAAGAGACAAGGAGAAAAAAAGGCTAAGTGGCTTGCAAGAGGTCATATAGCCAATATGGGTCAAAAGGAGAAATTGAACCCAGTACTTCCTGACATGGCCCTCTATCCACTGAGCCACACCATTTCTCTCTGGCATATTAGAGTAAACAAAATATCCATAGTATTTGTGAATGATGGACAGTGAGAAATGGACGCTAACCCAAGTAAATATGAAAGAAATATTCTCTTAATGATCAGACTCATGGAGGCCCACATTAAAATTCCATGGCCTCTTCTCTGGTCCCTTGGGTTGACAAGGATTTAAAAACCAGGGGACCATCCAGACAGTCCTAGAATTAAGACAGTGTCTCAGATTCCTCAAGAGCAGTACTCTTGTGCCAGGACAACCAAGCTCTTAGCCCAATCGATATGTTTTCTTTCAAGATTGGATTGAAGTTGGACCACAAGCTGATCCAGTGCCAGCAGCAGAAGAGAAATGTGTGCTCTACTTCTCTACTTGGAGCATCTGAGAGAGAAAAATAAAACCACATTCCCCTTCTCCCACCCATCAGGGTCTCTGTGGGGTCTGTATCTTGCACAGGCACACAGTTCTATTGGCAAGCTTTTTTTTAAATCCCTTGGAAACATCCTCTCCCTATAAAGATCTCACCGGGGCTTTCTCCCCTAAGTCAACTCTTTGAAAATGATCAAGTTATTTCAAGATCTGTCTGGAAAGTCACTTAAAAAAACAACACAAACACACAGAAAAAGGAAAACCCAGGGACTTATCTTTACTTAGGTCAAAATCTCTAGATGCTGCTTTTGGGAAAGGTATTAAAGAATAAAGCTTCTCATATATACTTCCTTCTTTTCAGCAGAGGGGGGTGGACCACAAGAACAGAATGTCATATATGTTGTCTGTTCTTCCACTGACTGATTTTGCTTGACTATTCTCTTTATTACCGGGAAGGAGTAAATATGGGGCAGTTATATCAGCAAGTGATTGAAGTATAAAATGAAAGAAAAGGCACAACAAAATAAGAGAAACAGAGACACAGAGAGAGCAGAGACAGAAAGAGAGAGAGTAGCTCTAACAAGGAACAGACTATTAAGCTATCATGAGCTTCTGGTGTGGTCAAAATTTTATAGAGAGCCAAAACATTCCTATTTTACTGACCAGGAGTAAAACCTGTGAACTTCAGATTCCTGGGGAACTACAGGGTTATTTATTTATCATAAGGAGTTCATATCCAATCACATATTTTCTCAATCAATAGTCACTAACAGTACAATCTATCACATGAGAGTCTACAAATTTTTTGGCATTAAAAAGGCATCCTTGCATTCTGATAAACACTGACTGAAGTTATTTAAATAAGGGCAGGTCTTGGTCATTGCCCCAACTGAAGAACACCAAAGGTTGACCGTACCCTATATAGTAGAATTGGCTGAGAGATGTGGCAAGACCAAACTGAGGAATGAGAGCCTCCAAGCTCCTAACCCATTCCAGAGGGGTTTAAAGTGAAAACGAACAATTAACAGTCCTAAAACAGGAGTTCTTCATGCTTACTGAAGAGAAGAGGCTGCCTGCTTCCAGAACACCCCAAAGCAATCTTCTAGACAACTACCAGGAACCAGAAACACTTATGTGCTTCCAAGACTGAGCTACCCTGCAGTGCTCAGCAGTATCTTCCTTGTGTCAGCTGCCAATCGTTTTGTCAAAAAGAGTCAGAAATTTTACTTTCTCCTCACTGCAAAATAGAGACTACAAGTTAGTTTAAACTAACTTAACTATTGGTAATGTGGCAAGTGGACCAGCTGCAGAAAAAGAAGAGACAAACATACCAAAAAAGGAGTAAAGCTCAAGTATCTGACTTTGCTGATCTGAGTGGGAATTGTGGAGAGAAAATGGAAGAGAGAATAGGAAAAGCAAAAGTAGTCAGACAACTAAAAAAAACAGGAAGGATATGAAGAGAAAGACAAACCAAGGAAGAAAACTTAAATCTGCAAATTAGGATATACAAGAGGATGGCTTTTGTCTTTTAAATCAATCAAATGATTGACTTGTTTTTAACTATGAATTAAAACATTTTTGCAAAGATAGTAGAATCAGAATTCCCAGTGGTAAATTCATATTTATGCATAAATATATAAAAATTGATTTTATAATCAACATCTTTAGCATTTCTTAGATCCTGTTAGAGGGTTATAGGGCCAATCTTGATATCAGAAAGATTTAAATTCAAGGGTCATTGGCTACATGACCCTGGGTAAGTCACTTAACTTCTCAGTATACTTATGTAGCTCTCTAAGACTCAACTTACAGACCCATTGTTGATCTACATCAAAAGAGCAAATTCTCTACATAGATAAAGTTATGAGTCCTGATCAAAACAAAAACAAACTTTTCTTTCTACCTGCAATACTAATAGTGACATTTGGGGAGGATTTTGATACTTGGGATATGATTGTTTTGACAGCAAACAGAGATAGGTTCATTGAGATTAATGCAAAAATCAATACAGAAGCTAAAAATCAGTTCTCAAATTTTGTTTTGTTTTTCAATCCAAGACTAATGACACTTCATCCAGAAATGTCATAGACTTCCAAGAAAAGTCCCAGATGTATGGTTTAAATGATTACTATGATGACCCTGAAAAAATGGGAATGTTGATTATTGACACATCTGGACAGAAAAGTTCCTATGCAAGGAGAACTCTGTGTCTAATGACCTACCTTTTGTGCTAGGTCCACTGTTCGACTCACCTGGAGACGGAGAATTCTTCAGGGAGAATGAAGGAATCATTCTACACTTACATTAGTAGAAAATAGTCACCAAAACCATCAACTGCCTTCTAGTTTAGTAATAAAAATGACTTATTTTCTGATTGTCAGAGCAACTGCAAACTTCATTATAAAGTTCTACACCTTGAAATTTTCTCAATTATTTAAATTCACTTGGAAAGAGTAGAAGAGATTTCCAAAATAGCTGGGTATCTTTTCCTTATAATGTAAGAAAGGAGAATTCACCTTTTGGCTGTAGTCACATTTGCAAAGGTCAATGTCCTGGAAATATGAATGGCTAAAAACAGGAGGCAATTATGGAAATGTTTGTTCCTTAGCTATCCATAATTATCTATTCTGGACAGATCTATGTTATAGCTTTACCATGAGTGACACTTTTCAAATATGTTTTGCTTTTCATTTACTCATCAAATACCTTTCCATGCTTGACTTGGGTCCAGAAGAGTGTGAATATTTTCTCAAGGTAAGCATATGAGAAAACTCTTTTTGCTTTCTTAACAAAGAAATCCCTAAAAGATGGCTAAAATGTAAATGATACATGTTTTTAGTTCTCTGACAGTAACATTTGATGGATAAGTCTAAAATAAAATGACCAAATTGCCTAACTTTTCAGCAATAAAAACATGTACAATAAAAATGCTGCAGGGTACCAGTCACAGAATTGCCATGGACCAGAGAATTATGAGGTTCCATAATTCTGCACTGCAAAAATAAGTTTGTAGATTTTTTTTAATGTGGGAAAAAATCAGGAAATTAAATGGAAAGACCTGTAGTAGTGAAATATTAAATGCATATACAAAAGGTCAGAAAACAAAAAAGGGAGGCTTTTAGAACAGCATTAATTTCTTCATGCATCACGGTTACAATGCCAAGCCTAAGCAAACAAGATGGCCACCTAGGGCCTCAACACACAAAAATAGAGGGAGTCTAAAATGGAGGCAAAAGGAATTAGAATTGCAAAAGGCATTATTTCATTAGCATTTCAATTTGTGCAGGAAAATCATATTGCTTTTGCAACTTATCAAATATTGCTAAAATAAGTAAACACAAGAGCGAACTAAAATGACTTCACTCAGCTGTCACAGGTCAGTTGTAAACAAATCCCTAATGGTTATGCGGCTTTGTACAGGAGATATAGGGAGTTACTGCTATAGAAAAGCTACCGAGGAAGGGAGGCTGCATATCTGGCGCCATTCCTGATGTCTGACCTTGGCTCTAGAGGGCAGGGACCTTGGGGGCCATGTAATTTCTACTTACATTCAGTCAGAGGGATCAAGTCTGAACTGACAAGTGTGTGGCTTTATTTTTACTGCAGGACAGTAAGAAAGATTTAGTCTACGATTATGTGCATGTTTTCTGAAAAATAACTGCTGCATGAGGAACTTTACAGATGTTCAAAGAGAGAAATCTTCACCATGCATGAGGAAAGACAGGAAGGAGGAATTCCTGCTAAAAGTTTGCCTGGGTCAACTGATATTTGGCCACGGCACTACGTAGGGCACTGTGTTAGAGAACTGCATGTCTCTATGGCTCAGCGTACTGGACTTAGAACCAAGAAGGCCTAAGTTCAAATCCAGTTTTTTGGCAAGTCTTAACCTCTGTCTGCTTCAATTTATTTGTCTGTAAAATGGGGATAATTGTAGCACCTGCTTCCCACAGTTGTTGTGAGAATCAAATAAGACAACCTTTTTAAAGTGCTTTGCAGATGTTAGAGCACATATAAATGCTGGCTATCATCATTGTTAATGTTATTTTTAATTAGAGATTGAAAATAACAACTATTGCTCCTAGTTAATCCTCTTCGATACCTAGGTGTGCTCCCAAGTCTATTTTCTATGTATCTCTGTCATTTTAATGTAATTTCTATACATGGAAGTTTGGCTTATAATTTCAATATGTGTCATTTTATTTGCAGCTGCTACAAATAAATCTATGAGTTCTGCCACTGCTGCAATTTTAAAATCAGAAATAACCAATGTGATATAATTTGTGTGACTGCAATGCTCTACATAATGAAGGAGGATTTATATTTACAAATTCACTGTATTAGACTCATTTTTACTTATCCTTTCTGGTGTCTATCCTGTCCGACAACTTCAATAATCATGGTTAAAAAGAAAAATCATCATTCCTACTCACTGCCTCTGACTCTCATGATAATTCCACCGTCGTAAGCTACTTGGAAAAAAATTCCATGAGTCATCTCTAGATGGAACCTGGATTATTATTCTAAAGAGGGTGGTTATTAATGGTCAGTCACATGAAAGAGTTGCTGTTGCTTTGAGAATCAGAAATTCAGGTAGTGGGTTGCAGTGTTTTATGTGTAACATTTTTATAAAATGATTTTGTCCTTATATAATGGCATTCATCTTCAAAGCACTTTACAAATACGAGCTACTTATATGAAAGGCTACATAGCTGCAAAGCCAGAAACAAGAACTGCCTCATTTTTCACAGACAGACTTATTCTCACCATATACTCCAGGTGCTTTATTGTGAATATTTCTTATTATTCATTATGAATAGTTGCAAAGTGCTTGGCACAGTGGCTGGCACACAGTAGGCTCTATATAATGCTAACTACTATAAGCTATCATTATTAGATGAGATTCATAACTAAAACTATGCTTTTAGAAATATATGTTGTTACCAGTCTGTTGTTGTAGTGGAATCAGACCTGAGTTTCTCAGAGTGAGATATTCCTGCAGGAAATCCTTCCATCAAGGAAGGGGTATTCACCTCTAAGTCTTAAGAGAATTGCTTGGAAACACTGAGAAGTTCAAGTGACTTGCCCAAGGTCACATAGCTTGCATGTGTCAGTGACAGGACTTAAACCCATGTTTTTTTGACTACCCTGGCTGGTCCTCTTCGTTCCACAATGCTGTTGCTCTTAGTTGTCAATAATTAATAAAATAACAACATGCTACTTCAAGTTAGATACTGTAGTACACAACCAGGATTTTTTCTAAAGCCTCTTTTAACTGAATTTATAAAAATAATAATAAATAACCAAAACAAAGTAACATTTTTCATTCGCAGAAAAAAAAAACCTTTTTTGCTCAATGTCATGATTTATGTTAGTATATTAAGAAAACTAGCAATCTGACAGCCTAGAACCCATTAACTGCCAATGAATTCAGTGTCTTAGAGTGATCTTTGCATGTACTATTTTGAAAGAAGAGAGAAAGAAAGGGACAGAGAGATTGAGAAAGCTGGGGAAATAAAGGAAAACAGTAGACAGATACCTCAAATACTATCTAAATATGCATAAAGTCACATGGTTAAGAACAGAGGTCCTTAAACTTTTTGGTCTCTATGCCCCATTACACTTTTAAAAATTATTGAGGACCTCCACTTGAAAGTTTTAGTTTATGAGGTTTTTATCCATCCATATTTCTCATATTAGAAATTAGTTTTATATATACATACATTAGTATAGAAAGATATTTTTGTATTATTATAAAAAGTTTTGACCTCAGATCAAAAGCCTCCCTGAAAGAGTCTTGGGGATCTCTGGGGGTCCCTGGACCATTACTTGAGAATTGCTGGTTTGGAATCTATCAAAAATTGAAAAATGGTCTCTAAAGTTTACAAAAAAAGGATTAAATAAAGAAAATTATTTTGAGGTTAGTCTTCTATGATACCGAGTACACAATGCTGGACCCTAAAATCACTAATTTGGCATTATTT
Organism: Potorous gilbertii; assembly: GCA_028658325.1. Taxonomy (NCBI): domain Eukaryota; kingdom Metazoa; phylum Chordata; class Mammalia; order Diprotodontia; family Potoroidae; genus Potorous; species Potorous gilbertii. The sequence continues at coordinate 206,468,562 of CM053772.1, read as the reverse complement.
TCTGCACATTCATCCTTGAAAAATCAGAAAGACCAGAGATATAGTATGTATTCTAAGCAGAGCTAATAACAATCTAAAATTTATTCTTGGTTTTCTCTACCATCCTACTAAAGCCAAATTATTTTTGTGTGTAATTAATAACTACACAAAATAGGGAGCATGTATAGTGAAAGCAGTACTGTTCTAGTCAGCAAGAGACCTAGGTTCTACTCCTCCCCACAATCTCTGACCTATTGTCTAGTTCACCATTGTGTTATCTAGAGGTGAGGTAGAGAACCTTGAAAAGGGCACTGACTCTGCCATTTCATGATACTTGGGTCTTTAAAGGCCTTTTCCAACTTTGCGATTATTATAGTGGAAGGTGATTGATTCATCAACCTATCTAACCATTTATCCTTCCTTCCTTCCTTCCCCTGTCCACTCCCTTCTGTTTGTATTGCTCATAATGGGGATTTGGTCATTGCCAATCTATGGAATTTTAAGGAATTAGTTTAGACTATGAGAAAAGGCAGGAAGACTGCCCAAAATAAAGCCATATTCAGGATTCCTTGCAAACATAATAAATAGGAAGGTTGCATGTTGCAATTAGCCACAAAAGTATTTCATAAGAATAAAAAAGGATTGAAAGTCTCACTCCAAATAAGTACAGATAGCAAGAGGATTTGGACAATAATTTTCAAAGAATACGCCATATTTTTGCTTCTGCCAATATAAAACAACAGCTAAGAACTCACAGATTGAAGATTGATTATCCCCTTAAAAGAGAAAGTGAAAGGGCAGGAAAAAGCCTTTCCTCTTTCCAAGTTCTTAAGCAAAAATCAGACATCCCTTGATGGAAAGGAAGAAGCATTTCAAGGAGGAAACAAAGAAAAAGGATGTGAAAAAGGTAAAGGGGGAACCCCAGCCTGGATCAGGAATTTATGGGGTAAAAGAACATGACCCAGAAATAAGAGAAGAAAAGCTATCAAATATTCGGATCTAAGTCACTGCTCTGAGGACCTTTCTAGAGAGCAGAAAGACAAATCATCTCAGGAAGAAGCAGTTCCTTGAGATCCAAGGAATGATGGTATGGATCCACAGGAAAGAGAATCCAGAAAGGGTAAGAGGAAAAATACAGGAAGAAGAAACAGAGTAAGAGTTAATGACTGAGGAATGCTGAAATGAGTATTTGTTGATGTGATATAAACAATATAGGGTTCTTCTCTCTTAAAGTAATGTACCTGGGACAGGATGTGACCAAGATAGGTCAGACCCGAAAATCACTATCCAGTGCTGCCAATTCAGAAGACAAAGGATAGCAACAGAAGGTGTTGAAACCTGGGGTGAGAAAGTAAAAGCTTTAAAGCACATAGATGGTGTTTCCACCATGCTCTTTATTGAAGGGAAAGAATTCAAAACTGAAAGATAGCTATGGAAATTGAATGCCTAAGATGTGGTTGTATAGGAACAGGATTTGGATCTATGTGTCAAAACTTAAAACATAGGATAGGTTCTTGACCAAAGATAGAGTCCACCTAATGATGATAAATAAAAATAGATTTACTTGGAATATGATCAACAGAATTCCAAAATGAACATAGATCTTAAAGGGGGGAAAAGCTATACAAATAGAACTTCAGTGTCGAATATTATTGAGAGTAGCAGGTCCAGGATCAAAAAAGTAGTAGCAGGGAAAGCCCAATAATCCTCTGGAGAGGATTTCATATTTATTTTTTATTTATTCTCCTTAAATTGATTATTTTTCTACTTATATATATTCTTGTCTCCAATATTAGAAATAAACTCCTCGAGACTGGAGAGTATCCTGTTTTTTGTGTTAGTGTCTCCATTGCCTAGAGCAGTAGCTGGAAATAGGTACTTAATAAATGTCTGTGGGTTAATTAAGATAATATCTAAGAAAGGAAATAGAAACAAAACCCATGGGCACAGATTAGTGAGCTATTTTTGTATGTACATATATACATACATATGTGTGTACCTATAGATATAATATGTATGTGTGTATATATACATATGTGGATAGTAACATTTACCTATGTAATCTCATCAACATAGATACCCTTTCTAACAATCCAAACCAAAACCCATCCAAGTTTTGCTATCTGGTATAATTCTTGTCTGTGTCATCTGGTAAACCAATCACTAGCCATTAATTATCACATGCTGTATCCCAGGCACAGGGCTGGGTGATGAAGACACAAGACAAAGATCAAACAGTACTTGTCCTCAAAGAGTAAATATTCTATTGGGGAAAGATAACATGCACATAAATAAGTAGCAAATGGGCAAAATCAGGAAAACTGGGTTTTAAAAACCAGAGGTGAAAAGGGAGTATCTTTTAGGCACAATGATGGTGTGTGGAAAAGGAGTGGAAAAAGAGAAGGAACAGAGTACATAAGGAACAATATGCAGGCCAGTCTGGCTAGAAAAAATGCATGAAGAGGGAAGTCACATAGTAAATCAAGAAGGTAGACTAAAGCCAGTCTGTGAAGGGTTTCAAATGACGAACAGAAGAGTGCATTTGCTTCTAAATTAAATACAGAACCACTGAAGTTTAATGAACCAGGGGAGGAAGGTAAAATAGTTCTATACTTGGGAATATCACATCAACAGTTGGATGGTCAACTTGGATGGTGGTAGGGAAATTAGGAATGTGGGTGAGATTTGAGGAGAAAGGTAATATTGAGTGTAACGTGCCTATGGAGTATCCAAGGAGAAATGCTCAAGTGACATTTAGTTGGTAATGGAGTTCAAGAGAGAAACTGAGGCTGCCCTCAAAAAAATGACAGGGTTTTCAATTTTGTATAAACTTATATATCTACACATTGTTTCTCTAATCTAACACAGTGACTGATGTATAGTTTAAAAATGTGTCTTGATTGACTAAGAGAAGCAAGAGCTGTCTACATAGAGATGATAGGTGAACTCATTGGTGCTAAGGTTATTAAGAGAAAAGGAGGGGGGAAGAAGAGAGGGAGAGAGAGAGAGAGGGAGGAAGGGAGAGGGGGAGAGAGGGAGGGAGGGAGGCAGAGAGAGAGAGGGAGGGAGACAGAGAGGGAGGGAGGGAGGGAGAGAGAGAGAAGATAGGCCCTCTCAATGAAGGATATCAATCAGGCAAGTCAGGCAATAAGTATTATTGCATTATGTGACAGGAACTGTCCTAAGCACCAGGGATGCAAAGAAAGGCAAAGACAGCATGCTTTTAAAGAGCTCACAATTTAATGCAGGAAACAAGGAAACTCTGGGTTTGTGTGTGTTTGTGTGTGTGTGTTTGTGTGTTCAACAGAGAGAAGGTACTAGCATTAAGGGAGACTAGGAAAGACTACTTTCAGAAAGTAGGATTTTATCTGGGACTGAATCAGGAAGACAGGAGATGGAGATGAAGAGGGATAGAATTTAGGCTTGGAGGACAGTATTAACAATATTCAAGAGTCAGGAGAAGGTGTCTTATATGAGGAGCAGCAAGGAGACCAGTGCTACTGGACCACAGAATTCGTGAAGGGGAATAAGGTATAAGAAATCTGGAAAGGTAGAAGCTGGCAAGGTTCTGAAGAACTTTGAACACTGTTAGAAGATTTTATATTTGATCCTGGAGAAGATAAGGAACCAATGAAGTTAATTTTCAACAAAAAATGTGCAATGCATGGATAATAAACAGAAATGCTAAAGCAAAGTAGTCAATTTAGTTTCATTAGCATCACTAAGACTTTGGGGAAAAGGATTCCTAACTGGAATATGGGCATATGAATATATCTTATTCAAATGTGAACAAACATATTCAAGGGTTAGAGGAACTACACTGCAAATTTGAAGAAAATATACTCATGCAAAGAAATCCAGAACTAGCAGGAGAAATCATGGTGGAAAGTACTTGGGTTTGGGTCAAAAACTAGAGACAAAAATCATATTATTGCAGACTATTAGAACAGGAAGAGGAAATGAACAGGTTCAGCAAAAACATTGCTAACCTGACACAGAAGTAAAATATAGTAGTGAAAGTAACTTCAATTATCTAGACCATCTGCTAATGTTGGAAACTGACACGTTCTTGACTTGCCTTCATAATCAATCATTCCATTCTTTAAAAGTGGAAGGAGAAAGAAAATAATTGTTATCCTGAACCTGATTTTGATCAACAAAGAGGAACTGCTTGCTTAAACAGAAGTGATAGGAACATTTCAGGGAAATGAGCCAAGAATAATCTGATACACACCCTACAATTTGAGAGAGTCTACTTCAAAAATTTAGGGAAAGAATCATTAGAATCAAGTGATTTGAAATTCTGCAGAAAAGCTGGACCAAAAGATTATTATTTTGTGATTCTCTCAGAATGAAATTCTGATGATAAGAGAAATGATTCCCATGGAAAAGGAAACCTGTCTTTAAAAGGCAGGAAAATCAATGACCAATTCATATTTTTTAAAGATACATACAAAAGATGGAAATAAGGGTATGTAATGGAGAATGAATACCAAAAAGGCAAATGGTCTTTTAAAGAAAGTGTCAAAGGTTCATAAGATCAGAATGAGTTAAGCAAGAGATGAATGTTAAGAACAACTAAAAGAGTTTCTTAAAGGAAACTGGAGGCAAGAAAAAGATCAAAGCAGGGATAAAATCATCAATCTGACCAGAGAGAAGAATGATATTCAATAGGAGGAAGGCAAAATTACTCAATGTTTATTTTAATTCTGTTTTATATGTCAAGAAGAACAAATTTCAGACTACAAAAAAAGAATTAAATTTTTAATAGAAATTTACACCCAAGATAAGTATCTCTATATAACTGGTTTGCTTTGCCATTCTATATTTTTTTTAGTTAAAAAAACATGATTCAAAGAAGTGAACCATAGGCTTCACCAGATTGACAAAGGGATCCATGATATTTTTTTAAAAAATCTCATATTCCTTGAGTTAGAAAATTTAAATGACTTGGAGTCACTAGAATTTACCAAATTCCATTGCAACTCTAACAGAACTGCCACCAAGCAGTTCATGAACAGGAAAAGAACCACAGAACTGGAGAAAAACAAGTGTCCCCATTTTCAAAAAAGAAAAACAGTAGTATGCAAACAAGAAACTAGTAAATTGGACTTTGATCCTTGGAAAAATTGTAAGAGACATAAAAGGGAAGGTCTGCCTTTAGAAAGGGAAGCAGTGATTACTGTAGTCACCAGAGATTGTCAAACTGATCTCATTTCTTTTCTTGATAGCATCACTACATTTGTCTTGATAGACAGATGCTATGGAGGAATTCTGTAGATAAAATGAGCCCAGATGTCAATAAAGTATTGGACAGAGTCCTTCAGGCTATCCATGTGGACAAAACATAAGGATGTGAGTGAGACAAAGGTGGAGTCAGAAGGAGATGAATAACCATATCCAAAGAATAGTCATTAATAGGTTACCGTCAACTTGAAGGGAAGGATGCCTCCAATAGGATTCTTCAAAGATACTGACTTGGTTCCTATACTGCTAAACTTCCTAATCAATAATTTGAATCAATGAATATTTATGAAGAATCTATTATATTAAAGATACTATGATAGGTACAAGGGATACAAAGACAAATCTGAAGCAATCCATACTCTCAAGGTGTTACATTCTATCACAGGATGCTATATATAGATATATTTACAGTTTTCGACAGAGACAGATATAGAGAAATATACCTACACATATCTATCTATATATATTATATATATATATATATATATATATAGTATGTATACATATGTTCATTTATGTGTACATGTCTACAATATGTATACACGTATGGTATATACATATATAATATATAGTGGGTTACGCAGTAGATTATGAAGTGTGGAGGGAGAGGAAATTCAATCAGAAAATTACATATGAAGCCCAGTATATAGGATGAAAGCTTGAGAGAATGGTTGAGTTTGGTAAGGCGGGAAGGAACCAATAGATATGGAGAGAATGAAGATTAGAGAATGGTAGAGATGGCGACTGAGGGTGGCAGGGAAATCTACTGGAGAAGAGGGCAAGGGATGAAATCAAAGCTACAAGTAGAAAGGCTGATGACCTAATCAAATTTACAGATGATCTAAAATCTAGGATGGAGAGCTAATGGATAACAGAATAGAACAAGAATACAAAATAAGATGAAATATAATTGGAATAAATGTCAGTGTCTAACCTAGAACTCAAAGAATCAACTACACACATAAAGAATCAACCTCACATGTAAAGAATGGCAGAGGTGTGGCCAGACAACCAGTCATCTGAAAAGGAACCAGGAGAGTCAGCATAGAGCAAGTTCAAAATGAAGTGACCATGCAATATGGCAGCCAAAAAATGAATGTAAATCTGGGCTGCTTTAAGAGAGGCATTCTATTCAGAAGAAAAAAGTTGGCAGACCACTATATCCTCTCCTAGTGACACCCTGTCTAGAGTGCTTCAAGGGACACTTAGGAAAGATGATGACAAGCTAGAGCACAGAGAAGGGTGAATGGAATGGTAAGGGGATTAAAGAAATGAGGCTACACTAAAGGAAATGGAACCATTTAGCCTGGAGAAGGCTGGGAAAAGAGACATAATAGCTGTCTTCAAGTCCTTTAAGGGCTGTCATGTGGAAGAAGTATTAGACTTGTTCAATTTGACCCCAAGGGACAGAAATAAGAACAATGAGCTGACGAGAAATAGATTTAGTTAGACTTGATTCAAGGAAAAGTCTTCCTTAAAAAGTGCTTCAAAAGTGAAATGGTCTCAACAATCCTGGTGGATTCCCTCTCCCTGGAGGTTTTCAAGCAGCAGCTAGATGGTCACTTATCATATTAGAAAAGGGATTCTCATTCAGGTACAGGTTGGCTCTTAAAAACCTTTTAAAAAACCAAGCAGGCAGCAGATTTGGGTATAAGCAAGATGACAAAGAGGTTCTAAAATCATTAAGTTTTTCTACAGTTCCGTGATTTTCTTAAAACTTTTTAATTTAAAAAAAAGTTAACCAAAAGAGTTTTGTAAGAACGCAAATTGAGTTGTTAATTAGCTTTGAAAGAATTGAAAGAATTCCAAAAGGTCTCTATTAAGGATGAATCTTGGTAAGGGACAGATGGCAGGTAATAAGGCATTGGGTGGGTGGGATCTCTGAGTCAAATAGAGTCAAAATTCTATTCATCCTTCTAGATTCAGCTCATATGGAACCTCTTCTAGCACAAGTCTTCACAGACCCCTAAATGGAAATAAAATGCCATGCCTCTGGTCTCTTATAGTACTATGTCCTATTTTGTACTATAATCATACATATTTATGTTTCATTTTCCATATTAGATTATAAATTTCTTGAGTGCAGGGAATACTGTATGTCTTACATTTGTCTAATGTTGAATACTGAGTCAATCTGACTTGATAAGGAAACTTGATTCATTTTTAAGTGATTTAGATTAATAAACGGTTACAAGCCATAAAGAAAGGCCAAGACCTATTTTTATAAGACAACTGATATTCCAACATTGAAAATAAGAATAAGAAACACAATATATTTACAAGGTACTTTACTGGTTTCAAAGTAGATAGAAAAAATATTATATTAGCCCTATTTTATATTTGAGGACAGCGTCTCATATTTCAAAGGAAATAGAGTGAGTGATTAATCTCAAATCGTATAGCAAGTTAATGAATTAGAACCTAAGTCTAAGGACTATAGATTTAAAGCCAAAATGGACCCTTTGAGACAATCTAGTTCTATATCCCTCATTTTACTGATAAGAAAACTGAGGTCCAGGAAGGTGGAGTGATTTTTAAGGTTAAGTTACAGGTGTAGGATTTGAACCCAGGACTTCTTACTCAAAAATCCAGCACTTTTTCACTCATCATTTTTGGCACCTCATCTAGGGCTAAGGCAGATTTTACAGTCTAATAGTCTAGTCTTCAGGAGAGAGAAAAAAGCATATGATACATATAAATACAATCAGCTGGTTTGGGGAAAATTGATGAAATTCAGGCATTTTAGTTTTCCTTTGTTACTGACTCAGTTGCTTCTTTTTCTTTTAAACAATAGGTATATAGGAAAGTTTTGGCAAATCAGAATGCTAAGGAAATGGGATGTCCTATGTAACTAAATTTTCTGGCAAAATAAAGGTAACCTAGAGTTGCAAAAATGCAATATGGTCAAAATCTTCTTTCACAGCAGTATCCAAAATGTTTACAAGATAATATTTCCCTAGGAAATTAGACCTTATCAGCTTCAAAATGAGATTCCTTTTTCCAGAGCAGATTTTTTCCTCAACTGAAAATGAAGAAAAAACATATTTTTACAAACACCTGGGCTTGCAGCTCCAAGTTCAGTTTTTCCTTGCTTTATATAACATTTAGGGAGATATTTATCCATTACTTTATCTAAAGAGTACCATTTTTTATAGTCATGATCAGAAAGGTAGATCTATGCTTCAAGGACCTTTGATAAACAATGAACTTCACAAGAAGAAAATAAGGGTTGAACAGTTATGTTTCTTATTCTTATCATACTGTGTTTTGTGCTATAATTGTGTTTCATTTCCCTTACTAGATTACAACTTGTTGAGAAAAGGAAATGTCTTATTTTTCTTTGTCTCCTTCAGTATCCAGCATGGCGCCCTCTCCAGTTGTATTACCCTTGATTACATGTCATATGTGGCCTTTTTTTTTAGCACCTCTCTGGGTTCTCTGAAGAACAGTGACAAGAAATAGAGGAGAGTAGCACATCTCTGTTGGCTGGTGCAATTTTATTCCTTGCTTTTTTGAAAAATAGAAATTAGTTTCATAGATGCTTTAAATTTAGATTTGAAAACCATCTTATGAGATACAAATGACCAAACTCTTTAAAGGATACAGACAATATTTTATTTATATTTTTATCTCCGCCAGTGCAGCCTATAGTACAGTGCACATAGTGGGTACTTAAAAATGCTGAATGAATTCCAAGTTATCTGACCCTCCACAACCACATTTAATATGTGTAGTTTTCCAAAATGACTTCTGGAGTATTTTTCTTTTGTTCTTTGGGCATCATACAGAAGCTTCTAAGTGCCACATCTTGTGGCAGTGGCAGTTCTTGGTTGAATGACTTCCCTATAGACGCTATAAGACTGTAAGGTATGGTTATCATTATGATGTCTTTGAAGAGATGACAGTTGCTTAAATGTTCCAATTAATGGAAGCTTAACTGCACTAGTCTGTTTTTATTTTTCTTTAAAAAAAGCCACTTTTTGGCTAACCTCTATTGGGCTATGTCTCTTTTCATGGCAGTCTGAAAAACACACAGCCTCAGTCTCTAGTAGTGAGACTGATGTGTCTCCATGATGCTGCTGTTATATTTTCTACTACCATGAATAGCTGACCAGTTCCTGTCAAAAAAAAAAAAAGATTCACTTCTGTTGTTATCATTAATCAACATCCACATCATTTACAATTCTTTTCAAGACCAATTTAATAAATGTACTGATATTCAACATAAAATATCTATAGCTTCATTTTTTCGTTTTCCTTTCCTTCACAGTCCAACTTTTTTTATTGTCTTCCCTGGCAACTGGGATAGAAATGGAAAGGAAATGGAAAAAGCAACTGGTCTTGGGAGTAGAGGACCCTGATTCAAATCCTGGTTCTACCTCTACCTCTTTAGGACATTTAATTGCTCTGGGCCTCCATTTCTTGTCTTTAGAGGAAGGGTTGAACTAGAGGGCATCCAACATCCCTTTCAGCTCTAAATCTAGGCTTTAAGATCAGAGAACTGAGGTTCAAAGTCAACCTCTGTAACTTAATTGAGTGTGTCCTTAGCAAGTCACTTAAAATCTCTGAACCAGTTTCCTCACTTTATAAAAGGGAGCTAATCCCTGAACTGCATAATCTATCTACGTCACAGGGTTTTCACAAGGCTCAAAGGAGATGATGTTTATAAACCCCTTCAAACTTTAAAGAACTATGTTAATAATTACCATAGTGAGTATGATGATAGTTAATTTTCTCATTGTACCTGTTCTAACAGGAGATTGTAAGATCTCAGAATGCTTTCCAAGGTGAAGAACTCGGAGCACATTATGATTATAAAGTAACTCTGAAAGCGAACAGAAATCCTAAAACTCCAGTTTTACTGTGTCTTGTACACAGTAAGTGATTAATAAATGTTTGTTGAATTTTTCAAATATTCCTATTTCATAAAGTTTTATGTCATTAAGAAAAATCTTTCTTCCATGGTTGATATTTTCTATAAATTCACAAGATGTCTTTTAGCATGAGTTATAATGTAACACTGAATGAAGAATAAATATATTCCACTAATGCCCTTAGTAAATTGACTGTCTCCCAAACTTGAATGAGGTGCTTTGTTTGAATCTAACTTTATCAGTACTGGTTGGCACTTAAGCTGTATATAGCAGATATGCTGAATTTTTTAAAATCTATAATAATGGTGCAGTCTCCTGAGAATACATTTATTTCTGCAGTATAAAATAAAATTAAATTCTTCAATCTCAAAAACTATTAAAAGGTTGTATTTAAAATGCATGAAGCATTAAAAAGACATCAAAATTAAAATAATCTCATAAATCTCTTTATTTAAAAGACTTATTAGAATACAGATAGAGGCAGAAAACAGCTGCCCTGTACTCTGAAGCAATATATTATGACTATTTTAACTTTTTTATTTTCATCATTGAAAATTCTTTCACAGAATAATTGTATTGCTGTAGAAAGACCAACTGTCCCATATATTTAACATGTGAATAGTAAATTACTTTCAATGGGCCCTGTAACAGATAAGCAGTATTTTCTGTAAAATATCAGCAGACCACAGGATTGTTTCTAGACAAAGGACATAGGAGATGCAAGCAGGAATTAGGGGTTTTTTAATACAGAATTGATCAAATTAATTATTATTTCAATTCATTTTGGCAGAACAGTATGAAGACTGCAGGAAAATTCTCTAGGTGACTCAAGAGTCTTTTTTGTAACTATTATTTATCCTACATGACAGAAACCCTAATAAACAGAGATCTACAATGGAAGGACAGATGTATCTGTTGAATTGCCATCAATCAATAAAATTCATCTCTATTTTAAAAGTGATTGACAGGCAAGGAAAGATTTTTTTTAAAATAAAGGTTCTCAATCCAAAGACCATCATTTATCAGTCTTGATTGTGCTTCAAGTGTTCCTTGGAGTATAATTAAACTATCATGTTGATTGCTCCTCAAAGCAGTTAAGTCTTGCCAGGAGGGAAAAACACACACATTCACACACAAAAAAAACTAGAGGGCAAGGAGACAATGCCCATTTGTCCTCATCATTCTCTCCTGTATACATTCACAGTGATCCAAAGTATTTCAGATAGCAACAGAAAGACATCCAAGCAAGGCGCTACAGGAAGATAACCATCCCCACGAAGGTATCTCCCATTCTTATAGTGGTACATGTACCTCTATTTCACTTTTCCTACCACTGACAGGTTCCTACTTAGAGGTCTTAAGACTAGCAAATGTTAGCTTTATTAGCAGCAAGTTGGAGCATTATTAAGCCAACCTAATCAATGGTATAGTGGCACCATCTTTTTTCTGCCTTCAGATTCCAGATGACAACATCTGCAGCAGAAGTTGACTCTTCTCCAGAAATGGCATCTATCTTTGTCATTCTGCATGCTTTCCCAATACCTCAGCTAGTGCAGACTGTGCAAAGCTTCTTATCTAGGATGCTGAGAAGGGATAACAGGACTGCTCAAGTATAAAAACAGCAAGTATTTTATTTATCTCTCTTTCTCTCTGCTCAGATTACCACTATCTTTGGTCACTGAGTTTTGTCTTTGGGGCTTCAAATGAAGAGGGTAGTCAACCAGAAGGACACACTAAACCCAACGGATTACTACACCATCAATACTATAGATATATGTGATATATATTTATATAGCATTCACACACATTTCTGTCCTTTCTTCAGCTTTAGCCTAAGGATAGCTCCCTCATGGATGACTTTAGAGCATTCTATAGCTTTTCCCACAAAATGCTCATGCAGGAGAGTGCTATGGGGTCTATCGATGCTTCAGCCAAAGGCTAATAACACCAGCCCAAAAGGGAAGTCAGAAGAAAGGAACTGGCAAGCTCTTTTACAAGCATAGGGCCCCAACTAGGGGATGGTAGAGGAGTATTTGATTTAACTGCCAGTGTTAATGGGGAAGAGCAATGATACTCTCTGCCCTCCACAGTTCCCATTCCAGTCTGTTGGCTTGCCTGTCCTATACCTGAACCAAATTTCATTGTTGTTATTAATCACAGTTGTACCCAAGCAAATATCATATGCTTTTAAAGTCAATTTCTTATATGAAAACAAGGTGAGAGCAAATCTAGTACACAGAGCTCCAAGTGTGGCTCCCCGTTTACTAGAAATAACCCAAGCAAATTGCCAACCACATCTTATTTAGTTTGGAAAACTTTGACATACATCACTAGCATACGTCTACTTGATGTGTTTCACCTTCACTTGATTAGCCTTGTCCTTGCTCTGGCTTATGTTGGTGATTATCTATAAAAATATTTCCCATATTTCTCTACAGATAGATGAATACACACAAAAAATTTTAAAAATCTTAATTTTCATGTGTTTTGATGAATTGAAACTCCAGACTTTTCGGCTAAAATTAATTATCATCAGACAACTAAAACAACTTATAGAAATGTTGCAAGAAATGAGGTTGGTAGTGTTTTTCTTCCTTTTCACCAGGTTCTGGTGATACCATACAAAGAAACATGTGAATGAAAAGAAGATGAACCAGTCACATGGCAAGAGGGGGAATTGAAAACCAATGGAGGGACCATGCACTTTACTGCCATCCCTGAGATGTGAAAAGAAGTCAAGGAGAATCCATATGACTAACTTTTCAGCTGATGAGGATGAGAATCACATAGGACATGTAGGTATGGGAGAGTTGCATTCCATCTCACTGGATGGAATCTTCATAATGATAAGATTGCATATCCCTTTAAGAAACATGGAATTTGATATCTATCAAGGCAGAATAGTTAAGGCAGATAAGTGGCAGAACTGCTAGAGCACTAGACTTGGGAGTCAGGAGGACCTGAGTTCAAATCCTTCCTCAGTCACTTGCTAGGTACATGACGATGAACAAGTCACTTCTCCCAGTCTCAGATTCCACAAACTGTAAAAGGAGGATCACATGCATCCATTTCATAAGGTTTTTGTGAGTGAGGATCAGATGAAATAAATGAAAAATGTTCCACAAACTTTTAAGTGTTATATAAATGCTAGCTACTATTGTTATCATGGCTACTTCTGTGTTGCCCTATGGCTAATGTTGACCTTAATGTAATAATGACGGGACAACTGGCCAGTCAGTGATTTTGTGTGATACACAGTCCTTGATAGGTTGATTTAGTTGATTGGGGATGCTGCTCCTGAGGCCGAAGTCACAAGGTCCAGTTGCCTAGAAAACCATTTAACTCTATACCAAGGGAAGAAGAGGGTTTCTGGCTAAAACCAACCATCTTCTAACTGTGTTCTAAGGATGGGTTGCTAGGGTAGCTAGGTGGAACGATGGATAGAGCACTGGGCTTGAATCAGACTCATCCTGATGAATTCAAATCCAACCTCAGACACTTACTAGCAGAGTGATCTTGGGCAAGTCACTTAACACTGTTTGCCTCAGTTCCTCATCTGTAAAATAAATTGGAGAAGGAAATGGTAAATCATTCCAGTATCTTTGCCAAGAAAACTCCAAATGGGGTCACCAAGAGTCAGACATGACTGAAATGACTGAACAACTGCCACCACATGGATGGGGAGTTCGGGGAGGAGAAAGGGAGAAAACAGATGGAAACCAGGTGGGAAATAGGGATAACCTGGCTTCAGCACCAGAAGAAGAACTCTTAAGTGGTCCAGTAAGCATCATGGTCATCTAAGGACAGCACTTTTTGAGAAATTGATAATAATATTGTTTTATGCATTGACTGGTTCTAAATTCTTCCTTTTCAGCTGGTGATTAGACCTCCTATTTTCATTTTCCTGCTTTCAGAATCCAAAATTGAAATGGCATACTTAAGAATATTCTCATTTCCAAAGGGGGTGGTCCATTCTAGGAACTTAATGAATAACAATGGCAGTTCAGATTTCTGTAGCACATTAACATTTCTGAAGCACTTTGCCGTAGCAAAGGTAATGTTATCACACTCATTTTACAGACAAGGAAATTGAGGCTTCGCTTTCTAAGTCCATGATCACGTACCTAACAAATATCAGAGATAAAATATAAACCTGGCAACCTGATGCCGATTCCTATGTTCTTTCAATTAAAGCAAAATTCTGCCCTTCCCTACCCTTTTTCTCCCAATAGCCATCCTACTGCCCAAAGCAAGATGGTGACAAGGAAGGACCAGGTGGCAGAACATGACCAACCCTCCATTTCTCCCATAGGTCGCTGAAGTCAGGTTGCTATTTGAAAAACGAGGTAGAAAAATAAAATAAGTTAATGTAATTTGAGGAGAGAAGGGGAGCACTGAAGGGATTTTCAGACAGCCCTTTCCCTAAAGTTTTGAATTTGACTCTTCTTATCACAATTCTTTTTGATATCAGAAGTTCATCAGATTTAGAGCTTAAAGGGATCTTAAAGATTTCCTAGTTCAACTCTTCATTTTACAAATGAGGAAACTGAGGCCTAGAGAGACAAAGAATTTGTCCATTTAACACAGATAGCAGGTAGGCAGCAGACCTGGAATCTGAACACAGGAATGAATTCCAAATTCAGCCCTCTTTCCCCATAGGCAAAAATGCCCTCATTTAGCTCTTCAGACTACACTAGGGAGAAATCTTCAGGTACAAACCTCCTTCTATTTCATGAAACTTATGCCTACAATGAGCATGGATCACTTCTTTACCTTCTGGTTTGGCCCCCAATGAGTGGCCCACTCAGACATCTCTATTTGTAGAAATGTCTAGAAAATATCTCCCTCAAATGGGGAAAACAGCCTCTATCCATTCATACACTCAAACATTCAAAGAACAATTATCAAGCACCTACTATGTACTGACAAGTGAGCAGCTCTAGAAGACATAAGGCATGATCCCCTGGCCTCAATTTAACAAACATTAATTAAAGGCTTATTATGTTCAAGGCATGTCAGGGATATAAAAACTAAACAAAGGACTCCCCTATGTAAACTATGTTCTTCTCACCCTTGTAGCACTTACAAACTTCACCTATTACTTCAGTTCTTGATATGCCCAACTGCTAGCTCCTTGCTTCTCCCACCCCACCCCCATTGCCTTGCAGCTCCTTTTAAAATCCTTTTTGAGCTCT
>CM053772.1:206437401-206453167 GCA_028658325.1 Potorous gilbertii | reverse complement strand
AACATCTGTTCACCAAGAAAGTGACCTTCTATGGTCTTATTTTTTTTTTCCCTTTTCTGGGCATTTTCCCAGCCAGTTACTTGACTTCTGAGATTCCTCTCCACCCCTGCCTAGATCTGCCCAGTTAGTGCTTGGGGTCTGAGATTCAAATGCTGCTCCCCAGCCTCAGGGCTTTCTAGTGGCAGGCGGGGCTGCTAGTCAATGTGAGCTTAAGTTCTGGTGGTCAGGTGGGAGCAGGGCCGCCTCCCAGGCTCAGTTCCCTCAGGGGGTTTATGCAGAGATCTTCTGTAATGGACCCGAAGTCCTGCAAAGCTCTTGCCTGCTCAGGGAGCCTCTGGCTGCCCGCTGCCTCTGCCGCTGCCTCCCGAGGGGGCCTGAGTTATGGAGACACCCCGCTCCCCTCTCAGCCCGTCCAGACATCTCCCTCACTGACCTGTGTGTCTGTGGGTGGAGGGACCTTCGCGGCCACTGGAGATTCCGTCCCTGAAGCCTGCTCTGATCTGCTCCTCTTGGGACCATGCGGCCAGGGCAGGGGAGGGCTCCGCTCCTGTCCGGTGCGCGATGGACCTTTGGGATCGGTTTTTCAGGGCTTTCTGGAACAGAAATCTCCTTCACTTCATTGCTGTGTGGCTTCCACTGCTCCATAATTTGTTGGGAGTTTTTTTTACAGGTAATTATGGGCTGTGGGTTCAGAGCTAGCATATGTGAGTCTTTCTACTCTGCCATCTTGGCTCCTCCTCCTCCTTGCAGCTCCTTTTAAAGACTCTCTGAACCAGGAAGACTTGGGTTCTAGTCCTACCTCTGACACAGATTGGCTGTGTGACCTCAAGTAGGTCACTTAATTTCTCAGTATTCTAGGCAACTCTGAAGACAAGGATATAATAATGACCTTAATTTTTGAGGGAGTTTTCTATACTAAAGAAATTTAGGTGCACTCCCTATCCTTATACTTTCATATGTACATGTTATTTTCCTTAAGAGATCAAGGGTTCTTTCATTTTTGTCTTGGTATCTCCGGTGCTTAGAGTAGAATCTGATATGTGAATACATTTTATACATCATACACACACATATAAATACCTATGTATATATACATATATTCACATGTAACATATACACGTGTATGTGTATATACAAATATGCTTAATGTTTGTTGATTAAAGTTGCTACTCTACCAGTCACACAAAACTGAGATAGTTTTCATTAAAAGGAAAACAGCTACACACCTTGGTTTTAGGTGTCAGATTCTTACTTGGTCCTGCCCCATGCACTGAACCATCCTATGTAGGTGAACACTCAACAGCTCAAATTTATTGCTGCTGTACTTCCTTCATTTTCAAAGAGGACCAATGATGCACGATGTTGGGGTGAGAGCAGTGTGTCCGGCTATGGCTGATCAGTCCAATATACGTTCAGAAGGCTCTACCATAGGTTGGGCACATTAGAACATTTGGGATCCAGATTTGTGCAGCTCACCTTTCTTCTCCCTTGATTATGCTTTGCTCATGGAGCATGTGAGCCTCTTTTGATGTAGGCATGCCATGTCAGGTGGTCCTGTGCCAGTGTATCACTAGTCTCATAATTGAAAGTTCTTCAGGGAGACCTGGAGAGTGTCCTTGCACCCACCACTTCATCTCACCACTGTGCAAGTCCTTGCCTTGTGCTCTTATACCCAAGTTCTCCATAAAATAGTCTTTTAGGTAAATGGGCATTGGAATTCCAGCTATATGGCCAACACACTGGAGTTGCACTCTTTGCAGGAGAGTTTGATTGCTCAGTAGTTCAAGTCAAGAGAGGACCTCAGTGTAAAGTGCCTTATCTTCCCAGGTGATCTTCAAAATCTTCCTAAGACAAGTTATGTGGAAGTGGTTCAGTTTCCTGGCACTGTTCTGGTAGACTGTCCAGGTTTCATAGGCATACAGTGATGTGGTCAGTACAACAGCTCTGTAGATCTTCAGTATGGTAGTCACTCTAATACCTCTTCCCTCTTCTCTCCTATACTTTCTCTCAGAGTCTTCTAAATACGAACTAGCTCTGGCAATATTTCTTCACCTATATGGAAATCTCTGGAAAATATACTGCCAAGGCAAGTGAACTTATCCACAGCATTCAAAATTTCTCCATTTACTGTGCTCTATGGTCTCATGTAAGGATGGTTTGGTGCTAGCTGGTGGAGGATCTTTGTTTTCTTGGTGTTGATTGTCACACAAAAATTAGCACAAGTAGCAGAGAATGGATCCATACTCTATTACACCTCTACCTCAGAGGTTGCATTGAGTATACAATCATCTATGTAAAAAAAAAAAAAGTCAAGCACCAACTCTCCCTCCACTTTATCCTTGGCTCATAGCCTTTTCAAGATAAATGGTTTACCAGCTGTGTAGTAGCTGACCTGAATCTGTTTTTGTCACTGAAATTACCTAACATATTTATAAAGTTATTATAAATAGTATTACACCTATATGTGCTCCAATTAAGCCATAAGTTAATAGTATCCCGCAATAATATTAAACTCTCAGAAAGAATATATATGTATACATATATATATATATGTAAAATATATAAGGAATACAAACTTAGGATCATCTAATCTAACATGCCTCATTTTACACCCAAAAAAACTAAAGACCAGAAAGTTTAAGTGTCTTTGATCCAAGTCATACATTGTTAATTCGTGGTTACCTCATGGACGCAATGTGGTCTTCAGATGTCATTCTCTTGTGAGTCTTTCCTCTCCCCCACCCTCATTAATATTGTTACCACTACCTTAAAAAGGATCAGACACTAAACTAACATACACTGGTTCACACCCAATGACCTAAGTCTTTCCTACCCCCAGTCCCAGAAATGCAAATCAGTTAGTTTCTGAGACTGAGAAGAAAATAATGAAAATTGGGGGAGGGGGAGTAGCAAAGGGTTGTCTCCCACTTTGCAACTGCCAAGCCCAGAGCTACATTGTGTAGTAGACTTTCACTATTTTTAGGCTAGGTTTTGGAGAGCCCCCAAAAGGTGACCCAGCCACCTTCTTGGTTTGCCAGAGCTCTCTGACAAGATAGGTGTGAATGAATGGACAAAGAGCTCCATATCTGGAGTCAGAGGGCTTGGGTTTCAATCCTAGCTTTGGCACTTACTGCCTCTATGGACTTAGGAAAGGCAACTGCAGTTTCCTCCTGTGTAAAATAAGAGGGTTGGATGAGATGATCTCAAAGGCTGATTCCCAGTTCTAAAATTCAATAACCCTGAATAAGCTGCTGCAGCTCAGCCAAAAGAACTTCTTAGCTTTGAGACCCAAGGATCCAGACAGAGAGCTGAGAGCAGCAATGGCAGTACTTGATAGCCCTCTGACTAAGCATCTGCTGCTGAATTTCATTTCCAGAGCCAAAGAGGTAGGGGTGTCTGTCAAAAGAGACTGTCCCACTTCCTTAGATGTACATCCCAGGCAATTAAAGCCCTCTTGGTTATCTATGGGAACCTGTTCCCTAGTGAAAAATCTAATCAACTTTTTCATAGCAGGTTACAAACAACTGGCAAAGAGTTAATGTGTAACCTTTCCTGACAATCTAAGGAAGGAAGGAAGGAAGGAAGGAAGGAAGACAAGATAAAAGAAAAGAAGAAAGAAAAAAGAAATGAAAAGAGAAAGCTCTGGTGAAAGGTCAGATATCAACAAAATATCGACATATAGAGAGAGAAGATAATTCAAGGTAGTGCCTCCTGTGGTCATGCTGTGCACAAACCACAAAGTATTTTATGGAATCATACACACTTGGAGTCCATCCATTTATTTATTATTCAAATATTTGTTAAGCACTTTTTATACAAAGAACACTATTGCTAGGACCCAGGAAATACATAAAGTTTAAATAAAATAGTTCATGTTCTGGTAGAGCTGAGAATCTCGTAAGGGGATGAGACACCAAAGATGCTAACAATGATAAATAATATTATGAGATAATGGCATGATGCAAAACAAAATGCTGTGTAAATGGGCAAGGGAGAAGGGGAAAAGTTGATAAGGAGGAAGAGGGGAATGGGAATGTGTATCTGTGTGTGTGTGTGTGTTTGTGTGTGTGTGCTGGTGAGGATCCCATCACTTCACACCTGGACCACTTCAACAACCTTCTAACTGGTCTTCCTGACTCAAATCTCTCCCACTCCAATTCCTCCTCAGCTGTCATTTTTATATAGCAAAGGAACAACCATGTCACCCCTCCATTCAATGACTTCCTTACACTCTTCAAGATCAAATATAAAAGTCTCTGCTTGATAATGAAATCTCTTCATAACCTGGCCTCTCCCTATCTTTCCAATCTTTGCATGCCTTATTCCCCTATACACAAGCCACAAGACAGCCACAAAACCCTTCTTATACTATCTCCCATCTCCTTGTCCTTGTGCTGACTCGTCTCCCATTCTGGAAATGCTCTCCCTCTTTCCTTCCCCCATTCCACATACACCTCAGCTGCACCTCCTGGAATCCTTGGTTTCTTCTGAGACTCAGATCAAGTACCCCCCCCCAAAGGAGAGCTTTCCTAATTCTTCCAACTACTAATGCCTTCTCCTTTCATTTGACCTTCCTCTGCTCCATATATATCTTCTATGTACCTAGTTACTTAGGTGTTGTCTCTGCAATAGAATGTGGGCTCCTTGAGGTATGGACCCACTTTGCCTTTCTTTGTATCCCCACTGCTTAGCACAGTACTTAACATATAATAAGTGCTTAATAAATGCTAATTGAAGAGAACCACTTCAATAGTTTTCTAATCCAATCACTACATGGAACATGAATCCCCTCTACAATATCTCTCAAGGGTACACATCCAGGCTCCCCTAGAACAAAAACCAGTGGACTACAGCCAAGCCCGGGCTTCTGGCTGGTCAAAGAACACCTTCCATCACACACACCATCCCAACAGGTCACTTGGACCTTCAGGTTTATTTTTAGGTACCTGTGTAACAGAATTTCCACAGTTAAATCAAAACGATTCAATTAAGCTACTGCATTGAACAGGTATTTATCAATTATATTAGAGGATCTCATATACAAAGACACGTTTCTACTACGAAGTAAACGTCTTTTATTGGCTACAGGATGTTAGGATTCTGAGCTGGAAGAGACTCTAGCTCCCATCTAGTCCAAGTCAATCTGGTGACTTGCCTAGGTCAGAAAGGCAGCAAAGAGCAGTGGCAGCATTCCAACCCAGATCCTTGACTTCAAATCCAGTGGCCTTTGTGTGATATCACACACAAATCTACAACAGACATGACCTTTGACCTTCTTCTTCATTCTCCTAAGGTGCCCCTCTCTCAGTAAATATTAACCAACTAAACATTTATAGTGAGAGTCCTTAGGAAATTAAAGCATGATCTAGATGCATGACATCATCATTGTTATACAGTTAATATAATGATACTACTGAAGTCAAAGAGAAGCACCATGGCTTCAATAAACAATGAAGTATAGGTAAATGTTGAGTCATCCTGCTGCCATAATGGTGAAATGGGATTTGGTTCAAGTCAACAAGCATGTATTAAGTATGTCTGAATGTTGCAAGGAACTGTGCCAGGTGTTGCCAGGTACAGGAAAGAAAACAATAAACGGTTCCTCATCTCAAGGAATTCACATTCCACTGCTATATGATAAGTACATGCAAGCAGTATAATTTGAGGGGGAGGAAAGCACTAACAACTAGAAAAAGACTTCTTTAGGAAATGGCATCTGGGGTGAATCTTGAAGGAAAGGAGTCTAAGGAATGGGGAGGTGGAGGGTATCTATTACAGAGATAAGAGAACAACGTATGAAAAGGCACAGAGGTAAGAGATAGAATTCTGAGTTCAGGGAATATAAACTAAACCAATTTAGTTGAAACAAAATTTCTGGTCCTTTTTAAAAAGAGAAGTGAGCTGAGAAAAAAAATTTTCAGGGACTAAAAAATAGTGTGCCATTATCATGCACAAGGCCCGAGCAGTACAAATCTTCGATCTGAAACAACTTTGGAAAACTTAAGCTTTCTGTTCACTGCAATGACCAGTCCTTGATAAATTCAAGATGCAACACAAGGCATACATTTTTAGTCATAGATAAAATGGAAATCTGTTTGGCTTGATTATACACATTGCTACAAAGAAGGTTTGGGTTCTTTTTTTTTATTTAAATGGGGGGTATTAGAAAATAAATGCTTGTTAACTGAAAAATTAAATAAAATGAGGGGGGAAATATTCTATCTGTGATCTAACAATGGCCATACTGAGAAAAAGCTCTAGTAAAATTGGGGGGTGGAAATTGGAAGAAAAAATTGGCCCCCAAAAACCCCAGTTTTTGTCCCAGTCTAATGCCCCACTTAATTAGTCATGAGACCCCAGGCATATCACTCAAATGATCTATTCCCAGTTTCAGTATCTGCCTAACTTCTAAGGTTAAAATCAAATAAATAGGAGAAAGTGCTTCTGAAAACACTATATAAGTATAATGTATTATTATTAAATACTATTTGACAAGTTTTTATTTTAAAAGTAAACAAGAACTTGCACCGGAAGTTGGGTTTATTTATTTTTTTTAAGGTAGCCGTTTGGTCAAAAAGTTACTTTCCCTCTCCCAGACAAAAAAAAAAGTTCTTCCCCCAAAAGTAACTGACAGTATCTGTTTGGTAACTTTGACAAGGGGGAAAAAAGAGATAAAATGCTTTTATGCAAATTTGATTTCCCTATAATAATCTAGAGCTATTCTGCTAGAAGGAATTATCTCCACAGGCTGGCAGCTGCAGTAGGCAGTGAATTAAAAATGGCTCTGTATATGGGAAAATCTGTGCTATAATCAGTGCTATTCTTAGAGAGGACATCAATCTAACCTAGCTCCCATGATGCTCTATTTGTGTGAATGACATACAAGCATGATGTAGAAATTCCCATTACATCACTAACTGTGCTTCTGCTGAACACAGTCATACACGTGTGCAAATGGTTCAGGCAGACTTTCCACAGCTCTGTGGCATGGCTTATTCAGCCTCCTGACTTAAATGGTAGAGGAAAACCTTTATGGGGGAGAAAAGTCTCTTTCCACAATGGTTTATTCAAACTCAACTTTAAAACAAACTGCCTACTCTTTGAGTTTGCTTGAAGACTTCCTCCCAAGAGTTTTCTTCTTTTTTCCTGCTGTTTGGATACACTAAAGGCTTAGTTCCCTGGTCACAAGACACTAGGACAAGGAAATGTTACATGAACTCTCTTTGTGCATTAGAGAGGCACGTGCTTTGGAAAAGTATTTTAAGAAGGAAGCAACCACTGCAGTTCTGCACATAAAATGTCATCAAGTTTTTAATGATGCAGCTGCATGGGGAGGAAAAAATGCATTGCTACTGAGCGGGTGATACTTTCTGGTTAACTTGTGCACTCAGCGCCTACCCCTCACCCCTTCCTGATGCTGTCGTCATGCCAGGAATGTTGGGCTGTAAATAAACACCAACCCTTACATCTATATACCAAGTGACTGCTTCCTTAGTTAATCTCACTGTGCTATTTCCCTGGTAATCTACAACCTCATGCTTCACGTGAGTGGTAATCCTTCTTCCCCAGTGTCACACACACTTGCAAACTGTCTCTGCTTGAGTGATAGATTTCAAAATTAAACCACCTAAGGGGCTTACTGTTTTAAAAATCATTTGGCATAATTTTTTACAATAACTCTGTGTAATCCACAGTAGAAAACCGAAACTTTCCATCTATTAATCTGGGATTGGTTTCATCTTTCTCCTAATCACTTAGCAAAAATGATTTTTATGCCAAGAATAAAAACATATGTACATGGGTATGTAAACACAGGACTGATTCAGGATCTCTAGCCTCAGAAGAAATTCTCTCCTCCGTTTGTTCCATTTGGCCCCCTGTAAAGAAAACCTAACATGGAGAGAACCGCCTGAGTAATGGGCTTCCAGTTTCAGAGGCACCAAGAGCTGCCTCTCACAAATATGACCATGTATCACTAACTGTTTAAGCCCCAGTGGGAACATTAATCCAGCTAGTAGTCATGCTATTTAGAGCTGAAGGAAATACTGTTGTTCCTTTAAAAATGTTCCCATGGGGACCTTTGTAGTTACATTTCAGGGTTCCAACAGTTGGTTCTTTCTGTTTGGTTGGTGACAAAAATAATGTCATGATGTTTTCCTCCAGTGTCCTGTTTTTAAATTATTTTTTCTTTAAGCTATGTCAGTCATACACACCAGAGGACAACAAGGTGAGCACATCTTCTTCCCCAATACTGCAGCTCCCTTTGATCCTAGGACGATCAGAAACATCCCGGGTGCACAGAGTGGAAGCTGTGTGAGTACATTATCACTTCAGTGGGAAGGCTAAACCTGAATGCATCAGGGGTTAATTTAAAAGACAGCTGCATCCATTTTGCTCATTACTCTCTATGTATAAACTGCAAGTTACATATGAAAATATTTTCTTTAAAATCAAACTGTCACTTTGGAACTTCCATCAGGAAGCTGCTAAACATCTGACGAGTATATGGATCACTATTTAAAACACTGGTGGCCTGTGCATCCTTTCACAGAGACAGCAGCTCACTATCCCAGCCCCAGCTGATGTCAGTGCAGGAATAAGAACCTTGAGAAAAACTTCAAAACATATCAAATAAAATTTTTCTAGATCAAGGAAGTCCTTCCTGAAATAAATTTTTGGGGGCATATATAACTTGAAGAAGACTGGACAGTATCAGATAACTATGTTAAATCACAAGATAATAGAAATCAAGTGAAAACCTGCAGAGTCCAATTCCCTCAATTTTTTTGGAGGGGGGTGAAGAGTATCTAGACCTATGATTTCATTGTAGGAAACTCTCTGAGAAGAAACTCCTACCAATGAAGGTCAACTCCTTTTGCCAGTATAGATCTACCCCTTCTCTGTCATGTATGATACTAGAGAGTTGCCTGGGAATGCCAGGAACCTAAGTGACTTGCCCAGTATGTGAGAATCATAACTTGAACCCAGATCTTCCTGCCTCAGGTTCTCTACCTACTATGCCTTCTTCCTATGCATAAGAGGAAATTGAGGTCCAGAGATCTTAAATGATTTGCCCAAGGTCACACCGGCAGGAAAGTGATGGAGCTGTGGGGTCCAATGCAAGTCCTCACACTATAAATCCAGAGCTTGTGATTTGAAAGAGATTAAACTTGTTCTGCTTAGACCCAGATGGCAGAATCATTGAAAAGTGGGTGGAATCTGCTGAGAGGCAGATTTAAGCTTCAGTGTAAGAATAAATTTCCTAACAATGAGTGTTGTTCAAAAGTGGAAAGTTTCTTGCTTATCTACTCTATTCTATGGAACCATTTTTCAACTTTTTAAACTGAGAAAAGAAGATGCTTACCTGATTCCTCTAGAAAGAAGTGGAGGGACCTGAGGATATAATGATACATACACTTGGAGAAATAGGTCACATGGTTGGGTTTTTCTCAAATTACTTTGTCACAAAGGAGGAGCCAATGGTGACAAATAAATTGAGATAGAATACTGGGAAGTGATTGATATGAAAAATAGGAACTGAGAGTAATAACTAACATTTAAATAGTGCTTCACAATTACCTCATTCAAACCTCACAACCACCTTAAGAGGTAGGTATTTTAGTGCCCCCATTTTTCAGATGAGGAAACTGAGGCAGAGAGAGGTTACGTGACTCGTCCAGAGTCCCACAGTTAGTAAGTATCTGAGGCCAGATTTGCACTCAGATCTTCATGACTTCTGGACCAGTACTCTTGTGACTGTGCCACCTAACAGACCTGACATGAAAAATGGTGATTAATAGAAGAAAAAGGCAGTGGGTCTACCTTAGGAGAAACACAGGAGTCCTACTCGATGCCCTCTGAGGCCCCTTCCCACTCTAAGATTCTATCATACAATGGTCACTATAAGGATCATTTAATGTCCAAACATTTGTACTCACCACGATATAGTAGTGACTCAGGGCTTAAAGAGGAAAAACCTCATCGTATATAATGCTATGCTGAGAACCAGACAAAAGAGTGCCTTTTTTCTCATCTTTCCTCTCACCTAGGGACTCAAATTAGCTAGCATCCAGAATTCTTAGAACCCCTTCTTCAAAGGAGAATGAATGAAAAGTTATTTTCTTGTTGCTATGCTAAAAATCTGTCTCAGAAATTCTGCCTTGATTGATTTTTTTTCAAGCCCATTTTTATATCCAGTTATTTGAGAAGGCTGTTCAAAGGATCCTGGATTTGGAATCAGAATACCAGAATTCAAATCCCAGCTGTGCCCCTTGCTCCCTCTGTGAACTTTGGCAAATCTCTCAAATTCTCTTGGGCTCAGTTTCCTCATATGTAAAATGAAGGGATTGGTCTGAATGTCCTCTAAGTGGCCTGGAATATAATTCATTTGCCCTTAACACCCTGAGAAGGTGTTAAGGTAACTCAAATCCCCTGCATTAAATAAAACTCCCAAATGGTGGAGTTGATTCCTCCCAGAACTGTTTTTATGCAATAATGTATGCAAAGTACTTGGAAAACCTTAAAAGTACAATATAAATGTCAGCTCTTGTTATGCTCCTCCATTTACAAATGATGGTTATATGAGAGACAAATTCTATAAATTGAATCTTGTTTTCCTTCTGACTTACTCTATAATTTAGAGAGCAATGAAGAGTAGGGGCCAATAGACTTCTTTTCTAGTCTCTCACCTGTCAGCAGCTTGCTTGTGTGACCTTGGATAAGTCACCGACCTCTCTAAGCTTTGTTTCTTCCCCAGTAAAATAAGAGAGAGGCCTTTCCACTTCTAGAATTGTGACTCTATAACTCTAGGATGTGATCCAAAATGAAATCATTTTGGCCCTGAGACATGACAGAATGCCTGGATCTTGCTTAAAAATGCAGCAAACCTTTAAAAAAATCATATATTTGATAGAAAAACTGTAGCTTCTTAATAAAACATTAACAATAATTAAGTTTAAAGCCATACTTAAATAGAAAATGTGGTGTTATAAAATGCATGTAAAAGGAAAAGTATCATCTGCTTAGAGAAAAATTCAGAACATTTGGGACGGGAGGAAAGGGGTAATGAAAAAAAGTAAAAGAGGTTTCAAGGGCCACTAAATTCTCCTTAATGGCTCATCACAGTGTGGAGGTGACTGATTTCTCACAAGCTATGTTAGGAAAAATCAAGCTCTGGCAGGATTTACCTAGCAACTTTCAAGGTAATCACCAAAACATCAGGAAGGAAGGCATTTTTTGGTCTCAGAAATTCTTGAGACCATCTTCCAAGAGGTGGAGGAGCTGTGAACTGTAGTGGTAGCAAAATACCCCACAGAGCAGAAGTCACAGATCTTTCTGAAGCATTGAAATTTTTTTCATTCAAAGATAGCTACTAACTGTCCCTTTTTTTCTATGTCTCTGGGTGACACTGCATGTTATATGGAGTCTGAAAATCTAGTTTAAAATTCCAGATCTACTACTCATTAGCTTTGTATCCTTGGAAAAGTCTCAAGTTCTTTGGGTCTCATTTTACTATTCTGTAAAATGAAGAGGCTAAACTAGACCCGGGGTTCTTAGCCTTTTTTGGTTATGGAGTCCTTGGACAGTTTTTTGGAGTCTTTGGACCTCTTCTCAGAATAAAGTTTTAAATAAGTAACATATATATTCTGATATATATATATATTAAACAAGTAACATATATGACATTATATAACATATATTCATATATATTAAATAAGTAGTATATATAAAGTTTTAAGTAAGTAACATATGTATCATTATATAACCATGACAGAAGCTCGTGGACCACTTCTTGGAATGTTTTTAAATGTATAAAATGTGTGTGTTCATCCTTCATTGCCGAAGAAGAACATGCCATCAGAGAAATAATGACATGACTTGCACTTGACCTTGTTTTGAGGGCTGTGCAGTCACCAGTCTCACTTCTCCTCCAGAGCCATCTGAATCCAGTGACCAGATATTCATCAGGATGACTGGAGGTGACCCAGGATGAGGCAATTGGGGTTAAGTGACTTGCCCAAGGTCACACAGCTAGTGAGTGTCAGGTGTCTGAGGTGAGATTTGGAACTCAGGTCCTTGTGACTCCTGCACTGATGCTCTATCCACTGCACCACTTAACTGCCCCATAAAATACATAGGATCACAAGGAAACCAATTATCTTAAAATACAATTGTTAAAATATCTTTTTTAAAACAAATTGACAGACTCCAGGTGAAGAACTGATGGTAGATCATCTCTGTACCTTTCAGCTCTAGTTCCCTGTTACTATCTGAATATCTTAGTGGGGAGAGCTCTGCAGTAACCTGCAGAGTGCTCACAGGACTTCAGGGGGCAACTCTGTAAACCTAAAAGTGGAATTAGGAGGCAACTTTGTAAGCCTAAAAGGGCTACATAAACAGGAGCCATAATTACTGAGTGTTGAAGCCTCAAAAGGCACCCACTACTCTTCCAGACTAACTTATTGCCTCATTAGTGGTTGACCCTAAGCTTTGTTAGCTCAATAGGAGGAAAGGTAAGATAAAATGAAGCCCTAAAACAGAAAAAACTGCAAAATCCCAGAAAGAGCAAGATACAAGGAGAAAGCTCCAAGGAAGAAGGTTTCCCAGTTCTCAAGATTCCCTCCCCTATTTAAGCCTTGACCTATGTGACCTTGAACAAATGACTCAAAGAAAGATCACTCTAACAAAACTGTCAAGGTTAAGGATGATTGCAAGTGTATATGAAATAATCACTGTATTTATAAGTCAAATCACAAAAACAAATTGTTTTACTGAGCTAGATTGCATGTTGAAATCTCCTGGAGTCCTACCAGCTCCAACTCATTGTGGGTTCCCAGAACATCCTGGGAAGGTCTATGACTGTGTCCAAGGCTTACTGTAAGAAGCAGACTTAGAGAAAGGTATTTAATATACGACCTCCTACTCTTCGTATTCTCAAAGGACTTTACCTTTACCTCCATTCCTCTCTATGAGAGGTCAAGATACCTCTAAAGAGGTTAGATCTTTAACATCCTGGATATAAAAATTTAGAAAGGCCATCATTCCTGCCTCCATGCACTAAATGTGTGTATGTGTGTATATACAATATATATATATATATATATACATACACACACATATGTGTGTATATATATATAATAAAATGGCCAACCTGAACCTCTAATTAATGTTTTCAGGATACATAACTGACCAGACTTCTCAATATCCTGCTTCCCTTTTCTAAAGCATCTTAAGACCTCAAAGAAAAAATAGTTTAACTAAGTAGAAAAGAGGAATTAGACAATGTTTGAGTCAACATCGGATTGAAGAGGGAGAGAAAGACAGAGTAAATTTAAAAAAACTGTCTGTGTGCAGGGTTCATGGGAGAGATCTCCCACCTAACATGAATGCTCCAGTCCAGGTACTTTCGTCTTTTGGGAAACACAGTCCTCAAGACCAATTAGTTTCCTTTTTCTAGTTGTAGCCTTCCAGACTACCTGGTGATTATTCATTCCATTTCCAAGGCATCTCTACACCAAGAAGACTGCTTGATGAGCCAACACAGGTATTCTGGGTGTCTTAATAAGACTGTCTCCCTTTAAGCCTTCGACCTACATGACCTTAAACAAATCACTTAACATCATGGAAATTGACTCTCAACAGTCTGGCCTGGATGATCTAGATCAGCCTCTTCCCAAATTCTATTGTTCTATGACACCCTAACATTGACAATCTAAAAGCCTACAACATTTTAGGATAGAAAATGAAGTCTCTCTTCCTCTCCCCTTACTTCCCCTTCCCCTAAGAAAACTGCATGGGGAATTCACAAGTGGCAGGATGTAATTACCCAAGTTGAAATTTCACCAGGATACCTGCATTAACAAGCTGCTTGTTACTAATCATCTTATTCATGAGAATGTTTGCAAAGTGTTTTGTGCTCCTCAGAGAGGGCTCTGCACAAACACCAGAGGTAGTGACAACAGGAAACTGCCTATATCTGAAGATCCCTGAATTGGAGGAGATAAGCACTTTGGACACAAATGTGTACTTCAGTACTACATTGTGGGGGCTGGGTGGGATATTAAACACTTTTCAAGCATTTTTTGGAGGGCAAAAGAAAAGGAGAATAAACTTCTAGGTCTACCTGTACAAGGATAATGTCTTTTCCCTAGCCTGGGTTTCTCAGCCTAGGTAGGGACCATGAACTTGTTTTGTTTTTTTAATGTTTTGATAGTTATATTTCAGTAA
The DNA here is from genome assembly GCA_028658325.1 of Potorous gilbertii. Taxonomy (NCBI): domain Eukaryota; kingdom Metazoa; phylum Chordata; class Mammalia; order Diprotodontia; family Potoroidae; genus Potorous; species Potorous gilbertii. The sequence goes on along the minus strand of CM053772.1, from coordinate 206,438,941 downwards.
AATTGTCTTCCTTTTCCATTTTTTTATTTAAAATGTTATCTATTTAAAAACATGACTCAGAGAAGGGATCTATAGGCTTTACCTGTAGAATAGCCAAGAGGTCCATGACATAAAAAGTTTAGAACTCCTATCCCAGATAAGACTTTAGAAAAGTCACTTTAGAAAAGTAGAGAAGACAGAGCCAAGATGGCAGAGTAGAAAGATTCACCTACTCTAGCTCTTCCCCCACAGTCCATAAAATACCTGTAAAAAATGACTCTAAACAAATTCTAGAGCAGCAGAAGCCATAAAACAACAGAGTGAAAGAGATTTCCAGCCCAAGGTAGCCTGGAAGCTCAACAAGAAAGGTTTATCACATGGGGCACAGAGCAGAGTGCAGCTCATGGAGCCCAGTTCAGCTTTGGTCATGCAGAACACCAGCAGGAACAAGATGAGAGCAGGCTTCGGGGGCAGAATCCCCAGCAGCAGCTGTAGTTTCCAGATCCCTCAAACCACAAATGCCAAAGACAGCTTCAAAGGTCAGTGAGAAAACTTTTTCACCTGGGTAAGAAGGGAGCAGGGTCCTCCCCTAACCCTGGCCCCAGGCAACAATGGTGGTGGCAGCAGCAGCATCCATTTTTTGAACCCTCAGCCTAAACCCCATAGGGGAATTGAGCCACTGATCTGGTCTCAGCCCTGAGTGGTGACCCTGGGGTGAGGAAGAGTGCTGGTGTGGTGGAGCTGGTGGAGGCTCTGGAAAGGAAACCCTACTGACAGATCCTGGGCATAAAAGCTTTGGTAGCTCCCAGACCAGAACACAGGTCAGGAGAGGAGTTGATTGTGCCACCTTGGAGGAACTGAGAATTTACAGGTTCCTAGAATATACTGTCCTCTTGACAAAGGACTCAAAAGTCAAGTAACTAAGAAAATGCCCCCAAAAGGGGGGGAAATAAGGCTATAGAAGGCTACTTTTGGTGAACAAGTATTTTCTTCCATCCTTTCAGATGAGGAAGAACAATGGATACCATCAGAGGAAGACCCAAAAGTCAAGGCTTCTGTATCTGAAACCTCCAAGATAAATATACAGTGGTCTCAGATCATGAAGAATTTTGAAAATCAAGTAAGAGAGGTGGAGGAAAAAATGGGAAGAGAAATGAGAGATGCAAGAAATTCATGAAAAGCAAGTCAACAGCTTGCTAAAGGAGACCCAAAAAAATACCGAAGAAAATAACACCTTTAAAAATAGGCTAACTCAATTGGAAAAAAGAGGTCCAAAAACCCAATGAGGAGAAGAATGCTTTAAAAAGCAGAATTAGCCAAATGGAAAAGGAAGTCCAAAGCTCACTGAAGAAAATAGGTCTTTAAAAATTAGAAATGAGCAGATGGAAGCTAATGACTTTATGAGAAACTAAGAAATTACAAAACAAAACCAAAAGAATGAAAAAATAGAAGACAGTGTGAAATATCTCACTGGAAAAACAACTGACCTGGAAAATAAATCCAGGAGAGACAATTTAAAAATTATGGGACTACCTGAAAACCTTGATCAAAAAAAGGAGCA
>CM053772.1:206278231-206436901 GCA_028658325.1 Potorous gilbertii | reverse complement strand
CTGTATGAACTGATATAAAGACAACCAGGAGAATAATTTATACAAAGATGGTAATATCATAAACAACTTGTGAATTCTGAACATCAAAATGACCAACCCTAAATTCCAGAAGACCAATGATGAAATATGCTATCTACCTCCTGATAGGCAAAAGACTCAGAGTACAGAATGAGACACAGATGTTTATATACAGGACAGCTAGGTTACTCAGTGGATAGAGTGCTGGGCCACTCAGGAAGATCTGAGTTCAAATCTGGCCTCATATACTTACTAGGTGTATGGTCCTGCTTACATCACTTAGCTGTGTTTGTCTCAGTTCCACATCTGTGAAATGACTTGGAGAAGGAAAGGGTAAACCACCCAATACCTTTGCCAATAAAACCCCAAATGGAGTCAAAAGAGTCAGAAACAGTGTGAAATACTGTCCACAATAAAAAACAAAAAAAAAATAACTTACCCATACATATTTATAACAAGAGTTTTATTATTCTTTCATTCTCAATGGAGATAGGAAGAGCACAGATGTTTGCTGATTGGAAAAAAAATTTTAATTTAAAAAAACTAATTGCTCTTCTCCTGACCCCATCAATCCTTCCTGTTTTCTCTAACAACTTCTCCTCATGTATATCTCCCTCTCTACTGGCCCTATCCCAACTCTCACTCTCAGGTCAGAAAGAAAGAAGGAAAGAAGAAAGGAAGGAAGGAAGGAAGGAGAAATAAAAAGCCTTCTTTCAACTCCTCTACCTTACCCAGGTACCATTTCATCTCTCTTCTCTTTATGAATAAATTGCTTGAAAAAATTTTTCATACCCAATGCATGCATTTCCCCACTACCTGTTCTCCCCAACTTCTTGCAACCTAATTTTCCATCACTCTCACGGAGGTGTCTCAAAAGTCACCTCTGAACTAATGACTAAATATAAGGACTTTGCAGTGATTCCCTTCTCTCTGAGCTCTCATTTTCATGTGGCACTGTTCACCATCCTCTAGGACTAGAAACTCTTCAGACCCACCATCAATTCTTCCTTCCTTTCTGAGTTCACTGGTAGGTTCTTGTCCTGCTCTAATCATTGTTCAAACCCTTCACTGGTTCTTCATTTCCTTTCTCATCATTTAAGTTCAGTATTCCAGTGGGCATCATCCTTGGTGCCCTTCCATTCCTTTCTCCCTTGACAATCTCATTCATCCCTATATGTTCAACCATTAATTTCAACCATATGAACTAACCTCTATTTCCCCAAACATCTCTCATCATGGAATTCTACCTCTGTCCCTTTGTTCACACGATATTCTATTCCTGCATGTCCTTTACCCCTCCCTTTTTACCTGCTGAATCCTTCCCAGCCTTTAGAGTTCAAACCAACCAATCTTTACTTTCCCCATGAAGCCTTTAGTGATTAGAGATCTCTTATTAACAATCTTTTGCTACTTGAACCTCACAAAGTGCTTGGTTTTGCACTTTTTTCATTGCTTCTTGTCTTATATTGTACACTGGAGGTGTGGCCTCCTATTAGACTATGAGTTCCATTAAGGCAAAGAGATATCTTACTGAAACTTTGTATTTCTCTAGCATGTCATACAATGCCATTCACACAATGGGTACACTAATCAATCAAGAAATTCTTTTTAAAAACTATTACATGCCAGGCTCTGTGCTAAGTGTTGGTACAACCAATACAATGAATGACATAATCACTATTCTCAAGAAGCTTTCATTTTATCAGAATCGACATGTTTAGATAAATCTAATAAGATACTTGTTGAAATGCACTGAATTAAAGCAGCCTAAAAATGCCAAGAATTAAACTCAAAGAGGGGAATAACACATCATTGTTCTCCTTTCCTAGTTGAGAAGATACAAAGGAGTACCTGGTGGCAAGAAGTAGCTTTTTGGATACTAGTTAATAAATATGAGACTTGTCAGTAAATACTACTTCAGACTAAAGAATTACTTAGTTCCTCTTTCTTCAAAAAACAGACTCAGTAAATTTCTTTGCTTATCTGATATCAAGGCTAGACCAACTCACCAAAAAGATCTAGAGTCCATCTAGAGAAAGAGGACTTAACCTTTCATGAGTCAGGGACCCTTAGCCTGGTAAAACCAATGAACCCCTTCTCAGAATAATGTTTTTGAAGATATAAAGTATATAGGATTAAAAAGGAAATGAAATACGTTGAAATAGTTACCAGAATGTTAAAAAAGAAAACAAAGTTTAGAAATTCCAGGTTAAGAACTCCTGATCTAGGCCTAATCCTGTTACAACTTCCTCAGATTTTGTTTACCAAGAAACCATAAAGAAAAATAATTGTCATGGTACAATGGACAAAATACTGGACCGGGAGTCAGGAAATGTGGCTCTGCTTATTAGCTATATGATTGTAAGCATATCCCTTCACTTCTGAGCCTCTATCTCCTTCTCTTTAAAGTGATGGGTTTGGATGAGAGCTAAAGGACTGATTTCCCATTTCTAATGTTCTAGGATTACTAGGACCACTGGCTATGCTGGTGTGGTAGAAAGAACAGAAAGTGCCTTGGGTATACTACAAACTAGCCAAGTGATATTGGGTAATCTCAGAAATGGAGGGGGCCTCAGAGGTTAACAAGGATGCTGAGATCAAATAGAAACAGGGAACATTCTTCTATCCAAAAGGATTCTAAATCAGGCAGATAAGGACAGTGCAGTGGATAGAGCTCCAGGCCTACATTCAGGAAGATCTGGATTCATATCCAGATTCAGATACGTATAAGCTGTATGACCCTGAGCAAGTCCCTTAACCTCTGTTATCCATAATAATTGCATCTACCTCCCAGGATAAAATGAGAACATAATTGAAAAGCACAGTGCCTAGAACATATAAATGGTAGCTGTTACTATAATGTGAGAATCTGTTTTATTTGACTCTGCACATTTGTTACATGGATTATTTTCCTCCCTACCCTGGAGGAGGTAAGAAGGGGGAGGAGGGAACAGAGGAAAAAAATACTTGCTAATTGAAAAAAATTTAATTTAAAATGAAACAAGGGGTCAATCCAGTCTCCACTTGACAACTAACTGATGGGGAACATTCTGAAACAGCCTGTTCTACTTTAAGAGAGTTCTAATTGTTTGCAAGGTGGTTAGCTTTTTTTTTTCTGATAGAGCCAAAATCTACCTTTCTGAGGTTTTCTACCATTGCTCCTGGTGCTGAACTAACTGTCCTATATATAGTTCTATACTATAGAACAAAGCCTGTCTTTGGGGACAAAATGTCTGAAAATTCAGGGGGAAAAAAGGCTCCAGATTCACTAGAGGGGAACAGTCAGAAACATTCAGTTCAGAAACATTGCCCCCAGCTCTGACCTGACAGGAATTCTTTCACTTTGTCTTTTTCCTAACCATTTTGGGGGAACCATCAACATTTAAGATTCAAGTCGAATCTCCGTCTTCCTAAATCCTTTCTCAGGAAGGAAGGAAGTAGGAATTTATTATGCACCTACTATGTGCCGGACATGATGCTAAGCCATTATAAATATTTCCTCATTCAGGTCTCACAACCACACTGAGAGATAGGTGCTGTTATTGTCCTTTACAGGTGAGGAAACTGGAACAGAAGAAAAGGTTGACTTGCCCTGAGTCACAAAGCTAGTAAGTGTTTGAGGCCGAACTGGAATGCAGGGCTTCTGGACTCGACTCCAGCTGCTTTAGGCCCAGCTGGAAATGGCTCCATCTTCACAATTCCTTCAAGCATCTATTGTCCGTTCTATTCATCAAGTGCTAATTCATTTTACCCAGACTTTTGACAATTCGAATTTTGCCTTGCCCTGCTACTTCAAATTTCTATTATTTAACTTTTCATGTTCTCATGCACTGCATCCTCAGGGAGAAGATAAAAGGCAATAGCGTACATTTTATAACATCACAGCTTCTCCCATAGTGCCTTGCACATAGTAGGCATGCAGTAAAATCTTCGGAATCGAATTAAATTAAATTGAATTTCTTTTTCTGCTCCTCTTATTAGATACCTCTGATGCACTCCTTTTTCAGTCTGGTTTACTTTGTTTTTCATATCAGACTATTTGTGCCTTTTTTTTCCCTTCCTTTTGATTTTTTTCCTTTTCATTTTCTCTACAAGGGCTTGTGGCAATACATTTGAATCAGATCTTACCATATTGCTGGAGCCAAGTGTGCCTGGAGCTGACTGCTGAATAGCAGGGAGGTAAGTAGTCACTTAGAAAATAAAGGTAGAGTGAAAGCAATGTTAGGTCCAAATGGATTCAGCAGTGCAGGGGAAGTTTGAGCAGAACTGGCAGGATGGTCAGTCTCTCAGAATAATGGGCCTGGAAGGGACAGGAGGTAGGAGGAGGCCAGAGCAGCCCTCAATCAGATGCCCTGGGTAACTGCCTAACCCCAAGGCTGGCCTTGCATCTGGCATTTCTATTGCCTTGACTATTTGCCAGAGACCAAAAAACTGAGAAGAGAAATTCTTCAAGATCAAAGCAACATATTTATTGAGAAATTTGGGGGCCTTGAGAAGAATGCTGCTACTTGCTTCTGGGAAAACTAAGGAACGGAAGGTAAAACTTGTCTTTAAAATTCAATAGTGCTAGAATGAATAAGAAATGCTTTTCAGAGTTGTGACATTTAAGTGGTCATGCATTTTTCAACGTATCAGTTATGCAAAGATGTTTATATTCACTCTATCCTAAGTCATGTTTTATTTAAGTTCAGCTAAAAGAAGACTTCAAAAAGTTTAATGAAAAAAATAAAAATCATAGGAATCGAAGTTAATTAAAACTAGGCTTAAAAATTAGGGGGAAAAAAACAACAATCCTCAAACAGAAGAGTAAATTAAATAAATTGCCCTGATGACTGTGCACCTCCCTGTATCTTTTACTGTTTCCTCTGAATGCTTTTATGTTGTACCATGAGTATAAAAAGCCAGGGAGAAAAATATCAATAGGTGACAATGTTAAAAGGTTCATGGGACACTGGGTTTATCCAGTATTTTTAGGAATGAAAGAAAGCTTTCATTTAAATGAAGGCAACTTTTCTAAAAGGAGAGGTGCATGAATAGTTTCAATTCATATTCTAACAAGTATGTAATGAAGTTCAAGAAGGTCTAATATGAAATCCAGGAAAATTCAGAGTCATCTATTTCATTCCCACTTTCATAGATAATGACCTTAATATATAAGGTAATGACAGGAAATATAATGACCTTAACTTGGGCAACCCATTTGTTGACAGCAGGTGATAACTCGGCCTTCCTGATGGTAATCTGTTTCTTGGCAAACAAAAGGGCTATTTGCCACATACATTTATTTTTATGGGGAAGCTGGATACAGGGCTGTACAGGTGTGGAATTAATTGTGCAAGTTACAAAATATGTTAGTGCTGGTATGTTAAACTCCATCTTTGGCACCACCATGGTTGAGACATGCTCTACAAAGTCAACCCAAGTCTTTGTTTCCAGTTGTAGTGGTGAAGAATTTTCTGGGCAATGGATTGGTCTAGTACTTCGTTCTGCCCCTGGTTTTATGATCTAAGACCTTTAATTTTCCTGCTTCAACTCTAAGGTCTTAAAAGACAATCTGAATGACTTATAAACAATATATACCCTTTGTAAAAATCCTCTCTGTCAGTCTCACAATGTCTCTTCATGATGATGACAATTTTATAAATTGCCCAAGATCAAGTGCCTAAATGGGTTCTAGATTGGTTATTCTCATGGGCTTTTACAACTTGAAAAAAAAATATCTCTATTGGTAGCTTATTACTTTCACTTCTAAAGTCATACTTTTAGTTCCACAGAATAAGTTTTTCCCCCTAATATTCTGATTCATTATCCTTTGGTCATCCATCCATGCATCTTCCTCCTTCCTGATGCCTGAGGTATTAAGAACTCTTCCCTATTCCCAATCCCAAAATTACTTTATGTATTTACTTTGTGTATATGTTGTATTTACTTTTTTCTGTATACATTATATTGTCTTCCTGTTTCCCACTTCTAACCCCTGAAGAATGTAAACCTCTTGAGGACAAGAGTTATTTCATTTTTGACTCCATATCCCTAGGACCTAGTATCATGCCTGGCACATAGTAGGCTACTAGTAAATGCTCACTGAATTGAATTAAAAGAATATCTTACATTCTATTAAGAAGCCTTATAGTCTTTTAGGTAATTGAGACTATGTAAAATTCTCCTTCCACCATTTGAAACCAAACCCATCACTTGTGCTCTTGCTGAATTCCCTTTTTCTGTTCATGGCATTCCATTCTCCCAATGACATGCTCAAAACCTCAGTCACCTTTGCCTTGTCTTGTCATCCCCACATCCCATTGGTTCCAAATCCTAGTTTTTTACTTCTGCTCTATCTCTCACATCTCACATCCATTCCCTGCTCTACTACTCTAGTTAAAAATCTCATTACCTATTGCCTGAATTAGTTAAATTGCCTCTTAACTAGTGTCTTACTTCAATTCATTCAAAAGTTAAGAGCCCTCTGTGTTTATCCAGTCTTGCAAATCTACAAACTCTCCAATATGCCACTGTCTTATTAATCTTCCTAATGCACAGCTTGGATCAAGTCATTCTCCACTTCAAAATCTTCATTAGTTCCCCTTTTGGGGAAGCAATTTCAGGGAACTAATTTTGGGGAACCTCAATTAGAGAATGAATAAACAAATTCTTAGTTTGTGAATGTGATGGAGTGGTATAAGAAATGATGAAAAACATAGTTTCAGAGAAACCTAGGAAGGCTTTCATGAACTGATGCAAAGTAAAATGATCAAAAAACTATGGGAAAAAAATTATATATAACACTGACAATGCAAAAAGGAACACTTTTGAAAGGCTTAAGAACATTGCTCAATACAATGTTCAATCACATTTCCAGAGAACCTATGTTGAAAAATGCTGTCAACCTCCTGAAAGAAGTGATTGATCAGTGTCCTAACTGAGATACTTATTTTGGGCATGGTCACTATGGGAATTTGGTTTGTTTGCCTATGCATATTTTTAAGAATGGTATTTTTTTTTACCTGAGGGATGGAGTCAGAAGGGAAAAGAAATTAAATGTCTGTTAACTGAAAAAAAACTTTAAGAAAAATAATTTACTTTTGCCTTGTAATATTCAAGATTTCCAATTTTACCCTAAAATTGGTCCCTATTCAATCTCTCCAACTATATCTCACACTATTCCTCTTCATATACTTATATTCTACCCACTGAGTAGCCGAGGCTAACTGTATTTCCTTTTATGAAAGGATTAGTACTGAACTGGTTGATCAACAAAACATTTGAAAAACAAAGTCCTCATGCTACTATTGCAGAAAAGATGGAGAGAGAGGACCTAGCTGATAATATAATTAGGTTGACCCCAAACTGGATGAATGGCCAGGCCCAAAGGGAAGTCAGTCATTATTTGATGCAGCTTGATAGGGGAGGTCTCTAAAGGGATCTCAGGGATCTATACTTGGTTTTGTGATATTCTGACCTTCTTATCAATAACTAGGATAAAAGAACAGATAACTGCCTGCAAAAAACACCAACCAACCTGAGAGGCACAGCAAGATACTGGATGACAAGAGTTGAGATTCAAAGAGATATTAACAAGTTAATACACTAGGCCAAATCTAATAAAGTGAAATTTAATCTAAATCAATCAATCAAGCAGTTATTAGCACCTACTGTGTGTCAACCACTATGTTTGATGCTAGGGATATAAGGACAATAAAGAAATCGTCCTCATCCTTGGCCTCAGAAAATCAATTTCACAAGTATAATATGGGGCGGGGGGAATCTTGATTAGAGGGCAATTCATCTAAAAAAAGATCTGAGGGCTTAAGTAAACTGTAAGTTCACTATCAAAAGTGTTCTTTGGCAAGTGTTTTATTTAAGTACAATTTTAGACTGCATTAAGAGAAGTCGAGCATCCAGGACTGGGGATTAGTTACATAACACTTCCACAAGACCTTGCTGAAGTGAGACCATATCTGAAGGGCTGCATTTAGTTCTAGGAACCACATTTTAGGGAAGACAGTAATAAACTAAAGACATTCCAAAAGAAGGAAACCATAATGACAGAAGCCCTCAAGTTCATGCCATAGGAAGATCATCTGAAGGAACCAGGAGTTGGGCAGTGGGGGGTGGTTTTGAGGCTGGAAAGAAGACTTAAAAGGGACATTATTTTAGTGACTTTCCCATAGAAGAGGGAATATATTTATTGTCTGGCCCAAGAGCAAATCTAGAAGCAGTGGGCGGAAGTTATGAAGAGGCAGCTCTCTAAAAGTAAAATGGCCTGCCACAGGAGGTAAGGTGCTCCCCCTTCATGGAGAACTTCCAGCAAAAGCTCTGTGTCTACTCACCAGCTCGGTGTTAAAGGAGATTCCTCTTCAGGTAGAGTCTGGACTGGATTCTTCTCAAGGTTCCCTCCAACACTGAAATTCTATGAGTCAGAAAGTCCTTGGGGTTGGGAAAAAGAAGCTTCCACAGTAGGACAACCTCCCTGAACTAAAAATACACATCTGAAGTACTTTTATACCTAACTGTGGATACTAGATGGTGCTAACATACTGATTTAGGGCTGTGATGGAGAAGCCTAGGAACAGAGCAGTCATGCCTTTAAATGAGAATAGGAATTGTGTCTAAATTTGTTTGAATCAGGAAAATAAAAGTCCTTAAATAATCAGCCAGTAAAAGTAAAATAAATCTCTTATAATTAATGAAATGATGTAACTTTAAAATAACCTCTCGGAGCAAAGGAACTTTTTTAAAGGTTAAAGGAATTGAGATAACGATCTAAATAATCCAACTGCTATTGCTTGGTAAGAATGGAAATTAAGTAAGATTCTAAGCTGATTTCCCTCTATATTTCACACCTATTATAATTCTCTTTCTCCCAACTGATAATTTTTTAAGATGTGTTTCATTAGTGTGTGTCAATGGGCTAGTGTAGATACAAGTTCCCTAACTTATCTTGAATGTCTGCACTGATGCCACAACCAAAATGACTACAGCTGCTTATTCGTTGTGGCCTCTGTTCCAATTCTCTGCAAGAGATTTTATTCTTTTGAAGATGATAAGCATTTTGCGTCCCTGGAGTTCAATCTATTCAAAAATCTCAACAAAATCTCAGGTATCAAATGAGTTTTAAATCATCATCTAAAGGGTAAGACAAGATTATATAAGTAGCTACCCCTAAAACAAACCCTGGCATGTTAACTAGGCCCCTAGAAGTCGGAGACGTGCCTCTCATGAAAAGCTGGCAAAGACATTGTTGGGTTTGATGGGTAAGGTTGGAGTGGGGAGAGGCCTTGACTAAAGCATGCATTGAGGACCCCCGATTGGCTGAGTCCTATATAAGATCCTTCTATTTTCACTAAAATATGATTATCTGGTGTGCTAGTCACCATTTAAAAGAGGGCAGGGTGGAGAGAGAAGGGTAGACAGTCGAAATCTGCTATGTGATTTCACCAGTCAGCAAAATGACTGTCTTAGGTGTAAAGAACACAAAGAGGGTAAGTAACATGCCCACATAATATACACACAGCTAGTGTGCAGCAGAGACAGAATTTGAGCTTGAGTTCTCCTGACTCCAAGACTGGCCTTTTATTCATCCCACCACATTGCCTCTCACTATTCACAAGTACCACCTAAAGATGTCTTGGTGGGACAAAAAACACTGAGGGAAACCTTGTTACAAACTGAGTTACAGGTAAATGAACAGAATAAGATACCCCAAGTGTGACAGGGAAAACAGGTACAGCAGCATCTCATTACCCTTCTTGGGTAAGCCAAATTACTGAGAACATGGTTGAGGGCTAGGTAGCATGTCCAAAAAAGAACCTGGAGTAGTCAAAGGAGATAGCACGAAGTCCAGGTTATTCATTTTACCCATTGGAAGGTTCTCAGGACCTGTTGACACTTAATTTACTCAAAACACTAAGAAATTTAATTATTTATTTTCCTATCAAGACCACAGTCAATTAATAGAATGCTCAAGTGACCTAGAAGGCAGCTAGAGACAGGCACAATGATGGTAGAGAAGAGAGAGGAAATGGAAGAAACAAAAATTATAAAAAGGAGACATGAGTGCAGGGACAAAGAGTTCTACTGATGTTAATGGTCTCCAAAAACTTCATGAGAAAATTTGGGAGCTTAAAGGGATTAACTCTAGTAAGCTAAAAAAAATTCTTTCCCATATGTCAACCCATTCCTAAATGATGCCTTGTGAGGGATGTATCAATGTAGTTTACTATTGGTATCTTAAAACCTATTTGCTTCCCAAATGTCTCACACAGTACTTTTCACAGAGCAAGTACTCAATAAATGTTTAGTGATAAAGATGAAGGGATCATATTGGTCTGAATATGCCCCTAAAAAGGGGTATGCTCCCCAAAGACTCTTGACATTATGATGGAGGATGCCTATAGAAGAATTCAAATAGAAGAGAAGTTACGATGTCCTTCAGATGCTCTTGTGTGTGGATGATAGTGAACTAACTATATTATGCTCTAACGAAAGGAAAAATTCTTAAATGAGATTCTTAACCACTCAAGAGATCAGCCTAACAACTCACACAGAAAAAAAAAATAACTAGCAACAAGCAAGTAGAGGAAGAATAGTTATTGTCCAGGCTATAATACATGATTAGATGGGTAGTCTACTGACCTGATCCATTGGTAAGCATGTTTATATGTATGTCCCCTTCATATATGAGTGTGCACATGTTAGTATGTGTGAATATGTATGCACATGTATATTGTGTACTATGAGGGTATGTGTAGGCATGCTTTATTTGTGTGAACATGCATATATGTGTATGTGTGCACACACATATGTCTATTTTAGATAAATACTTCAGAAAAACAACAACATGGGGCCAGTATTAAATAGGATAAATAGATTAGCCAAGTTTGCATTTTTAAAACCTCATGATACTTTCAGCCCCAAACTATTTCCTAAAACAAAGAACCATATTTTCTTTTGTAACAATGATAAGTATTCCAAGCATACTATGTTGCTTTGATGTATGGAATACCATCTAAGCATCCCAGTTTAACTACTTTCTGCTTATGTAATCCTGGGGAAGTCTCTTTTCCTCTCTGAGCCTGTGTCCTGATCTGTAGGAACACATCGGACTAAATGATCTCCAGGTCCCTTCTAATTCAAAATCTTAAGATTTACATAGACAATAATCTGGTTTCCAAGCCTATGTTTCATACTGTATTTTTAAAAATCTCTGCTTAAACTCATGGCAAGGAGATTTTTGTCAATGCTAGGGAGCTTGTATATCCAAAATACGTTTCTCTGTGTTAACAAAATGAAACAGTGGCCCCCTAAATAGCTTAGAATCAGATACTCACAGAATTTCAGATCTGGAAAAGACCTCAGATGTCTTTTAGTCCAAGCCATGATGAAACAAGAATACTCTCTACAACATACCAAAAGGGGCTATCTTCCTTTTGCCTGAAGAAAATTACAGATACCTGAAGATCTTTTGGGATTTTCTTGGCAAAGATATGGAGTGGTTTGCTATGCCCCTCTCCAGTTCATTTTACAGATGAAGGACTGAGGCAAACAGGGTCAAGTGACTGTGGTCAGATTTGAACTCAAGAAGATGAGTTCTCCTGACTCCAGGCCTGACACTCTATCTGCTGTACTGCCCAGCTTCTACTCTTATATCTACCAAAAAAATGATAATGCTATAGTTCACATTTATCTTACATTTCAAAGTTTGCTAAGAAGTTTCTGCATATACTTTCAAAGTTGATGATGAAACTATTCCTATTTTAAAGACAAGAAAAATGAGACCCAGAAAAGCCTGGCTCCGAGAGCTAGTAAGTATTAGGGCTAAGACTTCTGAATTCAGAATTTGTGCTCATTCTCTCCACCGGAGCACAGCTTCCCCTCAAAGGGCATAATAGTCAGCATGGATTTTGAAATACTACTCTATATTAAATAATCTAAGTAATTTGCATTTATTTTCACTCAACATTAAAAGAACTGGATATTACCTTTCTTCTAATAATGGATTACATTTTCTAAAGGATCACATTATTTAGAAGTATGCCTTCTAATTTTCTTTTGTCCTACATGATTTTATTCCCTAGAAATAAATGGACATTCCCCCCTCACCCCCACCTCATCATTGCTCTTTGCAAGTAAGAAAATGAAATCTAATTCCAAATGAAACAACAAACATTCTAGAAAAGCATGAATTGCCAGGGAAGGATATGCAGCTTTTAAACACAGGATTGAACTAATTGAATCCTACAAAATTTCCCTCCAAATTATTTGCTTCAAAGTCATATTATGTTCTGCCTATTTAGGAAAGGTTTCCCAAAAACTTCATTGTGATTGATGAGACACATCTAGTCAGACTCCAACTATGCCTTATCATTAATATCCTTTTAACCTTCATGAAGACAAAAACAGAGAGGATAAATCAAAACCAAATTCTATAGTGTGAACTGAAAATACAAGCTACAGAGCTTCTTGAGGGCAGAACCTAACATTTGCCTTTTCTTTATATCCTGAGCTCTTATACGTTGCCTAGCACACAGCAGGTGCTTAATAAATGCCTAATGGCTTAACTTTCTGTATATTCCATGTCTCCCTTCTCTTCATCCCGATCATCCAATTTTATGAAGCTAAAATTTAATTCTAAAAGTCTAAAACTATAAAACAATATGGAATTCTTACAAAATGATTAGAATTCTGCCAGGAAAAGAAGTTAAGTAGTTTATAGCCTCTTATTTTATTTTCTTCCTTGAAAGTGCTTTATCAGATTATAAACTCCTGAAAGGCAGGGACTGTCTTTTGTCACTTTTTGTATCACCAATACTTAGCACAGTGTCTGTCACATAATATTGACTATTTATTGAAAGTCAGTTTGTTGATTGACTTCCAATAAAGGTATCTCAAATTTTGTCTTTGCTATTAAAAATTGTTGTACTAGAGTTTGTGGCTGTTTTGGGGGGGGGATAGGGAAAAGGAACCAATGGAGAAGGCTTCTGGATTATGAATTCATTAGTATAAGAAACGTATTATTGAAACATCCCACCACAGAGGTAGATCAGCAACCAATAAATAAAGTCTTAGTTCACTGAGAAGTTAAGTGACTTGCTCACTTGCCTCTTGGCTAATAATGTGTGTCCAAGGTGAGATTTCACTCCCAGATGACCTGCTATCAACTATCTTTTGCTGCCTCTCATTAAAATTTTATGAGAGCATTAACAAACACTGTGTTTTATTTGTTATTATAAGTAACCTCTTTCTTCTCCCTAAGTTTCAGACATCACACATTATATCTGGGCTGGATGCCTGAAGATATCTTTGAAGATATTATTTCATTAACTGTACATTTGACAGTTTGAAGAAGAAATAGCAACTCCCCAAATCCTCACCCTTAAGTATTTTCAAGGTTCAATGGAAATTTGGCTTCGTGCATATTGGCATCTCTCAAATGACCATCTACTAAAGTCACTTCTTTTATGAAAGACTATCTCAGAAAACAAAGACTGTCTCAGAAAACAATTATTTCTTTTTATGCTTCTCCTAGTTTGCTCAAAGAGAAGAAACTACAGGGAGTTTGATTAGTATCACAAATAGATCTAAGAGTATTATTAAAGAAAGATAACTAAGCCGAGATAATCAGCCCTTCAGCTTTGGTTCCTAATCAGATAGTTCTTTGATTTTTGTTGGCTTTTAAAACATTTTAATACCTCTTCCTGGCCTACATTTTAAAACTTTCAGCAAACGCCTTCATAAAAATGTGTACTGGTGTTGTGTCTAGCAAGTAACTGGAATTGATCAAATTCACTTTAACAAGCATTCGTTCAGCACCTACTAGGTACATGACACTATCCAAGGCACTGGGATACAAAGATAGAAATGAATTAAGTCAGAATCCTCAAAGACCTTACATTCTTCTGGGAGGACACTAGATAACTAGATAGATAGATAGATATACATATATATGCAAATAAGCAAATGCAGAAATATATACAAATTGAAAGAAAACAGTTTCACAAGGGAGAAAGTGTTACTATGGGAAATGTAAAAGGTCTTAATGAAGAAGGTGGCACTTAAGCTATATTTTCAAGGAATCTATGATAAGGAAATACATTCCACAAATGGGAAAGGGGGCAGAGTTCATCACCCTAGTTTCTAAAAACTATGCATTCTTTCCTTCTCTCTTCATATCCATATTGTAGCTAAAGACCAAAGCTGGCTAACATCCACAGCAGGGAAGACCTATTAGCAATGATTATGAAAGAATCAATGATAAAATAACTGCCTCCATGGCCAATGTCAAGTCGATTGTTTGTTTAACTCAGCTCCTCTCCTTTCACTAAAGTCAATAATACTTGTCATTAAATGATGTCTTTAAGTGTTTGAAAATAACGTATGAATTTCAGTCTTGCACTTGAATTCATGCATGCACTTCAATGGCCATCCACACATCAGTGTTCTAGAAATTCTATACCACAGTAGGAGAGAAAGAAAATTTTTACCACATTGTTGATGGTTAGGTAAAAGATCCCTATCTATGTCTGCAAACCACAATAAAAGACATAAACCATAAATGTTATGATCTCAAAGTTACTGTCTTTAGGGCAAATCTTTGAAATTGTTAATTTGACTTCATTTTTGGTGGAGGATTTTTAACACTTGCTGATTTGACTGGGCAATAGATCAATAGCCTGACTGTCAGCACTGAAATATGAAAAGATAATGAAGAAAATGTTCACATTAGGTAGACCTCTATCAGGGATTTATGGGAAGACCTCAACAATCCAACGACAGTGAGGCAATTTCAACCAGTGGAAGTACCAATATCAGTGAGGTCATATAGTCACTGAAATTTCAAAGTATATTCTGAGGAGGAAGTTTTGATTGGCTCAGTTGAGGACAATTTGATCATTTGAAAGATCTCCTAATGTATAAAGTCTCCTAATGTATAACAGAGGATAATCCTGTATTGCCACTGTTCAAGCCTTGGGCTATTTTCAGAAATGCATATTTATTTCTGACTTGCAAACAGCTACTAGCAAATTGGCAGCACCAGTTTACATCATGGTGAGTAATAAAATGAACGAAACTAGAATTATTGTTTCTCCCTCCATCCCCACAGAAGATTAACTGGCTATTATTCGCTATGTTGTTACCATGCTTTCAAGAAGTATGGGACCTCCTGTAATAATCACTGAAATACCTTAGACATGAATTTTATTTCCTTAACTCATTAATCCAAACTATCCCCAACTAAAAATAATAGTGATAAGGAAAGAAGCTCATTATTGCAATAAATCTCTTCTTCCCAGGTATAACCATAATAAGAATGGACTTATTTCCAAGTTTTCCGTGACAAAGGAGATAGTGAATGAAGCATCCACCATCTTACCTTTTCAGCATATGACATCCAAAAGCTTTGTATCTTAGAAAATTAAGTTGAAATTAAGTTCATCAAACACTAAAATAGGATATACAAAGAGTTAGAACAGGGAAAGAAATGAAAATACAAAGAAAACCACTTTTTATGTATTGTTCTCAGCCCCCATATTACAATACAATACTAATATGTGCTGTCGGAAAGAGAGAGGAATGAAATGAAAAGTTTAAAGGCAGCAACAGGGCAAAGAGAACATGTAGCTGCACATAAGGTAAACAGTAGTATTTGAATGACCACTCTTTGTTAGATTCTTTTCTTTCTCTCTCCCTTTTGCCTTTCTTTCACCTATCACCAAAAGTTTGTCAGCAGAGACAATGCTCTAAATAAGGAGAATGATGGGAAGAATCATATAAAATGAAATTTACTATATGCCCCCAAGTTATTAGATAACACAAGTTCTAGTCTTGGGTCAAAAAAAAACTGCATGAGTAGAAGATGGAAGCTTTGTCACTAGACATCAATTTCTATGAAAAAGGCCACCTTGCTTGACGGTTAGCTTAGCATGAGTTAACAGTGAGACACAAAGCCAAAATGAGTGCAATATCATATTACATTAATAATAGAAACACAAAAAGTCTACAAAATGATGAGGACAGCTAGCTGGTAAAGTGGATAGGGTGCTGGCCCTGGAATCAGGAGGACCTGAATTCAAATTCAGTCTCAGACACTTACAAGCTATATGATCCTGAGTAAGTTACTTGACCCTATTTGCCTCAGTTCTTCATCTGTAGAATGAGTTGGAAAAGTAAATGGCAAACCACTCCAGTATCTTTGCCAAGGAAACCCCAAGTGGGATCATGGAGAGTGAGACACAACTGAAACAACTCAACAGTAACAACTATAGAATGATGGAAGTGACAGTCCTGTTGACCTGGTCAGTCCAAGAGATTTATTGCATTGAGTCTGGGGCACTATATTTTGTGAACCACATAACGAATCTGGAGAATGCTAAAAAATGATCAGCATGGTGAGGGGACAATGATGCAGTACTAGAATCAGATGAAGACATTAATCTGTTGAGCCTGAAAAAGAGAAGTATATAAAGGAACACACTGGGTCTTTTCAGGAATCCAAAGGTACCTCCTATTAAACTTCATGTTGAAAAGGGATTAAAATCTTTCTGTGTGTCCACTGAGAGCAGAACTAGGAACAACAGGTAGAAGTTACAGGAACAGAAATTTCTGCTTGATATAAGGAAAATATTTTGAAACAGCTTAAGCTATCCCAAAGCGGAATGGACTCTCCCTGATGGAAGTTCCCCAATAGCTGTTGGGTAACCATTTGCCAGGAACAACGTAGAAGAGATTCCTGGGGAGATAGAGGTTTGACTAGATGATCTCAGAGATTCTTTCCAATTCTGATTCTGTCCTTTTCATAGCATATCAGCAAAATTTATATCAAATATGACAAGATTCTCTAGCGACATGTTACATACCCAAACAAGAAAATCAGTTCTATACCAATAATTCTTAAATAGTCAATGGCAGCTCAAGGCCAATAGTCCTAAAAGTAGTTTTTAAAGTGATTTCGTGTGAAGCAAGCATAACCATCCTATCATCATAATGTCAAAATTAAATACTGGTTATTAACAATGGTTTTGAGAAATAAACAAATATTAGCTTCACCAATGTGTTTGTAAATTCATGAAAACACTCAACACCATTAATCTTCCCGTTTTTCCTTTAGCAATTTATTATTTAGGGCTCAGCTTTAGAAAGGAAAAAAATATTCCTTTGTAAATTATTTCTAATGTGACTGTTGGTATCAGGGTCAAAAAATCAATTAGCAATGATGTCCTACTTCCTAAAATAAAAGTCCTTTGGTAAATATGTAAAGATTATTCCATTTTCTTTTTACAATTTTTGGGACTCTGTCATCAAAGCTATGTAACCTTTTTCAGCCTTGATATTGCATAAAGAAAAATGTAAACAATTCCATTAGCACTGAGGCATGTGTATTCAGTCTATGTTTCTTGACCACATGTTATTTTCACTCTCTAGCTTTAATACCTAATTTTAATCATGTAAAAAATCTCACCATTCCTTGAAGTAAAGATACAACTTTATTTTTATTTCATAATTAACAATTTATTTTGACATTAAAAATAGATCATACTTTCAATGATTAAATGATCATTTTTTTAAAAAGCATGTGTTAAAGGAACTACAGAATCAAATTCTATCAAGGATTGGGTGGAATATATGGTAACTATTTTATCCATAAACACCATCAATTCTGTTAGCTTGACCTGTGCTGCAGAATGAAAAAGCACACAGGCTTTTAGAGAGTTGGAAGAAATCTTAGAGATAATTGAATCAAACCATCTCATTTTATAGATAAAGAAACTGGGGCCTTAAGTGGTTAAGTGACAGTTTCCACATTGTACACTTGGTTAATGGCAGAACCATAAATAAAACCAAAGCTGTAACCAAGGTGGTGCACCTGGGGTTTTAGCTTAAGGTACTGAAGTTTGAGGGTATGAAAATTTGATACATGTACTTCACCAGTAAAAATCTCTGTGGTAACCAGTACTACCATCTCATTCTAGTGAATTTGTCTTAGTTCATTCTAGCATTATTTTCATATTTACAATGTGATTTGAAGGCATGATTCCTACTATTATTTACTCAGGAGATATTTTGAGAAGCCAGTCCCAGGTTGATCCCAAAATTGTTTGCCACAGCTCTGAATACAACTCAGGAGTCTCCTGGTGACCAGGAGATGCCAAGGATGACGGAGAGGGATGGAATATTAGAATATTCACCTGATTGACAATTATTACTGAAAATATTCTCTCCTTCAACAGTAAACCACCTTTTGACAGTTTTCCTGTCTTCTCCCAGAAATCGACATAAATAGTATTCTCTACTAGTTCTGGGCCAGTTATCCAAGCAACCATCTAAATCTAAGCCAACAACATGTGACAAAAGAGAAGGGGGGGTGCTCTTTTATCATTAACATCCTACTCATTCAAAGTCTCAATGTTGAGAAAAAGACAAAATGTGTATGAAAATACGGACGACTTTTAATGATCACTAATAAAAATGTTATCTCCCCAAAGACATGGGTCACACAAACACCTATTCTGTACAATAATAAGGGTTGATGTTGGTCAGAACTAAAACAGATATTTAGGCGGCAAATTCTCTGCAACTGTGCTTCTAGAGATCTTTTCCTATTCCCCTCATGTGGTTCTTTAGAGCATACATCAATCACCCTGGGTTTTGGCATCTGTTCTACTTGGCTTTCTGTCACTGTACACACTTTTGTATGTTTTCTAATGCACCACTGATTTGTTTCATCTTAAACTTGGTATCTAAAAATAAAATCATGCTGAACATATTCCTTTGAATATTAACTTTAAAAAATAGATTAATCTTTTGGAAATAAATATGAATGATAAATTTAGCATGTAGCAGTTGTAAAAAAAAAGCAAAAACAAGAAATTCCCAAACCCTGGAATTACCACTCTTTCCTTTCTCTTTATCCTTTTAAAAAAATTAACTTAAGCACATATTTTATAATTTTTTTATTTTAAAAATGTGAAGGTTTAGTGAGCCTGTCAAGAATCAGTCTTATTATGTCCTGGTGACTTTAAAATGAAACTGCAATTCATTCATTTTCCACATTAAATTCCTATTTTTTTAATGGCATAGCAAGAATTTCTTCCTCATCAAAAGAGATGAAACCAAAAATGATAAATAACATGATACGATGTCATGTACAAACTACTGTTTTCAGCAAATGGCCCGGAAGAGTAACTGCCATTTATTCTTCTTCTATCTGATAATATGATATATTACTGACAATGTTTCCTCCTTCAGCATTCACAACACTTGGTTCCCCTTTCCTCTTTCTTCTTGTAGGAGTCCAAAAATCTAGTAGAAGGATCACCAGTCCTTGAATAGTTGTTTAGCCAAGCAGCCATCCAAGATTGGTATTGGAACACCATTCCGCACACCAGAGTGGCACTGTGTTTCCATATTGCCCTGAAAGGATTACATATGCAAACAAATAGGCGTTTGAGTTACACTGAATAATGAAGCAAACAGCAATTTATAAAGTGCAGTCATTCTACGCCACATTTCATTTTGGAAGAAGGAGGGCTACAGCCAACTGCAAACGATTACAGAATTGTCAATGGAATTCAATAAATGTTGTTTAAAAAAAAAACCTAATTATTTGTTACAATAACCAGCTACTACTGCCACTTTGTATTTGGAGATTTGTAAACTACTTCCATTCGGAATGTAATTGATTTCATTTTTATCATTTGCTCAAGTTTATGTGGTTGTCCTCATCCTAAGAGATGATAACATCTATTTTCAGCAAATTATACATTATAATTCCTCATTCAAAAGCTGTAACAGAAAACAAAATGCTAATTTATGCTGTAAACGAAACTCTAGAAACATAATCACTCATTGTTAACACTGGGGACTAAACTGAAACTGGAAATAATAAACTACACCAAAATGTGGGTTTGTTTAGAGTTCCCCCCTCCCCGCCCACCCCACATGTTTCTGTTTTGTTGTTAGACAACCAGCACAATTTCCAACACTCTTACAGGCAGGTGATTAAATGACTCTCTCGCCTTCTTCCAGATACAAACCAGACTTTTCCTTTGCCCCTCAGCTATTATCTGCAGCACTATATTTCAAACTACAGGAATATTTGCTCACAAAGCAAACAGAAGTGTAAGCTGAAAAAGAGAGCACATTAAAGCCCCGCACCTGCTTTTCCACATTTCATTAGGCTGCTTCCTCTACATTTTCCCTTTACATCAGCGGTCTTCTTTCCTATGTGCTTCCCCTGTGCTGGTACCCCTCAGTGATACCTTCTGGTCATGGTGAGCCTATCCGAATAACAAGTTTCTATCCTGCTTCCGGGAAAATTTAAAACAAATAAGTTGTCAGAGAAATGCAGAAATTTGGGGTAAATTAGCTCAATTAACCATTCTAACCTCAATAACATTAAATATGCTACTGGCCCCTTTTGGAAACAGTCTGCTTTATTTCAATAACATTCCTGAAGTTAACAATATGTACCACCACCCAGCATTCCCTTGCCCTATTTCTTGATAGCACAGAAAAGAAATATTTAAATACAGTTATTATCTCAAAAATGGGAATTCTTTGAAGTGACCCAAAAGTCACACTGCCTTATGTAGTAAATCATTTTACTGCTGCCCTTTTATTTAATGCCCTCTGCAGTACACATTTATCTCCACACTGGCAAAGTGTGCTCATTGATTTCCTATGGTCTCTCTGGAAGAAAGTCCTGCTTCCTTGATGATGAGTACAAAGGGTGGGTGACCCCATTCTCATTCCAATGCAAACCCTGCACTTTTACATCTCCGCTAGGGCCACATGAACGGGCAACCAGCTAAGAACTCTCTGCCCTCTTCTTCCAGAAAGCCTTGCTATAACTACTGACATTTAATGTTTTTTTCTGCCTTCATACAACTATATTTCTGAAGATCACAATATAATGTTGGAACTACCAAAAGGCATTAGTTCATCATGGGCACAAATGTTACCTGGTGATTTAATACAGTGGAAACGATTACCATGTGGTTCATTATCGCAAAGATAAACTGCAGCCCAAATTATCTCCCCTGAAACATATCTACTTACAGTAAATGCCTAACATAACATGGGCAGTCCACAATATTCCTCAATACTAGAATTATGTACGCATCCCAGTGATGTGAGTCTACAATGTGCAGAAAAAATTTTGTGCAAGTATTTATCAGTGACATTTCCCCATTATCTGTGTTATTTTGGCTCCTCCACTTAAATCGCCCCTATTTGTCAAAGTAAATCTAAAACTAAAGAATGTTTTCTGATGTTAAGTTCAGATGAGGAAACCAAACCTACTCCTTGTATCTTCAACGGTCAACTCAGTCAAACAACTGATTGGTTCAGTCAACAAACCAGCCAGTTCAAATGGAATGAAAAAAAGGATTTAATTCAATTCAGTAGACATAGCCTTTCTCACAATCAATCTACAAGCATTTATTAAGTACTTCCTATGTGTTTGGAAGCAGCCTTATGACTGAGTCCAAGTTTTACAGAACAATTCCTTTTATTAAGGGGATTTGCTCTATGACATTTGGATTCAGTCAAAGGGCAGCACTTGAGGACCAGAGGGCCACATGTGGCCTCAAGGCTGAACGTTCTCCACCTTGTGCTAAGTACTGAGGATACAGAGAAAGGTAAAAATGTGACCCTTGGCATCAAGGAGTTCATGCTCTAATGGAGGAAATAATATATAAACACAAGATACAACCAGTGGCCAGAGGAAGTAATCTTAAAGAAAAGGCACTCATTCAGTTATTCAACACTCATTCCTTAAGCACCTAAAGGAACCTGTTCCTACCTTAAAGGAGTGGGGGAGAAGGGGAAGAACAAGGAAAGACTGGAAATGAAACCAGTTGTTTGGGGGAGAAAACATGCCTATAGCTATGTACAAAGCAGGGGTGGGTGACTGATGAACCCCTCCCATTGAGCTGACTATGGAAGGAAACTAGGGATTCTTTGAGGGGGCAATGAGGAGGCAGCCTATTTATTCAAAGACACAGAGATAGGAAATGAAATGTTGTATGCTGGGAACCACATGTAAGCCAGTTGAGTTCGAACTCAGAGAGAATGACGGAGAATAGCATGCAATAAACCTACGATAGTGGGCTAGAGCCAGACTGGGAAAGGGCTTTGAATGCAAAGCAGGAATTGAAATTTTACAGTACAGACAAGAAGGCCCTGATAGAGCTTCTTGGGCAATGGAGTAGCATGACTGAACTACGTTTTAGCTAAAATAAGATCACAGAATCATACGGAGAGAGAGCTAAAAGGGGTCTTTAAAAGTACCTAATCCATATTTTTACAGAGAAACTGAGTCCCAGAGAAGTGAAGGCCCAGTGACACACATAGTAACTGGTAGAGCTGAGACACAAACCTAGGTTTTTTTCACTCCAAATTCAGTCCCATCTAGTTGTTTAAAAAAATAAAAATTGAGCAGACAAGATTACAAAAAAAAGAGGGAATTTTATTCATTTTACAACGTCTACAAATAAATTACATTATCAAAATTTGTTTTTAGCCATGTGTACTTGATCGAAGCAAGCTACCTATGTAGCACAGCTAATTATTACAATGTATTTTGCTTCTCAAAATCTAGGTAGATCTTGTCTACAAGGGAAAACAACATTTGTAAGCTAGCATAATGGGAGACTGACTACATCAGAGAAATTATATCCATGCACCAAAATATTCTAAATCTACTTTTGTCTTCACATTTCTAGCTCTATGGGCCCAACATTAGAACAGCATCAGCAATCCGGGGTTGGTTGTAGAATTTCTTGATAGCATGCAAAAATTTACTTAGCCCTTTCTTAGTCCAAATAATTCCTCAATTTATAAACTACCTGATCAGAAATTGCATTCCTTAAGCACCTATTATGTGCAATAAACTACAAAGTTACCTAAAAACACATACATATGCAGAAAAAAGAAAAGCTTTTAAAGTATAAATATATAGTTTATACACATGTTTCTAAATATTAAGGGATCCTATTTTAATACAGAGTCCTGTACAGATGAAAAACTGAAGACAGGAGAGTCCAAGTTCTGGCTCATCTCTATGAATCAAAACATTGTCACAGCTTTATGAATTGTGATGTGCCCAGAAAGGAGGGGGAAAATACGTATTGAATTCTTTACAGTACTCGGACTGGGTGGAAAAGAATGTTCCTCCCTGGGCTGGATTTTGCCTTGGCTATTCCATATTCATGGAAGTCGTGCCAGGCCAAAAAAACAGACAGTCAGCATAAGCTTTCAACAACTCACCCACATCCATTAAGGATTTTACATTGAAACTTCTACCCTGCTTGAAAAGATAGAGTGAGTACAAAGAGGCACAGGTACCTAGCTCACAAAGGTCCAGGGCCCAATTCAAAACAGTTACTGCTTACTCTGACTAAATAGTGGGCATCCCACAAGGATGCCATTTTATATCTCTACTTTGGGAAATCTGACAGAAGTGGGAGGGGGAGGTCCCACATTGAATCTGTTCAGGAAATACTCTCCAAAACTCAATGACAAAATATCTGATTCCTGCAGAGGACAGGGAGAAGGGGGCTTCGAGGAGGAATGGGTAAAGGGAGGGGGAGGAGAGTGAAAACCAAACCAGTTGCTTGGCATAATGCAAAATAAAGGGGCTCTTATTTTCCCTTTGTAACTGGCTGTATTGATATCATACATAATCTGATTTGAATGGCCGATTGCCTAAAGTTAATTCTGACAGTAGATGGTTGGTCCAAGGAAACCTACAGTAACTGGTAAAATCTGCCGACTACCAGCCGAAACAACCAGCCCTCAAGGTATACTTCTGAAAGCTCCAAGGTCAGTTTCCTCAGAGAAGCTCCAGGTTGGACAGCAACAGCACAAAAGACTTGCAGGCTAGTTAAGAAAGCACAATGTAATAGATGGCTGGGAAAAACATCTTTACAAGAAGCTTGCAGTACTGCCATCCTTAGGTCTGAAATTGTAATTCAGCGGAGGGTCTCTTTCTGCCTTACACTGCTGAGAATAAGAAACCTTTCACCAGTACTCTTTCTGTATGTGGGGGTGGGTGGGAAGGGAATGGGCGGTGATTCTAATTCAAGAAATAAATTCTAAATCAGCATCAGCCATCCTTTTCTTACTACATTACTTTTCCTACTCTGATTATTCTATGGCATGCAGATACTTTGAGAAATGGTTTAAAAATACTTGGCAGGTGGTCCATCCAGGCATAGAGTAAAAATGCCAAGCTTAACCTTTCTATAATAGATGCAATTTATTTATATCACATCACAGAGTCTTCCCACAAGACGAAACCTACACTGTGAGTTCTGAATATTAAATTTTCATATTAAAAAGTGAAAGAGCTAAATTAAAAGCAGTTTATTTGGGAGTAATAATAAAGTGTCTTGGTTATTTCAAATGATCGAGAAATTAAGTTATCTGTGTACAAAGAAGTCTTTTTATTCACTTTCACTTGTTTATTTATACTGAGAGGTGTTATAATCAGGGTGTTTTGTTTTGTTTTGTTTTTTGTGAGAATGAAAGTAATCAAAAGACCTTATGATGCCAGTGAGAGAAAGTCTTAGTGAGCTCCAGTGCAGATGCTATTGATATTGTAAAAAGGTTTCTCTTACATGGCATTAGATCTGGAGAATGTATCATATTGATCTGAAAATAAAAAGCTTGATTTTTTTTAGTACAATCAACCCTTCCCTTCATAAGCACTTAAATACACTACAAAGTTGTGGGGGGGGTTTTAATTGAAGCAGAGTAAACAAATTATATTTGAAGAGCATTGCTATTTTAGTGACAAACTGAAGATTTGTAAGCTTTTTTTTGGCAGGAAGTCAGGTAAAATCCTGAAATAAGTCTTGCTCTTTTAAATTTAGGCCAAGTCTACCTTTAATAGCTCTGATATAGCTTTAAAATAGAATTTTATACCATAACTTCATGTTTTTTACTGCATCCAAGTAGCTAAAATTATGTTTTTCATAGTCCAGTGTGGATGAATAAGACTGAAAATGCAAACTAGAGATCAGTAAAGTATTATAAGATATATACACATATATATGCACACCCACATATGTAAACATACATATATGTGTATACACACACACACACACACACACACAAGCACCTATTTCTTAGAGCTGAACATTCTGATCTTGCTGTGTTTAGCGCCTATCAAAATAAAAAAGCTTAGTAGGTTTACCTTTTTGTATTATCCTATAGAGATTCTCCAGTATATCAATGTCTTCTCCCTAATGATGCAGGTATCTCATTTGTTTCTGTATTTTATCTTAAAAGTTCACACAATCCCATTTTTGAAAAAAAAATCAATATTTCAAATAATCTTCCTTTTTCCACCATACAATTAAACTGCAGTAGCAATAACATGTATACCTTCCAATATCACCGTGAACTAACCAGATCCAAAAGGCAACACCTGCAGGTCTTTCACTAATTCTATCTACATTTCTTTACGGAGAAGGTGATTTTCCCCTACATCTTGTTAAACTAACTTCATAAAAATGGAACTGGTTTATATCTGTTTTAAATGTTTCTATCTTTTTAAAACATCTTTTTCTTCTCTTTCTCCTTCTCCTTCTCCATTTCCCTTTTATATCCGCCCCCCCCCCCATCCTACCCACTTCCTTTGGTTTCTAAGGAGGTTTCACGTGATTGCTAGTCTTGTGGAAAGAATCAGGCAACAGCCCTTCCTAAAATCTTTCCAATAGCTCGTTTCTTTACATCTCAAATTTTTTCAAACGTATATAGAACATTATATAATTGTGATTCTGTGCCATCTTATGTGTCATTCACATGTTTCCTCCACTCCCTGCCTTTCGAAGGCACCCGGGGCCACCAGGTGCAGGCCACAGGCAACACACTGTAAACTTATCATAATGCATCTGGTTCTTTGACTAGTCGGGCGCGTGGCGCTGCTGAGGAATCACGATGCCTGATTTTGACAGTCCGTGGTTTTCAATAGGAGAATGTCCTAACGGCGTGCAAGCCTAGTTCTGACTCATGTTAGGTCTACAGCAAACCAGCCCAAGAAAGACCCACAGACGACACACACTGCACACACCCGGAACGGCAGGCTTTGCAAATCTTTTAATTGTTTTTTCTATTTGGAGCAGGACAGGGGAAGTTAAAGGAACGAATTAGGGGTGGGGGTGGAGACAGAGTTCTGCTGCTAATAAGCAAAACCGAGTGACAAGCCCACAGCCTCCCTTCAGCTAGTCCCCTTCGATCCTGTCTACTCTAGGGAGCTTTTTCCGTGACTCACCCCCACCCCACAAAGCACACGCATCTTTCTTCTTTCCCCGCCTCCCCATCCCGCACAACTACAGGGTCGGCCAAGCCAACATCGAGGCTTCTGCCAGACATCAAGTGCCTTCCAAGTTTCTACTAATAGATTCGCCTCTCTGCCTCTCTCCCCCCGCTTGGCTGTATGCTTCGAACCCCAGACACCCAAGTTCAATATTTATGGGGCTGTTTAGAGCACACATGGGTCGGAGCTCCAAAACTTCCCCCAACCCTTCCCTGAGGAATAAAAAGACGCTGCTGAGACTCCCTCCTCCCTCACAGGCAGCGGCGGCGGCGGCATTGGCATTGGCATTGGCATTGCTGCCTGTCTGGGGCTCTCTCCGCCTGCTAGTTGCTTCTACTGCAAGAATTCTCCAAGGCTCCCCCGGCCGGCTTTATGTATTATTAACTCCCGTGGCAGTGTGTGGTTTCTTGATCCCTCGCTCTAGAGGTGAAACCTTAAACTGGCAACTGCTAGTTTGGGGATTTCAGTTTCCTGGAAACTGGTGTGCCGGGGGTGGAAGGAGAGGTGGGGGACACGAAGGGGGGGCGTTGGGATAAAGAAGACTGCACGGTTTTCCATGAGCTCAGCAGAGCACGGTGCCCACCCACAGGGGAGGGCGAGCGCGCGAGGGGGAAAGCCAGCCCCGCGGGCGACTGGGCAAGGGTGGCGAGGCGCCCCCCGCCCCTGTAGCCACACATACACACGCGCGCACGCGCGCCCACTGACACATACACACACGCACGCACACACACGCACACACACACGCTGACACACACACACACACACGCACACACACCTCGGCCCGTGCGCGCTCCGCCTGACAAGCACGCGGACACCTGACCTGGGAATCCCACGCGCTGGAGGCCGCTCCAGCAGGCGGCACGTTGCTGCCTAGCAAGTTGGACGCAGCATCTCTCCTTAATTTTTTTTTCCTAAGGCTTTAACTTTTCCCTTGGCCAGCCCTCTTCCCTCCATCCCTCCAACACACACACACACACACACACACACACACACACACACACACACTCACTCACATACATACACTCTCACACTTCCTCTACCTCCCTCCCGGTCCCTACCTCGTTCCCTCCCTCTCTACTTCACCGTGTAGTTTACAGATGACAGATGCCTGGAGACTTTCACCAAACAAGCAGTGGGGGCAGCAGACTACAACAGTTACTTAATTAAAAGGCTTTTTTCCACCCCCCGCTCGGGGCTCTCTCCTAGGCTCCCAGAATAGCTTTTACACCAGGAGACACGATCCACCCTGCTCTCTCTTTCAGGTACCCACCCGTTTTGGACACCCCGTCTGCCTGCTCTCCCCCCCCCTTTTTTTTTTCACGGTATCCCCTCTCACTTCGACGAGGCTACCCTCCCCCGGCAACCCCCAAGGCAGACTGGCATGTACACCTAGAGGCAGAGAACAGCTCCCAGGGAAGGGATGCAGCCAGACTGCATTGCACAGTCATCAAAGTTAAGTGGGGGTGGGAGGGGGATAGGTGCGGGGGCGCAGAGAGAAGCCTCAACTACTCCCACCCAGACCGGGTCACGGATGCTTTACTTGCATATGCAGCCATTTTAGGGGAAGAAAAGGGTTGGGGGCGGAGGGGGTGGGGGGGGAATGGGACAGGGAAAGGGGGAGAGGTTCTACTGCCAGCAAGCAGCTTGGGGCTTGGATCCCACCCATCCACCTCCAGGACCCAACGAACAGGCAAGCAGGCTGCAAGAAAGAACGGGCAAAAAGCACCGGAGGAGACTTAAGAGGTTTCGCTTGAGTTGCCTTGTTGTGCCTGGAGTTGTTCGGGGTAACGCACCAGCTCCATCCTCTGGATCTCGCTGGGGAGGGGGGGGCTCCTAATGGGAGGGGGAAGGGGTTGTGAAATTGATAGAAGATTGGGGAGGGCGGGGGAGGGAGGGGCGAGAAAGACCCATCGCGATTGGAAAGCTATCGTTCCTATCCCCCTTTCCACGACGTTCCGTTGTGCAGAAACACATACACAGACTGAGCAACCCACTTCGCCGCCGCCACCCCCCACTTCCCTCTCCAGCCTTTTGCATCCCCGTGGAGTGCTAAGTGGGTTCGCGACAGGGAGGAGAGGAGGGGATGGGGGGGAGGTGTGGGAGAGAGATAAGAAACAGCTTCCAGCCACGGGGCTCTTACCTGGTTGTAGGAGGTTTCCCAGGAGGAGCTGTAGTTGTAAAAGAAAGAGGAGAAGGCATCTTCCGAGAGCCCGCAGCCTGCCATCCTCTGGATGCAAACAAAATGGGGAGGAAAAAAAAACACAACACAACAAAAAAGAATCTCTCCAAAAAGGAAAAGAAAAGAAATGCAAAAGGAACCTCTCAACTCTTCTCCCTTCCTGGGATTTGTACTGATGCTGCAACCGTTACTAAAGACTGAACCTAGAGGTTTGCCCTGACTTCTGCTGCCGCCGCCGCTGCTGCCGGTACGGGTGGGTATGTGTGTGTGTGAGTGTGTGTGTGTGTGTGTGTCTGTGTGACTGTGTGTGTCTGTGTGTGTGCGTGCGTGTGTGTATTCAGAGGGAGAGAGAGGAGGGGAAGAGATAAGGAAGGGAGAGAAATGAGAGCCTGGATGGAGAGCAGAGAGTGTGTGTATGTGTGTGTGCGTGTGTGTATGTGCGTCTGTTTGTGGAGCTCACCGAAGAGCCAAAGCCTGAAGACGGAGCCGTCACGTGGGGCGCGCTGACTCCGCTGCTGGGGACAGCCTGTACTACAGACCCTGCCACTAAATCACCCACAGCCGCACGACCTTTACATCCCACCCCCCACCTCCTCGCGCCCTCCCTCCGGGCCAAGGCTGGCAGGCTGCGCCAGGGAACTAGTGGGGCGCGTGCTGGACCCGCTGCTGCACCGGCTTTGGGGGGCGGGGGGGACGGAGAAGGGAAAGAGCCGGGGGAGGGGTAGGACGCACAGGTGCCTTTCCTGCCGCCCCTGGGATCCAGGTCTCTTTCCCCCTTCCCTCTCCCTCCAGATCCCAGTTTCATTCGACTCTCATTAAAGACTTTTAATTCTGGCGATGCTTTCTTGTGTTGTTCGCTTTTCACGGACAAGGCAGAGCCTCCCTCCCTCGGGGACGTGATTTTACACAGTTAATACGTCGGGTTTTCGATCCCCCCCCCCCCACTTCTCAATACACTTATGCAGCAGCCGACGCCCCCTCCTAGCCCCAATACCTCCCATCCCAAATTAAACCCCACTTCCTCTTCCCCTGTATGCTGTAGTTAAGCTAAGTCTATGCTACATCAAACTAGGCTAGGCAGAGAATTGGAAAGTAGATTTAGGGAACAATGCTGCCCCAGCAGGGAGAAAGGCTAGATGGCTTTAATGGGTCTTTTCCATCTCTAGTTTGGCATTCTGTTGATCTAACTGTAAAAATAACATGAAAATAATTTTTAAAAATGTTTTAAGTTTCTCCACTAAGATCCAGTCAGTATTATGCAAGAAGATTTGTTAAATCGAGCCCCCTCTAAGAATTCTTTTTAAAAGATAGGAATAATATATATGATCATTTTCCAGAGGCAGAATTCTAGGACCATTTCTGCCTCTCCTAATAAGTGGGTAGCTGAAAGTAATATCTGCAGTGACAACTTCCTTACTTCTTGGCCTTTTACTTTCCCTGAAGGTGCTCCCCATAAATAAATAGAGAAACAATTATGTTCATATCAAAAAGCTCTTACAAATAATTGTACCTCCGGGAGGAAAGTTGGAGAGGTATCTTGAAGATAAATAGAACATATGTTTTTTTTCCTGATTTTTCCATATACTGCACATTTTTATGCAAACGTATTTGTTTTCCCAAGAGTTCAACTGTTTCTCTTGTAAATTCCCCACTTGAGGTCATAATCCTCTGTGACATAAACATTTCCACAGCAACTCCAGTGATGTCACAAATATGGTGTTGTGATTGCAGATGGGAAATAAAAGAAGATTATAAAGTACCTTAAGGAAGAAGGACACTGTTTTCTTTCCCATGGCATCAGCAGTAATAGAAATGCAGAAGACAAGACAGCAGAGATCTGGCTACATGTCTTTCTTCTTCTAAGATTGTCAATACATGTTTTTCAAAAATATGTCTACTGATCTTTAAGAAAATAGGTTGTCACTCTCTTGTATGATTGTGAAGGAAAGTGTTTTGAACTGTTGGTCCCTAATGGGAGTGGTTAGGGTAGATTTCAATTAAGAGAATAGAATTTCCTGAAATTGGTGTCCAGATCTGACAATAGAATAACATGGGGAGGCACATTTTAATGCTTTCATCCTAAAGCTGAACAGTCTTTGAGAAGCTTTGATGATAAAATAATTTTCGAAATTAACATGTTCCCAAAAATTACATGCAGTTCACATTCACACCCACCTACCCTAAGCGCATTTTCCATTCTTTCTTTCTTTCTTTCTTCCCCCATATTACCAGACTAAGAGAATGTAAGAATCATCTACAAACACTCCTCACCCCTATCTATCTCCTGGGACCCATAAAGGGGGGAAGAGGGAAGGAAAGGTGTCTCAAAATACTTTTAGGCCCAATGTGCAATTTGACTTCATTAAGTTCTCTACTTTATTTCAATTTAGATGCACCCTGATTTATTTTTCCTTCAAATGGGGCACCTCTAAATTTCTTAACTGTTTACATTTGTCCTTTTTCTGCCCAGATTTTCAGTTTCATCCCTGTGAGGATCTTCCCAGTGTAAAAGTTCCTTCCACCAACAGATCTTAGAGAGTTGCCTGAGACACTGAGATGTTAAATGACTTGTCCAAGGTCACACAGCCAGTAACTGTCTACTACAACATATAATCTTTTTTTCACTTTGTCAATAGGTTCATTTTAATCTTCAACTATCTAATTGTGTTTGGTCATAGCCACAGGCCCCTTTCACAGGGAAGGGTGACCTCATAAATAATAGGTATACAGAGCTGTGCTTAGACCAGTTCTTCTGAAAGGAATCAGAGAATTCAGTCACCCAAGACAGTAAGACTCAGTGATTTCTGGGATCTCACATCATAAACATTGGAAGAGAAAGTCCTTCCCAAGTTTAATGAATTTCGGTTCATCAACCAAAGCACATTCTCTGAGTATCTATAAAGAAGTCTGGCCTCAAACCAACATTTTGCTCACCCTCAGAGGCAGAGGGCAGGAGTGGGGAGCACTACTCCTAGA
Source organism: Potorous gilbertii (assembly GCA_028658325.1). Taxonomy (NCBI): domain Eukaryota; kingdom Metazoa; phylum Chordata; class Mammalia; order Diprotodontia; family Potoroidae; genus Potorous; species Potorous gilbertii. Next base: position 206,405,405 of record CM053772.1, on the reverse strand, counting down.
GTTCTGTCAATACCTCTGTCTACTCCTAGGTCAGCCCCCAGGGCCCAAGGATTCTCTACCCTTAACCAAGGAAAGTTTGCTAACCTGTCACTATTCAGTAACTGTAGGAACAATAATATGGAGGTTTGTTTGTCTTTTTCAAGTTGCACAAAAACAAGCCACCTCCTTCTGGGGCCCAGCACAGATGGAGCAACTCCCATGAGACACCAGGAAGCAGAGAGCGCTCATTGAGAAAAGATCATCTCCAGATACTTCCCCAACCCCTGGCTATGTGGTGTTCAATTTTTTTTTAAATGGTGGAGGGGAGAACTGAGTATTTTGTTTTCAAAACTCTCAAAAAAAAAAGAGAAAAGTCAGCTTTTAGTTACCTTTTCTGAGGCTGGCCAAGCTTCTTTTGAACTGGTCAGGGTGTGTCTATGGATACAAGATGATTTTTGAGGATGAAAATGTGTAATTTTCAATTGTTTATTTGGATTAGTAAGAAGATTCATCCTTATTCAAAAATACTTCCCTAAGAAATGTCCTGCTGTAAGTTCCATATATTTTAAACCGCTTAATAAGCCAGATAATGATAGTTCATTTTCCTTGTTTATAAATGAGGTACATTAACCCTGTCAAGCCACCAGAGTACCATTTAGTGAATGGCTGCTCCACCGTGGATGAAATGGTCCAATTGTTGCAGTTGTGTTTAACAATTACAACTTTGGCTAGGCCTGTCCGTCAGAAGCAATTTAATACCAATCAGAAGCAAATTTAATGCCAAGCAGAAGTTGATTGGGCCCAGCCTATCTGCTCCTTGATACTGCTGAGATCTGCTCTCTTGTGCAATCATAAAAACATCCATCCATTATAGCATTGTATTCAAACCACAGCAAAGGAAATCAAGAGGCTTCCCAGCCCTAAGGAATTTACAGCCCCAAAGAAAACAGATTTTGATAATTAAGATAACTCTTTTGTGATATAACTTAAGTACTTTGCATCTTAAAAACACTTTCCTCACAAGACGTGAGCCGAGCAAACATTCCTTAGCCCCATTTTGCAAGTGAGGAAATTGAAGTTTAGAGACTTGTCTGATGTCACACAAGTAGGTGGAGCAGAAGAAGGACCTGACTCTTTCCAATAGAGTGCTCTTTCCAATATTTCCTGCTCTCATTAATGAAATGAACTGTTTTGTCAAACACTGAGCTTCCTGTGGACAGAAGTATTCGAGTAAAGACTTCTCAGACTGTAGTTGGTAGAAGGAATTCTAATATACAAGACAATATATATTTCAGCAAAAAATTGTGCAGTACAGTCAAAATATGCTCTAGCAAGGTTGACTGAAGAAATAATATTAGCTAACATTTATAATGCTTTAAGATTTGCAAAGTGATTTACATTTATCTCATTTAATCATGGCAGCAACCCTGTCAGGTGACGTTAACATCTTCCTTTTGTGTTGCTCAGTCATGTCCAATTCGGCATGACCCCAAGATATTGGAGCATTTCTTTTTCCAGCTCATTTCACAGATGAAGAAACTAGGCAAACAGGGTTAAATGACTGGTCCAGGATCACAAGGCTAGTAAGTGTCTGAGGACAGATTTGAACTCATGAAAATGAGTCTTCCTACCTTTAGGATGAGGATGCTATCCACTGTGCCACCTAGCTGCCCCATTTTGCCGATGGGAAAATTAAGGTAGGGAGAGATTTGAACTCATTCCTGCATCTTACCAGTCTTTTGCTTCAATTATAAAACTTGTAAAACTAGGAATGGTTTTAGGATATTATTCATTGGTGAGATAGCATTTAGAGTCCTATATTCACTTAGGGGTTTCACATTTTAAGAGAGATTGACAGACTGGAATAAAACATGTCCAAAGGAAAACAACCAGAAGAGTAGGGGGGATTAGAAACTATGTCACATGATGAATGTCTAAAGAAGCTGAAGATGTTTAGCCTAAAGAAGGAAAAGAGGATGAAGAGGAGGCATGTATCTGCAATTTCAAGGGTCCTTACCTGGGAGACATAGCAAGCTTGTTCTGTATTTCTCCAGAAGCCAGAATTAGGACCATTGAATGGAAATTACAAGAAGTCAGATAACAGATTGATTTGCCCATAATTTATTTGTAGCACATTTATGTAACTTTAAAGTTTACAAAATTATTTCCTCATGACCCAGGGATGCAGCTATTATCTCTAATTTAGATGAGGAAACTTAGCCCAGAAGGTTAAATAGTTGTCTCTGCGTCATACATAGTAATTATCTGAACTAGAATTTTAATCCATATTTCCTTATGCCAAACTCATTCCCTCATACCACATTGCCTCAATAATGGAATGCATTGTTTTGTTAGTGAGTTGTGAAATGTTGGGCTCTGGAAGTATTCAAGCAGAAAGTATTGTTCATGGAATTCTTTGCACTGATGGGAGATTGAATTAGATACCCTTCCAGGACTTTGCTGTGGCAGCATTCTACCTTACTGGAAGCATCATGGCCCAATGGAAAGCACACTGGATTGGAGTAAATACCATGATTTAAATCCTAGCCTCACAATATTTGAGTAGTGGTGTGATATTAGACAATTCATTTTACTTCTGGGGGTCTCATATTCCTCATCTATAAAATGAAAAGATTGGACTATGTGAACTCTGAGGTCTTTTACCACTCAAAACATATACTGTTGTTAGGAAAAACATGGAAAAGGTAGAATTTGAGTTGAAATTGAAGGGTGATTTGCATTTAGGCAGGTGGAGGCAAGAAAAGAAGAAATCAATTTAGGCATGGATAAGCAAGTCTAAGAGACAATCAGACTTGACTGGGACAGAGGGTGTATGTTGTGGAGTCACTGAAGATACAATTAGAAAATTTGAATGAGGCTAGATAGTTGAACAGAAGTATTGATTTGTTACAATAGGAAATAGGGAGTCATTTGAAGTTGGGGGGGTGTCAATAACAAAGGTGTTTAAAAAAGATCAGTTGGGAAATAGTATGTTGGAATCAATCAATCAATAAACATTTATGAAGCACCTCCTATGGGCCAGTTAAACACTAGAAGAAGAGTCTGAGGTTGATAGATAAATAGTTCATTTATTAAGTGCTTATTGATACTGCTGAAATCTGCTCACTTGAATGATCATGAAAAAAGCCTTTATAGTATTATACTCCAATATCACAAAAGGAAACTAAGAGAATCTCTAGCACCAAGGGCAGTCAGGTAGTACAGCAGATGGAGCACCAACCTGAGGTAAGGAAGGACCTATCTTCCTGCGTTCAAATCTGACCTCAGACACTTCCTAGCTGTATTGACCCTAGACAAGTCATTTAACCCTGCTTGCCTCAGTTTCCTCATCTGTAAAATGAGCTTAGAATGAAATAGCAAACCAGTTCAGTATTTTGGGTGGTGCAGTGGATAGAGCACTGACCTGGAGTCAGGAAGATCTGAGTTCAAATCCAGCTTCAGACACTAGCTATGTCTTGACCCTGGTCAAGTGGCTCCTCACCTGTAAAAATGAGTTGAAGAAAGAAATGACAAACCACTCCAGTATCTTTGCCAAGAAAACTCCAAGTAGGGTCAAAAAGAGTCAGACATGACTGAAAGATGATTTGCATTTAGGTAGACAGAGGTAAGAAAAGAAGAGATCAACCTTCTCCCAGGGTTATATACTACCTTGAAGGGATTTGGGGGTATCTAGGCTCTCTGTAAATGGCTCTATTCCTCACTGAATCTATTCCCCCAAAAACATTTGGGTGGTCTCCTGAACCCTAGCTATGTTTCGCCACTAACAATCAAATTAGTTTTTAGTTTTATCCCAAAAGGCAATAACAAATATACAAACTTATCCTCTTCATTGATCACTGGTGGAGGACTAATCACAGCTCCCCAAACCACATTAGTGTCCTGGTAGGGGAAGGGATTAGACAACTTAAATCAGCCCTTTAACCCACATTGCTTCAAGTTTTTATTGAATGGCCACTGAAAGCTTCAGCCTTCACATCTTTAAGGTCCATAGTTGTAGATTTGTTTGCACTTTTCTAGCTCAAATAAGTTTAAATAGGAATTACTTTCCACAAACAGCTTGATTTAAAATTTGTAGTTTGTATATTAGCAGTTTTGTGAACAACCTGAAGGTAAGGTTGTTTCCCCTAGATTGATTTGTCCTTGTGAGAGCTGAGGAATCCTGAGGCTACCTCTTTGCTTACCTAGTCCTTTGCAACTGAATGGGTGTTGCCTCTTGCAAGCAATCTGATTGGGAAACTTTGTCTTAAAAAGTTTCAAGATGTGTGTGTATGTGTGTGTGTGTGTGTGTGTGTGTGTGTGTGTGTGTGTGTCTGTATTTTGCTTGTTTCTTTACTGTTGTCAATTATCAGTAGGGGATTTTGTCTTCCCATTCTGGAAAGCACATTTTGCTTGCATTTAAAAAAAAAAAAAGTTGTTCATAGGAAGCAGATTTTCTTTAGTGTAACAGATAATTTTGTTTATTCCTACTTGAATCTTTCTTGTTCTTGTTTGGTCATTTCAGTTCTAACAGTTTGTGACCCTCTACTTGACTCCTAGAATTGTTTTATTATGTAATTTTTTGTCTAACTGGTGGGGAGTTTTTGGCGGTGAAACAAGCTTATTCAAATTACCTTGGCTTCATGAAAATACTATTATTCAATCTCTGAATTTACTGATATGGTGCATTTCTTTTAAAATCTGAATGCTACTGTATGTATAATTACTTGCCAACCCATGATACATGAAAAAATCATGGGTACTGTTTTCATGATTTGAATTAATCTTCTGTTGTGCCATTGTATTGCTTACCAATAGTATATTAATCCAATAGACCATTGTTGCTGTAATGTAATTTATCAATTTATCTTCATTTATCAATTACATTAATATGTGTATATTTACATGAGCATATTTGGAATAATCTCGAGAAAAGGTAAAAGCTAAGGTAATTTGGGGGGGTGGGGAGTGATATCTTGCTTTTGCAATTGAAAATGACAGAGGTCTCTGAATATTAGGAGTTGAACCAGACCTTAAGACCAACATTAGGATATTGGGCAGAAAAATGAAAGGATTGGAAGAATGTATAATTAGGCATGCGAATATTAAGTAGGTGAGTTGCCTCAGGAAATTTTTCTAGTCAGATCTGAGAATTTGGATCATGGAAATATAATTGGGAATTTCAGACTTGCCCACCCTTTTGAGGATGAGGAATGGCTTAAGGAGGTAGGATCCCTTCTAATCAAAGGTAGTATTCCTACAGAGACACTGAATGTCACAATTAAATACAGGAATTTCATTTCATCAATGAGTAAGACTGAGGCCCTATTCCCTAGGGTAGACAAATACCATAGGCATGAACACGTCATAGGGTGAACCATATTCCCCAGAAGAACACATTTGGATGGGCAAGATGTACCTGAAACACTGAAAATCCCCTGAGCTAGACAGTGATGAGACTGACAGGCTAAGGGGAACAGTTGCAGTGACAGGGGATAGCCTCACAAAGGTAAAGGCCAGATGTGAATATATACAAACTTTAGCTGTGACATTTCAGGGGAACAGATCAGAAAATCCCTATGCTAATTTTGTCTCACATACTGTGTGTTACAAAGGAGAATAACCTGTTGAGTTCCTTACCTGGGATCATGAGCATGCAGCAAGCAGAGAGGAAAGATATAAACCAGAAAGAGAGAAACTATCTCAGTCTGGCCAAGATGAAGTCCTTCTGGCTTCACAGTCAATCTAGGAAGGTCACCCCTACTTATTCACTGCGGGATGAAAAAGACCTCCATAACTGGTCATCTGGGCATGTTCAAGCAAGTTTCCTTAGGGTGCTTCCATGTTAGGTGATCTGAGCATGCCCAGAGAAGTCTCTTTACAATTCTAATGGGAGAAAACAGCACTCAGAGTGGAGATGGAGAGCATGGTGTGACTGGTGAGGAACTGACTCCAGTTATGAGTCAGATAAATTATGGTGGGGTTTCTTCCTAAAATGGGAGTCCCTGGGAGGGAGTCACTGATCAGAAGAGCAGGGTTTCAGGGTGTAAGTTTCTCTAGTAGTAGAGTTTAGGTGCTGTAATACAACTGTAAAAGTGGGGACAAAGGGGATGGAAAAGAGGGTATTAGTATGAGCAGTATTTTGAGGAAAAAAAATGGCAAGATTTTGTACCTAAACCTGGTAGATGAAGGAAAGGGAAAAATCTAATTTGGTTCACACATACACGGTAGCACCTGCTTCAGTAATTATTACAAAGATTGTGTCAAATACTGGAGAGGAAGCTCTTGGTAAAGCCTAGAAAATGTGGGTTCCAGTCTTGCCTCTCCCAGATACTTACCACGTGCCCTGGGGCAAGTCCCTTAACACCTACTCCTGAAACCTCTCTAAGGCTTTAGGTTGCAGAGATGGTGCTAACCTACATTCCTGGAGGGAGTTTCCTTGGCCAGGAGTTCCTTGTATTAATGAAATCAGAGGTCTAGTATCTTTGTATAGGCTGCTTTCTAATTTTGCAAAAGCTTTCACGTTGAGTCTCATTAATTCTCCACGGCAGTCCTATTGTAGAGGCATGGAAAGTTTTATCATATCCTGAAAATAAATGCAGAAACTGAAGCACAGAGAGGCAAAGTGATTTACCTGAATTCACACAGCTTTTTAGCGGAGTTGTATGGACTAACACCAAGTTTCCTGATTCTTAATGTAATGCTCTCTCGGATGCAGAGGAAATTTTTAATAAAGCTTTTATTATCAAAGGTAACATTTCTTATTTTCTTAAAACCTAAAAATTTTAATAAGCTATCTATTCACACAAAAAGGTGACCTACACCCTAACTCAATGCTGTTTCTCTGAACACACTCTCCTCTTTCATTAATTTCCTGGGAGGAAGGCTTCGGTGACCAATCACACATTAATCTGTGTGGGAGGGGTTAGCTACTTACCATGCCTGCCCAGGCACTATGACTCGTACATCTGTTTTCAATCAGGGACCACCAGCAGGTAGGAGGACATGTTCATTTTTAGTGCTGTCATTATAGTCTTGTGTTTAAAAAATTTATTCATGGAATTTGTTTGTAAAAAGTCCTAAGATTTAGAGTGAGAAGGGATTGTAAATATCATCTAATTCAAACCCCTCATTTTACAGGTGAGGATATTGAAATCTAGGGAAGTGACTCATCCAAGGTCACACCACCAGTAGGTGGCAGAATTAGAATTTGTAATCATATCCTCTTGATTCAGAATTCATTGCTGCCTTATTGTTCAACATGAATATTATTCAATTAAAAAAAACTGTTAAATATTTGCAAGATATAAAGCACTGTAGTGGATATTGGAGATAAAAAGAAAAACAATCCCCATCCTTGAGACGTTTAATTCTACTAAAGGTATGCAAAAAGTAAACAGATAAGTAAATACCAAATAACGAGGAAAGAAAGAGAGTACTAACAACTAAAGAATAAGAAATGACTGTCTGTAGGAGGAGGGAGGTGAGCTGAATTCTTTAGTGAGCTAAGGATTCCAAGAGACAGAAATGATGAGTAAATAAATTGCAAAAAAGGGACACAGTCCTTGCAAAAGCACAAAGCCAGAAGATGGAATGCCACATTCAAAAAAAAAATTACATCAGGGGATTTTCAGTTGAGTAGGCTGTTCCCTAAGAAATTATGAAGATCAGAGAAACATGGGAAAACATGAACCGATGCAGAGTGAAATAAACGGAACCAAGAAAATAGTATATACAATGACTGACAACATACATGGAAAGAGGAAAAAAAGAAACATTAGTTTGTAATTGTCAGTCAATAAACATTTTTAAAGCATTTACTATGTGCCAAGTATTGTGCTAAGAACTAGGGATATAAATATAAGATTTTTTTTAAAAAGACACTTCCCTTTACCAAATTTAAAGAGAAGGGAAAATTTTGACTAAAAAAGAGATAGTTTCTATCTCTTTATGAAGTACAAAATGGATAATTTTGATTACATTAAACTGAAAAGATTTTGCACAACCAAGTACAGTGCAACCAAGTTTAGGAGGGAAGCAGAAAATTGGGAAAGAATTTTTGCAACTAGTGTCTATGATAAAGACCTCATTTCTAAAATATATAGAGAACTGAGTCAAATGTACAAGAATACAAGTCATTCCCCAATTGATGAATGGTCAAAGGATAGGAATAGGCAGTTTTCAGAGGAAGAAATTAAAACTATCTATAATCATATGAAAAAATTAAAAAAATATAAATATAATATATAAATATAAAAAATTTAGAAATCACTATTGATTAGAGAGATGCAAATCAAAAGAACTCTGAGATACCACATCACACCTATTAGATTGGCTAATATGACAAAACAGGAAGATGATAAATGTTGGAGAAGATGTAGGAGAGTTGGAACACTAATTCATTGGTGGTGGAGTTGTGAGCTGATCCAACTATTTTGGAGAGCAATTTTGAACTATATCCAAAGGGCTACAAAAATGTACATACTCTTTGACCCAGCAATGTCTCTTCTAGAACTGTATCCCCAAGAAATCATAAAAATGGGAAAGGTCCCACATGTACAAAAACATTTATAGCAGTTCTTTTTGTGGTGGCCAAAAACTGGAAATCAAGGGGATACCCATCAATTGGGGAATGGCTGAATAAATTGTGGTATATGAATGTAATGGAATACTATTGTGCTATAAGAAATTATGAACAGGAAGACTTCAGAGAGGCCTGGAAAGACTTATATGAACTGATGCTGAGTGAAAGGAGCAGAACAAGGAGAACTTTGTACACAGCAACCACAGTGTGCAAGGAGTTTTTCTGGTAGACTTAGAACTTCATTGCAACACAAGGACTTAAATAATTCCTAATGGTCTCTTAAGGCAAAATGCCATCTATATCCAGGGAAAGAACTATGGAATTCGATTGCAGAATGAAGCAGATCATTTTCTTTTGTGTTATATTTTGGTTTGTTTTATGATTTTTCCCATTCATTTTAATTCTTCTATGCAACATGACTAAGATGAAAATGTACTTATTAAGAATGTATATGTAGAACTTATATAAAACTATATGCTGTCTCAGGGATGGCGTGGGAAGGTGGGAGGGAGGGGAAAAGTCTAAGATATATGGAAGTGATTGTAGAACACTGAAAACAAATAAAATTATAAAAAACAATGTAACCTATCAAAAACAAAAACATTTAATGCCAGCTCCTCTGACTCCAAATCAATGACTTTCTATTTCATGCTGCCTTTGAATTGATATGAGAGTTAGTTGCCCATGTATCTTATATTGTTACTGTATTAATCCCATTGAAGGCAGGGTCCATGTCTCATTCACCTTTACATTCTCCCTGTGTAGCTGAGTGCTTTGAAGTCGAAGGTAATAAAGTAATTACTTGCTGAATTGAATTGAACCTAGACTAGCACAAGATAAATAAAGCAAAGGCAACAGCAACCTTACAAATTAATAAATGGGAAAACACCATAATGGCAAAAAACAGTGATACATGAAATGTTAACAGTATACCTTTCTGAAAATACTAATAAAGCTATCTGAAAATTCTGTTAAAAAAAAAAAAAGGACACTTCCCTGACCTTAAGGAGTTTACAATCAAATGGGGGAAAGTAACACACAAAAGGAAGCTGAAAAAGAGGAAGGTTCTGGGAAGGGGGCAGAGAGACCAGAGATGGGGAACTCAAAATCAGTGTAGCTGGTGGAAAATGGGGAGAAGACTGTGGTGAGCCCCTTTCTTAAACTAGAGTTCATATGGCCCTCAGCCAAAGGGTCCCATAAGAACGGCAGAGAGTACGGATGAGATGACAGGATCAGGCAGATTCAACTTTTCAGGATGAGATTTCCCAATGATGAGTTTCTTAGGGGAAGAAGGTATTATGGACAAGTCCAAAGAAGCCCAAAAGCAGGACTGTAGTGATCAAATATGGCCTTAGAGAAGAGCTGAAAAAATAGATGTCCTACCCTCTTTGCAAAGGGGAAGGACTATACTATGAGTATGGGACACATAATTGGACATGGTTGATGTGTTGATTGTTTTTCCCAAAATATTTTCCCTCTTTCTTCTTTGTCAAAAGGGATTACTTATTAGCTAGGGCATGTGAGAGGGATGGATATATTTTAAAATGAAAGGAATGTAAAAATAAGAGATATTCAAATTTTTAATATGTAGGAGGCAATAAAGAGGATTGTGCCTCTTTTCATTCAAAAAATTAACCACAAATCAAATATTTTAGATTTGCCTACATATGACCATTAAAATAAAGCAGAATTCAGTTATCCACATAGAAAGAAAAGAAAAGATTATATTTTTCAGAAGCATAGATTATTTTAAAATTGGATTCATTGCTTGGCGTAGATTAAAGGAGAATTCACAAAAATCATAAGGTATTATTTCTGGAACAATTTTGTTGCATGAAATCTAGAAGCCAGTAAAGCTTGCTCAATCAGAATTAGAAAACAAATTAATCCAATCCAATCCATCAGTCAATCATATTAAAAACAAATATCTCTTGAAATCAAATAATAGAGGAATCCTTTTAAAAGTGTTAATAAGTTGTGAAACCTCTTGCAAAGGCTTCATATTTGCTTGTGCTTTTTTAAAATTATTGTCAAAAAAGAAACTGTTTTAACAGTAATAAAAGCAAAGCAAAGAAATAATTTAAGTCTTTAACTACCAGGACAGCAAAATTAATGGGTGAGAAAGAGTAATGACCGTAGATGATCTTCAATTGCTATTATGCATATTTCCAATAACATTTATGTATCTTTAATATCTTTAAATGTGTTTAACCCATGGGCCAGAACTGGAAGTTCTGTGTTTACACTTTCATGTTGGTGGGGCAGGTTCTCACAAATCATTCTTTTTGGCTCATGCCTCCACCCAGGATCTCTCCTGAGAATATCAGAATATGGTTCATGATGAGGTATCCACAGATGTGAATAAAACAGGCACCATTCCCATGTAAGCACTACAACTTGGCGGCCTATAAGGAAGGATGCAAAAATATAAAAGGAGGCTATAAAGAGGCAAGATATTCCTTCTTCCTCCCTGGTATTTCCTACCTTTCTGCCAGTGGCCTGTGATTGAGATTCATCGAGAAGAGAAACTCAGTTTGGATTTATCAACGAGTCATCCTCTTTCCCATCAGACCAGTATCATCCAAATAATTCACCAAAACAAGAGGGCAAGAACTAGGTTTGCATCCTCACATCTGTCCTTTGATGTTCCTTCAACTGCTAAATGTTTGCTATTCTTTTCTCCAGGAGATACTGTCGAGGAACTCTTTCCCTCCCAAGTAGGTAGGCTAGGTTCAACCAGGAATTCTCAGTGCTCCCTCAGAAGGTTAGGGTTAAGGACACTCTTCCATTGCCCCTGACTGGTGCCATCTCTCCAGCAAAGTGGTTCCTTTCTCTACCTGGGTCAAGTGCTTTCCTGTCTCTGGGAACACCTGGAAGGTTCTGCTACTTCCTCTCCTCACAGGCCTTTTCTAAGGCATCTGGGGAGCTGAGGAGTTCCCTGGACAGGGATATGGGGACAAGAAGCTTCTCCAGCCATAATAAACTGCTCTCTGTCCATCATAACGCTCAGCACTCTCCATCCCCGGTGGATCTGTCTGCTCCCTTTTAGGTGCACTGGTATGAGAAACAAATAAGATACTTGCCTATCAGTGCAGTGATGGCAACATAGTAGGGGCTTTATAAATGCTTCCTCTCTTCCCTCTCCCCTTATTTCTTTCTTTCTTTCAACCTTCCTCTTTTATTGGCTCAAGTCCTCAGGTAGCCCTGAGCATTCAAAAGGCCTTGAATGGGTACCCAGGCCAAGGCCCCATTAAGGCACATCTCAAAATCCCAAAGACATTCCTGAGGAAATTCTTACCTATCAGTGAGAAGGTCAAAATCCTAAAGGCCTCATCCTTTAGCCTTTTTAAGTTTTTCAAGCTTATCTCAGATCACATTCTTTAAATATAATTTCTTACTGTATTTATTTGAAGCTTATTTCAGTGATAAAATAAATGTTGAAATATTTTTTGTTCTCTTTACTGAACATTTTAGTAAATACTTATGTATACATATGCATTTTATATCTATGCAAAATAGTAGTAATCTTATGCAGAGAATTAAGATATTTTGCTAGTTCATAGTAGTATACTTTGGGTTGGGAAATACCAAGTCATCCATCAACTTGTAAAAAATACTTAATTGTTTAATTTAAAGTACACTTTAAAAAACTGTACAGAACAGGATTCATATACAATCCTCTTTTTTGATCTTCTTTATAATGAATTTTTTATATTTGAAGGTAATTATTAAGTTCATAATAGAAAATTTTAAAAAATACATTTTAGAAACATAAGCCAACAGAGAAGAGAGATGTCTATTCTCTCATTACCATGATATTCAAATTATTGGGTTTTTTAAAATATTAAATTTAATTTCAGTTAACAAGCATTTAATTTTTTCCCTTCCCCTCTCCCCCATGTCCATTGAAAAAGAACAAAGAGAGAAAAAGAAATCTTGCAACATATATATATAGTCAAGCAAAGGAAACCCCCACATTAGCCATGTCCAAAAACTGTATAGATCCTTTTCTCACATATAAAGGCACACCCAGAAGTTAAGTGACCAGTACCAAATTGTACAGAATGGCAATGAAAGAGCCTAAACCTACTCAACAAACTTCAGGGCTTCCCTCTGACCTTTAGGATGGAATCTAAACTTCTCTTTGGGGCAGTTAAAGCTCTTCTCAACCATTTCCATCTTTACATTCTTCTTACACATTCCTCCCCTCCATGCATTCCACTGACTTATTTTCTGTTTCTCACACACAGTACTCCATTTCCCATCACTATTCATTCACCCAAGATTTTCCAATGCTTAGAAGGCTTTTCCTCTATACCTCTGCTTATCAGAACTCCTGACTTCCTTTAAGACTCAAAACTTTTCCAGAAGACTTTTCTCAGTATTTCCAAAAGTTAATACTTTTCTCTCAGAATTACCTTCCATCTATTCTACAGGTCTGTTTGTAGCAGCAAGCACCCTGACACATCCAGGATGGTCTGCTAGCTGGGATTCTTAGATCTATTTTTCTAAAAGGAAAGTAACTTTTGAGGGGTCAACAATCTTCTTTAATCACATATACTAACAGAAAATACAAGCAGAGAAATAAAGAACAACAGATAGGGTTTCTAACTGTCTGACCATAAGCAATACATACATCACAGATCAACAGACACATCCAACTGTCTGATCATTGCATACATACATAGTTACCAGAGAGAGAAGAATCAACATCTGGGTTTTCAAAGGTGGAGGGTGGGGGACATGACTATCCAGAGTCTCATCTGGCACCTGAACCTTCTTCCAAAGAGTAAACCCCCAAATCCAAACCTTACTTCAGAGTATATATACACTTTTCAGAGCTGGAGGGTGAACTAGTGCCTCATTAATCAACAAAAGGTGTGGGCCTTCCTACAAAATAAGCCTCCTTGGGGGGTGGAGCCAAGATGGCAGAGTAGAAAGACACACATACTGTAGCTCTTCCCCCACAACCCATAAAATATATGTAAAAAAATGACTCTCAACAAATTCTAGAGCAGCAGAAGCCACAGAACAACAGAGTGAAAGAGATTTCCAGCCAAAGGTAACCTGGAAGGCCAACAGGAAAGGTATATCCTATGGGACGCTGAGCAGAGTGGAGCCCAGCCCTAGTCATGTAGCATCAGAAGGAAAAGGACTGGAACAGACCTCCAGGGCAGAATCCCCAGCAAGGAGGGTCTCAGATCCCTTAACTCATAAGTGGCAAAGAAAGCTTCAAAGGTCAGTGAGAGGGCTTTCCCAGCTGGGCAAGAGGGGAGCAGGGTCCCCCCCAGCACTGGCCCCAAGTGGTGGAGGCGGTAGCAGCTGTGGCTGCAGCAGTGGTGGCAGCATCTGCAAGCATCCATCTGTGAAACTCTCTGCCTTAATCCCCTGGGGAAATTGAGCAGCTGATCTGAATCTCAGCCCTGAGAACAGTCCTGGGGTGAGGAGCAGCACTAGGACCCTTCCCTTGACAAAGGATTCAGAAGTCAAGTAACTGGCTGGGAAAATGTCCAAAAAAGGAAAAAAAATAAGAACATAGAAAATTACTTTCTTGGTGAACAGGTATTTCCTTCCATCCTTTTGGATAAGGAAGAATAATGCATACTGTTAGAGGAAGTCAAGGCTTCTGCATCCAGTACCTCCAAAATGAATATGCAATGGGCTCAGGCCATGGTAGAGTTTGAAAAGCGAGTCAACAGTTTGCTAAAGGAGACTCAAAAAAAATGCTGAAGAAAATAACACCTTTAAAAATAAACTAACTCAACTGGAAAAAGAGTACCAAAAAACCAATGAGGAAAAGAATGCTTTAAAAAGCAGAATTAGCCAAATGGAAAAGCTCACTGAAGAAAACAGTTCTTTAAAAATGAGTGTGGAGCTGAGAGAAGTGAATGACTTTATGATAAACCAAGAAATTACAAAACAAAACCAAAAGAATGAAAGAATAGAAGATAATGTGAAATATCTCACTGGAAAAACAATTGACCTGGAAAATAGATTTAAGAGAGATAATTTAAAAATTATGGTGCTACCTGAAAGCAATGAACAAAAAAAGAGCCCAGACATTATCTTTCATGAAATTATCAAGAAAAACTGCCCTGATATTCTAGAACCAGAGAGCAAAATAAATATTGAAAGAATCCACAGATACCTCCTGAAAGAGATCCGAAAAAAGAAATTCTAGGAGTGTTGTGGCCAAATTTCAGAGTTCCCAGGTCAAGGAGAAAATACTGCAAGTAACTAGAAAGAAATAATTCCAGTATTGTGGAAATACAATCAGGATAACACAGGATCTGGCAGCTTCTGCATTAAGGGATCCAAGGGCTTGGAATAGGATATTCCAGAAGTCAAAGGAACTGGGACTAAAACCAAGAATCACCTACCCAGAAAAACTGAGTATAATACTTCAAAGGAAAAAATGATCATTCAATGATATAGAGGACTTTCAAGCATTCTTGATGAAAAGATCAGAACTGAAGAGAAAATTTGACTTTCAAACATAAGAATCAAGAGAAGCATGAAAAGGTAAACAGGAAAGAGAAATCATAAAGGGCTTTCTAAAGCTGAACAGTTTACATTCCTACATGGAAAGATGATATCTGTAACTCTTGAGACTTTTCTCAGTATTTGGGTAGGTGGAGGGATCACACACACACACAAACAGAGAGCACAGGTTGAGTTGAATCAGAAGGAATGATATCTATCAAAAAAATAAAATTAAGGGGTGAGAGAGGAATATATTGGGAGGAGAAAGGGAGAAATGGAATGAGGCAAATTATCACTCATAAAAGAGATAAGAAAAATCTTTTTCAATAGAGAAGAAAAGGGAGGAGGTGAGGGGGGAAAAGTGAAGCTTACTCTCTTCACCTTTGGCTTAAAGAGGAAATAACATGCTCACTAAATTTGGTATGAAAATCTATCTTACCCTACAGAAAGTAGGGGAGAAGGGGATAAGTGGGGTGAGGGGGATGATAGAAGGGAAGGCAAATGGGAGAAGGGAGTAACTAGAAGTAAACGCTTTTGGGAAGAGACAAGGTCAAATGACAGAATAGAATAAAGGGGGGACAGGGTAGGATGGAGGGAAATATAGTTAGTCTTATACAATATGACTATTATGGAAGTCTTTAGCAAAATGACACATATATAGTCTGCACTGAATTGCTTGCCCTCTCAGTGGGGATGGGTGGGGAGGGAGAAAGGGAGAGAAGTTGGAAATCAAAGTATTAGAAACAAATGTTGAGAATTGTTATTGCATGTAACTAGGAAATAAGAAATACAGGTAATGGGGTATAGAAATTTATCTTGCTCTACAAGAAAAAAGAGAAGATGGGGATAAGGGAAGGGTGGGGTGTGATAGAAGACAGGGCACATTGAGGGAAGGGGTAATCAGAATGCAAGGTGTTATGGAGTGGGGGGAGGGGAGAGATGGGGAGAAAAAATGGAACTCAAAATTTTGTGGAAATGAATGGCATAATCTAAAATTAAATAAATAGGGGGAAAAAACCAAGCCTCCTCTAATCAAGCTTCCTTTAATGGGCTTCACCTGAGGCTTATTAAGTGTGTGGGGGTGGGGAATCTTTAACTCAAATTACAATTTTTTAAATACTGATTTATTTACATGTTGTCTTCCCCACTAGGATATATGCTCCTTGAGGAAAGGGACAGTTTGTGCTTTTTGCTTTGTATCCTTGGCACTTAGCAGAGTGCCTGATATATGTTGTTGTTCAGTCATTTCAGTCACGTGCAACTCTTCATGACCCCCTTTGGGGTTTCCTTGGCAAAGATACTGGAATGATTTGCCATTTCTTCCTCCTCTAGTTCATTTTACAGATGAGGAACTGAGACAAACAGGGTTAAGTGACTTACCCAGTTATGGGAGTGTCTGAGGCTAGATTTGAATTCAGAAAGATGAATCTTCCTGACTTCGGGCCCAGCACTCTACCCACTGAGCCACCTAGCTGTCTCTCCTGGCTAGGAGTAAGTGTTTAATGAATGTTTGTTGCTTAACTGATTGAACCTAAATTAGCTGAATTATAAGCTTCCTGAGGTCAAGAACTGTCTTACTGATGTCTGTTGGCATCTAGCACAGGCTTAGAAACATTAGGTGTCTTTGATTTTTAGTTGTCAGAAGAACTGTAACTCGAGTTCAATCCTGCATCGCTCTCATTCTCCACCTTGGTTCTAGCCCTGGCTAAAAAGGCCTGGTTATTTCACAAGACACTAGAAAAAGGAAATTCCACGGTTTCATACCTCTATTTTTGTCAGCTCTGAAATGCATGGGCATAGGAGGAAAAGTTATTTTCTGGCCCTGCCTCCTCTAACCAAAAGAGCTAAACTCTGAGGCATAATATTTGATCATTTTATTTTCTCACATACACCCTTTAAAAGGCTATACAATATGCCAGTCTTTTAAAAAAGCTAGCCGTGTTATTCAACTCCATAAGCTCTTGCAGCTGTGAATTACACAATGCAAATAGCCTTCGCAGCAAGGAGCAAGAATAGAAATGCAGAAAACTTCTTGCTAAATATTATGTTCCAGTTCCCTCTTATAAATTTTAATGCTCTTTGATATAGAGTGACCTATGTGCCTCTTGTGATGGGACAGGAGGAAAGGGAAGATGGTTTCCACTATGCCCTGCATGATTAAACACCTCAGTGAAGCTCTCTCTGCCTTTCCTTTCTGAGCCAAACAATCCTTATGTTTGAATTCCATTGTCACATGGAGGCACCAGCCCGCCATGTTAATTTCCTTTTGTTGTTCCATATTAGGCTCTTGAAAATAGAGTACTCAGAGCAGAGAAATGTGTATCAATAGGACACAGGCTACATTATTATTTTTTTTTTTGGCATCAGAAAAATATTCCGTTGAAGAGTAAACTTTTTTGACATAGATACCATGGGTATTTTAAATCCACAGGTAACTACTTCTGAGTCTTCTGGAGCTATGCAATAGTGCCAACATTCTCTCACATCAAAATAATTCATTCCATTTAAAAAGTGTTGCATTAAGTGCTAGCATTCTTCCTGTTCCTCACAAATGGCATGGCCCCAAACCCTTGGAATTATTGTTCCCTCTGCTTAGAATGTATTCCCTCCTCACTATTGCTTCATGGAAATCCCAATTTCCTTCAAAGTTCAGCTCAAGCATTGCCTTCTTGAAGAAGTCTTTCCTGACTCTCCCCCACCTCTCCATCCCCATATTGTGGGTACTTAATAAAAGGCTTAATCGATTGAAAGTGCTATGCTCTAAACCCTGGGAGGTATCACAGTAAGTAAGACACAGATCCTGCCCCCATAAAATTTATAGCCTAATATTAGGGAAGAAAATGGGAAGAAAAAGAAAGGGAGGGAGAAAAGTAATGTGTTTAGTTATTTGAACAATTAAGTTAAATTAAAATATGGTATTTAAACAAATAATTCTTCCCCCATCCTTTTTTATTTTTATTTTTTGGTCTGGACCTGTGATTTTATTAGTGTAGGGAAGTCCCTGTGGGGAAATTTCCTCCACCAATTCCATTCAGTTCAAGCATTATAAAGTCCTACTATGTACTAAGCATTATAAACTCCTGCTATGTGCTAAGTATGATGATTAAGCACTTGGGATAGAGACAAAAATGAAAGAGACTCTGTCCTCAAGGAGCTTACATTCTGCTGAAAAACAACATGTACATAGATGAATAAATATAAAAGTATTACCCCCAAAATGAAGTAACAACTGGAATAATGAAGAAAGACCTCTTATAAAAGTTGTCTATCAATGCAACTAATTTTAAACTTATAGTTTCAGAGAATTAGCTGGGATGCACTGAGGGGTTAAGTGATTTGCCCACAATCACTCAGGCACTTTGATCTCTAAGATCATTTCCAGCCTCAAATCTCTGATTTTGTGGTCCTGTGTGTCCATAGCAGATCTTGAGTACAGGTCTTCCTGACTCTGAAGCTGCCGGACTCCACTGCTACTTCTATAAACAAGGTAAAATTGTGGAAGTGTATAAAAGGTACAAAGTGATGTTCAATGGTCAGTTTGGCAGCTCTGTGAAGGATAGGTGGGAAATGGGAGAGACTTGCAGGAAGAATAATTAGGAGGTCACTGCAATCCTCCTGGGATAAAGTAATAGGGAGCTAAACTGAGCTAGAACCTCTGTACCTGGAGGTAAGGCTAGACTTGTAGCTAATCGGATCGGGGAGTGTTAGGAATGATTTGAAGCGCCAAACTTGGGTGATTAGAAGGGTGATGTTGCCATCAAAAAAAACGGGCAAGTCTGAATAAGGGGTGGGGGGGAGAAACTATGATCTCCATTTTAGACATGTCGATTTTGAAATGCTTGTAGAGTTATTCAGCAAACATTTTGGTAACATTTTGGGACTGGAGTTCTGGAGAGAGATTAGGGCTAGATATATTGGTTTGGGAACCATCTTCAGAAAGATAGTAATTGAATCCCTAGGAACTGATGAGTTCATCAAAGAAGAGAGGGTAAAAAAGAAAAAATAATAGATCCCAGAATAGAACCTTGGGGGTATATCCACAGTTAGGCTGCATGACATGGAAGATGATCAAGCAAAGGAGATGAAAGGAGTGATCCAACAAAGAGAAAAAATGAGAGCAACATCACAGAAACTAAGGTAGCAGAAAATATTCAAGAGAACAGAGTAGTCAACAGTGTCAAAAGTTACACAGAGACCAGGAAAGATGAGGAAATAGAAAGACCTTTGGATTTATCAATTATGAGATTTTGGTCATTTTGGAAAGAATGGACTGCAAGAGAAGACTGGGAGGCAAGTTGTATTTGGGCTGTTAAAGGCACAAGGGATGTAGAATTATAGCTTTGAGGAATGATAGAATCAAGGGAAGATTTTGTTTTGTTTTTTATAAGTAGAAAAGACTTAGGCATGACTTTGGTCATGAGAAAGGAGTCAATGGATAAAGATGTATTGAAGGTGAGAGAAACTGAAAGGATAAGCTTCTAAAGGAGGCAGAGGGGGGGATGGCATCAAAGGTAAAACAAGAATGGATAAGGACCATCTTTTCATTAGAACATAGGGCAATGGAGAATGAAGGGGTGGTTAGAGAATGTTTTTTAATTTTATTTTTTTACTCTGCAAAAAAAAACCCCAAAACACCTTCTCCCTCTTCTACTTCTCACCCAACCTGAATGAAAAAGAAAAAACAAACCCTATTAAACATTTGTTTAAATAAGTAAAACAAATCCCCTCATGTCATTGAACATGACCAAAAAGAAAGTCTCAATCTGCAGTCTGAGTCTAACCTTTCTATTAGGAGGTGGATGGGATGTTTCATCATGAGTCTTCTCATAATGAAGAGTCATCTGTGGTTGACCTTTGTATTGTTCAAAGTTCCTAAGTTTTTTGGAATTTTTAGTCCTTATAATGTTGTTAAGGTATAAATTGTTCTCCTGGTTCTGATCACTTCACTCTGTATCAGTTCATGTGAGTCTTCCCAGGTTTCTTTGAACTATCCCCTATGAAGAATTTTAATATGTGGAGTTGTAGAGCACAGAGAATATGGGGCTGATGATCTTCATGTTTCAATGTTTGAATTCAATAAAATATAAAGGATGGTGCTGTTCTGTGGAGAGGAATTGGGGGCAAGGGTGTTGGAAGTCTGGGAAGGTTTGAAATAATTGTGGAGAATGTGATAGTCAATACTCATGGGAGAATTAAAAATTGTATTGGCAGATGTAAGATATTTAACAGGTAGATAGGTAAGTTGATTGTTGACATCATGCTGACTAGGAAAAAATCACCAGATATGTGTATGTGCCATATACACACAAATATTCCTTCTATTTAGTGTGTTCATTTTAGAGTGAGGCAACTCCTGGGACGTAAATGTAAAACTTTGGGAGGGGCATCTACGCATCCATATGCATTTTAAGCTCATTAAACAACAAAAATATATTTGCAAAATTATACTTTTCACATTCTTGGTTTAGTATCATTACTAATTGGGCAAAATTGGGAGACATTTCTTTATTGCTAAAAATAAGGAGTTATACTAATTTCTAGTGTCCCTTTTGAGCTTTAGAAGGCTATAACTTCAATCTGATTAATTATGATATGCTAATGTGAGAGGGCAGGGAAAGACATCCCATCTCCTTTGAACTCTCACTCTTTCATCTCCAGGTAACCTGCATTTTGATGGCAACTTCCTGGAAACATTTACCCCGTTCCAACTCTCTCTTGTTGCAGTCAGGATCATGCCCGTCTCCATTGCTCTTTAACTCTGTCTCTCTCTGACCCTTTCTGTCTCTTACCCTCCTACACCAACTCAATCCTGCACATTTTTTATTTGAATTAAGAGCCTTGCCCACACAAAGATCCTTTTAGCTTTTAACATATTTAATAATTTATTATTTATCTGATATTTTTAGAAATTTATCCTTCAGATCATGCTTTTCCTTCCAATTTGCACCTACCTGACATAACTTATGTTACCATTCATTGATGCTAAGGCAAGACTTCTATTTTTAATATTTTTTTAAAAATAGCCTTAATGAATTAGTCTTCATTTACTTAAGAAGACTTCTGTTACTCCTTTCTTATATCCTGCTCCCAGACATACAAATTATATATTTCATTAATGTAATTTTCTTAAATAGAATTTAGGTTGATTTTCTTTTTAAAATAAAATTTTATTCATATCTTTTGGGCATTTTTTTCACATCATCTACATTTCCCATTGTATTCCTGCTCTTACTCCTTCCCAGAAATAAAGAATAAAGAAAGGAAACATGAAAAAAGTTAGACAAAACTGGACATTTTAAAATAGTGTGAGATTGTACGCAGTATCTCATATCTATAGTCCCTCACTTCTCCAAAGGAGCAGGTGGAGGTGCCATCTCATAGCTCTTCTTTGGAGTCAAGGTTGGTCATTAAAATTTCAGTCTTCATCTTCGATTGTTTTGTTGTTTTTCTTTCCTTTTACAATGGTGCAGTCACTGTGTATATTGTTTTCTTAGTTCTACTTCATTTTGCACCAGCTCTTTTAAGGCTTTTGATGCTTTTTTGTATTCATTATGTTCGTTGCTTCTTGGGGTACCATTACAACGATTTGCCACAATTTGCTTAGTCTTTGATGGTTGATGGCATGTTTCCAGTTTTTTGCCTCCACAAAAAGTTACTCTAAATATTTTGGTCTTCATTAAATATATGTCCTCTTCTCCTCCTGTTTCTTCTATCAGTGTCCTCGCTGGGGCACAGACCTAACAGGGAAATCTCTTGGTTAAAGGATATGGGCATCCTCTTTGCAAAATTCTAAATTGCTTTCCAGAATTGTCATCCCAATTTAAAGTTGTAGCATTATTGTGCCATCTTTGCATAACCCCTCACACATGGATTATTTTTGAGCTTTTATGATATTTTCTGGGTATGAAGTGAAACCCCAGGGTTATTTTGATTTGCATTCCTCATTAGTGATCTGGATCATTCTTTCACACTGTTGTTAATAATTTGCAATTCCTCTTGAGAAATGTTGTTTAACATTCTTTGACCACTCATCTGCTGGGGGATGGCTTTTGGTCTTATACTTTTCAGGATGATGTTCTATGATTTGCTTTAAAAATAAAAAAATAAAAAAAGCTTTTGCCCTTCAGTATGCTATTAGCTGATTTTCTCGTATTTTAAAATTTTTGTCCTTTTAAATTTCATCATTATGTTATTCTCTAAGGATTTTACCCTTTATTAAGTAGTCAAAACTAATTATGCAACAACTATTGTCAGTGGAGGCTTATTTCTTTGATATGGCCCACAGAGAAAGCTTAGCTCAGTGGTAGACACAGAATAGCCATTCAACCAATAATTGGTTGGCTCAATTAATAAGTACTTCTTGAGTACCTACTATGTGTGAGGCACTCACTGCAGGGACAGAGCTCCACCTATTTCTTGGACTTCAGATATGTGGTGGAACTAACTGAAGCCAGTGTGGTACAACAGAAAGGGTAATGGATTTGAATTCATAGGACCTGATGCTTCCTGCCTGTATGAACTTGGGTAAGATACGTCAGCACCCCTAGCCTCAATTTTCTCATCTTTAAAAGGAGAGCATTAAACTAAATAATTCTTTCCTTCTCTAAATTCATGGTCCTATGGCCTGACTTCAAATCCTGGCCCTATCAATTGTTTCCTGTGTGAATAAGCAAACCACTCTACCTCAAGATAGGGTCTGGATTTGATGGGTACCCTTTAGATGTCTTACTATTCCAAATCCATGATCCTGTGTATCCCCTCCAATGGAATATATAAAATGATTGATCTACCTGACCATGCTATTCAACATTAGCATATTAATGGGGCTCCCCTGAATCTCTGAACATAGTACTTACCTCCCACTTCCATACTTTAGGAATCCATGATTTCTTCAATGTAGGTTTTCTCTTTGATGGTGAAGATATAACTTAAGTTGTCAAGAGTTGTGCTTGAAAGATCCTTTGCCCTATGACCAACCTGGTGATGATCCCTTCTACTTAGCTAGACTGGTTCTCAGATAACAGTCATGCATGGGAAAGTGCTAGAGCCCTTCTACATTCCACTGGTAATCTGCACATTTTAATATGACCTTCTGGAAATGTGGATTCCCTCAACCCTAATATCACCAGACCTGGACTCAAAGTCTTCTAGGCTTGGCAGAATCTGCAAAAGCCAACACTTTGCTGGCAGAGTGTAACAGAACCTCTTATCACCTTTGCACCAGGCTGGGGGTCTGGCATAAGGCATAAGCATAGGTGCACATAATAAAGGATTGTTAAACCAATGAATTAAGGAATACTAAGACTTTTGGAATGTGTCAAAAAAAATCACTTTGGAGTCAAGGAATAGGCTATTTGGTAAGTGGCTCAAAATTCCAGGTTAACCAAGTGCTTAAAAGCATAGAGTTATACAGACTGTCCCTGATGTCATGTTATCTTGAACAAAGAGAACACAAACTTATTTATACAGTTGTAGTGTTTGCTGGCATTAGCAAAGAAGGCTTTTATGTTGCTCAGTTGTCATGAATCGGAGTGTTATGAGAAATGCCTGGCGCCACAGCCCAGATTCATGAGATCAGTACCATATTTGGCAGAAGCCAGTGAAGCAGCCAGCTGGCGTACACATGGCTGTCTCTAGTGCCAAATGGACCAATAGCGGGCATAGCTCACCAGCTGGCTGTCCTGATCTAAGTTCTGACACCCCTGTGAATTTCATCACAAGTTCCTTAAAAATAAGGGGTTTTGATTTAGATGACCTCTGAAGTATCTTCCAGCTCTCAAGCTATGATTGTTTTCTTTCTTTTTAGCATGGCTTCTCTTGTCCACCTACAGAAGTAACAACTGATGAACTAATTCATCCTTAATTTCCTTAAAGGGTCCTCCTTTGCAGGCAAGTCACCCAGAGGGAAAGGCAGGAGGTGGCATGTTCCAACTGATCTAGTATCTTCTCAATCACCAATTGCCATTAGACCTTAATGGAGACAGGCCAGGATGCTAAACCTAAAACATCTGGGAATAACAATGTCCCCTAGACTACCAGGCCTGCTTCCAGCCCACCCCTCATAGATATTACTGAGGAAAGCAATCCCTGAGGATAAGACGCTCACCTTCCTTGCAACAAGCTACACCAACTGCTGACCAATTGCCACAGATGGGCAAGTGAGTCCAAGGAATGGCATTTTCCCCTAGACCACTGGCCCTGGTTCCATAGCCATGATTCCAGCAAACAGCCCCTATGGAGATGCAACCTGGCAACTGAAACTACCACCCCCTCAATATCCATAGCTACTCAGGAGCAGAAAAGAAAGTCTTTCATACCAAAGCCCTTGACAATGTTGATTCTACATCAGAAAAGGATATGATTTGATTAGTGGAAAGAACACTGAAAAAAATGCGATACTGTCTGCTGTGCAGCTGTACCTCAAGGACCAGGGCGTTTTTCCATCTGATCTGCTGCTGAATTCTCCTATGTTATCTTTCCCTTTAGAAGGGGAGGTCCTTGATAGCAGAGACAGTCTCTGATTTATCTCCATTGTTTCATACCAAGTAAAAGCATAATAAATGATCTTTCATTCATTAGTTTGTTCACTCACTAATTTATTCATATTCAAGACAACAAGCATTTTTTAAGTGCCTTGTATGTGCTAAGTACTGGGAATATAAATTTAAACAAAAAAAGGATAATCCCAGCTATCCAAAAGCTTACATTTTAATGGGAGAAAAAAACACAATAGGAAGTTGGAAAGGGGGGAGGAGAAAGAAGTTAGCCAGGAGGGCATAGTGGTGAAGTTCAGAGAGCTAGAATCAGCTGGGAAAGAAATGAAACATGGCTGCCCTGGGCCAGTCCCAAAATGGAGGAACTGGTGAAGTGAGAGAACTGGGTTAGCACGGTAATGGGATATTCAAAAGTGAGAAGGCCTCAGGCCCGGAGAGAGATTCCAGGGGCAAAGATCACTGAGTTATGGTGTCAAAATCCAGAAAGTCCGAAACAAAACTGGGAGGGGGATTTTAAGTTGCCACCTCCTACCAGAAAGAAGCCTGATTGGATCTCCCTACTTGTTAGATCTCTTGCCCTTCTCAAATTACAATGTATGTACCTACCTACCTGTGTATATGTTTTATCCTCCTTAACCCCAGTAGGGGCAGGGACAGTTTTCATATTACTTTTCTTTCCACTCAGGTATAGTATAGTATCTTGAACACTGTAGGTGCTTTGTGAACACTCATGAAGTTGAATTATTAAAGGGGTAGAAAGGAAGGAGAATAAAAAGAATGGACAAATTGTATGCATGAATGTGTGTACGTCCGTAATATCATGATGCAAGTATATGCATATCTATGTACTCCTGGAAGAAACCAAATTTTAGACAATTAGGAATTTGAATGAAACTAATCCTTTGAAGGAAAGAGTTCTTCTTCATGTCC
Source organism: Potorous gilbertii (assembly GCA_028658325.1). Classification (NCBI taxonomy): domain Eukaryota; kingdom Metazoa; phylum Chordata; class Mammalia; order Diprotodontia; family Potoroidae; genus Potorous; species Potorous gilbertii. Next base: position 206,379,938 of record CM053772.1, on the reverse strand, counting down.
TCTGCCTTGAGTTACATCATTATAATCAGCAATGATTAAAGATTATTAGTGTTGGAAAGAACATTAAATATTAAGGAACTTTATACATTAGAAAAAGAAACTGAGCCTCAGAGAGAAAAGTGACTTTTCTAAGTCACACAGAGAGAAATATTTTCAATTTTTTTTTCAAAGCTTTACTTGTAAGGTTAGAGGCAGCCAGGTGGTATAGTACACAGATAATACTTTCCCTGAAGTCCAGAAAAGCCAAGTTCAAACCCAGCCTCAGCCACTTCTTGGCCTTGTGACCCTGGACAAGCCACAACCTCTGTCTTTCTCGGTTTCCTCAACTATAAAAAAGGGGATGATGATAGCACCTACCTGCCAGTGTTGTTGTGAAGAACAAATGAAATGGTATTTGTAAAGCACTTAGCACAGTCTAACACACAGTAGGTGTGTAGTAAATGTTGATTCTTTCTCTCCCCTCCTGATAAACGTTTTTCAATCACATAAAGATATATGTGTATGTCAGGTTGCCAAGGAGCTCTGAGTGTATGCAAGCATATACACATGCACTTGTATTAGCAGGAGAAAATATTTTACATTAACCTTGGGAGAAAAATAGAAGTATTTCACTGTTTTCATTTGTTATTCTAATAACTGAAATGGACAATTTATATTACAAAATCAGTCTACCCTAACACTGACACCTGACTAAAATCTGTTTTCCCAAACAGTTGAATTTGTTCAACATTTTTAAGACTCTCCACAGAGATTTAGTTTCTAACATACCTCAAAGAGGACATTATAAGGTGACTCCATTGCAAAGAGTCTACAAATAGTATTCAAGAGAGGCTACGGTGTAATTTTAGTAAACTATAGACCAGCTGGAAATGTCACCATACTTATGACATGTTAACGCTTTTCTGGTGAGCTAGGAAGAGTGATTCCCAAAATGTGGACCCCAGAGCCCTGGGCAGGTGGGTAAAGGGAAGGTTCACGCAGTTATCACTGATGCACAGAGAGGACACAATTCCGTAAGCAGTGTGACATTGTGAAAAGTGTCAGATTTGGAGTCAGGAGGTTTGGGTTCAAATCTTGACTTAAAAATCAGACACAAGACCATGGGTAAGTCATCGATCTCTAGGAGCCTCAGTTTCTTTATCAGTAAGATGGAGATAATATTTAGCCTACCTAAGCCAAAGGACTATTGAGAAAAATATGGCAATCCACAAGAAAGCAAGCATACACCTCCTATGAACTGAATATTTCACACATATGTTGTAAAACTTGTCAATACAATTCACATAATGTTTCAAATGTATGTAGATGTTCTTGTGATTAATAAAATATAAATTCGTTAAAAACTGTTATTGACCTCAGCATTTTGCCTTCGAGTATTTTCTCAATCCAGGAACATGAATAATGGGATTATTATGTGGGAATCTGATAAATTTTTGGGTGATTAGGATTCTTGAGACTCCAAAAGACTGGTAGCCTTGGATCAATTCAACTGGTACTATTATAAAGGAAGAATTCACCTCAGACAAGCTATGAAACTGGGTCAGACAAGTAAATGCCAAAGTCCTAAAGTGAGTCTTCACTTTTCTTGCATCCCAAGTCTTCACTATACTATGGGGAAATCATGCAAGATGAAGCTGGAAATCTAGAGTGAGGTCAGCCTTTCAGGTAAGGAAACCAGGACATAAAGTGCCTACTATGTGCCAGGCATTGACCATAGTTGAACAAACTGAGGTTACCAGAGATTAGGGGCTTGCCTGTGGTCACGGAGCCATGTTGGAGCCCAGATTTAAAGCCAGGTCTTCCTGATTCCAGATCCAGAAGTGAGGAGTTGGAACATTATCTCGTAATGTAAATGTAATTCTAATTGCTATGGGGTGTGTGATTTTGGAGTCGGGGAGCGACATGATAAAAGAAAAATAGTGAAAGCGGTCTTCAGACTAAAAAGGCAGGTGGCTGGATCAGATGTTCTCTCCTCTTTGGATTATTTAATTCTAGATTCAGATTAAGCTTTCTGCTAAAATCAGTTTAGTGAAGTGGGCACACACACACACACACATGCACATACTCAGATTCCTCTTGCAGTGTGTTAGCATTCCCTGTGTGTAGCAATTTTAACAAGATAATAGTTTTTACATTCGCCCTCTGCATAGCACAACAGTTCAGATCACAGTAATTACTGTTTTGAAATGTTCCTGGTTTGGTACTATATTTTTTCCCTCATTTACAACATTGCATTAAGTTCTGAATTTGAATACATTTGAAGGGTTCTGTGCTTCTAACTACCTCTCAGGACTATTGGGAGAAAAGGTGATTTGGAAAGCACAAAGTCCTTTAGAAAATGGAGCTTTTACTGTGACTTAGCTTTCATTCATTAATTCAGCTGATGTTCTCAGTGAAGGGGCTGTCAGTGAAATCATGAACAGTGTTGGACTGAAACACAAGCAGACCATGACTTCCACAATCTGGATCTGCAATCAGTAAGACGTGGGGGTGCGTGGAGCCAAAATGGTGGAATAAAGGCAGCAACTCAGCTCTCCCAAGTTCCCCTCCAAATGGCATTAAAACAATGCCTCAAAATGAATTCTGGAGTGGCACAACCAACTAAAGGATGGGGTAAAAACAATTTTCCAGCCCAAGACAACTTAGAAGGTTATCAGTAAAGGTCTGTCTCATTGAGTTGAGAATGGAGCATAGTTCAGCACAGGCTGCCCAGGGCAAGCCAGCAGCAAGCCTTGGAAGCAATTGCTTGCTTGGGTTTCTGTGCTTCCAGAGCTTTCAGTCCATAGACTATAAGGAGAATCTGATAACCCTTTAGTAGCCCTGGGAGAGGCACCGTGTTGCATTGTCCATGGGATGTTTGTGATCACAGTTCCAAGGTGAGGAGGAGCACTAGGGAGCAGTAGGAGTAGGGACCCTGGCCACAGTTCCAGGGCAAAAAAAGAGTACTCATGGTCACTCACAGACAAAAGCACAGGACAGCAGTGACCACACCTCCCCTTAGATCCTACCACCTTGGAAGAACTGTGCATTTATAGACTCCCAGAACTAGCTCTGAAAATAACAGTGTGAAAAATCTGAAGCTTGGAACAGTGCTCCCTCTTCTTCTGGAGCAGAGCCCAACTTTAACATAAAGTTAAAAGTCAAAAAACAGTCTGGAAAAGTGAGCAAAGAAAAACAACAGAACCCAACCACAGAAGGTCACCATGGTGAGGGGGAAGATTTAAACACAAACCCAAAAGAAAATAACGTCAAAACAGCCAGAGGCAAAGCTTCAAAGAAAAATGTAAATTGGTCTTCTGCCCAAAAGAGAATTCCTGCAAGAGCTCAAAAAGGCTTGTAAAATTTAAATAAGCTAGGTAGAGGAAAATTTGGGAAAATAAATGAGAAAGATGCAAGAAAATCATTTTTAAAAAAAATCAGCTTGATAGAAGAGGCACAAAAAAATACTGAAGAAAACAGCACCAAAAAAAGCAGAATTGGCCAAATGGAAAAAGTACAACTCATTGAAGAAAATAAATTCTTAAAAATTGTAATTGGGCAAGTGTAAGCCCTCTCCATGGGGGAGAGAGAAAATCTGGAATTCAGAATTTTGAAAAAATGAATGCTAAAAAAATGTATTTACACATAATTGGAAAAAAATTTATTTTTAAAAAGAGGCCATAGAATGCAATCTTAAACTACCACAGCATGGTGTCTGGGACTAAGGAGGTGATAGACCCCATTGTACTCTGCTGGTCAGACCACAGCTGGAGTGTGACCTCACTTTAGGACATCACATTTTGAGATGCACATTAATAAGGTAGAGAATGTATGACTGTGGCAAATAGGATAGCAAAGGGCCTCAAAATCTTGCCATCCATATGAGGATCCATATGAAGTCCAGTTGAAGAAATTTAGAAAGCTTGGCTTGGAGAAGAAAAAACTTGGAAGAGGGGGAAAGTGATGTCTGTCTTCAAATATTTGATGATCTGCCATGTGGAAGAAGGACTGAATTCATTCTGCTTGTTTCCTGAGGCCAGAGCTAAGAGCAATAGGTAGAAGCTTCAGAGGTGTCATTAAGCTTAAATTTAGTGTATAAATGCCAGATAGGCCAGGCTGGGGTGCAGGAGCAGTGAGAGAAAGGTCGGAAGTCACTATTTGCGCAGAACTTTTAGAATTTTATGGCCAAATAACTGTTTTGCATAGAACAGCAGGACTACGGGAGTTTACAAGTCATGCTTTGTTTTGGTCTTTTTTTTTTTTTTTGTCTGGGGAAGAAAAGCCCTAGGGAGATTTGCCTTATTGAGAGAGTAGGACAAAACCTAAAGGTGGTTTTAGAACATAAGTCTGCTAACAATCAAATGAAGAGACAGGGACGAAAGCAGCTCAGGTTTAGTTTAAAACTGTCTGGAACTGCACGCATGTGATTGAAGACTTACAAGAAGTGATGCAATGTGAAGTGAGCAGGACCTAGAACACAATGTGAACATTAATAGCAGTACAGTAAACACAATCAATCGTGAAAGACTTAGCACCAATGATCCATGTTCTGTAATGATTTCAAGGGATTCATAATGAAAAAATTCTCTCTCTCTAGATAGAGAACTGATGGACTCTGAGGGCAGATTGAAAAAGGATTTTTTCTTTTTTTTTTGTCCAGAATAAGACTAATGTGGAAATGTTTTGCATGACTTCATATGTAGAATGGTTACTGAATTTCTTAACTTCTCACAATGGAAGGAGAAAGGGTAAGGGAAGACAATTTGGAACAGAAAAGAAAAAATAAAATATATTGTACTAAATAAAATTTTTTTAAAAAAAGGACAAAAGACAGAGTTTCAGAGAATCCCCGAAAGAACTGTATGAACTGAAGCAGCTTGAAATAAGCAGAATGAGGATAAGAATTCATACATAACAAAAACATCATAAAGACAAACTTTCAATGACTTGGGAAGTGCCTACCAGCCACAATCTCAAGGGACTCACGATGAAGCACACTGGCCACTTCCTGATAAAAAGTTGATGTACTCAGTGGAGACTGAGAAGTATTTTCTGGATGTGGGTAATGGGGGAATTTCTTTGGGGAGGAAGAGGAAGGTTTGACTCTCTACGTTGGTTGGCCAGCTAAGTAGCGCAGTGGATAGAATGCAGGGCTGGCATTAGGCAAAAAGACTCATCTTTCTGAGTTCAAATCTGGCCTCAGACACTTACAAGCTATGTGACCCTGGCAAGTCACTTAACCTTGTTTCTTATCTGTAAAATGAGTTGAAGACGGAAATGGCAAACCATTTGTAATCTCTGCCAAGAAAACCCCAAATGGGGTCATGAAAAGTCAGACGCAACAAAGTAAGCAACACATGTTTGTTGTACTGAGATTTAGAATTTAGATCTGAAAATAAATTTCTGGAAGGAGCTGAATTAAGACTAGCTGTAATAGAAAAAGGGATTACACAGACTGCACATTACTTTCACTTTACATTCGAATCTTAAGATATAATGACAAGCACTAAACAAGCTTAATAGGCAATTAAATTTTATTAACTACAAATAGTGTAAGTTAGCAAGTGTATATACATATAAACAGTAGATAATAGTTAAGACAGAATAGAAAAAGAGAAAGTATACATCACCAACCAAGTCTGAGATCCAATACTTTGGCACAACCAGGGAGGGAGAGCAGTCAGCAAAAGTCCTGACTGGGAGAGCGAAGCAGGCATCCCCACTTCTGCAGGCTCCAAAAACCCTTCTCCCACTCAGTCTCTTTATACATGTACTTCAGGGAAAAGAGGACCATTAGAACAAAGAAGGAACTCTGGCCAAAAGTTCCAGCTGTTGACTTTGATGTATGCGCCCAAGGACTGGCCAGGTCCTTGAACACAGATACCTCCTTCCTTAAGAAGTTTTACGACTCTTAAGATAAGGGTCTCTTTGCCCCAGCTACATGCTTCATTAATTCTGCTGCTTCCCCTGGCACTCCTAGTTAAGTTACATTCCTTATGTTAGGTCATGTGGTGGTCAGGCAAGGGGCTGGTGAGAATATTCCTCAATTTCCCCACACTAGCTAAGTAGAATTAAGCAGAATACAGGAGTTCAGAGAAAAAAGAACAATTACACAGACGAGATAAAATGGCAATCGATTTTGGCCTAGGAACAATAGCTGAGGCACAGAAAAACATCAAAGCAGAACTTAGGAAAACAGCCTTTGGATGTGGTCGAAAAAGCTGCTCAAGTGTGTTTCAAGGAATGCTTAAGCCTGGTAATAGTTAGAGATGAGAGAGCAACAACTGGCATAGAGACTCGGACATGGCAGCTGAAGACACTGGACATGGGAGCTGTCCCTCTCTCTGCTTACACAAGTTCTGTGTACCTGGACCACAAGTGCTCCCCCTTATGTGGGACAGTCTTTCAAATGCATAGTTGTAGGAGGTTAAGTTTAAGGTTCATGAGTGAAATGTTTTAGTGTAACTACGTTGCTATTTAAAATGCCTTTGTTATGATCCGAGTGTTTCAGGGGGATAATTGGTAAAAATTACCTTCTCAAGCAAGGGGAAAGGAAGGAAAGGGAGGGATAGAATTTGGAACTTAAAACTTTAAAATAAAAGTTTAAAAACTGTTTTAGCATGTAGTTGGGGGGGAAATAAAATATTTTAAGAAATGTGATCACAAATCTGGATCTGAAACAAACCAATAACAAGAATGCTAAAAGAAACATGGGGTGGGGAACTCATCAGTAATGGTTTGGAGAGGATTCAGACCCACAAAATACACAGAACCTGGAACTGCTAAGTAGGAGGCAAAGAGTAAAAATCCACAGTCTAGGAACTAGAGAAGGAAAAATGTTTGAACAAATAGAGCTACCTAACAATGGAACTGGATCTTCATTACTAGCATTTTTCAAGAAAAGACTGGATTGGAGAAGTTGCAGAGGGGATTCTTCCTCAGGCATGAGTTGGACTAGAATGATTCTTGAGGATCTTCCAACTCTAAGGTCCTGAGATTTACAAGAAACTTTTTATTTGGGGGAGGGGAGTCACAATACTATGTCTTTAAATAGCAAATTCCCTTGATGAAATACAATTATTCAATGCGTATGAACACACCTACTATCTGAAAGCAACGTTTGTCTATATACAATTAGTTCTTTATTAACGAACCTCCCTAGGATGGTTGTGGAGAAGGAAAAACACTAATAATTTACAGCCATTGATGAACCTTTTCTTGCCCTTTCCCAAGCCATTTTCCTAAAAAACAATCGAAGAGATTGAATTTAATTTTTTTTTATTTCCCTCGTCCACCCTCTAGTGGAGATGCAAATGAGTAGTGAAAAAGTCAAATAGGTAGGGTGACAGGGAGAAGACCAATAATGTGTCTCCAGGATTCACAAGTAGGATCATCTGGCTCAGAAAAATGTCAGGGCAGACCATGAAGGCAGATGGTAGTACCCTGGGCACATAGTAGGCATGTATTCTATAACTGTTTAAGGGACTATATCCCCAATTTACTGTTCACTCTGTAGCACAAGGGCAAAAAAAATATTAAGAGGAGCAAGGTTTGGGGGGAATCTCAACCCTATTCCCCCAAGTCAATGGGAAACTTGAAAAGCAGATTTTTCAGTCAGTTTGTAGTAGAGAAGCTTCAGCCACCTTTGCAATCACTATCAGAGAACCACATGTGTACTGTGAGCCCTGCAGATTCCAGTCTAATAGAACATCGTACCACCTAAATTATAGCTTAGAAACAGACAATCGCTTAACCAGGAGTCCATTCTCTGAGGAGTATCGTGGCCTGATGCAAACTTTACTGATGGAGTTTTAAGATAACAGTACATGTGGATATGGTGCTTTATGTTGTTTTGGAAGATGACCAGTTGAAGTTTGTTTGTTAATTTAAGGAGATGTTATCAAATATAAGAAGCTGACATTTATTTTTAATAGTATTTGATTTTTCCCCAATTACATTTTTTAACATTTTATTTTTATGTTTTGAGTTCCACATTCTATCCTTCCCTCTCTCCCTCCTCTCCCATCTCCTAGAGACAGTAAGCAATCAGATATAAGTTATACCTGTGCAATCATGTGCAACATTTCCATATTAGTCATTTTGTATTAGAAGACTTAAACAAAAAAAAAAGAATGAAAGAAAAAGAAAGAAAAGGAAAGTGAAAATAGCACGTCTGTATTCAGTCTGTATTCAGATAATATCAATTCTTTTTCTGGAGGTGGAAAGCATGAAGAAGTTGACATTTAGGAAAACAGGTGAACATTTTCAACTCCGCAGGATCCCCAAAATGAACCAGATAAAGACAATATAAAAGAAAATTATTTTTTCTCTTCTGTTCAATGTTCATAAAATTTAGAGCTGTAAAGAGATGAGCTCATCCAGCTCAATGCTCTCATTTTAGACATGAAGAAACTGAGGCCCAGAGAAGGCCATCTAGGACTTGGCCAATGTGACCTTGACATTAAGTCATAGATAAAGAATGGACCTGTGGTTTCACTGGTATATGGTGAAGACAGGGGCACCACTGCTACCACTTACAGTATTAGAGCACTACTTGTCCAGAGTCACATAGCCAGTATGTATCAGAGATAGCCAAATCTAGCTTACAGTCTAGGACACGGATACAATGACTTTTACTCTGTAAATGACCCTGAATTCAATTCTGGGTTATTTGCCTCCATTTTTTGCACTCTTGATACAATGCCATGCTATATGTTAGTAAGCTGAAAAAAAAAGAAAAGGAAAAAAGAAAAGAAGGCTTTATAGGTGAAACATTAACATTCTTAAGCAATCAAATATTGCCAACTTTGACTATCGCTGTCTACCTTTGCTGACTCAACATTAAAAATAGGGACTATGTAGTATAGATAGTCCTCATTCTAAAAAATAAGTTTAGAACTTTTCATTTTTTTAAAACCTGAGTTTGAATGAATGTATAGTTGGTCCTCTTGGAATTTCTACTCCTTTCTAACCAATGACTTTACTTTTAATTTGGTGGCCCAGACTGAGGTTTTTTAAAGCAGTTCACTAAAATACACAAAAGATTTTGTATAGATTTAATTACAAAGTGCTCCTTAAAGAACAACTTAAGCAGCTAAAAGAATATTCAATGCTCATGGTTGGGCCTTGCCAATATGACAAAAAATAATACCACCACATTTATTGACTTTTTTATATGATGTGAATCAAATTATCAGAGATATTTTATAGAACTCAGTAAAGTAATAACAAGTTACTTGGAAAAACAAAAGACCCATAATATCAAGGGAGATGATGGGGAAAAAATGTAGGAATAAGATGGGAACAATAAACCATCTAGTACTTGTTAAAAAATAGAAAGTTAAATCAAGGGAGCAGACTAGACAAAAGGCAACCAGAAACAAGAGAACTTAAGTCAGTGTTGGATAAACAGAAAATATAAATTACTTTAAAAAGAACTCTCTAACAAAAACTACTGGGAAAACTGGAAAGAGGTCCACAAAAATTAGGCTTAGACCAACTTCCTGCACTAGAGGTGTCATAGATGCTGCCTGAATATGGCCCACAACACTCCTAACTGTGTCTTGAACCTCATTAAAATGTAATTGGGAAGTAGCTAATGAAACAAGTAAAAATGCAGTAAAACATAGGTAATATTACATTTTAAAACTTAAGTCAAAATGTGACCTACAGGGATCTTTATGTAGCATTCTATTTGAGTTTGACATCACTGACTAACACCATATTCCTCAAAGTATTATAAATGGATACATGACCTAAATATTAAACATCATACTATACAAAATTTAGAAGAGAAGCACATCATATACTTCTTATACCTAAGGGTAGATCTATTCTTAACCAAAGGATAGTGAAAATTACAAAAGATAAAATAACTTTGATTACACTAAACTTCTGAAAACAAAAGATTTGTTATCCATGATATGTAAAAAATTAACATGATATATGTATACACATGTGTGTATGTATGTGTATGCACATGTGTATAATTAAAAAACCATTGCTCAATTGTCAACAAGTATAATCAGTTCTCAAAAACAGAATTGCAAAGTATTAACAAACAATGAAAAAATGCTCCAAATCAATAACACAAGGGATGGAAATCAAAATAACCTTGAGGTTTTGCCTCACACCATGAAAATTGACAAAGTGTCAAAAAATGGGGACAATGTTGAAAAGGTTGTGAAAAGATAGACTGGCTGGTAGATTGCTGATGGAGCCATGGAAAAAAATTGAAAATTTGGCATTATGCAAATAAAGTGATGAAAATGGTCACACCCTTTGACTCATAAGTTCCATTACTAGACTTCTACCCCAAGAAAGTTGTCGATACAACAACATGCTGTATTCATATACACCAAATATTTATAGCAGTGCTTTTTAGGATAGCAAAGAATCGGAAACAAAGGAAACCATGGATTGTGCAATGGCTGAACAAGTTGCGGTTACACAAATGTAATGGAATATGACTGTACTGTATGAAATGATGAATGAGATGGATGTAGTGAAGCATGGGGAGATCTCCATCAATGCAAAGGACAACTCCACATGGAAAAAAAATCAAAAGTGAGTATTGCAGTAGTATAAAGAGCAAGCATGACTTGAAAGAAGAGATATGAGACGACAGTCTTCCCTTTCAGAGGTGAGATGTCTATGAGAAGGCAGGTATGCGCCCAGTGGTATGGAGTCACGAAGTCTCATTTTCCTGAGTTCAAATTTGACCTCTGATATGTACTAGCTGTGTGACCCTGTGTAAGTCACTTAACCCTGTTTCTCTCAGTTTCCTCATCTGTAAAATGACCTGGAAAAGGACATGCCAAACCACTCCAGTATCTTTGCCAAGAAAACCCCAAATGGGGTCACAAAGGGTCTGACGTAACTAAAACAATGAAACAAGACCAACAACAACCAATGTTTACAGTGTTGCACATATTCTAAGAATTTTTTGATGTATGGATCAGTTATGCTGATTTATTCCCTCTTTTTTTGTCTAAAAAATGCTACTTATTATATGGGATAGCTTTCTGGATGGGGAGGGGAAGGAATGTGGGTGGAAATAATGATGATGTAAAAAGAAACAGAAGACATCAATACTCATACGTGCTTCATAAAAGTTCATTTAATCTGTTGAACAAGCTGATCTTCAGTAAAGATATATGTGCTTTCTGAAAATTTATATTCAGTAAGGAGACACTGAATAATTTAATTCAATTCAACAAACACATAATAAGTACATATTATGGGCAAGAATGTGGGGATGCCAAGGCAAAAATAAGTCCCTGAAAGAATTTCATATATATGTACACACACACACACACACACACACACACACACACACACATATGTATGTACACACACACATATATACACAAATGTATATATAGCACATATAGAGATAAATCTATGTGTGTACATACATACATAACTATTTACAGACAGATTGTTGTGTTCGTCCTTTGGTTTTGAAGACCATGACATCAGAGAAATGATGAAGTGACTTGCACTTAACTTTGTTTTGAGTGCAAGGTCACCAGCCTTACTTTCTTCTCCTTATATACATAAAAAACAGTATTTTAGGCAACTGGCATCAGGATAGATGATAGACGGATGGATGGATGGATGGATGGATGAATAGATAGAGCCAATAAATACAACATAATCTGAGGAGGGAGAGAGGATTTACAAATGGCAGAAATCAAGACAGGGTACTAGGAGGCAGTATTTGAGTTGAGTTTTGGAGGAAGCTAAGAATTGCCAGGGACACCACACTTGTTCCAGCCCCACACAAAGACATCATATGAAGGATGTAATGCTGAATTCTGAGAAAGAGACCACTAAGTTGGGCTCAAACCTAGAGTGTGTAAAAAGGAAATAATATGAAATGGTTGGTTGGCTGCTGTCCTGTTCTGGAAGAGGACGAAAATGATAGCACCATGCTAGAGTCAAGTGCCAGTGTGCTGACTGCCTGATCAGACAGTAGGAGCTTGGAATGCTCTACCACAGGTTGGTCACAAATAGTCCACATGAACCATTCTCTAAATTTGTGTACCTTGCATTTCTTTTGAGCTACTTCAATTATGCTTTGCACATAGAACGCAGAAAGTGAGAAGCCAGATTGGGGTGTACTTTAAATGTTGGGTGGAAGTTTGCATTTTATCCTAGAGGCAATAAAGAACCATTAAAAATGAGGAACGACATGGTCAGACGTGACTTAAGGATGTTGTGACTTCTGAGTACAGAGATTAGAGAGGGGGAAAGGCTGGAAGCAGGAAACAGACAACAATTAGGATGCAATTGTAATAGTCTAGGGAGGAGGAAATGAGGAATTGAGTTAGGGTTCGTGGAGAGGTGGATACAGGGATGTGATGGAAGTAGAATCAAGAGTTGGCAAATGACTGTATTATTATATAAGTATTCAGGTTGAAGAAAAGAGCTGAGGATGACTGAGGTTGCCAACCTGAATAACTTAGGACGCTGGTGTCCTAATATGTACACAGAATCCTGGAGGAGTAGGTTTAGGGGAGAAAATAGTGAGTTTCATTTTGAACACACTGAATTTTAATTTAGTAATCCACTTTGCCAGTTAGACAGGACGAATGAAAGGAAGTTAATAATCTGAAAAGGTAGGTTGAAACAACACTGTAGCAACCTTAAATTCTGGCCAAGGATTTTTTATATTTAATTTGGTGGTTCTCAAGCTTTTTGGTCTCACAACCCCTTTATACTCTTAAAAATCACTGAGGATCCTAGACATCTTTTGTTTATGTGGAGTATACATATTGATGCTTCTCATATTAGGCATTAAAACTTAATAATTTTTAAAAATTTTGATGCATTTAATATACCTATCATGTTAACATTACATGTTTTATGAAAAATAACTGTATTTTCCAAATAAAAAAACACTTAGTGAGAAGAGAGGCATTGTTGTATATGTTTGTAAATCTCTTTAATGTCTGGCTCAATAGATGACAGCTGGATTATCATTTCTGATTCTGCATTCAATCTGTTGTGATAAGTTGCTTTGGTTGAAGTACATGAAAGAAAATCTGGCCTTGCACAGATATGTGGTTGGAAAAAGGAGAAGAATTTTAATAGCCTTTTCAGATAATTTTGAATATTCTTCTTTGATATTAAAACTAACTTGACAAGTGGTAATTTCTTAAAGAGTAGTTGCAATGTGGAATCTCAAACTATGAAATAATATGAATCTATGAACTTTTCAGACTGTTACATTATAATCTACTGTCCCTGCCTTGTAATCTTGAATGGACCTTTTTATCCATGTATGATATTATAACATCATGCATTGGTTATGTAGAAAATATTGGCTAACTGAGTTATGGAGATCTTCCAGGTGGTGATACATCATTATACAATATCAGAAATCACATTTGTTACTATCAACTACTTTTCTCCCATCCCATCTTGTCAGAAAAGTATTGGGATGTTGTCAAATTCACGGTGGCAGATACAAGTTTTCCAAAATTCTAATTTTCACTGAATGCTCAAATTTTATCATTGCCAATAAACACTGTCAATTGTTTTCCTTAAGTGACAGGCTGACTTCATTCATTTTCAAGAAACCATCTGCCAAATGCCCAAATCTGAAGTATAGTTTATCTCTCAGTTGTACTTTGCAGTAACAATGATGTCCCATGAGAAAAGTAGCTAGTTCAGCTCATAACTCAAATAATCACACATATGCTTACCCTCAAGACAACCATGGTGCTTTGGTATGCAGCAGGCATAGTTTATGCACACTTCTCATTAATCAAAAAGAATATTAAAAAAGATGTGTACTCAAAGGTCAAGATTTAATAAAATTAATAACTTTTATTGCTTCATCAAGGTTATTCTCAAGTGAAACTGGCATTTTATTGGGGGTGGGGGCGAGCAGTGAAGAATACAATGACCACCAGCACAGTTTGGACCACTGCTTTGATTCCTGCTAAGTCATTTTGCCCAATACTGCTTTGCAGAATCAGTGAAAGTGTCAACACAGTTACTCCAGGGTAAACCATTAGATTCAAAAAACTCATTAAACATTCTGAGTACCTGAGCACCACTTGTATTTGTGGCCAAGTACTCACACAAAGTAAGAAATCGTAGGGTTAGTTGCTGCTGATACCAGGTGAATACAAGTAAAACAGATTCATCCATTTGTAAGGCAAGAGGACAATTCTGCAGATAGGAACTCAGCCTTCATGTTGGCAGCTAAATCTTTAATTCACAGATCATGTGCTTCTGGAAAACTACTATACGCTCCTGAGAGAATGAGAAAAAAAAAAAGCCAGATATTGTCTTGGTACTAGTTATCCCTTCCACATTGTGATTTTTTCCCATAGAGGTTTTGCTATATCATGAGTGGGCACAAGAAATTAAATGGGAATTTGGGAGGAGTTTTGTGGAAGACTCAGATGGCATGTGAAGTCCAGCAGATGACACAGAAAACGATTTAGAAACTCAGAAATGCATAAAATATACGTATAGCATTGTATAATATAGCTATGATCAAATACTTAAGTCAAATTTTACCATAAGGTACTGTAAACACCCCTAAAAAAAAAAAAGAAAAAAGTTCATATTTCTTCTCTTACAAGGAGAGGGCCAAAAATGTTTACACTTTCCAGATCACCAGGGGTACCATGCCCCTAACCTCTGCGATGTGGAAGGGCTAACTGTATAATCAAATAGTTTTATCTTTTCAGATTCCTTGAAAGTGTTTCAGGGACTCTCAAACTACCCTTTGAAAATTGTTGCTAGATAACAAGGAATCACCGAAGCTTTTTCGAGTGGAGGAGTGATGTAATAAAGTCCAAAATACATAGCTGGCGAAGCAAAACTCCAGAAGGAATAGAAAAGAACATTGAGGTGAGAGTAAGAACTAGACATAGACTGTCTCTGTCTCACCAGTTTTAAAGACACAGTCTTTTTGCAGTCAAAGGAAGCTACCTCACAGACATGGTAAGGACTGCAGAATACCTCCATTTAAGAAAATTTAGGTATGCCCAGGCAAGCTCCCTCAGGGGTACATCTACATTAGGTGACCTGGGCAGGTTCCAAAGGCTCCATTAGATTTGTACTGAAACTAAAGGATCGGATGTTAAATTCATCTTCAGAAGGCTCACTAGAAGCATCTTCCTTACTAGAGTGGCAGACAAGGGATGAGAACTATTATCTCATCCTGTTCTCATGTTTAGTTCTTTACTAGTCCTTTGTATTTCATTCTCTTTGTTTTGTGTTGTTTTTGTCTGTAATCATGATTTGGCTTCAGTACAGTTTATTGGGTGAGTTCTTGAGAATATTCTGAGGGTGGTCCTTTGGATTCTGAATCTTGTCAGTTTGTGAAAGACAGTAAGCTTCTGACGCATTATTCTTCAGTTATCACTATTTCAAAAGGTCATTTTAAAGTGAGGAGTTTGAAATTTCAGATGCTCCTTGTTGAGATTGCTACAGTGTTGATAGCATCAAACTATAAAACACTACAAGACATCTACATCTACTCAAGAGATTGGACCAAAAATCCACGTGAGGAAAAAAAAAGGCCCATTGTCCAGACCATCATCAATCAATTAACCAAGAATTTATTTTGTACTTTCTACGTGTCAGGTCCTATGCTACGCCATTGGGGATGCAAAGATGAAAGTTAAAGTATCTACCCTCTGACAGCTTACACCTTATTGGGGGAGAAAAGCTATCCACATGTAGATTGATACAAAACACATACAAGCCAACATTAGCAGGGAAGGTAACAGTAATGAGGGGAGTCAGGAAAGCTCATGTAGAAAGTGGTATTTGAGCTATCTTCAAGGTTACCTGTTATTCTAAGAGGTGGAGCAATCTTGTAACAGGATAAACACTGCCAACAAATGGAGTTAGGAAATGGAAATGTTATGGGTGAGGAATAGGAAGGACAGAATGGCTAGATCATAGAGTGTACGTAGAAGAGTATCATTTAAGAAGACCGAGAAGTTAGGATATAGCCAGGTTGCAAAAAGTTATGCATGTACAGGCAGGTAACCTCGGGTAAAATTTGGCATTGATAGAAAAGTTAAGGTTTTAATGGTAAAGTTGATTTTATGATTGTTATTTAATCAGGCACTAGAACATGTATACAGAAAGGCATGTAAGCCACTTAAGACTTGCCTCAAAAGATGTTCCTTAGCCAACGTGAAATTATAAACATATCTGAGACCTGGTTATTGGAACTTGCTATTTTAAGATTCTTGGGGACTATTAACTGACTCTTCTTCTGAGTCTAACTCCAGATATGAATAGCAAGAAAGGTGATCTGAGCCTCCAATCCATGATGCCAGTAAACATGTGAGATGCTGGTGATCTCATGGGAAGGATGTGAGAGTGGCTGTTCAGTCTGAGCTGAGGTAGGATTCTCCTAACTCAGTTCCCTCAATGACACCTGGCAGACTTTAAGCCTCACTGAATACAAGTTGACAATTTACTCCTGCCTGGAACTGACATGAAGGTAGGGAGATATTGTTTCCCTGCCATGTCCCTACTCTTAGAGGCACTTTCCTATAGTCAAAAGGTTTGTAAGCTTAATACCAGATCTACTAAATTATAGATTATTGGTAGGGGAACATCTGAGGTTAAGTCTAAAATTAAGATATTAGGCTTAGGACTTTAGGCTAACAACAGTAAGTTTAGGGTCCTTTAATTCTTAGTAATAGTGTGGAGACAGGTCAAGGGCTTGTGAGGTTAGCATATATAGTTATTATTCGTGTCTCGGTTGGTTAAAAAAAAATTCATTTGTGGTCTATATTGTAAATGTTTTGAAAGAAGAATCACCTGACCAAAAGTTGGAATTGTTTTATATGGTATGAAATGTGGCAAAAATGAAAAATAAAATAAAAAGTGATACATGAGAAAGTTTATACCTAACCCTGGAAGAGGGAAGACATGGCTCTATCTGTGCTTTAGGAAAATCATTTTGGTTGCTATAAAGAATGGTTTAGGCTGTCAAAGAGATGAAGAAAAGAGACCAAAGTTATTGCAATACATTAGGACAGAAGTGACAAGGACTTAAGGGGTTGGCCATCTGAGTGGAGAACAGAATAGAAGGGTGTTGTGGAACTAGAAATGACAAGATCTGGCCAACAACAGGATCTACACAAGACAGAGGAAGAGGTGAATACTGTCTTGTCCCATATATTCAATTGCTTGCCAAACCTTATCCTTTCTAATTCCACAACACAAAGGAGACTGAGAAGAATCAGGCAGAGACGAAAGAGAACCAAGAAGGAGTAGTATTATAGAAATCCAAAGAGTAGCCAGGAGATGGTCAACACTCTAGAGGTCAAGAAGTTGATGCTATGTAGTTGAATGTCTTATGTGTAGAAGGGCAATGGATCTAGTATTAAATAGAAAAGAACAGGTTGGATAGTATTTAGGAAAAGGGTGAAGTTTTTCTGGGGATCATAATTAGCTGCTCTCTGATCAAAAAAACAAAACAAAACAAAACAAAAAACCAACCCAAGTTTACACCAATATCTCTGGCGTTCTTCTTGTCGTTCGGTTGTTGAAGTCACATCCAGAAAATGAAGACGACCAGTCAGGTAGGATGAGTGAAGGGGAAAAACAGAGGGAGAACTGTACCAGGTTCCACGGATGTTAAAAGAAGTAAATGAAGGTATCTTGGTGCAGATAGGGGATGGGTGTAGATTTTATGAGAGCATGGACAACTGTAAAGAATGAGGTGCAGATAGTCATCACCACCACTGGAAGGAGTAACCACATTAAATCATAAAGTCAAACAAGGAAGCATTAAAAAGTCTTAGATTCAGATCCCACAGAAATAAGAAGAGACAGCAAGGTGACAGGGTGAATTCTGTACATATGATACTGCACTTGGCCTCAGGACAACCTTAAGACATATGCTTTTATGATCTTAGGAAAATAATTTTCTCAGACATTTGCTCATCTGCAAAATGGGGATACCTATTGAGAGGGTTATAAGGCTCAAATGAGAAAGTGCAACCAATGTTCAAAGGTTAAAATATCACATAAATGCCACTATGATTTTCTGATAGCTGTTCAGAAGGTGAAATTGTACAGTAGCCCTATAGCTAGGCAGCTCAGCAGAAGAGAGGGAAAGAGTTTAGGGAAGAGGAGAGAGAGGTGAACAAAAGGAGTTCCCTTAGACCTGTAACATCTGACAGGAGGGGCTGTTGAAAGGGGAAGAGAGGGGAGAAAGGAGGGAAATTCTTATAGAATGGACACCAAGGTTGCTGTTCTGGTGACCTAGGAGGGAGAAATCACCAAGGAATCTAGAGTTCAGGCTATGGCAGTAACAGCAGATTGGACTGCAACTCAATGGATATGCCCTGGCTATCTGAATTTGTTTTTCACACCCTCCCCTGGTTAGGGGGAAGTAGTAATTGAATGCTTTGGTTTAAAAGACTCCCTGCTGGGTGCCAGGCTCCACGGGAAAGGAAAATAAACAAGACATAGTTAACTGTGTCAACTCTGCTTAATTATGTCAAGAGAACTTAGAAAGCAAGGTTTCCTAAGGAACTCAAAATCAGAGCTGATTGTAATGTCATGGATAGCCTACCTAAAAATGATATTCATCTGACTGTGTCAATAAATACTTAATTCTATTTATACGGATAATGAATCGCAAGTAAAAGACATGACTTTTAGCCTCCTGGTGAAGAGGGAAAGGGCAATCGAGTCAGTACACCTGGCTTGGAGCTGACATACCTGAGACCCAGCCAATCATTTACATGGCTGACCTCACAGAGGTGATGTGAAACAACTCCAGGAAACTGTAAAAGTGCTGCATCAACATGAACTGTTACCCTATGTGGTAACACTCTGTGGTTTTAGGAATTATGATGTAAAGGATAAAATAAAAAATGAGCATTTTCCATTTCTTTCTATAGCTTGAGAAATTTTCTTACAAAAGTCTGGGACTTTTTTGTCTGATCTTATCCTTAGATTTAACGTCATTACTGGCAATGATTTACAATTTCCTCTCTGTCCTAATAGAACACTTAAATAAGCCTAAAAGTTAATGTTCTATTGACAATATTACTCACTTTGAAAATTTTTGGTCATAAATTCCTATCATGGGAAAATTAGTTCGGAAAAAAAAATTACTTCAGAACAGCTTTTGGACTGTCTTTTTAAAACTTGCAAATGACAGGCAGTTTATTGAGTTACAAAAAGGACTGCCCTGAATATTGGGAGACGATACCTGCGCCCCAGTATCATCTCTTGACAATAACATAGATGCAAGACCTCAGGAAAGCCATTCAAGTTTTCCAAACCTGTTTCTTCAACAATAATAAAAATGATTTTTACACCAGTTTCAAAGTTTGCAAAGTGCTTGGCATACATTATCTCATTTGGGACTTATAACCCTGTGAGATAAAATGTATATTATTTTTATTTTACACACCTTGACTGATACTCTAAGCAACTTCCTACTATTCCCATTGTACAAGGTGGTGTGGTGGTGGCAGTTGGGGAACTGATCCTTAGGTAAGCTTAAGTCATACACCTAAGTCAGAGGAGGGTTTGAACTCAGTTATTTCTGACTTCAAGTTCAGCACCCTATTTAGACCAGATGATCTATCTCAAAGGTCATCTGTTCTTAACAGTCCATGGCTGCTCTTTTATATGGCTCATGAATTTGGCCCTACTCATTCCATTTTCACAGCACACACATTTATTCATTTAAAGCACTAAGAAATCAAATTTTTGCTTTGCATTTTGAAATGGTACGTGATTCAAAGGTTAAAACAATACCTTCAAAAATGAAAAATGGTTGACTCATTGAGGGATGAAACCCACAACTGCAAATCAAAGTGGGTTGTTCAATTCAATAGAAAATTTGAATTGACAAAAACATGCCAAAAAATAGCTTGCAAAGTCACAGCCTTCTATTATGTGCAGCAGTCACCTGAGTGCTGCCAGGTTTAAGTGTGCATTGTTTAAGCTGTTGGTAGCAAAGTAAGGTGAAAGTTTTGATGTGTTATGCCTAGAAATATCAAATGGTAAGATGCTTTTCAATAAGAAATGACACAACTAAAATGACAAATCGGTCATATGGGTGTTTAATTAACAGATTTAAATGATCAACAGTCAATTATGTGGCATCAAATTCTGGTTTTATTCACTGTATACACATGTGCCTTGGTAACAGATATCTGTGTATATTACACACATACAGTGAAAGACTTTTCTGTGTAACTTTTGATGTAAAGTGGAACATTTTAAAAAATCATTTCAAAAATCAAATCTTATATAATGGAAATACTTTAACCACAGCATTCACATGCTCTTACTGTGGGTCCCAGACGCTTATCTAAACGCAGGCAACACAATTAAACCACCTTCACTCAAAATGGTGTCAGGATGAAACTACCTATTTACAGACTGCTGATAAGTTATGACAACACTATTTCTCTGGCTGTCACTGCATTTCTTTTAACCCCCTGGCACTAGGAGACAGAATTTCCTCAACACTGCGGACTTATCTCAAATGCATTAGTGCAGAAGAGTTGAAAATCTGGGCTGCTACTGCCATATACAGAAATGAAAAAATGATTTAGAAATAAAGGAAAGAAAAGTGATGAACTGCTACATATCTGTTCTTAAAAGTTTCCAATTTTCAACAAAAGATAAAAAAAGCCCATAAAACTTTATATATTATACAAATGTTAGAAAAATAAATCTAGTCAGTCTGGAAATTCTGATATGAAATATGATGGTGATTCCCAATATTTTAAATTTATAGAATTTAAGTACTGTCTAACTGCAGTAGTTAACCCTTGTTTCTTCTAGCAATAAACTTTAATATGTACATATACAGATGCAAACATTGCAATAATGTGAAGACAAACCTTGTAAAACTTTAGTATTGCTTACAAATTTTTATTACCTGAGAAAGTTAAAACTTGGCAAAACGAAAATATTTGAGAAAGGTTCTAATGTTAAATTATCCCACTACAATTTTTCTGAAATTTCCTATCAGAATAAAAGCCAGATGAGCTGACTCTTTAATGTAAGAACTATGAAACTGTTACTTAATCAAATACTAGGGGAGGAAATAGGCAAAATGGAAGAAAATGTGAACTGTAAGGAAAATGTATTGAAAAAAAAGGGGCTCAAATATTCATTCACATATAGACAGATGAAAGGTGTTCATCAGTCATGGTTTGTTGGCACCTGGTAGTCCAACCAAGGTCTATGCTTGCCTTCCTACTTGGGTCTCCCAAATTTCCTAAGGAGTATGAAATTAAGGATCACCTGAAGGGTGAGAGTATTTAAGAGGCTACAATATATTATAAACAAGGAATAATGCAGGAAAAGAAATATAAAGAATGTCAAAGAAATGTATAATTTAAAAAGATGGGTTGGGCCACATGGCAAGAAATAACCAATGGACAGCCTGCATGCTATGTTATCAAGATGACATGAGAACTTAAGGAAAAGCTCCTCGCACACTGACTCTCTTATGAAAAGACATAAGAGACAAAAAAAGAAAGCATGTTTAGAATGCAATCTGTATTTTTAAAAAGGGAATACCAATCGGATCACCCATAGTCAATTTAAAAGATAGGATGATTGGATTCTAGTGACATTTCTAGTGAGCCAACAGGGTTTGGGCCATGAGTTTGATACCGGATCTTTATTTTCTTTCAGTATTGACTTGTGACTACAGAGCCTAGGGAACTCCCAGGGACTGAATCCTTAATTGTTCTGTAACTTAAAGTCTTGAGTTGCATGGAGAGGTTAAGAAGTTTGCCCAGCTAGTGTTAGTCAGAAGTAGAAGTCCACTTAGGACTTTTGAACTTTGAGGTTTTTTTTATTTATCCTTTATGCTACCCCCACCTAATATTAAAGCCAAATTACTAAGACACTGTCAGCAGTGCGATTCATACACATTCCCCACTAAGCAAAGGCCATGTATCTGATGACCTTTAAGGAATATTGACAAGAACCAGGAGCTAAGACATAAGGACCCTGAACAGCCAAAACAGGCTGGAAAAAAGAGGGGAAAAAAAAAGGGATGTAGGATAAAAAGTCATGTATTTGGTTCATAAGTCTCCTCTGATCCATATTCCTCTCAGCTTACATAAAAACTTACTTAACTATTTCTAAATCACTACAATTGAAGCAACAGGTCGGATATGCTGGAGTGGAGGAGATAGAAAAAGCGGTAGAAGCAAAAAAGACAAATGTAATGTACAAGGCAGACACATGAACTACAAAAGCAGACTCATCTGGGGCAATACAATTATGAACACCCAGTGCTCGCTCCATTCTGCAACAGCTCATGAGGCCAGCACTAGATTATTATGGAGTACCAGAATTAGCGTTCATAATGAAGCTGTCATCAAGAAAAGGTTAAATTATATTCCGAATCTCCTGCTTAATAAAAGATAATTGTGGGTGATGCATTTTAAAAAGATTTCCATCTAAAACAGTTAAAAACAATTTTAAAAAATCTAGTACTGACAAGGGTAGGCATCAATACTGGAAAATTCACTTTTGTGAAAGAGGTGCTACTATTATAAAACCAAATATAAATTTTAAAACATAATCATTTATTTTGCATTATCCACATCATTGCTTTACTCCATTAGTACAGATCAAGAGCTGAGCGCAAAGCAAATTCTCATGGAATAATCAACTGAATTGTGATGTGACTGAAAGCAAAAAAGGAAGCCTCAGGATAACCAAATAAGCAATACCTCTTAGGAAGTTCTGGTAGAATCTGAGGAAAGGCTCTCCATTGAAAATTCATCTTCTCACTGCTTTCCTACAACAAACCCAGGAAATGCTGAAATAAGCCTAAGATGTCCTGAATGGCAGGGAAATAAAAAGAGCATGGGATGGCTGGGTGGGAGACTCCAGAAATGTGGTCCATATGACTAGTTCTACCTGCTTTATTCCTTGCAGCACTCATAATTTAAAAGGGGAGATAACATCTTGCAGTAGAAGCAGCTCTGAGTCGAGTCAGAAAACCTGTACTTGAGTCCTACTTCTGCAGATCAGTCCCTAGTCCAGTTTTGTTATGTGTACAAAGGTCAGAATACTGTTTTCTCTCTTTACTCTACAGAGAAATGAAAATCAAATCAATTAATAGGTCCTTAAATGTTTTAGACAGTACAGAGTATTACATCGTAGTTCTTTCCAATGTTAACCTTCTATTAACCTGGAAATCTTTATAGGAAAGTAACCAAAGTAAAACTGCCCTTCTACATTTTTGGCAGATAAGAATAAAACATATATTGGTGAAATTAATAAATTCATCAGACTACTGCTGGTCATATGTAAAATAGTCAAAGACTTTCTCAAAGACTATTTTCAATGCCTATGAGGGCAGGCAGTTCTGAGAGGATATTACACACCCAAACTTTGTGTAGAAATTATTGTATAGCCCTACAGTAAAGACATTCATCTCTAGAAGAAGTGAAAGTACTCACCTCTAAAAAAGGTGCCGAGAATTGATTAAGAGAACCTGTTTTCCCTTACCAGGATTAGTTTCAGTATCAACTTACTTCAACACCGAGGATCCACTTCATTCAGTGTGGGAATACCTAACGCTAACCCAAACTCCAATTCTTCCAAAAACTTAAAGGCAATTTTTAAAATGTTGTGATCAAAAAGACTCATCACTAGAGGCCATGTTGAAGCAATAAGCCTCTAGAAATAGAGGTAACTGAAGCCTTTTCTTTACCTTGAGCCAAAACATGCATTCCTACAACCTCACTGAAATCAGAGTAGGAAAGGAACTCAGTACAAATTGTCCCCAAACAAAAATCTTCAATCATAAATTACAGTTTCCCAGTCTTTGCCTAAAGACTTCTACAGAATATAAACCCACTATTTTCCCAAAGCAGTATGTTCAACTATGTGATGGCTCTAATTCCTAGAAAGTATTTTTCTTATATAAAATCTGCCTCTTTGCATATCTTATCCATTGCCTTCTAGGTCTGCCCTAATTTTCTCTAACATTGCAGGACCTGTCAAAGCTTGATTTATTGGCATAGCCTTTCAGAATCCAGGGTTACCTCCATGGGGCACCAGAGCAGCACTTTATTGAAAGTTCATCATCAACAATACACATTTATTTTGCATCTACAAGGGAAAAATGAATATACTTTAGGAAAACTTAGTACATCAAAACACATGAAACTGGAAGTTTGGTTTAAAAAAGGCAAGAAAATATAAAAAATACAGTAATGCAAGTAATAATATAAACCCATATTTCAATCTAAGAAACAAATACATTCTGGCAATGTACTTAATCTTAGGAAGTACATATCAGACAAAACTACCAAAATAAAGCTTTCAAAATTTTTCAGTAACTTTTGCAATATATAATCTTTCCAGTAACCTGTTTTTATCTTTTCTGCTGATAAGCATAGCTATAATTGCATACAAACATATAAAGCAAATGTACTAAAGGCAATTTCAAATACCCACCATCACAATACATAAGTGACATTCTATTCATGCTGTCTACTCACAAGTTACTTTCATTGATCTTTTAAAATTAAAATCTTTCCTTACTTGAGAACAAGACTAGCACTGGTAGATTCTACCTGTGTAAAGCATCCCTCTTTGTAGCATCTGCTTGGGCTCTTTGATGAGGTATTAAGTATGCATTGGTGCCATAAAGTTTAAGTGTCTCTAAGTGTTGCTATTCCACTGTACAATTCACAACACTATGAAAAAACACTCTTACAAACATTAAGAAATATTTCTTCCCAAGTCATTCATTGTTTTAAAGAGCTTCTGTGCAACAAATTGCTCTCAGTAAGAACTGCTATCTTAATGTTCTTCTGATCATTCCCCAGAAATCAGGCATGTCTAATATATAGAAATGAACTAAAATTCCCTATTTCAAATGACTTTTGAATCATGTAGAGAATTTATGGTCAAGGCAATTCACTCTGTACAAACATCAAATAAATCCCCTATGGAACTCTCTATAAAAGAAAAAATTGTCACTATTGCTTTTGGTTAATGAATTAACAAATGCTAAAAAGATGGGGGAAATGTTATCATGTAAAATACAGATATAATTCAATTTTATAAAAACAAGCAATAACATTTTATGACTTCCAAAAGATCCTTTTATTAAATCATAAAGAATCCTGAATCCCTCACAGCAAACCACATCACTCCCCAACTTCAAAACTCCAAAGACCTGGCCTTTCCAATACCCAACACAGCCTTCCACCAATCATTTCTTACACATCTATGCTAAATTTACACTATCTAACCTTGTCTGCCAAGCTGTTTGCAAAGCTTTTTCCCTTAATATTTATTTTATTCCACATTGCAGCTGCCTTAAAAAGTCATTTCCACATTCCATAAGCTAATTCTATTCCAAGTAAATGAGTTCTCTCAAAGTTCTAAAGCATCTATATTACAATGCATTCCTTCTTTTCCAAGGCTAGCCCTTTCACTTGTGTTTAATTTCATCTCCCTCATATATCTTCAACATTTTCCCTCTCTAGTGGCTTCTTCTCTTCTGCCTAAAAACATGTTCAATTCTCTAATATCAAACAAAACTCTTCTTTGGATTCCATTAAATTCTACACTTTCCTTCCATCAAATTTCTCCAAGAGGGTATTACAAACACTGCTTTGACTTCCTTCAAGCCTTATTTAATTCAATCCCTTAAAAATTAGCTTAATCAAACATTCTACTGAAACTACCTTCTCCAAGTTTACACTATTGCTAAAAAGAACTAAACTTCCCTAAAGCCATTAAAAAGACTCCTCTAAGCTTTAAGCTCACCTGATGTCTATGACCTGTTCTTCACGTGCATCTTCCATTTCTTGGTTGTCTTGAAGCTTGTCTCTCTTGCCTTTTATGACACTGCACACTGCTTCTCACCTCTCTGGTCAAACTTCCTGATCCCAAACTCTTTCCTACAAATCAGGCATGCTGTTATCTCCCAGGAATACCTGCTGGCTAAAAGCCCATCTTCCAAGTATCAGACAAAACCACACCTCTTCCTCAATGATGCTTTTCCTCTTGGATGTGAGCTTTCTCACCTCAGAATTTCCACAATACTTTCTATCTTATTGTACTGATCACATACTGGTTCGAAGTAACATCCATCATGTCTCTCCTACGTACAGTGTAAGAAAGAAGGAGGCTAGGGAGGCCTCTTAGTTTTCTAACGATCTCAATTCTAAGACACTACTTTGAACACAGTAGGTTCTCAAAACAATATATGATAAATGGCTAGATTTGGCCAAACTTGTTATTCCCATATTTTCAGGAATACAATCAGATGTAAATTGTTCCATGGGACAATTAAAAAAAAATCAATAATGCAAACCTTATGTTACATTTACATATCAAATAGACTTCTCCTGATTCTAATGGAACAAGACTAATCACAACTAACTGAATTCTCAGCTTATTATTAGCAGCAAGCATTAATACTACATGAGAAAGAGCACTTGGTTATTCAAACTATAAACCAAGATATAATCCTTTAAGAGCATCCTTGTAATACCACGAAGGAGCTCAAAAAACAACTATTTTGAGGTTTCCAGAATTTTTTTTTTTTTGCTAGTAAGAGAACTGTCAGATGTTCAAAAAAATCAACTACACTATCAAGAATGGGCTGGCTTGGCAGCAATGTGAAAAAAGTTTTAGAGAACTGACCTTGTCAAACATGATAAAATTCCTTGTGACACTGTTGTTACCAAAACAACTCACAACAACCCCAAATTCTTTTACCTTAGTCTACATTAGAATCACAGAATTTTGGAAATGGAATCAAACTTCAAGTCTTCTATAGTTTAATCTGTACTTTTGACAAATGAATTGAACAAGCATAGAATCTGAAAGCTGGTAGAAACTTCAGCAGCAACCTAATAGAACCTATCAACATATCTGACAAGTGGTCCGACAAATCAATCTAGAATATGGTATTCAGTTTGTGTGTGCAGCCTTGAAAGATTCTGACAAATTGGATTAATCCAAGAAAACCCAATTAGAAGGGTGAAATGATTGACATAATGTAAAGGGAGACACAACTCTCTTCATATACCATATATCATGCAGACAAACAAATGTGTTCCATCTCACTACCTGAAGTTTAGACAAGAACTAACAGATGGGTATCACAAAGAATCAATGTTTCATATCCACATAAGGGAAAAACTTGGAAAGAAAAGAGACCAGCATATCAACAGACCTACTACTCTTCATTGGAGGTATTTAAACAATGGGTGAATGGTTATAATAATGCTTTTGACGCATTTTTTACTGAATGGTAGGTTGTTAGAACTCCTAAGGTGCCATCCAATCCTAAAGTTCTATACTTCTATGGTTGTATTCTAGAGATCAACCTTTTAGCTATTTTTCTCTCTTTAAGTCCTCTTCCTCATAGCAGCAGTTAATACTTCAAGAAATGAGGAGAGAGCCTTATTTTTTTCAGTAAGTTTTAAAAATTTCCTAGTTCAAGAAAACCAAAATAAACTTTGTCTTTTGACATAATAGTCTGGTTTATTTTTAATATAATAACTAATTGGCCAGATGAGAACCAATTTAGCCTTTCCGGACCACAGTTTCCTACTCTAAAATTCTATGAGTACTTAGTTTCCAAATTAAGTAATTTAAAGGGTACAGTGAACATTAAATTAAGTTGCCTTTTTCACTGGAAAATTAACCCAAAATGCCTTGTTGGGAAAATAAAATGCAAAACAACTTAACATGCCAAGCAATATAATTCTAAAGTAGGAACTGGCAATCTTGATAACAAACATGGCACACGTCACCTACACATATTTTTCAATCATTAGAAAGCCTAAGCTTTGGTCAGGTTTAAAAACACTGTTAAAATACGATGAAGGTGGATAGTTGTCTAGATTTTCTGTCTCCTAACAATAATTCCCAAAAGCACACAGCTACTATTAGCTACCTATTAATTAGACTGATGCTACTATTCCTAGAAACTTTACTAAATTCTGCTTGAAAACTTGAAAAATTTTTGCTCAATACCAACTGAAATGCGTAGCTTTCAAGCATCAAATTTAAAGTTCAAGATTATCCCATTTTAAGTAAGCCACATTGGAATCTATAGATTTTTATAAACTGTAAAAGGCTTCAATTGACATTCACAATGACCCAGAAACTACATCTGTAGCATAGATTTTTAAACAGGTCATTTTTAAAAGTGTATTCCTTTGACAATACTTTCCCATGAAAACACATTTTGAGCCAAGTGTCAGTAGGTCACTTTTATTAGGCCTAGCCTTTAAAAAGGAGAGAAAAAAAAAAAGAAATAAAGAAAAAGAAACACACTGGCCCCTACCAGGGAATGTAGCCAAAGGACTCAAGTGCAGTTGGATTTTTAAATTGATCTATAAATGTAATCAGGCATAATCTCATAGTGTAGAAATTATTCTTTGGAAACAAATTAAGTACATTAGTTCCTTCAAGGTCACTAGGGCATTATTTAGTAAATGACAGCTACCTTTATGTAAGGCCTTAGTGGCTTCAAAGAGTTAATGTTACAAAGTAGAACCAAATCCTATAAATCCTAAAAGTACCTTTGAATCACAACATATACCCACAAATTTACCTTTAAAAACATGATAAAATGGAGTATTATTTAATAGCACATTCATTTTAATAGCTTAAATCTATAGTTGAGAAAAATTGGTTTATGTGAGATCCAGAAAACAAATAAAGTTTTTCCCCACCCTGGAAACAAAAATGGACTATTTCTTTTTTTTGTGATGATAGGTTTATTAGCCTAATTGCCAAGTAAAAAATTCAAATTCATGATCTGAAAGTTTTCACCTTTAAAATGAAAGATGCTCTCTGGCCCAGGACACTCAACACTCAGGATTTATTGTGACACCTTCCCACTTATCAGTTGCATAAACCAAGAACATGAAACTGTCTTTTAAACTATTCAGGAAAAGAATGATCTCTAAAAATATTTAGTAATACAACTTTTCTTTCCTCTTTGGAGGTGAGTCGGTGTAGCGTGACAATGGTAAGGGAATCAAAGCCTGTGATTTTATCAGTGCAGGAATTTCTGTGTGAAAATTCCATCCACTGATGTAGGTCAGCAATTCTTGTACAACTTAATGGTCTAACTAAATGAAGTTGCTGTGACATGGAGGAAGGTAAATGACCTGCCCAGGGTCATGTCAGAGACAGGATTGAAACTCTTTAAATATCAATCCCGTCCCTCCCCCTTTCCTAAGATATATTTGGGGAGTGAGGAGAGAAGAATCATTACTATACTGCCTTCTGGAATTTTTAGATTGGATGAAAACCATGTACCAGCATTCTCATTTTGTCCAATTATATCACATCTTATTTAACATACCAAGACTCCAGGACAGACTCTTTGAATGATAAATTTGATTAATTTCTATGAAGAAGTCATTGCAGAGAAAATTGAATTGACCTGAGTTTATATGAGAGATATATAACATGTAAACCTTTTTCTCATTATCACAGATGTTACATTTTATCATTACTTTACCATTTACACTGAGGGAGGAAGGGGAAAGGGAATCTATCCATTCTGAGACCAGAACAAAGATACTGAAGTACTCTGGCCAAAATTAGTATAAATAGACTTTATTGAAGTCATTGCCTCTGTACTGAGACCAAAGATTGTGTCTACATAAGCACAAGTTGTAACATTTCACAACTTCTAAAAGGAATGTCAACAATTACAACGATCATGCATACCATGGTCGATAATCACATTTTAGAAGCATTTTCAACCATTTCTAAAGAAATGCTTATAACATTGTTATATATATAGAACTACTTTCAATAAACTGCAAAACATTGATCGACTTTTCCAGTATGAGCTACAGTGTCAACACAAAAGGGAGGCATAAATGTTTAATTTATGAAATCAGAATGGAATATTTACTGTAAAGAAAAATTAAAAAGCTTTCAAATAAAGGCCATTATTGAACCAATGTGAAGAGCACAACTTGAACTTTGAGTCCATTCATCTTTTAAAGCTGTCCTCTGAATAACTTCAGTTCAAAGCACTCAATTCAGTACTGTGAATATTCCTTGGACTGAAGTTTGGCAATGATGCGGTCCAATTGTCTCTTTGCTTCACACTGTGGGAAATTGCTCATATCATAATATTGAGGGGCAATTTTCACCAACCTGTCAATAAACGGTTAAAAGTTACTACCTCAACATTTGATTAAAACACTTGTAGATAATAGTTGTTACCTGAACAATAGTTACAGATGGTTATACTGATGGACACAATAAAATCTGAAAATTCAATTCATTAATAAAAACGCATGCAAAATATTTCAAGTATTCCAATATACTCTACCAGCTTTACACTTTAATGTAGGAAACCAATTACTTTTAAGTATTAGGGATGACACCTACTCGAAAATTTATTTAATCAATTACTTGCATTAAGACAGCAATGTTCTACATGTTCAGGTTTCAAAAATGCTTTATCATGAAGAGAGAGAAATTCCACAAAAGAGGCAAAGAGATATCAAGTGGCACTATTCAACAAGTTCTTTCATGTGTTGAAACCAAGCATGCTGGACAAAAAATGGTGTCTCCCACCAAAGACTGAATTCTGATAATAAATAACCAGGAGGTGAACAATTCTATACTGAAATAATCAGTATTGGTTGCCATTTGTACAGCAGATAATATTTTACCAACATTGCTATCCATTAGGATGTTAATCAGGTTTCTGTTTGAATTCTGTTTGCACATCTCCACAAACGTAACTTAAATTGCTAAGTTACTGAAATGGAATAAAAAAAATAAACATGGGACACAAAAAATTATCTCAGAATTTATTATTGTTCATCCTTCATGACATCAGGAGCATGATGCCATGACTTGCAATTGAAATGGATTGAGAGAGAGCTGTGCAAAAGTTACCAGCCTCACTTTCTCCTCCAGAGTCATCTGAGTCCAGTGGCAAAATATAGATCAGGATAACTGGAGATAGCCAACCTCTACCCCTGCTTAGAATTTATATTCCACTAAGAAATAATTCTTTATTTGTTAATATAGATGCCAACCTACACTGGGAGCTCCCTATACCGATGAAATCACAGGTCTGGTGGAAAGCAAAGGGAAAGTACCAAATGGCACAGAATCCAAAATCTTTAAGAAAAACATTAAATTAGTTAGAGCAGGAAATGGACAGTAAGACTATGCCAGTGGGGGACCTCAATTTACCCTTCTCAGACTTTGTAATGCTAATGAGAGTTAAAGATCTTCACTCAGGTCAGCCCATTAAGGGAAGCTTGATTAGGGGAGGCCCACCTTTTCCTAATTTCTAATGAGGCACTGGTTCTCAAGGGTTGTGATGCCCCCAGGCTCTGAAAAGTATATAAATACTCTGAGGTGAGGTATTACTTTGGGGCTTCACTCACTGGAAATGTTTATTTGGCCAGATGAGACTGAGCAGCTGCCAAGGAGCAAACCCCCCCATGCCCCTCCACCCTGCCCCGAAACCCAGGTGTTGGTGCTTCTCTCTCTGGTAATTATGTATGTATGGTTAGACAGCTGAACCAGTCTGTTGAACTGCGATGTATGTATTGCTTATGGTCAGATAGTTGGAAGCCCTGTCCCATCTCTCTGAAGTTCAGGGTGCTGACTTTTTCCTGAGTTAAGTGATATAAAAGACATATGTACTTGATTAAAGTGACTGCTGACCCCTCAAAAGTTGCTTTCTTTTTAGAAAAGTATATCTCAGAACCTGTACAGCAGGCCTTCCTGTGCATGCCAGTGGGGTCCTTGCTGATAAAGACCTACAAAAATCTAACCATGAAAGCAAAATGAAAAGAGTAAGGGGAAAGTAAGAAGAGAAGATGAAAGAGAAAAACAAAAACATGAAGAGACATCTACTTGTCCCTAGAGTTGGAGGTTGTTAGGTTCAGTCACAGGCAACACAAGACATAATACAGGGCTTCAGTTGGTAGCAGTATAATTAGTTTGTAATGAAAAACCTGTTGGTGTTTCTCTACCCATGTAATATACTGTGCACCCCACTTAGAACAGTTTTCTTCACTTTTTAGCTTTCACTGCGTGAAAGATAGCAACTGTGAAGTCCTTTGGCTAGTGAGCAGCAAAAGAAACTAGTTGTGAACTCTCAGTCACTGTGTGATGAACACTTCACATACAGGCCGTAAGACAAGCATAGTCTGGGTCAACTTTCCAGGCATAGCAAGTCAAATATCAAGTGTGCAAAAAGGAAAAAATAGAAATATACAGTAACAACTGAGAGAAGACCTTAGATAATAAAATACAAAATGTAATTCCTTATTCACTTTGAACTTGCTAATTTATAAACTGATCAATCAGTACATTCATTTGGCATACCCTTTTACTAAGGGGATTTGTTCTGCAAAGTTTAGATTCAGTAGAAGGGCTGCATTTTAAGACCTACAGGGCCACCTGTGGTCTAGAGGCTGTAGGTTCCCCACCTCTGACTTAGCATACCAAAGAAAGTATTTATTATTTTTCTACCACGTGATTCTAAAGTGAAAAAAAAAAAACACTGAAGATAAAAACATCTGCTTACCATTCTGGTTTGATATCTGTACATGTCCGAATATAATTTTTTGTTGTAAGGACAAATTCATTGTAAAGCACCCATTCTGGCTTGTGGTCCAGAACAGTTGAAGGATGTAACTGCACTACTTGGTTGTCCTTTACAGTTAAGTAATGCCCTGTTCGTTCCAAATGCGCCACCTAAAAATCAAAACCAAACTAAATCAATACAATGCTTCAGGTGTATTGAAAAGTTATAGTGGTTTAAGAGATACTTATTTAATCAATTATAGAGATCACCTCCAATTTTTGTTGCTTCAGATTTCACTGCTCCCATCATGTAAACTACCTAATGAAGGCTTTTTATTCTTTTCTTTTTGCCCTCTCTTTTGGCTACCTCTAGCGTTAGAAGAAAACATACAGTTTCCTGGAATACAACTCAAAAGATCAGTTATAGAGCCAGAAGATACCCGAAATCAGTACTACCTGGGTGGTTTTAAACCTCACACCTCTGAGCTTCAGTTTTCTAGTTTGTAAAATGAAGTGATCAGAAAAAGTGACCTAAGACCTTCTTGCATTAAATTTTATGCTTGCATGACCTCTAATTACAGAGTTTATAGAAAGTAGCAGTGATGTTATTTTGTAACTAAGCCTCCCCAAAGAGGTGAGGAGGAGACAGGGACAGTACAAAATGAATCCTTATTCAAATTATTGAACTGAATTGATCCAAACTCAACAAACTCAGTTTTCTAGCCTACTGGCAGATAGCATCTGGGGCCATGAAAATACTTCAACAGTTAACAAGTGATATCTATCTAAAGCAAGTCAAAAGTGCCAGATGTCTATGGGACACCCAGGAGGAAACATTTCACCAAGCAGTGTGATACAAGATTGGGGGCTCAAGAGAAAGTCAAGAATTGGATATGAATTCGTGAGAACTAATTAGATGACCAAGAAAGTGTTAAAGGGGGTGGGAGCAAAAGGGCACAGGAAGGGTACGAAATATACTCTTAGATGGAGGTGAAACACAAATAATGAACTAGCAAAGGAGACTAAGAAACAGTGAGAATGTGATAAGGAGGAAAAATGAGCAGAGAACAATTTTAGAGCAACTCAGGGAAGAGCATCTAGGAGGATGAAGAGGGGAAAAAGATTTCAATTTTTCTTACGTTCAGAGAAATATTAAATGTATTTAAGAAACACTTTCTTAAAAAGTGGTTAATTTTTTGATTAAAAGGATAAAGCTTCAACTCTCTGCAAAAGATACAAAAATTAAGTCCTCTCCTCCCAACAATGATATATAAATGTTATTTATTGTGGGAGGTTCTGGTTATTAGATCTAATTACCTCAGTTATAAAATCAATTAAGATGGAGTCTGTAAAACAACCCCTATGCACACAGGTTATATTAACACTTTTTGCAGTAGCAACAAATTAGAGATAAATAAATGCCCCTTGACTGAGGACTGGCTAAATAAATTGTAGTTAATAAATAGAATAGAATATTACAGTACTTTAAGAAATTACAAATATCATGAATACAAAGAAGCATGGCAAGACTTACATGAAGTGATGCAAAACAAGTAGACACAACCAGAAAAACGATATAAAATGACTGTAAAAATATAACTATAAGGTGCCCCCAACAAAACCATTAAAACCACATGCTGCAAAGTAATTATCCTTGGACTTAAAAGATAAGAAGGGACCTTTCTGGGAATCTCTGAGTGTAAATCATGGCATATAAAGTCACACTCATAGCAGTACCAACATTTTCCCCTAGCACTGCTATTTCTCTTCTCATCAACATGTAAGTCTCTCTGACACTAACTACAAAGCCTTGCAATTTACAAAGCATTTTGTTCCAAATAACCCTGTGAGATAGCTAGTACAATACTAGTATCCCATTTCACAGGTGACATATGATGTAACTAAGGCTCACTCTGCCACAAAGTCAGAAATTACATGACATTTAATTTTCTTCAAGTCTGTGGACTCCGAATTTAGGGTTTTTCCCACTAAAAAATACTGCCCCTCTCAATATACTCCATAACGTTTGCTGAAGGTATACAAAAGCGTGTATCAATTTTTTAGTTCTCACTGATAGAATGATGGTGCAAAATAGTAATTAAACAAATTAAGTAAAACAAAGTGATGAGGAAACTAATGCTTCCAATTTCAGACTGGTTCTAAAATAAACTAATGGCTACACAAAATTATCACAGTATCAAATCAAGTGTTTCAGCAAAAAAAAAAAAGAAAACCAAAACTACAGAAGCTGAGTTGACCCAGGTCACATAAGAGTGGAAAAATTAGGCCAGCAAGAGGGACAAAATCAGTTAATCTCTCAGGTCTTTTCTTCTATAAAAGGGTGGAACTAGATGAATTCTAGGATTCCTTCCAGCTCTGAAGAAATCTTAGGATTCTCTGATTGGATTCCAGTAGAACACATTACTTATTTACTTGTTGGATAAAGTATGTCATTCAAAATTTAAAATATAATTTTAAAACCTATTGAGTTATGTAAATATTACATACTTTATAATAAAAAAGCCAACTAGAGAATTTAAAATCTTTAAGGGAAAAGATGCTTGAGATATGATAAAAAAAATTCTCACAATTACTTCCTCTTCTTATTTCCTTAAAAATGCCACTTTTAAAAAAACCAGTGATATCTTAAATAAGAAAAGGTTACGGAGATAAAGTTAAAATTAAGTGAGATGAGGATAAGGTAGATGATCTCCATTCCCCACAAGCACTCTCAATCTTTGGATATGCTGTGTTTAAACAGACTCAACTAGACATAAAAGCAAATGGATAAGCTCCAAATATACTCATCATTTCTTCTCTCATCAAGTGTTAAAAATAGAGTAAAAAAAAAAATAGCCTTAGTACCGCTTTGTATTTACTTTTAAGATTCTTCTGTACAAGCACTCTCTGATGGTTAATAAGGTCTACTTAATATTTTTAAAGGACTATTTTTAGCCTGGAGAAAGGAAGGCTAAGGAAAGACATACAAAAAAAAAAATCCAAATACAGAGCTATTACATAGAAGATGGTAACTTAAAAAAAGTTTTCTCCTACAGATAATAGCAGAGGAAATTACAGCAGAAAATATTTAATTTAAATGAGTTTCTTAAGGATTGGAGAAAAGAACAGGATAATATAAGCACTTGTGGGGTTTCTTTCCTGAAAATATAAGGAAAATCAACTATCTTCCAAGGTCCTAGAAGACGTAAGGTCATTTTTGCCTTTGTATTGCAATGGGGTTCATAAGCAGATTATTCTAAAACAGACTAGACACATATTATTCATTTGTTTAGTACAATCAATAAAATCACAGAATGAATAAGAAAAAGCAAGGAGAATTAAAAGTATAGGTACAGTTTCAGATAATTCTTGTGAGACAAATGCAAGGACTTTATACAAAGAAACATTTTCAATAATTCTACTGTATGACAGAAAATGTCCTCATCCTGGTTTCTCTACTCAGTTCATGCTCACAAAATGCAAATGTCAGTTGACATAATTTGTCCTGTACAATGATTCTTTGGCAATACAGCTTATATAAAGAATACACATAAAGAAACAGTTGTAGACAGATATAAACTGACAGAAACACACCAAAAAGTCTCTTTAATTCTGAATTCCATGGACAGAAAGGATAAGGCATATGTGAAAATAAGTATGACATAGGGCATACTTCAATAGAGAGAGATACCTAAAAAGCTGTTAAGGACATTGAGGAAAGCACAAGATCAGGGAAAGCACCTGGAAAAGTGGCTGGGACTTGAAGGGATGTATTTTAATAGGTAGAGATGTGGAATAAGTACATTCTAGGCATGGGGCATGGCCAGGAGAGGGCATAATGAGATTGAAGAATAGCTATTAGCCCAAGTTGAGCAGAAATGGAATATGTAAATGAGCAGTGTTTAAGGAAGACAACTTAATGCCAGGTTAAGGATTTTGATCTAGAAAGTAACTAAAAATTTCAAGCATGGAAGAGATATGGCCAGATCTCTAAAGTCAGTTCTCTAAAGGGTAGATTAAAGAAAGAGCCTTAAGCTGGGGAGTCTAGTGGGTAAACAAACATTTATTTCACTCTTACTATGTGCTGGGCCCTGTCCCAAGTGCCGGAAATACAAAGATAGGCACAGTCCCTGCTCTCAAGGACATTCTAACATGTAAAACAATATATAAATAGCTATGTCAATAGAACCAACATACAATACTGTAACCTCTGCGAGGGAAAAGCATAGGGTGGGTGAGATGGAAAAGTGAAAGAGAAGAAGCAGTTACAAAGATCTGGGAACTGGAACTGCTTAAGGAACAATGAGAGGAAAATTTAATTTCTGGTACTAGAGAAAGCATTTAAAACCTGACACCAAGAAGTTTCCTTCAAAGCTTGACCTTGCTCGACCTGTATAGAATACTGACATTTTCCACAGGAGTACAAATATCCCCTCCAAAATGGAAACCAGAATGAAGATCAGTTTGCAATTCTCCTCTAGTCTAATTATAAACAATGTTCAGGGAAGCAGTTTCAGGAATTATGTGGATTTTGAAGTGGCACATAAAGCACTGGAATGAGTAGAATCTGACTCATTAAACCTAGTTAAACTTTCTGTGTTCAACAGCTGCTGAAAAGTTCAAGCTTTGCTTCTACTTATAAAATTAAACTAGATTAAGGCTAAAAAAGAATAACTCACAAAGTGTACTTCTGCATCTCAGGGTTATCATTATGTGAATATCAATAATCATTTATAGTACAACATAGTCAACATTCTGGTTAGGTGAGTTTTCTGGTTGTTTAGATAAAGAAAATATAATTTAAAAAAATTTAAGCATTAATGATTTTTCATACTTTTCAAGTAATATATGTCAGTTTTATAGCTTCATAACGATCAGATTGGCCATTTGATACAATTCAGATTACATTAATAAAACTAAAATTTAAGCATGCATGATTTGCAATGCCAACTTTGCCATTTTATTGGATTAATTGGTTACACATTCTTAGACACATAAAATTTCTTAACAAAAGCTCCTGAGACATCCTGACTAAACAACCTTTTAAGAGCAATTTTCACTGAGTCTCTTAAATTAAGTTTACATTTGAAGAATTAAAGGCCAACTAAAGAAAAGTAAAGCATACCAATATGAGCAGTGGACTTTCACCTTATTTTTCTTCACATACCTGCATAAAATACCCAGTAACCAAAGCTTTTCTTATATTAATGTAATAGTCTCTGCTTGTGAAATCTGTACTTCTACGAGGCAAATTAAATCTGTCCATGATTCGCGACAGCTGCTGGCGTACATTGTCTGCAGACATCAGGGACCTGTAGTTAATGAAGTTGTCATAACACCACTGAACCGACTCATGATCTGCAATGTGTGAAAAAAAAAGGGGGGGGGGGGAAGAGAAGATATGTATCATCCAAACAATTTACCTAATTAAGAAAAAAAAGTGTAACTAAATGGTCATCCAAACAAATCAGAAAAAAAAGGCATTTTCTGTACCTTTCTAGAATATGTGAAAAGCCACTTACAGACTCATGTCTCTAAAGAGTAGATGCCATAAATTCTTTCTAAATCCTTACCAAGTCAAAGCAGAGATGAAACACAATTTCAAAAACAAGTGATTTGTTTGAATTATTTTCCTCTAATGATATTTCAGAGAGTAATTTTTATACTAATCAAAATGACCAAAGGTAGGAACGTTCTAAGGTTCAAATTCTGTCTTTGCCACTTCCTATATGACCTCAGGCCAGATACTTTATGTCTCCAAGACTCACTTTCCTCACCAATAAATTGAGGGGGTTGGCCTAAATGACCAAATGGCCCTCAGCTTCCATTATAAAAATACCTAGGTGACTTTCTAAATGATTCCATTACAAAATCTTTGCTTAAGTTCAACAGACTAAAACCCAGGACCAAGAAATTTATTTTCTATTTTAAACTGTGATTTAATTAGCTGCAATGGAATTAAATCCATTTATAAATATTAACTTTAGATCTAAAATTAGAAGAGTTCTAATAATTCACTTCAGTCACAGATTCAGATTATAGATTTAGCACTGGAAGGGAACTCAGAAGTCATCTAAGCTTCTCTCTAAATAAGGAAACTAAAAGCCTAGGAAGGTGAGCAACTGATTCATGGTCAAGCAGCTACTGAGTGCCAGGAAAGATTCAATCTCAAGCTTCTCCTGACTTCATGTCCAGGACTTTTTCTACTATTTCACACTGACTTTTAAGAATTCCTAGCTCCTATGATCATTCTACCATACCATACCATACGGTCTACCCCTTACCTAGACAATAGCTGTGCAACTATGTAAACGTAAAAACTAAAACTGTGTCAATGCCTCATCCTCCCTCTTCTACACTTAGATACCACTACTACCTAGACATTTACACATTACCTGAACAAACATTCTCACTAGTGGCCCATGTGAATCAAGACGACAAAAAATTCATTGAATCTTTTGTTACAAGTAGATATAGTTTTACATGGCATTGGGAAGCCCCACAAAATATTCAAAACATAATCTTTACTCCAAAATACTGTTTGTGCATTTAAATTCCCCCTTGACAGACCACTCCTCACGAAATATAACAGAAAGTAAATTGTCTTTGGTATATTATAAGGAATACAGAGTTACATCCACATTTCTCAAAAAAAAAAAATATTGGGTTATATGCTTGAGGCTTGGACTTCTTTAACAAAACTGGATATGCTGAAATGGAGAGAATGAATCTTGAAAACCAAAACTTAATCAATTTTTTTAATATTCCCTCAAAAGTTTACAACTATGGCAATTTTTTTTTTATTTCTCTGTGACATTATTTCAGCTTGGGTAATTAATTTATTGACGTTAACATTAGCCAAAAATAAATGAAACAAAATTAAAAAAAATTTCTCTGAATTATAAGTCTAAGGTTCCCTTTAAAAAAAAATTCTCATTTAAACTCCCAAAGGCCCAGTCAAGAGGTAAAGCAGATCACAAACTAACTTTAACCAAGAAACTTTGGCTAAGGTAAGTGACCAACTCCACAATTCCTAATTTTGGCTTATTTATTCTGCTGGAAGAACTTGATAAGTGAAAGTACAAAAAGTTAGATGCCTTAATTATTTCACTGTATCTCAAAACTATTTTCATTGGAATATTCCTTCCTATGAGAAATGGCAATATACAGAAGATACGTCTGGCCTCAGAATCAGACTAAACTGGGTTCAATTCCTGTTTTTGACACAACTAGCTGTGAGACCAAGGGCAAG
This sequence comes from Potorous gilbertii, assembly GCA_028658325.1. Taxonomy (NCBI): domain Eukaryota; kingdom Metazoa; phylum Chordata; class Mammalia; order Diprotodontia; family Potoroidae; genus Potorous; species Potorous gilbertii. Next base: position 206,340,145 of record CM053772.1, on the reverse strand, counting down.
TGAATTAACCTCTCAGGAAACTTTCTAAGAGGATAAATTGCAGGGCAGTTGCTAGGGGAGTTTTCTAAACCTGAAATTACAGGGTCGGCACCCTTCTCTACCAAAAGATTGAAAAAAATCTTAAAACTATTAGATCTACTAATATTCATATAAGCCTTGACATAAAAAAAAAACCCTAACCATAGAACTTAAAAAAGATGAGAGGGGAAAGATCAACCTAGCAGAGCGTCTTCTTCTGCCTAATTAATGGCAGTGGCTCTCACTGATGCGAAAAACTGAAAATCTGCACGCCTAATTCAGTAGAGGCAGGTAATTTCCAGGAGTTAATGGGAAGGGAGAGTTATATAGGAAAAAGAATTACAAAAAGGAATCAAAGAAAAAATTAATTATTGACCTGACTCCTTTCCTGAGTAAGAATGGACAAATTACATAAATATCACTGGGACTGCATGGTATAAAAAAGTTAATGATTTAACATTTTCAAAACAATTAGAACCAGAAGCAAAAAAAGTATTCAGGGGACTATTATTTTAATATGATCAGAAATGTATACAGAATGTATACAGCATTCAACAGCATTAATATTATCTTAGGGAAATTTAAGTTTTCAGTCTACTGATCACTAACCAAACCATGATCACAATCTGGTATTATGCAAGTACCATAAAATTCATGCTTTACATTGAGATTATTGTTTTACTATTTTGATGTATTCACTATCCTAATATCAAGTGAAATCTCAGGACCTAAATGATTATCCCTTTGATGAAGTGCTTTGTAAAGGCAAAAATATAAAATCATTTTCTTACAAATATCTGTCACATGAACTAGCAATATTTGATAATTTTTAAAATGAGTAAAATAAAAAATTTAGTCCTATTCAATAAATATTATAGATGTCACTTTAATGTTGGAACAGAGGCTACTAAATACTTTTAGCTAAAATAAGATCTCCACTTTTTCTACCCCAGGCAAGAGTTTAAAATAACTACGGATGTGTTTCCAACACAATGGTCTCATTAATGTCAATAAATACACAAACGCAGAAATGAATGAAAGTCAAATGAAAAGAGAAATCAATGTTATCACTTGACATTTAGGTAAAAGTGGAAAATGAATGTAATTAAAACTTACTTTGTTTAAACGCGTGGTAAACGTTCAGCAGTGTCAGATGATCTCCATCTATGTGGGCAAACCTCATCTTGGCTTCATCTGCTGCTTTCTTGGCCTCCGTGGGGCGAACAAAACACTGTGGGACTAAACAAGGTTGGTATGGGCCCAACACAAACGCCCATATCGATGAGTCACGCATTCACAGACAGAGGAACAAGGCCTAGCTAGGTCAGTTCACAGAGCATAGGGCAGGGCAGGATGGCCTCCAACTGCATCTTGGACTGTTTACTACCTTGATTTGGTACATCAACACCTAACCACATCTGTAAGACAAGAGGGTTTCAAAGCTACAGAGTACCTGATTATTTTGACTAGAACTAAAAGTAGGCATCAAAACGGCTATTCTGAAGGCCATCAAGATTGCTAAAAGTATACAAGGAGGGTTCAACAGAACTTATTTCAAGAACCAGTACTAATAGCTCTACCAATAACCAGAATTACGGTGACAACAGCATTTTAGCTAAATATATCTCTTCAAGTAAGAAGTCTACTAAATAACACAATTAATTTAAAAACTACTTTACCACTGCTGTGGTTATAAACAATTCTTACAACTAGTCCTATTTACCACAATTAAATGAAAAAGATCTAAAAAGTGTTATAGCTGTCACCACTGGTGGGGTATTACTATAAGCACCGGTGTGCAGAAGCATATGTGAACAAGAAAATATCAGGGAAGCTTGGGTTTTGATGGTAGCAGTAGTGGTGGAAGGTTAAACCGCCCTTTACTATTATTTAAATTAAGGAAATTCAACCAAAAGGCTGGGGAGTATTCAGCCTATACTTTCAATATCTTAAAGGACCAATAAATAGAGAATACTAAATGAAGATTTTTAAAAATGGTATTTGGAAATCAATACCCCCAAATAAAAACCAACACTCAATAATAGAAAGGTGGACACTGTGAGCCCGTGACATTCATTATTTCAAGGGTCATCAAAATTGCCAGTAAGGTAAACCCAGTATGTCTTTGTATGAAGCCCCAATCTTGATTCAAGTAAGCTAAAGTCAATACGAGGTGTTTTTACACTGCGTTAAAAAAAAATACAACTTTCCTTAAACCACTTTGGCAATTCCATACTCATGAGAATATAAAAAATTAAATTTTTAACAAATTGGGAGCTTTTTTCAACACATTTTTTTTCAACTCTCGATTATCAATGGATATATCTTTAATGATCATCAATCCAGAAGGAAATGGAACTAGCAGACTTGTAGACCAAATCACACAGTTAAATAAATTACTCTTTCCCATAACCTTTTTCCCTTAAAAGGATGTCAAATAGCCAACAGAAAATAAAGACACGTTCATGGTAAATATTAGAGGTCTGACTTAAAATAATAGGAGCAAGTCAAATAACTAAAAAAAAAAAAAAAAATTCACATTGCTGTGACTGCATATCAGAAAGTGTGGAACACTGGTCACCATAACTAAGGAACCATGGGAAGGAATAGCATTATATGAAGAGAAGGCCCTTGTTTTTTGCAGTTTATGTCAGGACCTCAAAATTTCTGAAACATAAAATTTTTAAGATGGAAAATAAAGCATGAGAAGCCTGGCAAGTTGTTCATGTTCAACGGTCCTGCTGTGTTGCTTCACTAATTTCTCCCCAATGGCCTATCCATGTACTGCTGCAAGTACGCTCAAACTTTGTGATTTCTATGGTGAACTATATAACATCATTAAACAATCATTTCATGCAGAACATCTATTACTGACCAGGACCATGAAAAGAAGGGAATTTAAAACAAGTTGGAAAATTTCAACTGAATCCAAATAATAATTTCCTTAAAGAGTTAACTTTCTCATAAACTCTAAAACTAAGTTCCAAAAAGAGGAAAACCTTAGAAAACAAAACAGGCAATAAAGAATGAAAATGATGGGGGAAAGGCAGGTGAAGCATAAAAATAACCTGTTGCATTTTGCAACCACAAATTCTCTTCAATCTGGGGGAAGATGAAACTAACTGGAGAAACTAATAAAAACAACATATAAGAAAGGCAGACAACAACCTACCACCACCTCCGCAATTAAGACTACAATTTAATTAAAATGATTAGATTCTGCCCTGCCCATCTGCTCTGAGTCTGATCAATTATAACTCTGCAAAAAAAAAACATTTTAGCTAGTTCATAAATAAAAAAAAATATTAATTCACACCATTAATATATGCCACAAGACTGAACTAGGCCATAACTTTATAAAACATTTTTGAGTTTCTCTTTTTAACAAATTTAGAAGTAATCAGGAGAGGGCTTACATTGCATAAGGCTTTTAAATAATTAAAACCATCATAAATAAATAGCCTGATTACCACAATGAGCAGGTGTTTTTAGATATAAAGTCCATTCTCCCCAGTATCTGAATCTATAAATGCACAAGTACCTTAGTTATAGGTCAGTTATATTCTGTACAAAATCTTATCTCATTGTTTTTCTACTGGAAATGTCACTTAACTACCACACCAGCAATTTATAGCTGTAAAGCTCAGTATTAATTTGTTTACTGATATTTCCTTTCTTGCTTTTGTAATATTTATATCCAAGTTGGTATCATTTCAAAGACTGAGCTTTACTCAAATGGATGTTTCTTTCTTGAGTCAATGTCTGGCTTGCAAATTTACACTTTTACATACTAGACATGCCTTATAACAGTTTTTTTTACCATCATGAAGTACAGCCATTTAAACAGACTGAGTTAGATTTGAGACTTTTGTTATTGTTACTCTTTTTATTCTTTCACAGCAAAAGTTTTTCATTGATGTTCTTTTCAACTGGCATTATTTGTACACAATCAAGAGGATCACTATAACAGTGTTCAAAACAAGGTCCTTCTGGTACAACGACAAACCCAGGGAGGTAAGTCTGTAAATGACCCACCTTGTTCAAAATTCTGAATTATGGAATTGTAACAGTTACTGTTATAGTGAGGTACCTGTATTATTTTTTTTTACACTTTGGAAACTTAAGTTTTACCAGTATTTCAGAGTTGATTATTTTTATGTTTCATACAATAAATTATTTTGCTTTTTATAAATTTTGTGAAGATTTTATTCTTCAATTTAATATGTCCATATACAAGGTAAATACCTTCTTTTTGAGAATATATATCAAACTATCATGTTAGAAGAAACTAAGTGATGTCCACCCACACTGGAATTTTTTGGGTGGAGGCAAGAAATGGAGGGGGCCAAAGGACAGGGGGAAAGGATGGGGGTGGCTTTTTCCCTCCATTACCTGACAACATAGCAGTAATAGAAAGGACCTCATTAGAACAGTTGTAGTCACAACTTGCAATAACCATTTTAGCGAGCTGTGGATCCAATGGAAATTCTGCCATCATGGATCCCAATTCAGTCAAGTCTCCATCGTCATTTAAAGCAGCTAGATAATTCAAAAGCTCTAGGGCTCTCATCAGAGTTTCAGGAGCTGGAAGAAAAAATACTCTATTAGTCAAGCTGCCTTTAGTAAGCAAAAATGTGACAAAGTACAAACTATTATAAGCAAACTCATTTTTCATTCTACAGTGGGCCAAATTCAGAATTCAAGCTGTCATCAAATTCAATTATAGGAATCTAGAAACCAATGAATCACCCAAAATTTCAAAGTTTGCTAAAGAGGAGTTTAAAAGTCACTCTTTCTTCTAAAAGGGTTAGATAATCTGCTAACCAAGTAGTATCACGTTACATACTTTACACTAAATATATCTATCTATCTATCTATATATATATATATCTATCTATCTATCTATATATATCCTAAAGGAAGATAAGTATTTTAATTTCTAAAAATATCAATGACATTGATGAAATGTAGCCATACAAACATATGTGTGCATACATACACACGTCTCACTCCAAGTCTCAAGCCTAAGAGACTGCAGTTCAAGTTCAAAAAACGCTAATATTATAACCCTAGAAGCTAGTGGAGACCTTAGAAAACATGTAGTTCAACTTCTCCTTTATCCTTGTGAAAACTGAGGCAAAAAGAAGCAAAATGACTAGACATTTTACACTAGATCTCAGACTAGAAGCCTGGTTTCTTGAGTTGTGCTTTCCACAGAGAAGCTAATAACATTGTTTGTATGGGAAAATGTGCTCCTAATCACAAGAGATTTGCATATGAAGTTTTGGAACAAAGTGGTTTATGCATTGGCAAATAACTGGAAATTTTCAGAAGGCAGCGTATCAACTAGAGAGAAAATGCAAGTTGTGAATTCAAACTAAAGAAAAAGCTCGTAAAACCAAGCATTAGGAAAAGGGGAGAATGATGACAGGGCAGACTTCCATGCAAGACCTCAATATTTTTATTTCATTGTTACATCCATAATTTTTCTGTCAATTGTTTTGGGCTAATAATCTTCCTTTAAAAAATGCAAAATCTCTTTTAAAGGATTAGGTTTTTAATCCTTAATCATTAATATGATTAATTCAATCAAATTACATAATGCTAAGATCACCTATTAAGGAAATAGAGGTTTTCATTTGGGATAATGGGCAATAAAGGAAATTTGCTATCTAGGTATGAAAAGATTGGATAAGGTATTTCACTGGGAAAATTAAGGAAGATGAAAGTGGTTCAGTGGCATCAAATCCTATGATATGATACAAGATACAAGCTCTGACCCTGGGCCTTTTAACCTTTCTGGGTCTCAGTTTTCTTATTTACAAAATGAGTGGTTTGGGCTTGTTGGCCTCTCTAAGATCCTTTACAGTTCTAAATATATTCTACTATACATAACAATAAGGTATGTAGGAGAAAGGGGTAAGTTAGTATGCCTGTTTAACCTGTGAGTAACCTCAATAAATTAGCAAGCACTTATTAAGTGCTGACTATGTGCCAGGCACTGTACTATGCTAAGTGCTGGGGATACTAAGAAAGATTCTCACTCATGGGAAAATGTATTAAACTTTAAATAAATGACTGACAGAAGGTGGAAGATGAAATACAAACTTTAAGCATTTCAAAAGTTTGTAGAGGGTCAAAGCTGCACAAAGGCAAGCTCAGGAAACATCCTCATTCACTTTCCTACAAGACTTGGGCACTTGCTCCTAGAACATAGAATTCAAGCTATTATCATACCTACTGCAACTCTTAGTACTTAGCCCATGTAACCTGTCCAACCAAGTAAGTGACCTCTGAACCTTACCACTGTTTACATTTCTTCCCTTTAGAAAAAAGTAAAAATACATTCTGAATTATACATGACTGACTTACAAACTTTTGGGATGCAAGTTAGCAATTTGGAGACTGGTTTTATTAGAAAACAAAGTTGTCAGTAATTGTTAACAGCAATTTTACACACACACACACACACACACACACTTCAAGAGCTCAATATCAATCCTAACGCAGCCAACTAAGACTTAAAAGTTTGACTGTGAAATGGGCAAAGTAAAATTTTTTTTAAAATGCTTATATTAAATTTACTAGACTACAAATTTACATATATAATGGACATAGTTTTAAAGGTCTATATTCCCCAAGTGGGATGTGTATAAAATATAGAAAGTCATTGATAAAAAGATTAAATTCATTTAAGGAGAAGCAGAATTAACATGTCTTTGTTGAGTTTCATCATATAAAAGAGATAATTAAGACAGAATTTCACTAAGATATAACTTAAAATTGTTTTAAGCAGTATTAGCAACACATTACTACGGAACAAAGTTATTTAAAAACAAAAACCAAAACCTTACCTGGTGGATCCATAAAATCAAAATGTACCAAGTCATCTATACCAAGTTTTTTCAATTGTAACACCACTGAACCCAAATTAGATCTCAAAATTTCAGGGTAAGTATTGTCCTAGAAGACAAGCACAGTGCCGTGTTATGGGGATTAGCTTTGCTTGTATTACAGTTACTCTCACTACATTTCTCTGACCTCTGCCTAACCCATCAGAAGAACACAACAGTAAATAAACCAAACACTGACTAAGAACAAGGAAATCTTGTTTCTTCTATGAAATGGTGATTATATATAGCAGGTGCTAAATATTAGGTGTCTGATTTTAAAATCTACATCACAGATGCTTATTGATAGGAAAGGAGTCTTTAAATTGCTTGTGCTGCCTTCAGATAGCTTAAAAACTTTACAGCTTATGGTGCCAAGAAAGGTCATACATTAAATGAAATGAACCTCTTACCTGCATTTCAGTTTTATAGGCTTTCTCTGTATAAAGTCTGAAACATTTTCCAGGCCTGGTACGACCGGCTCGACCAGCTCTTTGCTGGGCAGAAGCTTTGCTGATTGCTGTCACCAAAAGAGACTCCACTCTAATTCGAGGATTATACACCTAATAGAAGTATCAAGTCAAACAACAGTTACTTCATCCACTTAAATATGGTGCCCTGATAAAGGCTCCAGATGACTCACACTAGCTCAAAAAACATACACACTGCAGTTCTTGTACATTCATGACACTTGGCCAGTGTTTAAAAAAAAAAAAAGAAAGAAATGCAGCAGCAAAACAAGAATTGGAATATATATTCTTATGCCTTAACTTGCTTATGGAAGCTGTTAATTTAGTTCCCTAAACTCCTAAAGCCTAAAGCTAACCTCAAAAAACTTAGAGTTTACCCTATTTATCTAAGAGTCTTAACTCCATGGAAGGTAAGGACTTAAATTTTAAAGCTACTACCATGAGTTCACTTTACTCATTACAAAGATTCTTGAATCATTCAATAACAAGACATTGTACTTCCCCCTAGTGAATTTCACTGTAGTTTCAGGAAAGAGTTCTCAAATAAAAAATGTGGTGCCCAATATGAAAGAAATTCCAGTGACTATGCAGCTAATATTAATAATATTCATTCCAGGGAGCAAGGATTCCTTAAAAAATGTGTAGTATGTATATTAATTTCTATACCTCCTTAAAGTTAATCAAAATGGACAGCTAATCTAAAGGATCTTTTAAAGATTTATTAAAACATCAGGAAAAGATCTATTAAAATATTGGAGATCATTCAATATCTGTATAAAAAAGCAGCATTCTGGATACAAAAATATTCTAGACATGCAATTTCCTAGCTGGAAGAATAATAATTATGAGGTTTTTTGTGTATTTTTTGGGGGAGGGAGTAGAGGCTAGGTTAGATACACAAGATTTTAGTCAAAAGACTCAATAACTTGGTCTTTGGAGTAGTTATCTTATTTTCAACATGTTAACTACTATCCAACTCTTCAAGCAAAAAAGAAAATACAATCTAGTTGCAAAGTCTCTAGATATTCCTCTTCAATTCAAAAAAATGGTTATAGAGATGCTTTTGTTCAACTCGGGTAATAAAGTTCCTTCGGTCCATTTTTGTTCCTATTATTCAAATAGGACACTAACAAAATCCATTTTCTGAACTAAATTTGAGTATGAAATGATTATGCAAAAAAACTATTTGTAGAAACCCTACATTATTTTACATTAAGTTGCGAAAACAAGTTACCTTTTGTTTTGCAAATCCAGGATCAATGACAAACACAACACCATCTATTGTTAGTGATGTCTCTGCAATATTGGTAGACACAACTACCTATTGAATAAGATAAACATCATATGTATTACAAAATATATGACTGTAGTTTGATTGAAACTCATCAGATATAAAGCTCAATAAATTACAGTAAATATAAAATATTTTCTAGCAATTATACCAGTTAAATGATTCTTTCTCTTTGCTAATTTAATCCAACTGTCTTCTTAATCAACCTGGCCTACTTAAATCTTAATTGTGGGTTTCTTCTATAAAATTCACGTGCTTAAAAATACAATCAAATTGTGAGTTAGGTTAAGGATAAGCAAGTTACAACCAAAAAACTACAACAAAAATTAAAAAATTTTTACAAAATTCTTGAGTTGCCAGTTAATTCATTTAACAAACACCAATTTAATTTTTACTAGAACAGCCATTTTATCCTCCAGCTAACTGTTTTCCTAGGATCGCAGACTTAAGAACTAAAAAGAAATTAAGATCAAAGGAGATTAAGTGATTTCATTCAAAACCCCACAAGTGGGAAATTACAGGCCCAATCATCACTTTCTCGCTGCATCATACTGGGCGGTGTGAATGAGGCTGTGTGATCCTAATCAAGTTTTTACCGTACATAACCTCGTAAATAAAAATCCTTGTAAATAACTTGCATTTCGCACATAAATTAGTCTCACCTGCACCAAACCGTCATTGCCACCAATAATTCAAAACATTAATAATCCAAGATATACAAGTAGATGCAGTCGTTTTTTACAACTGTGTTCAAGCTTTAAAAAATGTAATATTTCACTGAAATTCTTGATGTTTTATTACATAGTAACATCATGAAAAAGGACTGTGTTAGCTATAATCAATATCAAATTGCTTGTCTTCTCAAAAAAGGTGAGGGGGCAGAAGGAAGACAATCTGTAACTCAAAACTTTAAGAAGTGACTCAAAAATGTTTTACATGTAATTGGGAAATATTTTAAAGAATTAATGAATGAACCTACATCTTACAGATTCCATGGACAGTTCATTATCCACTGTATCACACTGCCACTCCTTCTATAACACTGAGGTGACATAGGAATTAACTTTCAGAGAATGGTCATAAGCCAGGAGTAAGAAACGAAAAGTAGATATGGTCTGGTCAACAGCCAACACGTTAGAATTTAATCCTGGAAGCTGAAAAGTATCTGAAACTCTAAAACTACCTGGTCATCTTATTTTTCTGTAATTGTATTGTCTCAAAAAATATAGGTGAAAGAATTCTTAGAGCAGAGATGCAAAACTTAATGGACATTCCCTAAACAGGAATATGAAAATGAAAAGGACCCATCATCTCACAGTGATAAGGAACTCAATGTGTAACCACTGTCAGACCATGACTCACAGGAATCTTTCACACAAACTGGGCAGATATCTTGGACTCTGAGGGTCTTTTGGGAAGGTACAAAGGAAGAACGATGCCTGTGAGCCATTCTGAGGCACAGAAAACATCCAATCCAGAAGTGGGAACATCAGCTATAACGGATGCTGCATACCTGCTTCTTCTTAGTTGCTGCCCAGAACTTGGTTGGCTCTTAGTAATTCTACAATTCCTCTCAAGTTATTTCCAACCCTGGAATCATGATAGAAAGAGCTGGAGAGGCCCAGCTCTTACAAGGTTCATAATACTAATGGGTTTATACTGACCCTGAATTCCTTGGAAAACATAATTGCTACTGTTATAACAGGGAAGACAGTACAGTTGGGTCACTGGGGGTGTGGTGGGGGTGAGGGATGAGCAGGAAGGCAGCGGCTGTGGTCAACTGCCCTGAGAAGGTACATGAGGCTTTTCCCCATAACGGAGCTGCCTTATCTAGTACATAATAGAAAAAACAGCTCCCACTGCTATACTTAGAAAACCAGCTTCAATCTTACTGTGAACATAGGTACAATTCAGGTTGAAAAGAGGAATGAGGAAGAAAGAATCATTTCAGCTTTCAGGAGGACAGGTATTTCTCTGAGTTTTTCAATCTGTACCTATTGGTACAACCACTTGGAAGTGGATCACACATGGCTGCCTGGCTGTGACATTAAACTACTCTTATGCTTTCAGCCATGGAAACCAAAACAGAGATAATGACCTTTATTATGACGTCAAAGGTTGAAAGAAGCCTAATGGAAACATCAACATTACAGAGAATAACGTCATTCCCTCCTCCACTATTACAAGAGGTTGGTGAACAGAGACAAGTGCCCAATGAATGACATAAAAAATAGCCCCATTAGTGTTGATTTTGTATAACCTGAACCTATCCATTAGTGGATCCTGAACCCTGTGGTCCAGGAAGAGCAATATAATTATGGGTCAATGGGAACTGGTCTGGAAAAATATAGGCATAGGTAATCAGGAAGTATAAGCTCTAGTTCTTATTCTGCCACAGCTTTGCAATGTGGACTTGGGGGAAAATCACTTCTGATTTAATGTTCTGTATTCAAAAAGTGCCTTCCTCACAATAAGTCTATGAAGCAGGCTGTGATCTCTAAGATCCCATCCCACAGAACAGGTTAAAGGAGTAGCTACTCAACAGGACTGTGATTTCATTAGAATAATGGATAAAAACTTGTCCAAATGGGGTTTCAGACACTTGCTGATCCTTGTGATTTCCAGACATAAGGGAAAGCTCAACGCACGCTTTGTGGTAGTACAGGAAAGGAGTATCTTTTTATGGTAGCAGGTTTTGTAGTAGACTGAGGTCTACTGATTTGGAGGTGGAAAGAAGAGAAATGCAAATTCCTTTTTGATACCTCCATTTCCACCAATGACATGACACCACTACAACCAAAATAGTATAGAGAGAGGGAGAGGGAGAGAGAGAGTGTGTGTGTGTGTGTGTAATACATCACAACAGTCCAGACACATCCAATGAAACAAATGTATTGTGTGCTAACCAAAGTTTTTTAAAGAAGGATTAAATGAGGAACTCAAGAGTTGGTGAGCTTAGTGCCTCTTTCCCAGGAGTCTTGGCAGATGGGACACAAGTGATACAACCGAAGGAATGAAGCATTCAGTTAGTGCTTAGTATGTGCAAAGCACGTTGGAGATAAAAATAAAAACGACAGTCAACGTTAAGGAGATCAAATATAATGGGGGAGACAACACACATGGAAGTTTTCAACAAATCAGGTGGAAATTCTCAATGATCCTTAGGATGCAGTAATTAAAGTCGATGTTAACCTCTCTTGAAAGTCATTTCCACTGATAAAATATCTCTTCCGATGTTACAACATCTAATAGTGCCAAGCACTTTCTTTTCTGGGTCCCTTGTAGCACCTGCAAAGTAGGTGCTAGGCTCCATCCATTGGAATTTAATTTAATGACTGTCATAAGGAAAAGATGATCTTGATAATTATAGAGGTGTTGGGCAGTAAAGCTCAACATGTCCATGAAATTCAAGGATTACAAACAACATCCTCTAGGAGCAAACAATAAAAAGTTCATCATGCTATCAACTTCTGGAAGTGAGGATGACCAACAAGTGGAGAAAACCTAACAGGTCTTTTCTATTCAGTGAATATCTTCATGAGTCATGACTGTCTCCAAGTCCCTGAGAAAATACATTGTCTGAAGTTTAGAAGTGATGTATGATGAATTCTGAAAACCCATTTCAGATCAGTTTAAGAGAGAAGGCAGATTACTGGATCAAGAATTATTTAAGAAGCAAGAGCCAAAGCTAAGGGAAACGGTAATAAGCAGGGAAGGAGTGGGGGCGGGGAGGGGGAGACAGAGAGATGTGGTCATAATTCAGGTTAAGTAACTTAGGGGCTAGTTAACATAGACATCACAGGGATAGCTTGATGCAAGCATTTAGTAGGTAACTACTATGTACAAGGAAAGCACTGCACAAAGTATTGGAGAATACAAAGACAAAATGAAAAATGGTCCCTGCCCTCAGAAAGTTTGCATTTTACTGGGAAAGTGTATATGAGAAAGATAAAATGAGTAGGAAAAAAACACTAACTACTAGGAGGCCAAGAAAGCTCCTCTTTTCCCAATTGCAATTATGCTGAACCTTGTGAAGGATGAGAGAGGAATGGGAGAGTGGAAACAGAACAAGATTTGGAGTCAAGGGACTTTTTTATTTGAATACACATAGAGGCTTTACTATTAAATACCAACACAAGCCTGAGCAACTGCCAGATGAAGGGGTTGGCCAGCTCTGATTCTGAGATTTCCTTGAGGAAAAGTAGAGAATGCCTACAAGGTATGGGGGACCATCTTATGCAAAGCAAGAGGGGAAAATAGAATGCTGAGTTCAGGGAATAATCCACTTGGGATATAGCTCAGTAATTCACTTTTAAGTAGCAGGATTAGCTCAATCATATTTCAGCTGATTGATCTGTGTACTGTCTCAAAACAACAGTATACTTCAGTCAAACTAGTTTATTATCTCAGTCCTCAAGGTTCTGCTTTGTGCGGTTTTTCAGTTTTATCCAAATCTTCATCACCCTCATGGACCATATCACATCAGGTCCTTCTATCCTCCACTATCTCGCAGTCTGTCCAAATAAATGTTCATTGCTTCCATGATACTATATATCCATCTCTGCCATTCCCCTTTTCCTGTTGCCTTTAATCTTTCCCAATAACAAGGTCTTTTTCAAAGCATCCTGTCTTCTCATTATGTGGCCAAAATATTTAAGCTTCAGTACTTGATCTTCCAGCAAATAGTCTGAACTAATTTCTTAAAGTGTTTCCTGATTTGACTTCCTTGCTCTCCAAAGGACTTTCAAATGTCTTCTTCAGCAACACAAATTCAAACACAAATTGTGTGGCACTCAGCTTTCCTTAGAGTCCAACTTTGACCGCCATACACTGCCACTGGAAAAACCTTAGCTTTGACTATATGCATCTTTGTTGGCAAGGTCATGCCTCTGCTTTTTAGTATGCTTCCCAGATTTTCCATAGCTTCCCTTCCAAGGAGCAAGTATCTTTTAATTTCATGGCTTCACTCATAGCCTGCAATGATCTTTGAGACCAAGAATATAAAATCTGACACTGCTTCCATTTCTTTTCCCTCTATTTGCCAGGAAGTGACAGAATCAGTGCCAAGATGTTAAGTTCAACCATTCAGGAAGGATTTTAACTTGCTGGTTTCCTCAACTTCCAAGCAGGCACTAAGTTATCTTATTGCTCTTAGATCATTAAGCCTCTCTTTAAAACTACAGAAGCATTTCCACAAGGTCCATTTCCCTTCCTTATTAAGCTGTGTGCAATTCTAGCTGAATCAATTAGCAAACTTCCAGGATGAGTGATGACTGGGGGGTGGGGAGCCGAGAAGGGAGGAGAGAGCAGGTATATCACAAAAGCAAAGAGCTGTAGTGTTTTCATTCATGTTAACTGTGTTTAAAGGGTCTTACTTGCAGCCAAAAGTAATAGGTGAAAGTGATATGAAGTTCATGAATAAAAAAAAAAATAATTTCAATTACTCATAAGCATACTGAATACATTCCCTAGAATGTTGGTTCTTATAGGTGTCTCCAAATAAGAAATAGAGAACTCTTATTATAATCAGTTTTTATGGGAATATATCTATTCACAAGTTGTAAAATTGAGGAATACCAACAAAATATTAATTTTTTCTTAAAGACAAAGAATTTGAAATTTCTACATTATATCAAATTAATAATTATCCATAGCACTACACTTCTCAAATCAGCTGGTTTAGTATTCTCCAAAGAATTCAGGAATTCATTCAACAAACTGAATATTCTACTATTTCTCATGTGACTTATCTAATACAACTAAATGTTTGCTCTATCCATCTCTGGACATTTCTCTATCACAACCCTGATACTGAGCAGCTGCTGTTGGATCTCTCCACACCTCAGTGTTGGAGATAGCAATATGTGAGCTTCCTACTTCCCAGAGTTATTGTGGAGAAAACATTTTGTGAACCTTAAAAATAGTGAAAGATGAGTAATAGTGATAATTGTTACATCACAGTAGTCTAGTTGCTACAGAATATGATACAAGAAATCTTTGTTACCTTTCGTCCTATTGCTCCATTTTGTTTTTTTGGAGGAGGAGGCTCAAAAATTCTCTGTTGCTGTTGAGGTGGAAGTGTGGAATACAGGGGAATGATTTTAATGTCACCAACTTCTGGACCTAAATCATCAACTTCACGCTTTATTCTTTTACAGGCTTCATCAATTTCCTACCAAAAAAGTTTAAAGTAAACAAAACCAACATGAATGTAAATATTTTTCAAGTATTTATCATAATCAAGTTCTATGCAAAGTTTATTTTGTGTATGCCAGCACATTTTTATCTTCATGGATACTATATTCTCAGTTTAGTAACTTAAACTAATCTAGTGAACACCAATAGGTTTTCACAACAGTCCCAAGAAGCTGGGGCTGCCATATTCTAATGAATACATAAATGGCCTTATTTGCATTCAACACCCCCTTTTCTTCGAGTCAGATTTCCTAATTAATTCTCAACAAATTGTACCAAAATTGAAATCTTTCACCCAGGAATATTAAACTGTACTCATGACCTTTTCAATCTTCACAATCCAAAAGAAATTGATGGGCAAGATATTTTAAATAAACCAATTAAGCTTTAATGTCACGTATCACTAATGCAATTATATGGAAGATTTGCTTTACTGTACCTAATGAGGATAAACACCTTTACAGTATCAACAGGGATAGTCAAGAATGAGGCTAAATACAGTGCCTAAAAATAGAGTTAACTTTTTTCTAAAATTTTAACAATGAAAATATGAGCTGAGGTTATAAACTGAGGTCATTCGAATGATTATGTGTACAGATTCTATTACAGCACTTCACACTATAATTTTTTTTATGGAAATATATTGAAATAAATACTTATCAAATACCAAAGTAGAAAGTAAATAATCAGAAATGTAGTTAAAGTTAATATTGTGATTTGCTAAAATGGTAAACATTTCCTGGAACATTTTTATCAAATACTTTAAAAATTATTTGTTAAAACATGAAATAATCCACAATCTAGCAGTTAAGAAAGCAACTGAAGCTGACTACCACCTAGCATGCCAGTTATCTTCCCTTCGTCAAAATTTTAAGATTACAGGAACTATACAAGATCAAAAACACTGAGGCAGTAACCGAGGTTGTAGGCAACGTAACATTAAAAGTATTGACGGGCGTTAAGTTGTCTCTGAGAGTAAAAACAGGAGTGTGGCGGGGAGGGAGAAATGAAGATTCAGCCATGTTATCCAAAGAAGGCAGTGAGTAACAGAACATCAATGATCACTAACGTGTAAGTTTTCCTTATATTTAGAGAAATTTTTATGACAATAGACACACATCAAGAAAATCCTTACTGAAAGTAAGAGCAAATAGGGTAGGGTTTCTGCAAATGACTAATTAAAGGCCACCACGTATTTGTAATTATCAACCACTGAAAGATTCAGGGGATAAAGACCTCACTATGTTTACAAATTACAAAAAGCTATTTAATTCAATGGAATATAAAAACACCTTAAAAACTTTTCCTCCAAAAATAATGTCTCATACAAATTATTAAGACTGTGCAAAAGCAGTTGATGAGTAAAATCAGAAATAACGTGAATATAATCAGAGGTGACTTGTCAATAGATCCTCTGGTTATTAGCAACTCTCAAGGCCTAAAAATGGGAGAATTATGCTTGTGAACAGTGTTTATAAAAGTGATGGATCATGGTCTTCACAAGGTCTAAATCTAAGAGCTACTCAAAGATAGGAAGGTCCACTACTACACCAGGAGTAGAGCTTTTAATAGGTCTCACCATTTGTTTATACTCTTTGATTTGCTGACACCACTAAAGAAAATGATCTCATAACAAAAAAACAAAATTAGAGTATCTAGGCTCAAATTCTGCTTCTGCTACTTAATATTCATGTGACTGTACCCAGGTCACACCTTAGTTTCCTCATCTATAAAATGAGTACCTGTTCTAGGCTGAGCTTCCTTTAAGAGCTTCATTTTCCATTCTGCTGCTCTCCTTGGTTTCATCTCCACGAACATCCTTCCCCTGAATTAAGTTCACCCACCAAAACATCACCGATTCAGCTGTGACTCCCAACACCCCAACAACCTCAGTTGCCTTTCCCCTCTGACTGGAAGGCTGGAGTAAATTCCCAAAGTCTATCTTTATAAAGGGTTCAGAGCCTTAAGTTAATTTCATTTTCCATCACCTGCTATGACTGGTTTTAACTACAAGAACAACAGAATCTAAGCAAGCTCACCAAGCTGTACCCTGTCCCCCATCCCTACCCAGCTTCTTATGTATAGTCCAGTCTCTTATATATAGTCATCCTCCATTAGACTCTAAGGTCCGTGAGAGCAGGAACCTTCTTTTATTTTTACCGGTATCCTGGTATATAGTAGGCACCTAATAAATTGAGTTGAGATCTCAATCTATGAAACTATGATTATTATATTTTGGGAAAGGAATAATATGAATACATTTGAACTGAGGAAGAATGAATTCAGCAGAACCAAGGGAAAAACCACAATAACCTAAACAAAAACAACACTAAATAACATGGTGTTCTATATTCTTTATAGAATACAGATAAATGTAATGACCAATCTTGACTCTGGGATAATATATATATATATATATATATCCCTCCTCATATTAAAGAGGATACATGATAGATTATGGGTACAGAATGAAGTTTTTATTATTAGTTATCATCAATAATATCCTTTTGTTTTGCTTCCTTGCATGGCTTTATTACAGTGGAGGATGATTGTGTGGATTTTGCTGCAGTAGTTTTTTTTAAATAAATGAGAAAATTTTTAGGAACGCCAGGTCTCCCCTCAAAAATTTATCAATAAATTTTAAGAAAATTATCCAATGGCACACTAATTATAGTTACAAAATAATTAAATCAGTTCACTTATTTCTGCTAAAATGTTCTACAAAAATGGTCAATATTCAAGAGTATACTTACTTTTAAAAAAAAGGTATCTTTAAAAATCTTGAGTTGATTGCCCCCTACTGGTTTAATAGTATGCAAATATTCCATAATACCTGCCACAACTATCAATATGAGAATCAATTTATGACTAAGATAAACTAGAGAAAGAGACGGCAAGCCTAGGATGCTAGTATCTGTGCCAAGACAATCCCAAATGGGGTGATGAAGAGTCACTGAAAACAAATGAACAACAACATCCTCTCATAAAATAGATGATTTTTCTGGCCAAAATGAAAAATGCTTTTCAAGATCAGAGAGATAATAAGGGTAAGTGTTCAAATGTCTCCAAACACTGTAAAAATGCACTAACACCGTTATACTAATTATAATTATTCTTATCTAAAGCAATTCTCCAAAGAGCTTTTATTTAGTAACAGAATTACTGTTTTTGGAAATATTTTAAGCTACTCTACAATCCATATGATTGTAGAAATAAGGAATTTCAGTGAAATCATTTATACAAAGTAAAATATTGAAGGCACAAAGAGCTGTTATTAAAGAGAAAAGTTAAAATCTCAGGTTTTCAGAATAAGCTTCTGTCCAGGCAATCTTATCCATCTAAAACATTGAGAACTAGATATAAAAAGGAATCTTTGCAGCAAGAGTTACCTTCATAATCAGTGACCAAAAACTTACTTATACATTCATGCAGAACCTATTAAACATTATTTTACATACCATTCCACCATTTTGGATGCATAAACCTCAGCTCACAACAGAGCTTCAAGGCCACAGGTTTCCCACCCTTTAACTAGAACTGTCTTCCAAAATCATCCAGCTTTTAGAACAGTCCCTGACACACAGTAGTCACTGCAATAAATGATGCTAATGTGTGATTCTAAGTCAGATAATCACACACAGTACAATACAATCTTAAAATCTTAAAGATCATCTATTCCAACCTAACACCCAAAAAAGAAATATCCTCTGTAAAAGCTATCAAGGTTAAATTGTAATTGGTAGGTTCAACTTAAGAAGGAAGGGAAGATGGACGTTTTAGAAAGATTGGAGGGAAGGATAAAAGTCTAAAAGGGACAAAGCTCCTAACCAACAAAAATCACTTGAATTCCTAAGGTTCTGATTCTGGGTAGCTGAGGCTTTACTTTACAGATTTTACTTCAAACCTCTTTGAAAGACCTCACACTTAAAAATGAATCATGCCTTACTAAATACTTAATGAAATTAAATAAAGCACAACTACAATAAAAATAATTAGAAAAAAGTCTTACTAGGAGAATTAAGTATCAATAAAAACAACTTTGGATTATTTTAGTTTTAATCCATCCTTACTCTCATATGATAGAGAGAAGTCTAGGAAAACCAAGTTACAAGATTAAACATTACATATAATTTCAAAGGTATAATTGAAAAGTGACATTAAGAATAAAACAACTGTCAAATAAGAAAAACTTACATCTACTAAATAAATTCTCAGAGAAATGCAAATTAAAATAACTCTGAAGCACTACATCACACATATCAGCTTGGCTATTATGACAGAAAAGGAAATTTATCGATAAATGCTGGAGAAGTTATGGAAAACTTGGGACATTAATACATTGTTGGTGTTGTAAACTTGATTCAACCATTCTAGAGGGCAACCAAACTGTGCATATCCTTTGACTAAGCAATATCACTACTAGGTCTGTAAGAGATCATAAAAAGGGGGAGAAGGACTCTCATGTGTGAAATTATTAAGCAGCTCTTTTTGTGGTGGCAAAGAATTGGAAATTAAGGGAACGTCCATCAAATGGGGAATGGATGAACAAGATGTAGTATATTAATGTGATGGAATACTACTGTGCTATAAGAAATTATGAGGATGGTTTCAGAAAAACGTGGAAAGAATTACATGAACTGATACTGAGTGAAGCAAGCAGAACCAGGAGAAAACTGTACACAGCAACTGCAACACTATGTGGTGATCAACTACTACAGACTTCGGTCTTCTCAGCAATATAATGATGAAAGATAATTTCAAAAGATTCATTATCTACACCCAGAAAAAGAACTATGGAGTCTGAATGCAGATCAAAGTGTACTAATTTATACTTTTTTTGTTTTCGTTTTTAGTGGTTTTTCACTTTTCTGTTTCTTCTTTCACAACATATACAAACCTATTATCAGACTGCTTGCCATCTTGAGGAGGGGAAGAGAAGGAAAAAAATTTCAAACTCAAAATCTTATAAAAAAACAATGTTGAAAACTATCTATACATGTAATTGTAAAAAATAAAATAGTATTTACAAAGAAAAGAGAAAAAACCTACTTATAACCAGAATTTTAGGTTTTTAAAAAGTGAGCTATTAAATCCAACCTGTAAATTTTACATAGAAAGAAACTAAGAGAATAAATTATTTCCCCATGGTCTATAGACTGAAAGCTATTGATATATATATTTGAGCAGCACCTAATTTGAAGTAAAACACTTTCCCACTATAAAACACACGTGAAGTATCAAGTGTTTTTGCCCACAAGATTAAAAAAATTAGGCAAACAAGCCATAGTAGGGGAAAGGTGAACAATGTTAAGCACAACATATCTGAAATATGGTTATATTCTAAGCATCCCATTTTTTTAAAGAAAAGTGTATTTGATAATCAAAAGCAGCTATTCTTAACATTTTTTTATCCAGAGATCTCTTTGGTAGTCTAGGAAAGCCTATGGATCCCTTTTCAGAATGTTATAAATTGTTTATGATTAAATATAGAATATTATAAAGGAGGCCAAGTATACTGATATGCAGTTATGAAAATTATTTTTTAAAACCACATTCACAGACCCTACCTTAAGAAGCCCTGGAAAAAGATCATCCCTAAGGTCTCTTTGAGTTCTAAAACCATTCCAATGCTTTAAATTCTAGATCTAAAAAGCTACGTCAGGGTTTCTTAACTTCTATTTGTCATGAACCTCTTTAGCTTTATATGGTGAAACCAAAGGACCCTTTTCCAAATGTTCTTAAAAGCATAAAATAAAATAAAGAGGATTATAAAGGAAACTAATTAAACTGAAATATATTAATCAAAACATTTAGTAGTGAATCTAGAAAACTGTTAAGATGAAAAATGCTTTATGGAGACTAGGAAAGTTTACTATGAAAAAAAGACGAACTAAAGAGAAATATTATTCTCAAATATTTCAAAGGCATTAAAACTATTGCATTAAAATTAAAATTACTGCATTAAAACTATTCATTAACACCATTGGGTGCAAATTTCAAGGAGGCAAATTTTAAAATACTACAACAGATCTAGTCAATGTTTCATGATATGATGCTACCATGGATTCTTGAAGGCTATGCCAAGTAGGGAAGGCTTTAAGCATGGGCACAGAATTTGTCATTTGAGAACTAGACTAAGTCTGGACAGGCTCACTCACAAATTTATGAGTGACTTCAGAATAAGGAATATCCAGGATCAAAAATCCATGAAGGAAGTTTAGAACAGACCAGCATTGGTCAACTTCTTCAGGAAGTAATCAATTCCTTATCACTGATAACATTCAAATACAAGTTAGATCCCTGGGATACTGAAAACATACATTTCCAGGTCTCTTTCAATAAGATTCTAAAATTAAGTCCTAAGTGCACTGGTAATACAAATATCTGATGAATTCTTTTTAAACTAAAAAGGACACATACAGGAAGATACACACACACACACACACACACACACACACACACACACACACACACACACACATATATGTATTTGTATATCTACCAAGGAAGCTATCATGAGAACAGTTATTGTGAAGTTAGTAAGGGTAGTAGTAAA
The DNA here is from genome assembly GCA_028658325.1 of Potorous gilbertii. Classification (NCBI taxonomy): domain Eukaryota; kingdom Metazoa; phylum Chordata; class Mammalia; order Diprotodontia; family Potoroidae; genus Potorous; species Potorous gilbertii. Next base: position 206,318,725 of record CM053772.1, on the reverse strand, counting down.
GAGGTCCAGAAATTCAAAAGAATGACAAAGTTGGAAAAGATTCAGTGACAAAACTCATGAAATATCTTTAATCAATTGTCCAACACTTAAGCAATAATTAAAAGGAAACAGGTTCAACAAAAGGTTATCAATCACTGAGCATTGGTGGGACAAAACTCATGCATAGAATACAATCATATCTATTCAAAAGACAAAGGGTACTTAGGGTACTTAGCGATTAGGAAGGATGGATAAGAAAATAGTTTTTCAGAGCACAGGGCATTCAAAATTGGACATTTCCCTTTAATAAATGCTCTCCTTTTAAGAGAATAGCTTGTTAACTCAAATTCTAGTAAATACAACATGCAAAGGAGCACTGTGGAGATGGATGAATTGTGTGTCCATTACCTATTACAGCTCTTTACCTCCAATGTAAAAGAACAAGACCAAGCAACAGGAACAAGAAGGCAAGAGCAGAAAGTCTACTTGCTCTGAGTCAAAGGGCTTGCATTCTCCTCCTGTTTTTGGACACTTCCTACCTTTCTATGTGATCTTAGGCAAGTCATGTAAGTGCCCCAGGTGTTTAAATAAAAGAATAAGAATCTTTAAACTAGAAGTTCTTTGAGATTTTATAAAATTCTAGATCTCTGATCTTAGGATCTTAGTATTACATGATGAAAAGATGACATTCTAAGTTAAAGCTTGAGGAGTAAATATATATTAACCTAATATATTTATTATCATGCAAGGAAATTTTTGTCCAATATCTACTAAGATCATACACAAAAGGGGTTGTATACACGGTTATGAATGGCAACAGCTGCAAAATGACAAAAATATGTTGACATATATTCTAATAACAAATTACTATAGTTTCATAAAATGAAGAGAATAAAAATATACCTCTTGTCCAGTAAGGAAAAGAAGAAGATCTCCTTCCTCCTCTTCACACATGTGAATTTGTATCACAGTTCGAATTGCTGCTTCAAGGTAATCTCTCTCTGGTTCTGGAGTATAAAAAATCTCAACAGGATGTGTACGGCCAGGGATGGTTAAAAGGGGGCAATTATCAAAGTAAATCTGAAATTTCCCCGCATCTAAAGTAGCACTCATGACAATAACCTAAAAGGAAACAGAAATATTAAAATTATTTGATGTGTCATATGCAAATGTAATTTTAATATTTTTAAAGTGTAACTAAGCACTACCCTTTACTTTGATTATGAAAGTTCATAATAATATTAAGTAACTATGAAAAATTTAGTTGATACTTATGATGAAATTCAAATCGGAAATTTTGGATTAATGTTCCTGGATAGTTATTCTTCTAAATCCTTCTTAAACTGCATGTTTCTATGATAAAAATATACTTATCTACTTAACAAAAGAAATCAATTTATTCTGGCATGGCATGTTTCTGAATGACACTTAAGCAGTATTATTCATCTTACTAAACATTCATGAACTTTGGCTCAGCCCTACTTTACCTATCATCTCCTACAACATGATTCTTAAACCTAAATAATCTTCCTAACACTGGCTCTGGTTTCTTCTTTTTGAATAGCCCATCTATGTTTAGTGATTTAAAAAAGTTTTTCAATCAGCAAAAATTTGCTCTTTCCTTCCTCAGCTTCTTTCTTCCCCCATCCCCTTACATTTACACCTCCACTGAAAAAGAAACTAAATACTTATTATAAACTTGTACAATCAATCAAAACAAATTTTCGCACTGGCAAGTTAAAATATAAAATGACTCATTCTGTACTCTGAGTGCTTCACCTTTCTATTAAGAGGTAAGTAGCAGGTTATATTATGAATATCCTGGAAACCTAAACGGTCATTGTACTGATGAGAACTGCTAATGCTAAGCCTTTCAATTTCAACAAAGCTGTTTTCACTGTCTAAGTTGTTCTCCCAGTTTTACTGGCCTCACTTTACCCAAGACGGCTTCTCTGAAACCGTACCTCACATCATTTCTTACAAAACAACAATATGCCATCCAGTTTATATACTCTAATTTGTTCACTTGTTTTCCAATTGGTGGGTCTCCCTGTACTTCCAATTCTTTGACATTACAAAAAGAACTGCTAGAAATAATTTTATATATGATTAAAATTTGTTTGGCTTAGAACTAATCCTTTTCTTACTAATCCACTCCCCACTTGGTTCTAAGAGAACCAGATCAGATCTTGAAATACAATGTCCAGGCCTTTTTTTGGGGTGATGACTTTTTCCAGGTCAGTTATTTCAGCCTCATATTTTCTTCTTTTGACTTTAATATATAATTTCATGGAGACATTGTGTTCTTTAGTTAAGGTTTTATACCTCGCGTGTCAATCTGTTAAATTCCCTTTCCAATTCTTTCTTCCATTATTCTAATTATTTTTCCTTTTGCATTCTTCTTTCATTCATAACTTCTTTAAGCTTTTACAGAAGAAACTCTTACTTAATCTCTTCACAGAATTCACACAGGTCTTGAACTCAACGTGTGCTTTCTCTTGACATTTTCCTTACAGATGTTTGAGACATTTTCTTCTTGTAAGTTTGTGTCTTGAGCATCCCTGTCACCATAATTCCTGTAATGGTGGGATTCTTTCATTTGGTCTTTCTTCCAGCTTACTAACCAGAAGGCAGGTTATGGCTAGGTTCTGCACATTTCTGATAGAAACATCTAGGCCAGGGTGGGGAAACTGTGACCTCAAACTGTGACCTGTGGTGGTCCAAATTTTACAGAACAAATCCTTTTATTTTTTTTAAGTTAATTTATTTGTTTTCAGTTCTCTACAATCGCTTCCATATAGCTTACAATTTTTTCCCCTTCTCTCCCTCTCCTCCCTTCCCTTCCTGAGATGGCACACAGTCTTTAATAGGTTCTATACATAGCATTCCTATTAAATATATTTCCACCTTAGTCATGTTGCATGGAAGAATTAACATGAATGGGAGAAACCAAAAAACAAAATAAAACATAACACAAGAGAAAATGATCTGCTTCATTCTGTGATCCAATTTCATAATTCTTTCTCTGGATATGGATGGTATTTTGCCTCAAGAGTTCATTGGAAATTTTTTAGGTCCTGTGAATGGCTAAGTCTAACAGAAAAATTCCTCACACACTGTGGTTGTTGCTGCGTACAAAGTTCTCCTGGTTCTGCTCCTTTCCCTCAGCATCAGTTCATAAAACTTCCAGGCCTCTCTGAAGTCTTCCTGTTCACATTTTCTTATGGCACAACAGTATTCCATTACATTCATATATCGTAATTTATTCAGTCATTCCCCAGTTGATGGGCATCCCCTTAATTTCCTGTTTTTGGCTACCACAGAGTTGCTATAAATATTTTTGTACATGTGGGACCCTTTCCCATTTTTATGATCTCTTGGGGATATAGTCCTAGAAGAGGTATTGCTGGGTCAAAGGGTATGCATATTTTTGAAGTCCTTTGGGCATAGTTCCAAATTGCTCTCCAGAATGGTTGGATCAGCTCACAGCTCCATCAACAATGAACTAGTGTTCAACTCTCCCACATATTCTCCAACATTTATCATCCTCCTGTTTTGTCATTAGCCAATCTGGTAGGTGTGATGTGGTATCTCAGAGTTGTTTTGATTTGCATCTCTCTAATCAATAGTGATCTAGAGCATTTTTTCATATGACTATAGATAGCTTTAATTTTCTTCCTCTGAAAACTCCCAGTTCATATCCTTTGACTATTTATCAACTGGAGAATGACTTGTATTCTTGTACATTTGACTCACTTCTCTATATATTTTAGAAATGAGGCCTTTATCATAGACACTAGTTGCAAAAATTCTTTCCCAGTTTTCTGCTTACCTCCTATCTTGGTTGCATTGGGTTTGTCTGTGCAAAAACCTTTCAACTTAATATAATCAAAATCATCCATTTTGCACTTCATAATGATCTCTCTCGTTTGGTCAAATATTTCTCCATTCTCCATAAATCTGACAAATACACTATTCCTTGCTCCCCTAATTTGTTTATAGTATCAGTTTTTATACCTAGATTATATATCCATTTGGACTTTATTCTTGTGTATAGTGTCAGGCATAACAAATCCTTTTATTAAGAGGATTTGTTCTGTCAAGTTTGGATTTTGTGAAAGGGCCACACTTGAGGACTTAGAAGGTCAGATGTGACCTGAAGGCCACAGGATCTCCACCCCTGATCTAGGCTGTTCCTATTACTACCTTCTTGAGGTACTGAATGTCATGTTATTTCAGAATCTCAGAGACAGCTCAGACTGGGAATCTTGGTCCCCAAAATTGGATGATAAAAGGTAAAGTCTGATTGCTGCCTCCCTGGAACTCCCTGACCTGAGTTCAGGCCTACTCTTGTAGACTGATGTTGGATTCCATTATTAATAGCCAGCTAGAAAGCTCCACTCATTCAGAGTGATGGTACCATAGGGTTCCCTTTGGCCTGGGAGTCTTGTCTGCTGAAGGCTTCAAAATGGGCTAGATAGAAGACAGAAACTGAGACCCTGCATTACTCCCAAGGTGTGTTACAAAGCTGCTTGCTGCTTCTGAATGAGCCTTGCCTGGTACACCACCAAGAACCCACAACTGCTCCTCACCCTAAAATTACAACACTAGATGCAGATAGATCATATCTTCAGTCTACTCTGGATCTGTGCCCAGAAATTGGGTAGTGAGCTGCCAGTTGGCACCAGCACTTACAACATATACAAGTTTAGGGGTGTATGCTCCAGTGGGACCTCTTTCTTGCCCTGGTGCAGTTTCTCCAATTTCTCAATAAGGATGCAATCTAGTGCACTGGGAGGAGTTGTAGTCTAGAGCTCAGCTGTACTTCTTGCTACTGCTACCTTTCTGCCCCTTGCTTCTTTCCACTTTAGAGATGCCAAAATGAAAAAAAATCTCAGTCACTCTTCAGATCTGGGACTAGGATTGTAGCAGGGAGTTGAGAATATAAAGCAAGACAACCATGTCAATGTCTAATATTCCTAAACAGTAGTGAAACAGCTAAAAACTTAAAAGTTCTATCATATAAAGTATCCTTTAGCTTACTTTCTGACCTAGTTGCCAATGTTGCTTGGATGAGCTTTCCTACAGTTTCAGGATTTGATCATTTAAAGGAGTTAAAATGTTATACCACAACATTTTATTTCTTAAACTTTCTCTAAATACTATGTTCTCTTACCATAACAATGTACTTTTTCTGCAATTAAGTTTTTCTTCAGAAACATCAACTAATACTGATTATTCTTCTCTCAATCTCAAACAAATTTGTTACCATTGCACTTGAGTTCTGTGTTTGAATCTTCTCAGAAAGGCTCTATGATGCTTGTGATGGTCACACTTCAAAAAGTCTAGTTCAAAGCCCAAATTCTCCATGAAGTCTTTTCCTCTCTCAACACTCCAATCTATGTTGTAAGTTAGCCACTTCACAAATAAGGGATGTTTCCTCCCAATTCAGAGCACGTAGAAACAATGCTAAATATACCGTAGGCATTCAAAGATGAAAGCACAAGAAAGATGTTCCTGTTGTCCTATACAATCTTTAATATACCTTAAAAGCATTTTCTAAAAGTTGGGAAGCACATACATTCATTTTTCTCCTCGGTATTGCTAGGTTTAAAAAATACAACAGGGATAAGATGGGGTAGAGAGCAGTGGATGGAAAATCAGGTCTTGGAAGATTCCACTATGAAACTTTATCTACCACCGAAGATTAGCCACTGCTGTGAAATTTAGCCTTGATAGCTCACCAGGGACACTGAGAAGTTAGGTAACTTGTCCAGGGTCCTACAGTCAATATGTCAGATAACACTTACAGTCCGTTTCTTTCTGATTCTAAGGTCAACTATCTATCTACTATGTCATGTAGGCCAACTCTATCCTCAAAAAATGAACCAAAAAAAATCACCTCACCACATTTGTATCTAAAGGGAATTGCATTATGCCAACATTTTATAACGTAGTAGTGATGTTAATATCTTAAATACCCAAAACGGTGTATCGGTAACAATAGTTTAATGGTAAAGACTGAAGGTTAAAGAGGGGTTGGACAAAAGGAAAATGAGAAGCTTAGTGCATGTTACTCATTTTATCTTTAAAAAGTATAATGACAACATATTTTTTGAGTGTTAAGAGGCTGAAAGGGTAGCAGGAGATATCTTTAGGTAAAGATCAATATAAAGCATATAAAGCATAGCCATGTAATGACACTGCAGCAGGGGAAAAAATGATGGGCCTAGACTTAAAATAAGAAGCATTACTAAGATCATCAAAAATGTTTAAAAAAGAGAGTAGGAAGAACACCACCATAGAAAACTCAAAAACAAAACCTGAAAATATATGGAAGCAAGGAATAGTAATGCAGGATATGGATCTCTGCAATTTCTTTCTTTTTTAATCTATTACAGAAGTCAGTAAAAAGGAATATTAGAGGAAAACCTTCATGCTTACAATGCTGCATTAAGATTGTCTTTAAATGCTCAGAACCAATACAGGTACTCAGAACATTTTTATAAATAGGACGTACACCTTACCTTTAAATCTGATCTTTGCCTCACAACTTCCTTCAAAACTCCCATGAGAATATCGGTGGCCAAAGTCCTTTCATGAGCTTCATCAAGGATTATAACACCATAGCGCTCTAGAAGGGGATCATTCATAGCTTCTCGAAGTAACATTCCATCTGTCATATATCTGAATTTGAAAATAAGGACCAATTAATCTGAAGTCATAGTGAATTTAAATTTCACTGTATGTAAAAACTTAAAGACATAAATACGTTAGAGTTGGGAGAAACCTCACAGGCAGCCCAATCTAATCCACACCTAAGCAAGAACACTCTCAGATACCTGTGTACCAAGCACTGTGTGAGGGCATAGGGGATAATAATTCTATAAGTCCCTCCTGGAAAGGAGATTACATTCTAACATTAAAAACAACAAGACAGCTCTTGCTTTACATAAATTCAGGTTAAGTGAATTTAATTTGATCTAAAGAATTTTTAAAGAAACCCACAATTCAAAAAAAAAAAACACCAAAAACCTATGTTTTACTATACAGTACTATGATCACTCCATCTATGCTCTGCCCCTTTCCTCACTGCTTGCTCTCCAATGCCTCTCAACACCCCAACGAAACAAAAAACCTCCAAGTGAAAAAAGAAGAACAGAAGCACAGAAAGACCACCACTGCTGGATCAAGGGTTTGGCATCAGAAGAAGAAAACATTTGCCCTGCTCCACCCAACTGTCAAGCTAGTGCGTCTGGTTCCTATTTGTTTTCGTCCTCATTCAGGTACTACATGTCTCTCCCTGTCCTCAGTCCTTATGTGTTCCTCCTGCGCTTGCTTCTCAGTCCCCAGCCCCAATGTGTCCTCAAACTGTGCGCCAGGTCCCTCCTTTCATGAGTCCACAAGTCCCCTTTCTGTCTTTTCTCCTCACTTCCCCAAGTCTTAGGGCAAATTTGCATTACACTTTATGCAGATGTTCGAGGAATGGTCCACTTAGGTAAAACAAGAATCACCTCTATATACAAACATAATGAGAATAAATACAAAATAATTAAATATAAGACAGTTTGAAAGGAAGTACATTAGCAGTAAAAGCAGTTTCTTAACTTGGGGCCTGTCAACTTATTTTTAAAAGATATACTGATAACTATTTCAATGTAACTGGCTTTATTTTGGAATTTAAAAAAACATTAATTCTGAGAAGGGGCACCATAGGCTTCACCAGACTACCAAAGGAATCCCTGACATTAGAAAAGGTTAAGAACTTCTGAATTAAGGACATCACAAAAGGCAGTGATGGAGCTACAACTTAAAAGTGAGGGATTCTGTCAAAAAGATGAGAAATAGATGGACACATTCCAAGAATGACCACTTCATTACAAACCTCCTAGAAAACACTATCTATAGTCACTGTCTCCATTTCCTCATCTCCCATTTATTTCCCAAAAACTTGAAATCTGGCTTCCATCCATCCTATTCAACTGAACCTCTTCCCTTCAAAGTTACCAATGATTTCATAACTGAGAAAGTCAACATATTCTTCCTTCTTGACCTCTATGAGGCATCTGACACCTCTCTCCCTCTCCTGAATTTTAATGGCACCGTTTTATTCTAATTCTCCTTGTAAAATTTTTTATTCTCCATCTCCTTTGCTAGGTTACCTTGTCTATCTTGTCTTTTAACTATACATTAAAAACTAGGTCTGTTCTTTCTAGATGATTTCCTCAGTTCCTGTGGATTCAAACATCATCTCTATGCAGATGAGACCCAGATATAATAAATAACTATCATCTTTTCTCAGAGAGCCAATTGGACATCACCAATTGCATGACAGTCATTTCCACCTGTGTCCCACTGGAAGGCACCACAAACTCAATACTTGAAAGAGTGTGTATGCACAAATAAAATAAAATTAATTCAAAGCTGTCCTGTGTGTCTGTTTCTCTCTGCTATTCTCTTTTATCCATTTTCTTTTAAAGACTTCAATGACCTTTCTTTCTTCCTGGTTACCCTATTTCCAGCTCTCCTTTTCCTCACATCTCCCTCCCAATTAGAAAATAGAACAAAACCATGCATCAAATAGGCATTCAGAAAAACAAATTCCTTCATTGGCTGTGTCCCAAAGCTACCTATATGTCTTAATCACTTCTCTGTCAGGAAGGAGGTGAGAAGCATATTTTGTCACAAGTCCTCTGGAATTTTGCTTGGTCATGGTATTGATCAGAGTTCTTAAGACTTTCACATTTGTTTTTCTTTACAACACCATTATTGTATCAATCTTTCTATTCATTTTGCATCAGATCATACAAATCCTTACAGGTTTCCTCAAAAACACCTCTTGCAAGATGTCATACAGCACAATATTAATGTTATTATTGTTTTGCTGTTTTCAGTTGAGTCCAATTCTTCCTGACCTCATTTAGGGTCTTCTGGGCAAAGATACTGGGGTGATTTGCCATTTCCTTCTCCAGCTCCTTTTTACAGATGAGGAAACTGAGGCAAACAGGGTTAAGTGGCTTACCCAGAGTCACACTGTTATTAAGTATATAAAGCCAAATTTGAACTCAGGAAAAAAAAGTCTTTCTGTCTCCAGGTCTGGCACTGTATTCACTATGTTAATTTGTTTACTCATTCCTCAATTAATAGGGAATCTCCATGGTTCTTTGTTTTAACCAAAAGATCTGCGATATTTTTGTCCATATGGTTATCCTCTTCATTTGAAAAAAAAAAAAAAACAACTTTCTTGTGATATACTGCCACCAAGTCTAGAATACTTTTCCTCCTTATTTTTACCTCTTAAGATCCCTAGCTCCATCAATTCAAGAGCCACATACTATACGAAGCCTATTCTGATCTCCCCAGTTGTTAGTGTTCTCCTCCTCCACAAATTAATCTTACACACACAAAACATACTTCTCACACTCCCAGAAGAAATTAAACAATAAGTACATATTTGGTAAATTAAATTTTGCATTAAAATATAATTTTGTTTTTATCTGCTTTAGTGCTCACTATCACTATTAACTGTATTTTTATTTCATTAAATGTTTTCTAATTACATGTAAAAAAATTAACATTAATTTCTGTAAAATTTTGAGTTCCAAATTCTCTCCCTCTTGACAAAGGCAAGCAACTTGTTATCAATTATATATGAAGTTATGCAAAACATTTTTCTACATTGCATATTTCCATTTTGCAAAAGAAAACATGGTGAAAAACAGTAAAAAATGCTTCATTCTGAGAGTGCATCAGTTCTCTGACAGTAGAGAGAATCTCTCAAAAGTCCTACAAAATTGTCTTGGATCATTGTACTGCTGAAAATATCTGAATAATTTATAGATCATCATACAATATTGCTGTTACTGTGTACAATGTTCTCCTGGTTCTGTTCATTTCACTTTGCATCAGTTCTTATCTTTCCCTATTTTTCTAAGAGCACTCTGCTCTTCATTTCTTAAAACTCAATAGTATTCCACCACAATTATTTACAACTTGTTCAGCCATTTCCCAACTGATGGACATCCCCTTAATCTTTAATTCTTTGCCACCACAAAAAAGAACTGCTCAATATTCTTGTACAAACAGGCCCCTTTCCTTCTTTGAACCCTGGGATATAGACCTAGTATTGCTGAGTGAAAAAGTATGAGAAGTTTTATAGCCCTTTAGACAGAATTCTAAACTGTTCTCCAGGACTGTTGGACCAGTTCACAATTCCATCACTGACTCCATTCTTGAAACAGAAGAATTGAGGAATAAGACTTCTCTGCACTATATAACTTTTGGGTCTGACATTTCTTATTTCTGAACTGTGTTTTCTAATACTTTTTTGCTACCCTCACCTATGTATACTTTGTAATTGAATATTAAAATGTAGTCACTTATTTTTGCAAAGTCAAAAGTGAGTTTTTCCTAGAATTAGCTACCTCTTCATCCTCAGGAGTTGATATAGAAACTATTTTCAAGGTGGTGTTCTTGCAAATGTTGATCATAAGATAAGCCAACATCCAAGGAAATTACACTGCTTACTGTCCTCAGACCCATGATAAAACTAACTTTGCTAACACAGTTTGAGTAAAGGTCAAGATTGATTCAATTTCACGAGCAGTATGTCACTGTGTTGGTCAATGGCTGTGGACTGCGCACTTAAGAGCGCCAAAGTCTAGATTAGTATCTGTAGGAATCCAAGCAACTGTTTAAACCTCTACCTTCTTTTCTGTCACTACTAATACACAACTGCGAGGAAGGCATAATACTCAAGTCCTTTTGTGTTTGTTTCATTGGCTGCCATCTGGAAGTAAGCAGTTATTCGTGATAGCTTCAAAAATCTTGATTAGTTAGGCTAGTCCTCAAAAAGCAAACCCTTTAATGCTACATGAGTCTGGAATAAAAATTATTTAAAACCTATCTTGATCCTGTATCTCCTTAACTCTACCAGTCATTTTACTCACCCTTTCTTGAAGCTCTTACTTATTTGCTACTTAAACACAATAACTCTGGCAATAGGAAATGCATCAATATTCCAAATACAGAAAGTTAAATAGTATATATTGTTTTATATACAGTGTCCCAAAAGTCTTAATGAAGTTTTAAGCTCTGTTCTCCTTGGTCTTCAGCCTAACTATAAAGTAGGTGGATACTTTTGTCATGAAATGCCAGTACACAAAAATATGGAAGAATATGATAAATGATTAGTCACTTTAAGGTATAGGTATTACCAGATCAACAAAATGTGAGTAGGTATGGGACACACAACAAAACATAGCCATGGATTTGTTTAACTTCTTTGAAAAAGTACTCACTGAAATGAGATCTAAGCTCTATTTCCATTAACCTAAGATAACATGTATGTCTGACTTGTTTACTGAAAAGAATGAATGAAAAGGAAGGAAAAAAGTAGGAAATGGGTAGAAGGCAAACCAAAACTAGGCTGAGAAGCAATTAAACTGAAAGCTGAAAGAATTCATCAACATGTATGGAGAGAGGGAGAGCAAAGAAAAGTCGTTTGAATTTCCTACTTGTGAATACAAATGGAAGCAACAAAATTGTTTTGTTTCCAAAAAAAATCATCTTCTTTATACAGGGTGTTCTAAAAGTATGCAATTTTAAGGTTTAACAGCTTTAAATTACACTAAGACTTTTGGAATAACTTGTAAAAGCCTATGGTCCCTGAAATAAGCCACATTAAAAAGAAACTGTAGTTGATTTTAATTCTTTCCTTATTCTAGTCAAGATCTTTAAACCTAATAAAACACCATCCATGAGACACTTAATAAAATTAGACAAGAGCAGACAATTTACCTATTCACTGAATAGGCAAAATTCTCTGTAGATAAAAACTAAAGGGTTCATGAGGAAAAAGAAATTTAAAAATTTTTCCTATATGTATTACCTTGACAACAAATAGGAACCCAAATCTTCAACTGTTCTGCTAGAAAACATCTACAAGGTACAGCATAATCCCAAAGAGGCAAAAATAATTAATACACAATGCTGTCATAATTTTTTGAGCACAGAAATTGTTATTTTTTTCTTTTTATGCCCAGTGTCTGGTATATATAGGGTTAATAAATGAAGTTAATCTTCTCATTCAGAAATAAGATCTTAGAAAAGAGAAGTCAAGAAATATCTCAACTTTGGATTCGTTTGTAAATTCAACTACTATGTAGAGAAGCAAGTCCCATGAGGTGAGCAACCAATTTTTTGGGTGCCTAATAAGGTTTTTAGGAGGTACGTTAAATATTAAGCAAATATTCTTTCAACATGCCAAATGATTTCTACTTACAGTGAAGAATGAATGTATATTTTAACCTACTTAAATGAAAATAAGTCATAAGTGACTAAAAGCTATTGCTTTCCTTACATAGAATCTTTAGACCTCTTTCTAGAAATTATTATTTAAAAGGCCTTTGTCTAGTATACTGAATTCCACACAATCTGACAATTGTCTACCCTACCTGTTCCCTACTACATAAATTAATTGCTCTAGCTCTACTAATGAAACCAAAAGTAACTTACTCTTTAAGCTTTCTGTCATTTGCTCTCGCTATTCTATCCATCTAAAGTCTGTCCATATTTCAAGTCCAGCTCAGTCCTAGCAACAAGTATGCCTTTTCAGACCATCACAAAGCCCAGGTAATCTTACTTCATTTATCCTATGCAGGACTTAATGATTCAATTGTTGTAAAGAAATGAAGTAGACCCGAAAAGGGTCTGTAAAAACATCTGTACAAGATTTTCAGATTTGATCATGACACACGAAAAAAAGCAAAGTAGAAGGAGAAAACTGTTCACTTAGATCTGTCAGGCTTGGTAACATGAGAGTAGCAGGTACAATACAGTAACTGAGTAATATAACAGTCTTAAAATAGAAAGGTCTATCTGGCTATATAAGTACTAGTGAGACTTGATAGATACGGCCCATGACCAGAAGTATGCCTTTATACAAAAGAATAATAAACAAGGAAGGCAGTCTGCATAGAACTTCACTACTATCAAGATCTACCCATTTGAAAAAGGCCAAGAATTTGAGGGGAGTAAACCTGGTTGAGAACATTTGAATAAGGAGAAACAGCAAGAGCACTAAGCAAGCTTTTTTTTCCGAGCACTTACACCATGTAAAATAATCAGGTGTATACAAAAATTGTGTGTTCGTGTTGTATGTGTATCTATCTATCTTTCTTCCTTTCCATCTCTCTCTCTATCTATCTACCTAGTGAGAGAGAATGAGAGAGAAGACAGAAAGCCATCTGAGATGGAAAGGCAGGCAGGGAGTAGAAGAGTGGAAGAGATCCCACAGCCTAGAACAGAAGTTGAAGAAGGCAGAATTTCACCTGGGTCTCGAAGGAAATTCAGGAAACAAGAACTGGAAGTGCAGGGGCATGAGGGTAGGCAGTACAAAGGCACTAGACTACCTAAGTCATAAAGCTGACCAATCCTGGAAAAACCTTAAAAAGAGTTCCAATATCCTATCAGCTTCCTCTCTAAGTAAAAAACTATATAGACAACAATGACTTAATAAATCGTTCATTGTCAATTTTCTCTTTCCCCACTATTTTTATCTTTTGTTTAAACAGAAGGTAAATTACCTTCATCATTTCAGCTCTAGGTGACTCATGTGTTGGCAACATTCTGGAGGTATACTTTGGAAAACATAATATGTAGAAATAGCAATGGCAGCTTTATTAATTTATTCCCAGATATGGTGGCTGCCTATACTAAATAGCTTCACATACTCAGTCCGGTGAAGTAAATAATAGCACAGTTTAATATCTAAGAGCACAACTTGGTATCTGCTTGGTATCTGATCACTGCAATTACAAGTTGTGCCTTTAGAGGACTAAGAGTAGCGCACACCCTCACCTCTCACAGCTGAACAAATGGTGAAATACTTTTGTACAGTAAGCCACATAGTTCAGGTATGTCCAATGTGTTCACCTGCTTTAGTTGATTATACTATTTTGTTAACGATGCTTGAATTGTTTGTGTGTGCACATGCTAATTAAAGTGCTCAAATATGGTGATCTTGCCAGGATAGCCTAGAATGGGCTTCACCAAGAAATCAACTTAAGTGATTCTGTCCTTCCACAAGTTCAACTGCAATTGTTTAAAAAGATAACTAAGTTTAAGCTTATTAAAATATATACTTAATAGATTAAGTATTCATAAAACAAAAGAATGAGCTGAGTGAGGTTAACCTCTGGTTCTGAATGCAGAAATTTTAAAAAGTGGGTCTCTTTATTTGTCCTTTATCAATTTGAAGATGGCTCACTCTTTAGAATGTTGGCAATAAAAAGACCATCTAATGAGCAGTGATTTACATCTTCAAATAGGAGCCATAAGAGGGATGTATGGTAACTTTCTGACTTCCACTTTTCTAGGTAGGGACTCTGGAACAGGGGCAGGATACAATGTAGGTAATGTAAAAGCAAAAGATAAATAGATAGATAGATAGATAAAATAAAAATAAAAAATAAATAAAAAAATAGCAGCAAGGTGACGTTCAGAAAACTAGGGCATTAAGCTGTTGAACTAAAGTTCTCCTAGTAAAAGGAAACTAAATAGCTGCTAATGGTTAAAAAAAAAATGAATTTACATGAAGTATCCATTTCAGTTAAAACCTAATATTAAAAAGGTGAAATTGCAAGTAAATTAGAGGAGCATGGAAAAATTTACTTGTCAGTTCTACAGATAAGAGCTTAAAATAAAACAAGAAACAGAGGGAAGTACAATGGATAATTCTGATTACATGAAATTTAAAAAGTTTTTTTGCACAAATAAAATCAATACCAAGTTAGATGGAAAGCAGTAGACTGGAGCAAAACTTTTTTACAGCAAGTTTCATAATTCTATTTCTCAAATATATAAAGAAATCAGCCAAATTTCTAAAAACAGAGCCAATCCCCCAATTGATAAATGGTCAAAGGATATAAATAGGCAAAGCTATGAAGACACATTAAAAAATGCTCTAAATTTTTACTGATTAGAGAAATGCAAATTAAAAAACTCTGACATACCATCTCACACTTATCAAGTTGACTAACAGAAAAGGAAAATGATAAATGTTGGAGGGGATACAGAAAAATAGGTACACTAATGCACTATTGGTGAGTTGTGAACTGGTCCAACCATCTCGGAGAACATTTGCAACTATGTCCGAAAGGATTATAAAACCGCATACCCTTGACCCAGCAATATCACTACTAAGGCTGTGGTAGGGGGATCAAAGGGAAAAGGACTTGTTTGTACTTAAGTATTCATAAAAGCTGTTTTTGCAGTGGTAAAGAACGGAAAATCAACAAGACGCCCATAAATTAGGGAAATTGCTGAAAAAATTGTAGTATATGACAACAATGGAATATTATTGTGCTGCAAGAAATAATGAGCAGGACCGTTTCAGAAAAACCTGGGAAGTTTTATATGAACTGATACAAAGTAAAGTGAGCAGGACCACAACATTTTCCACAATAACAGCAACATTCTAAGGATATGTGAAAGCCTCAGCTACTCTGATCAAGACAATTCCAAAGGACTCATGATGAGAGATGCTATTCACCTCCAGAGAGAACTGATACATTCTGAGTACAGGCTGAATTACATTTTTTTCACTTTTTTTTAGCATGTCTGGAGTGGATATGTTTTGTATGACTTCAAGTATACAATCAACATTATACTGCTTTCCTTCTCGATGGATGGGGAACAGCAGGAAGGTGGAAGAAAATCTGGAACTGATATTTTTTTTAATTTTAAAAATAAAAAATGTAATTGGGAAAAAATTAAAAATAAAAAAAAGATCACACTAAAAATTAGAAAGAATCACATCATACTTTTCCTAACTATTCTATATCAAACAAGGGACAGAGGCAAACAAAAAATAGAATGGTGAACTTTCAACTACATGAAACTGAAAAGCTTTAGCACAAACAAAATTATATCTAAGCTAAGAAGAAAAGCAGTAAAGTGAGCAGCGGTAGGGCTCAAATCAAACCTTTCAGATTAGGGTTTGGTATTCAAGATATACAAATAACAGGTGTGTATGTGTACTGTAATGTACTGTAATGAGTATTATTTATTCACATAAAAATAAAAATACCGAGAAGTCAAGTAACTGGCTGGGAAAATGCCCAGAAAAGGGAAAAAAACTAAGACCATAAAAGGGTATTTTCTTGAGAAGATGATTCTGCCATTCCTCTCTGACAACGAAGAGATCTGCTTACCATCAGGTAAAGACATAGGAGTCAAAAATAAAAATACCAAAAAAACTATTTCCTAATAGGTAAGTGGCTAAAGGACATGAACAAACATTTTTCATGAGAATTACACACTATTCCAAACAAGCCTGAAGTTTCACTTTACACCAAAGATAACAAAAGATTGGGAATAGTCAAATGTTAAAGGAGACTTGGAAAAATAAGTTCACCATGCATTGTTGGTGGAGTTGTAAATCAGTACAGTCACTCTGGAAAGCAATTTGGTATTACTCAAATAATAGTAACTAAAAAGTCCATACCCTTTGACTCTGATGGGACCTTGGGGTTTTAGTCCCAAGGAGATCATTGATAATGAAGTCCATATATATCAATCAAACGTGTGTGCGTGCACGTGAAAATAACTAAAGCAGCACATTTTGTGAAAGCAAAGAATTAAGAGGGCAGATGCCCATTGACTGGAGAATGGTTAATTAAATAATGGTATACGAATGTAAGGGGATATTACTGTTCCCTAAAGATGAGTATGAATAGAGAGAAATGGGGAAAGATTTATGTAAAGATCTGATGCAGTCAAGTAAGAAGAGTCAAAAAAACAATATATGCAATGACTCCAACAATATAAACAGCAAGACAATCGGAAGTGAATGCTGTAACAATACAACGAAGAATGGATTCAAAGAGGACTGTAAAAACAACCCAATTCACTATTTGCAAATACAGGAGGTCCACAGGCATGATGCATACATGTATTTTCAAATTCTTTCGATTATCTCAACCAGTCTGACTGATTCCCCTCCCCTATTTTTTTTTCCTTAAAAACTTTCAGATGGCTATCAGGAAGGGGGAAGCAGGAGGGATACTGGGAGGAATTTTGGTGGTAGAACAAGATATCAATAAAATTTTTTAAAAGGGTAACTGTGTAGTTGTGGTTCTTCAGTTGTGTCCAATTCTTCATGAACCCGTGAACCAAATATCCATGAAAATTTCTTGGCAAAGATACTAGAGTAGTTGCCATTTCATTCTCCATTTTTATGCATGCAGGGATTAAGTCCAAGGTAAGTAAGTGTCTGGGGTCACATTTGAACTCTGGTTGAACTCCAGGCACTGCACTCTATCTACTGAGCTTCCTCACTGCCCCAACTGGATTATGGACTATATTTTAAAAACAACACTGAACTTAAATACAATAACTACTTCAACTAATATTTTATCTTACAATTAAAAGCAGAAACAGATTTTCTTCAGGGTCCAATATTTAAGATTCATTTCAGACCTACTGAAGCTTAAATGTTAATAAATAAACATTTAGAAACTCAGAAATAATCTCCTTCCTAACATTTGAAGAGACAGTTACTCTCTCCTAATTTTGAGCTCCGATTCTAAGCAGACCCACAAAGGGTGCTCTTGGGACAACGATAATTGGCCAGGGTTCCCACACTGAAAAAAGCATTCTGCAACAAGAGTGACACCGTGAGGGGTGGGGAGAACCAGACATAGCTGTCAACAAGCACAAGACTGGATAACAAAAATAAAGTGAATCATTTACTTTTCATAAAGCCAAAATCTTTAACAAGAGTTTATCCTTTTAAAAATTATTCACAAACTATCAACTTCCAAATTGTGTTCTGAGAATTGCTTTTCACAAAATCATGAGCACTGTTAAGAAAAATGTGTAGAAGTTAGGACAAAGTTGAGATCTGCCACCACAAATAAAATAGATGGTTCTATTTCTATAAAATCAAATGAGTACTCTTCAGGTTAAATGTTCTACATCGTCTCCAAATTCCTGAATTTAACTGTTAATGTAGCACGCTAAAGAGTCTTGCTTTGGCACTAAATACTACTGCACTATATAAAAACACGTAACAGCTTAAAAAGAACAAACCCTGTTAGTAATACTGTTTTCTAGAATACGTTATAATTACAAGTGAAGAATTTAGGCAACATCACAGAAATAAAGAACTGTATTGAATTATCTAACCCAGGTTGTATTTAAGAAAAAATTATTATATTGTGAGATTAAAATATTCAGTGTTTCCAATTGTTTTCAACATGACACTAAGTTTATTATTATGAAATAACCAACATGTAGCATTAAAATTAAACAAATGATGAATGAAATAAAATTACATGCCCCTCATGTCAACATATATATCAATGGAAACTACAAATATTTACTCTAGCTTCTGAGACTACAGTAGGCATTACTACTAAACCTGAGGCAACATTATGAAATTGTCTTTGAAAATCTCAAGCAAGACATTTAACACAGCGTCACTATGGAATTACTGACAGACAGACAGGAATGGTGAGGTACAGAGAAAGTAGGAAGCCACAAAGGTACTGGTATTTTCTGAAGATCATACATGTGGCATTAGATACTAAAGGAAGAAAATGATAGAGAAACAGTTTTAAAAGAGCAAAGCTAGTGCAAATCTATAAATAAATCAAATGTATTTCCTGCTGAAATAAAAAGGAACAAGGATCACGGGAAGTACATACAAGTAAAGGAAAAATAGGTCCATCCCCCCTCAACAAATTATTAACAAATGATGCCTATGCGGCACTTTCAAGGCTCACAAAGCACTTTACGTCTCCGATCTCATTTGATTATTACCATCTTGAGATAAGTAAACACAGTTATTATTAGGTTCAGAGAGGGTTAAGTGTCCACCTTTGGAGCTAGTCTTAAAAGTACAGAAAGACAAAAGTTAAAAAAAAAAAAATCTCTCAACATAGTTCACAATAAATCAAGTCAGCATCAACTGTTCACTTAGCAACTCATTTTTTCCCTAAACAAGTCTGTTTATAAGATTACCTTACATTTGCTATATTTCACACTATCACAGACACATCATTAACAATATTTTGTCTATAAGACACAACCACAAGACCCTAAAAATCTCACCTCTGGGTTTGGTTAAATTAAGAGTTAACTGAAATTTTATAATAAAGAATGTATTTGCCAGAAGAGATTATATGTCAAAAAATTGTAGGGAATGGAAAAGAACAAAGAGATAGTACTAACACACTAATAATTCCTGTATTAGTTATTTTGGACAGTTCTCAAATAAGACTGTTGAAGCAAATGTGACAAACACTGGTATACTGAAAAAACAACTTATTTTAATAGCAAAAAAATTAAGTTTTAGGAGGAAGTTCATTAAAGATAGAAGGATTCTAGAGATCATCTTGAATAAAAAATAAGTAATTACGTCCATTAGGATAATGGCAAAATTACACACCTTCTTTAAACTATACATTTGCAGCAAAGTAAGTTATTCATCTAATTTCCAAGTGAATTTTAGTTTTTCATCTAAATACTGGAACATGACAATGAACTTTGACAATGCCAATATCAATTCACTACATTGTCTACTAGTGACTAGAAGGTACACTAAAAATTCATCTTTAATTTTTCTTTAAGTGAGTAAGAGTATTGCTTTGCAACTGCTGAAATTCACTAGACAAACTCTTAAAAGCAAGGAAGTGTATACTGCACTGGAAGTTTTAATACATAGTAGACATCTAATAAATTGCATGTGGGCTCATGAAATCCACAACTGTCAAAGACGACAACTAGCATTACTAGCAGATAAAAAAAGTTCCATACAAGAAATTGGAAGCCTTCACCAGGTGATGACTTTTTCTTAGTAGACTTCTTCATAGTAGACTTCTAAGTGAGACAGAAGATCCCTATAATGAAAGTTCACAACTTAAGGTAGAGTGACATCACTTACTTGAGAATAGTTTTTGCACTACTGCAGTCTTCAAATCGAATGGAGTATCCAACTTCCTGGCCCAACATCACATCCATTTCATCAGCAACTCTCTGAGCCACACTCATTGCAGCAACTCTCCTGGGCTGTGTGCAGGCCACTCCTCTCTTCGGTCCTGGTAAGGAGCGCATGTACTCAACGCACCACTGAGGGATCTATCAAAAATATTTTCAGGTTTACATGAAAATACTGGTTCACTTTACAAGAACAGTAAATAAAATTTAATGAAAGTGCCTTGCTTTAATATTTTAAAACACCTTCACTTAACTATGTCAAAAAACATGATTTTAAATAAAGGTGCAAGATAACACGGAGATAAGAATTCTGTTGGTTTAATAATTTAATTCAATGAACTTATTTTTGTTTCTACTATGTGAAAGGCACCAAAGTTACAAATGTTCTAGTGCTTCTTATTATTCTGATTCAGCTACAACACAATGGAAATTATGTCCCTGAAGATTAAAACCTGTGTATGCAACAAGACATCCTTCTACCCAGCTAGCATATCCTGCTTTCTCTAAAGAATAAGCCTGCTGCTGCCAGCAGGGAAGGAGATTACTTCAAGAAATACAACTTGTGCTCCAGATGTAGCCAAGAACACTGTAACTATTGTACCTGTGTCTAGACGGGGTCTCAACCCACAGTTTAAGAAACACTGAAGGGCTCTAGAGTGGAAAAAGTTTAAGAGGCCCTGGACTAGAAATGGAGCTATACTGCTACAGAAGAATACAATTAAGGTGATAAAAACACAACACTGTGACAGTTGCCTTTCCTCCCTCTTTCACAGTAAAACTAAAGTTAAAAGGAGTCATGAAGTTAAGTGTGTTGATTGAAAAGTAACAATGAAGCACAGGGAACTAGTGCCTAAGTCTCCAATGAAATATGTAAGAATCTACATTCCCTAACACCCCAATTTTACAGAATTCCATATACATCACCATAAGAAATTTATCTACACAATCTGAAATTACTAAGTACTAAATACAAAATACCATATTTAGAAACCCTCAAAAAGCTTTGCTCTCTCAAAGCAATCCTATGGTGAGACAGCAAATATTCACCTCCTCAAAAGCCTGAGACTGAATCTTCCTTCTATGCATTCCACAAGATTAAAAAATTTGTTGAGCATGAAAATCATGAAAAACGAAGTCAATAGCTTGCTAAAGGGAACCCAAAAAATGTTGAAGAAAATAACATCTTAAAAGACTAACCCAAGTGGCAGAAGAGATCAAAAAAGCCAATGAGGAGAAGAATGCCTTAAAAAGCAGAATTGGCCAGATGGAAAAGGAGGTCCTAAAGCTCACTGAAGAAAATAATTCCTTAAAAATGAGACTAAAGTAGATAGAAGCTAATGATCTTATGAAAAATCAAAACCAAAAGAATGGAAGAAACATATCACTGGAAAAAACAACTGACCTAGAAACTAGATCCAGAAGAGACCATTAATTTATGAAAGCCATGCTCAAAAAAAGAACCTAGACATCATCTTTCCAGAAATTAGCAAGAAAAACTGCCATATGATATTCTAGAACCAGAGGGTAAAATAGATAAAGAGAATCCACCAATCACCTCCTGAAAGAGAAAAGAAAAAACTCCTAGAAATATTGAAGCCAAATTCCAGGGCTACTAGGTCAAGGAGAAAATATTGTAAGCAGCCAGAGAGAAACAATTTGAGTATTGTGGAAACACAATCAGGATAACACAAGATCTAGCAGCTTCCACAATAAGGAACAGGAGGCCTTAAAATATGAGTATTTCAGAGGTCAAAAGGTGCTAGGATCAAAATCAAGAACCTCCTACCCAGCAAAACTGAGTATAATACTTCAGGAGGGAAAACGGGTCATCCAATGAAATACAAGACTTTCAAGTATTCTTAATGAAAAGACCATAGCTGAATAGAAAATTTGACTTTCAAACACAAGAATCAAGAGAAGCATGAAAAGGTAAACAGCAAAGGGCAATCGTAAGGGACTTACTAAAGTTGAACTGTTTACATTCCTACATAGAAAAATCATATTTGTAACTCTTGAGACTTTTCTCTTGAGACTAGGGTAGTTAGAGGGATTATATACATATAGACAGAGGGCATGGGAAGAGTAGAATATAAAGGGATGGTATCTAAAAAAATAAAATTAATGGGTGAGAAATACATTAGGAGGAGACAGAGGAATAGAATGAAGTAAATTACCTCTCACATAAAAGAGGTAAGAAAAAGCTTTTTCAATGGAGGGGAAAAGGGAAGAGATGAGAAAGAGTGAACCTTGTTCTCATCAGATTTGGCTTAAGGAAGGAATAACATGCACACTCAACTTGGTATGAAAATCTCTCTTACACTATAGGAAAGTAGGAGGGAAGGGGACAAGCTGGGGATGGTGGGATGATAGTAATTAGACATAAATACTTTTAAGTACAGACAAAGTCAAAAGAGAATAGAATGGGGAGCAGGACAGGACAGAGAGAAATACAGTTAGTCTTTCACATCATAACTGTTAGGGATGTGTTTTGCATGATTACACACATATAACCTATATCAAATGTCTTGCCTTACCAAGCTAGAACTAGAACTTAAACTTCTAGTTTCAATGATCTTTCCACCAAAATAACCTACCTTTCCTGCTTGCCACAATACCTTTAAATACAAAGTAAATCTAAAGCTTTATTACTGTTGCAGAATAAACCGTCTTAGAGGTAGAGAGTTCCTTTTCCCTATCTGCAGGAAAAAAGGAAACTCCCTTTCCTCAAATATGCAAAGTTTATCCAATGTGCACCATTTTAGTGAAAGGTAAAATGCAGAAAGCAAAGTGGAAATGGTGGTAGCAGCTAAAAACAAAAACTGTACTGATATTGCCAGCTTCTCTCTTCTCAGTAGGCCAAAGGGAAGGGTTTAGTGGCAAAACACTTGCTTTACAAGAGGTAAGAAAGATCCAGAATAATGTATTTCAATAAACTCAATTGAAAACTAGTGGGAGAAAGAACTGTACCATCAATTTAGGGGTGTATGTAGCCTTTCCTACTAAGAAAAGGATGAGGGACTTGAGTGTGTGTGTGTGTGTGGGAGCTTTTTTAGATTCCCTAGGAGAAAAGAGTCAAAGGGATCAATTATCAGTGAGAAAAGAATACAAAGAAATGTTGCAGAATACTACCAAAAGAAAAATGGATGAACCAGATAATGTCCACTTAAATCCCCTATCAAATACAGAATAACCACTGCTATTCTAAATAGGGGTAAGAGTAAATTAGTTTATGCCTATATTCTAAAGCTATTATAATATTTTTCTCAAGCTTAGTCTTCTGATTGCAAGAAGCCCCTTTGGAGCTCATTTTAGGGTAGTAGAGGCAGAAGGTAGTATGTGGATGGGAAGTACAGAACAACATTTGGGATGAAAAGGCGCAGATGGCTAACTGACAAAATATATCAAGAAAGCAAGTTTGAAAGACTGCCAAAACAAGCCCATTAGTTGAGTCACTTTTGACTATAGATCTTTGACTATACAACTTCTAATTTGAGCTTCTCTCTTATATCCTTAACTGAAACTACAAGATTACACAAAGCTAAATTCAGGTTTCTGTTTTATTTTTTCTTCTTTCTTTTCCTGAAGCAGTTAAAAACTATTCAAACAAATTTCTGAATAAGGGTAAAAACATGAGGGATAAGAGCAGGTAGACTAGTTAGTATGTACACTTTCCCAAATAATAAGTGATTATTAAAGCTGAGAATGATATAAAATATCTTAAAATTATAGCATACAGACAGAACACTGTGAACCAGAACTAGTTCCGAGCTTTCAATCAACTTTCCAAATGTTGCATACCTGCAATTATTTTGTAAATTATTTGCAAGTTATCCCTCAAAAATCAATATCCAGGATGTCTATTTCAATTTGGTGACCTGAGTAACATCATTCATATGAGAGAAATGAGACAAGAAGTTAAGCGACTTGTTTAAAGTCACAGGTTATTAAGTGGTAGAGCTAGGATTCAAAACCCAGTCATGTACCTCCACATACATGTTTTTTCTACTTCATTCCATTATCCCTCACTAAGGCTCTTCCCAAGAAAGCTGTATTCTTCCCCTACAGGTTCACACACATTAAGTGCGCCCCATGACACTCCCTGATGGTTCCTATACTCCATGTAAATATAACTGAGGCTACTTCTCTACCACAAGGGTGGTATAGCCAGCCTGTCTCCATAAACTGCTTTCTAAGTATTCCCTAAGGACTTCGACTACAAATGAACAAAGGGAGTGATTAGGACATTTAAATGTTTTAAACACTAATGGATAAAATATGAAACATACAGCCCTATGGATAACAAAAACAGAAAAGTTCTATATAAATGAAAGCATGCATAGCATCACTTTTGTGGCATCAAAAAAAAGGAGCAAATAAGTATACATCATTTTGGGGAATGGTTAAACAAAATATGGTATTCGAACATAATGGAATTTTACTGTGTCATAAGAAATGACAAATAAGGAATTCAGAGGAACATAAAAAGATTTACAAATTGAAATAAGCAATAGCCATTAAAAACTGTATGAATATAAATGAGGTGGGAAATATTAAACAGCCCCAACTAAAAGTCAAATGCTGATAGTGATAATGACCAATCTAGGCCCTGGAGAGGAGATGAAGAAGTACCTTCCCTCCTTTTTGGCTGAGATGGAGGAGACCATTGGTCAAAATGCTTCCTAAACTATCAACTCAGTGATTGGTTTCGGGTTCAAGAGATATCTAAAAATGTATGTCACTTTCTCTCTCTCTCTCACACACACACACATACACACGTACACACACACAGCATGCATCATCACAAAGCGAAAACTCACCTGGGTTGTTTTACCAGAACCGGTCTCACCCACTAGTACAAAGGACTGATGCCTAACCAGAATATCTGTAAACCTATCCTTATATTCCCAAACGGGGAGTTGAAGCCGCTTCTTTAGAATGTCATAGTAACGAGGGGTGTGGGGTAGATTAGTGAATGGGTTAATACACTGCGGAAGTGATGTGTGTCCTGCATGTCCTGTGTGTGTTGAATGAGCAGAATGTGTTGAATGTGTTGAGTGTGTCGAGTGTGTCGAGTGTGCTGAATGTGATGCTTTTAAAGGTGGTAACCCAGCACTAATGAGCATAGCATTAGTAGAGGCACGCAATTCCTTTTCCTTCTCTTTCTCTCTTTCTCTCTCTCTATCTCCCCTGTCACGTTCTCTGTCACGATCTTTGGAACGATCTTCACGATCCCGGTCACGATCTCGATCCTTCCTAAAAATAAAATTAAGAAATCAGATTTTGCTAAATTAAGGTAATATATTTAGACATTTCCATTCAGAAAAAAAAAAGGAAGCCTTCAATACAGTACTTCTCCAACAACAGGTCCCTGCCCAAGCTCCACTAAATGGCTGGCTGGGAGTGATTATCACTAGTAAGAGATTCTGTTGATATAGTTATTTTTTCTTTTGTTCATTAAAAGGGCCATTCCTTGACTACTTCTTAAAGAGACCTATTCACTCAGGGGGCATTACCTCCCTCTAATTGAGTACCTGAAAAAGTCAGCCTAAAAAGGCCAGTGTCTCCCAGAATATCCTGGGCCATCTCCAGTCCTATTGATGAATATCTGGTCACTGGATCCAGATGGTTTAGAAGGAGAAAGTGAGGCTGGTGTCCTTACACAGCCTTCCCTCACTCAAAACAAAGTCAAATGCAAGTCACATCATCATTTCTCTGATGTCATGGTCTTTGAAAACGAAGGATGAACACAGACTATGTGAGTTCTATGAATCCTCAAGAATACAGGGTGCCTAGTTATCGAAAGTAGGCTAAGAAATTTCAGTTGATTAAGAATGACACTTTGGAACAATGCAACTATGTTCCCCAATACTTAGGAATCTATATCAACTATAGGTACAGCGAGTTCCCTCTCAGTGTAGATCTTTAAAAAAAGCCTGGATGACTATTTGTTGGGTAATGCTCTAGTAAGAATTCTTTTTCAAGGTATAGAATGGGTAGACAGCTGACAAGGTCATTTCAAATTCTAAAATTTGGTTATCTGCCTACCATTTTACTGCTCTGGGCTACATGGGGCTGGGTTACTATTTCTTGGACGATCAATCAGGATTAAGTTGCTTACTATGTGCCAAGCACTATACTACAAACCTAATGAACGAAACATTTCCTACTTGTGAAGAGTTTACATTCTATGCTAGGCACTGCAGATACAAATACATGAAACATTTTCTACTTAGCAGGACAAAGACATACATACATAGGTAGATACAGAATAAATATAAAGAGAATACAAATAAATACAAAGTTATTTCAGAAAGAGGCACTAGAGATTAAGGGGATCAGCAAAGATTTCTAGTGGAAGCATTGTCTCTGAGCTGCATCTTGAAAGGAGAGATTCTAAGAGGCAAAGATGAGTACCTCACGAAAGGGGAGGGGTGTTGAGTAGCTGGTACAAAAGAAAAGAGATAACAGATGGAGCAGTGCATACAAAATGACCTCAAGATCCCTTCCTCCTCCAAGATTTTAAAACATTCTTGATAAAGGTGATTCAACATTCTGTAAATTTTTATCTATAATGTGTATAGATCAGATGTAGCTACTAAGCTAGGCTCAGTAGAAAGAGTGCTGGGTCTGGAATAAGGAAGACTCATCTCCCTGTGTTCAAAACTAGCCTTAAGACACATACTAGTTTCTATGACCCTGGGCAAGTCACTTAACAGTTACCTATTGTTTGCCTCAGTTCATCTGTAAAATAAGCTACAGAAAAATGGCGAATTCACTCCAGTATCTTTGCCTAGAAACCCCCAACAATGAATGCATAGCTAACAATGCTGGGCACTAGTAGAAATATGAAGGTTAGATAACATATAGTTCTTGCTCTTATGGAATCAATAGTAAAAGAAGAAAGCATATGATAATAGTAAGCTTTTCGATAGCATTCTAAAGTTTGCGAAGTACTTCACACAGATTATCTCATTAGAGCCTTGAGCCAACCTTACAACAAGTAGGTATTACAAGTATCACCCCCATTTTAAAGATAAGGAAACTAAGGTCCAAAAAGATTCAATGACTCACCCATGATCACATAGCTAGTAAATAAGAATTAAAATTAGAACCGGGTCATTACTCACTTTTAAACCCAATCATCTTTTAATTTTTAACTACACCATACTACCTTTGGGATATAGAAAAATGGGAGAGAAGCCTGAACTATTTCTAGAGCCTCCTTTTAAGGAGGGAGTGCCCAGGTCAATCATATAACTCAAAAATTTCTTCTCCGCACTTCATTATGCCCAACCTCCTCCCACCCCTCTTCCAACTTCCAACAAAGCTTCCATCACTAGATGTGAGCTCCTTAAGAGCAGGGATGGTCTTTTGTCTTTCTTTTCATCTCCAGCAATTAGCACAATGGCTGGAACATAAAAACACATGTTCTGCTACTGACCTTTCAAATACATGAATACTTGAAAAATCATAAAGTGAAAAATAAAATTTCAAAACAAAAGGAAATAGATCTAACCAAATCATGCTCCTCCTACACAATTAACACTAAGGATAAACTACAACTTCTGCGTGGCACTGAAAGGCCTTAACAAACTTAACAAACTGGCTCCAATCTATTTACTAGTCTCATATACATTATTTTACATAATTTACAATCTAGCCAAATTGGAGTTCTTGCTATTTGTCAAACATGACCTTTTAGTTCCCTTTTCTTTGCTTTTGCACAGGCTGTCTCCCATACCTGGAATGCACTCTTGATTCTCGGATTTCCTGCAAAGCTTGGTTGAAATGTCATCTCTTACACAAGACTTTTACTGAAGCCTCTAAGCTGCTGGTTCTCCCCCACTCAAAATTACCTAGTATTTATTTTGTATGTATTTTAAATACACTTGCAGCTGTATGTATTGTTTCTCTTAACTGAATGCAACCTCTTTGCTTAAAGTATTTCGGTCTTTGTTTCTTCAACACCTAGCATAGTACGTGGAACATAGTATGTATTCATTGAGAAGGTAAAACAGGATGAGCAGGCCTATAGTTGAACAACTGTTCTACGCTAGACAAAACGTGATGATTCTAAAACTCAATTACACAGTTTGAAGTTCTAAGGGCCATGTCACATAAAACTTAGTAGACATTAAGTCTTTGAGAACTTCAATGATGGTAAAAATCTATCTCCCTGGGGCATAATGACTAACCTCTTCTGAGTTATGCTGGTCCTCAGGCAACAAAGAAAGAATAATCATCAAGCCACAGTAAACTTTCTAGCTTGGCAAAACCTACCAGAACTCATAACCAACTCAAAAACCCTAAAATAGTTTCCAAACACAAAGAGGCAACAGAATTAGACTTTAGTGAAGGATGAAGAACTACGTTGGAAACCTAGCTCTTGAGATATACAAATTTGTTGTTTTTGTTACTGTTTAGTCACTCCAGTCTTGCCGGATCCTTCCTGACCTTATTTGAGGGTTTCTTAGCAGTAGTTTGCCATTTTTTTCTCCAGTTCATTTTACAGATGAGGAATTGAGACAAACAGGGTCTTGCGGGTCACACAACTAAGAAATGTCTGAGGCTGGATTTGCACGTAGGTCTTCCTGACTATACCCAGTGTTCCATCCACACTGCACTACCTAGCCACCCATATGCAACTTGTACCTTAAAATCCATGAACATATTTTCTGGGGGGAAAAAATGGAGATAATGGATATTAGCTATACTACTTCACCAAGTGGTTATGATCTCACAACAGCATAAACAACGAAGTATTTATAAGTACGATACATTCAAATGGCATCTTACAGTTAAAATGTTTATTAATTGAAAGTAGTTCTTCAAAAGCAAGTTTAGTTCTCACTGGGACAGGCATGAACCTTAAACTGTCCTTCTGGATTTCTATTTACACCAACTAACCTAAAAGAACTATAATCATAATTAGGTTTCCTGCCTTAGTCCACTCCTAGATCTTCCTGCTATTACTAATTCGTGGAATTCTTTTAATGGTAGTGAGAGCCTTTTAATTCCAGAATAAGAATAAAAGTTATAAAATTCAAGGTGTAGAGCACTAGGAATCAGGTAAGACCTGGGCTCAAATGCTGCATGTGATACATTTTCTCTTTTGTATAGTTAATGGAGATAATACTATACTATTTGGTGGGATTGTTGTGAGGCTCTAATAAGATGACAAAGGGAAAATGTACGCAAACTTTAAAGCATGTCAGAAACATCAACTATCATTACTAAATACTATATTATGTTTACAAAAGCCTTTGGATCTGTATGGCGAGTTAATGACACTTCCTTCTTGACAAGTCTCTGAGGATTGGTAAATCCTCTGGCAGGGAAGCTTTGTTGAAACAAAGTGCCATTTTACCATCATCTCACTAGTCTTTTGCTCCTTCCCATTGCCATTCTAATAAGTTACATTAACATTCCCTTTCTACTATTCATTGCATATGCACAGACCCCATTTTAGCATGGGTTATGTGTCCAATGACGCAAATCAAAACTCTTCATTGCATATCTTGTGAAATTCCTGTCCACACACTTCCGTAAATCCTTCTTTTTCAATTATAAATGTTCCTTAACAATGTGTTTGATACCACTGACATTAATTAGCTCCAGGAAAACAAGGATATTATGCCAAACAATGTTATAGGAAGCAATGAATTCAACAAAGTTAAACAGTTACTGGGTAGAATTAAATTATATTACTTCAAAATGACATTGGTCAAGCAACTTTGTAAGTATATAATACATATTTTTTCTTATATTAATCTTACTGACTTACTATAAACTTGTATTAGTCTTACTATACACTTATATGCTTATTCTTAATGACAGGCTTTGTAATGGGCCAGGAGTAGAATGTGACAAAGATCATGTGATAGAGGGATGAGCAAGAGGCTTAGAGTTGTAAGTTTGAGTTGAAAGCTTGCTCCACACCTACCATTTACTAGGTGTGAACTTAAGTCATTTAACATCTCTCAACCTCAGATTCATCATCTGTAAAATGGGGATATTTGCACTACTTTTCTAACATGGTAAATTTAAAATATTTAAAAACGAATGTACAAATAGTCATCTATAAAATCAAACAGGCTCTAATTAAAAAGCTTTCTGGAAACTCAATTTCCACCCACATGAATGAAGGTTAATTAATAGTAAGGATAATCAAAATCTAATCCATCCAAATGAGGCCTCAGCTCTATTTCCCTATGGCAGATATGGGGGTCTCATACCTGAATTAGCTGAACCACACAGCAGCTGGGGGGGGTGGAGGGTGGAAAGTGTCTAGCCCTGAAGGTCAAATGAACAGGGAAGCAGTCTTACACAGCTGGACTGAATAGAAAGGCACAGAACTCTCCCATATGCACTGCTAGCTAAGCAATAAATAACTTTTTTGGGATCCTGGCTTTGAACCAGCTAGAGCAAGAAGTGGGGGAACCTGTGGCCTCAAGGCCAGGTGTGTCCCTCTAAGTCCTCAAATACAGACCTCTGACTGACTTCAAAATTCACCGAACAAATCCCCTTAATAAAAAGATTTGTTCTGTAAAACTTGGACTCAGTCAAAAGACTTCATTAAAGGACCCTGAGGCAGCAAGTGACCTCAAGGTCACAGGTTCCCCACCCCTATGAGAGGATGGTAGTACAGAGACTGATATGTTTAGTTGTAGATATTATCAGAAAGTAAGCATGTTTCTTGTCCTGTTGTAACTAAGGTGTACAAATTCTACTGGGGGGGGGAGGGTACCTCCCTCCACAGACCACTAAAAGAAAGTCATTTTCAAAAGCAAAGTAAATATCCACCTTAGTACTCCTGGTCTACACAGTAATAGAACAAGTTGAAATCATAAGGATTAAAAGTAACAAAAGATAAAAGAAAGGAAAAACATCAGAGTAGTAACATATGGTGAATATAAAATCACATCTCATAATTTATAAAAAGGTTGCCAAAAGGAAGCTCCTGTCATCTATGTCATGCTATGGAACAGTTTCCATCCTGCAATTTTCAAGTTGCTCTTCCTTTTCTATCCCTGACCAGCCTGACATTCACCTTTGAATCAAGCAGACTGACAAGAGGAAGGTGTTATGATCTCTTCAAATGTAAATTGTAAATATTTTTATACTAAATTTCACTAGCAAGCCTAATGACTAGGAATTCTTTACCGCTGTTAATAATCTGAAGTCTACCGAGTTTTCAAATGTAGGCTTGAGTTCTAAGAGACTGTAAAACTAAATAATCATAATCTACATGTACATTTAAGGTTTACCAACATATTACATAGGCTGTCCTAACAGAAAGGGATCTTAAACTTCTGAGTATTTTGGAGAAGAAACAGAAGGTAGGTAGCTCACCCAAAGTCACATAGCAAGTTATTGAAAAGCATTAACAGAGCTTTGGACTGCTAGTTCAGTATTCGTTCCACATTCACAAAAGTATTTACTAAATTCTTTCTATTGTGCATATAGTCTAAGGCTATTCATTCACAGAGTAGAAATTATAAAGTCCCTGTTCTCCAGAGTTTACAACATGCCTGGGGAGATAAAATATATTCACAGTTCCACAAGGAAGAATAAGCATTCTTTACACAAAGTTCATTATGTCAGGAAGAAATCACATAGATGGCACAGGACTATATTTCAAAACAATGAGAGGAGTTTCAGTAGGAAAATTACTGAAATACTGAGACAACATGCAATGTACTAGGGCTGGAAGAAAATGGTAAAAGTCCAACCTATTCTAGGGCAGAGTACTAAAAGATGCTTAAGGAAGGAATGCAGGACTACAGGGAATAAACCACAGCAGCCAGATATGGCAGCTTCCTACAACAAGTGGATAGTGACCTTCAGAAGTCATATTCTGATATTTTTCCTCATTTCCCTTTTCCCTCCCATTCCCATCAAATGTAGCTACTACATACTTCAGGATGCTATCTGGCTCTCTGATATGTCCATGCTTATGATTTCTTTTTAGGGGATAAAACATTTCATTTTGTCAAAAAAAAAAAGGCACAAAGGCTTAAAATCTAAAAGTAGGTTTAAATGTATGTGTTCTTGGGCTATCACTTAACCTTGGACATTGCCTTCTAATTCCAACTATACTAAAGACTGACAAAATCCATTTTGGTTGATTCTGTCTTAGAAGAATCTAGGCAGAAAATATGGACAAAGTAACCAGTCAATCAGTGAGCATTTATTATACACCTAACATCTGCCAAGCATTGTACTAAGTGCTGGGGATACAAAGAAAGAGCTCATGGAGGAGACAATCTGCAAACAACTATGTGCAAACAAAATATATACAAAGTGGGACTTTAGCTCAGATGTAAGAGCTAGGAGTGAGAGATGAAGCATCTATAGTTATTTGATAAATATTAATAGCCATACAAGATATTACTTTTTCTACAAACCATGTGCTTGCTTTTTTGTTACACTGAGTCACTTACAGAGGTGGACCTCTTGCAATAATTCTACACCCTTAAGTTAGGAATCAGAGAGGTTGATATCTGTTTAAGTTCAATTTCACAAAAGTAACAGAATCAGGAATCAGAGGCAGGACTAGAGAGGCAATATGCTGCATGTGTTTTGCATTTGATCCCTGCAACTCCTGACTATAACTGACACTGATTCATAGAATATACAATCAATCAATATAATATAAATGACATCATATGTTTTCCTTTCCTGCTACGACAGATAAAAGAATCAAAGTAACTCTGCCCAAAAAGTAGTAGAGGCAAAGACAAAGATTTCCCAGCAATTTTACCTAGCGGCTACCCTTATTTACCTTTGAAAAGGCAGGGACCAAGAGGAGCAATATTTCTGAATAGCTGAAATCCCTCTCCCTAGAATGAAGATTTTTGTACTTCAAACAAAATAGAACTAACTTTGTAATAAAGGAGCTTTGTTCTCAGGAGTTAACTGAAGTATGACAATATTTAAGCACAAAAATTTATTTATATAAATGAAAAAGTGCTTTAGGAATTTAAGAAAGAACACCTTGACAAATGAACCCACTTCATTTTCTTCAAAGAACATTCCTACTACTCAGTAACTTCAAGCATAAAGATCTTCATTTTCAAACCAAATCTAAAAGGAACCAACTCATAAAATAAAAGGAATTACAGCAAGAAACAGAGATCAACAAGTCCTATGCATTCATTTATTTTTTTAATAATAGCTATAATTTTATTTGTTTAATAATTTTCCTCCAATTACATGTCAAAACAATTTTTTTAACATTTTTTTTTAAAGTTTTGAGTTCCAAATTCTATCCTTCCTTGCAATGATAAACAATCCAATGTAGGTTATACACATGCATTCATGTAAAACATTTCCACATTGGTCGTTTTATACAAGAAAATGGGAAGGGAAGGGAAAATAGTATGCTTCAGTTTGTAGTCAGATCATATCAGTTCTTTCTCTGGTGGCAGATAACATGCCTCATCAGGAGTCTTTTGGGATTGTCTTGCTGAGAATAGCTAAGCCATTCACAATTCTTCACTGTACAGTATTATTGCTACTATATACAACATCCTTCTGGTTTTGCTCATTTCACTTTTCATCAGTTCATCTAAGACCAGGTTTTTCTAAATCATTCTTCTTCTCATTTCTTATAGCACAATAATATTCCATCACACTTATGTACCACAATTTTTTTGATGATTCCCTAATTGATGCGCATCCCCACAATTTCCAATTATTAGCCATCATAAAAAGAGATGTTACAAATAGTACAATTAGGTTCCCTCATCCCCTTTTTAAAAATCTCTTTGCTACCCTCTCATTTGAGAGATAAAGAAACCTAAATTGTATCCGAGGTCACATGGGCACTAAGTAAGAGATCAAGGGTCCAAAACCAGAGCCTCTACCTTCAAATCCAGTGAGGATTCTTTTCATTCTCTTTCAATATTATTTTCCTATAAAAGTTAAAATAGGCATCTACATGTGACATAATAGGATTTGCAGCTTGAAGGACCTTAGGGATCATTTAGACTAATCCCTTCATTTTAGAAATGAGAAAACTGAGTCCCAGAAAGGCTAGCAATTTGTTCAAGGTTACAGAATAGCAAAATTGTAAAAACAGGAAAAAAAAAAAAAAACCAACTTAATTTGAAATATCCAGATTACCACTACACTGCACCAATAGGCTATTTTGGTTGCTTAATTTTTACAAATAAAGAGTCTTAGCTCTAGGGTACAAAAGAATCTGTAAGTAAATGAGAGTATCTAGGAGCACTTTAGCTAAGTTAAAAATGTGAATTTAATTAAAGCTGTCTTATCTTTTAAGACAGGAGAAAATTAGGAGAATAATCATTAATAGCCCAAATTCAGGGATAATTTAGAGTGTTAACAAGACAACTGACATTTATGTAATTTTTAAAGTTTACAAAACTATTTACATATATTATTTCATATGCTAGCTCACAACAATATTGTGAAGTAGGTAATACAGACATTAAGACACCCACCTTACTGATGTGGAAAATGCAACTAAAAGATATTGTAACTTGTTCATGGCAACACACTGGTTAATTTAACTGGAAATTGTCCAAATTAAAGTTTCATTTCAGATAATGGATATTCAGTACTGATAATACATTGAATTTCCTGGCCAATAAAAAAATCCCCTTTCCTTTTAAAAAAAAACTGAGAGGAAGGAGCAAGGTTTTCAGCATATTTATTGGTTAGTCTATGGTTGGAATAAGAAAATGGCTTAATTGTCTGAAACTTAGTGTATGATAAAAATGCATGGTGGATGGTAGGCAGGAGATATTAATGACTATCCACCATATAAAGTTGGATTATTTTAGATCTTAGCCAGTCAAGTTGGTGAGAGGAAAATTCAAACATTTACTAAGCATCTAACATATGCAACACTGTATACATGAAGGGCATCTGTTCTGACAGTTAATCCAAACCAACAGTACAGTTTGGATTTTGTCCTATTTATTATGCAATTACAAACAGCCTAATTCAAATATAAAATATGATGAAACCTTTTAAATCGCTTTGCAACCTTTTACAGTAGGAACTATAAAAGAATTTTCACTCCATGAACTGTGATGAGAACTATAGGACTGAAAATAGGAACAATTCATGTATGAGTCTATACAAGTAGAATCAATGATATTTAAACAGCCTTCTCAAAAATAACTTAATTTTAAGTCTGATTTTAAGATAAATGCCACAACTCAGTTCATATCATAAATCTAATAAGCTTTTAACATTGAATGCACTAGCGACAAACATTTCCTTAACGTGCCCTGATTTCAAGAATGTTCCTCTGCTTTTCAGCAGCACACTGTTATAAAAATCTAACCTTTCAACCTAATTCTAAATCTATGTTCCTAGGACTTCTAGACAGAAGGGAGTAAAGGGAAGGGGGGCAGAGGGAAGAGAAAAGGGAGAAAAAGGGATGTAATACATGTTGACTACTAGGTAACTCTTAGGATCCAGGCACAGAAACAGAAAAGTACATTTACCTTTATCTATTAAGGCAGAGACTTTTGGAAGCAGCACTCACAAGGCTGCCAAGTGTGAATCATTAAAAAGAAAAATCCACTCACCAACAGCCAGGATTTTAAAAACAAAGCTGTAGACTTGCATTTAAGTCAATTAACAAGTATGAAAAATTCCTGAACACTATCACAATACTGCAAGATGACAATGTACAAAAGCTGCCAGTCCTCTGGAAAGATCCAAGAAAGATGGAAGTTAGGGACCTTAGAAATAGTCTAATCCAACTCCACATTATAAACATGAATGTTTAACTTCTCAAAGAAGTTAAACGGCTGCCTCAGAAAATTTCTACATGTTTCGGAATTAGTATCTTAAATTACAAAGCCCAGTTAGAATGTTTTGGATAGCCAGTTAAAGCAACAGAAAAATAATACAATTGTTTTCATCACTTGTCCAGGGAGGAATAAGAATAAAAAGTGTATACTGGGGGGAAGAGTGAGAAGTACTAAATTTGTATGTTCTCCAGTACCCAATACAAGGTATAACACCTAATAGGTGACTCCTTCCAAGTGTTCTTTATTGGATCATCACCCCCCTCCCCCCAAAGTCCAGCCTTCTAAATGTGAAAGCAAGCTAAAGCAAGGCCCAGGGTCCTTTCCTCTATATATACCCTCTGTCCCAAGGATTTCATCAACACTCTACAGCTCAATTTTGATCTCTATGCAGATGATGCTCTATATAATGAACCTTAAATGTCTTTTTTCAGCTTACTCCTGTATCACCGGCTGCCTATCGGACATTTCCCACAGGATGTCCTAGTACACAACTCATCAAAAAGTTGCATGTCCAAAACAGAACTATCTTTCCTTCCTAAACAACTGCTCTTCCAAACATCTTTATTTCTGTCAAGGGTACCATCCTTTTTGTCACGCAGGTTAGCAACCCTGGAGTAGTCTTCGACTCTTCATTCTCCCTTATTTCCCACATATAATTAATTGCCAGTCAATTCTACCTCTATCACATCTCTAGAATTTCTTTCTCTCAATTCACATGGTCACCAATGTTGTTTAAATCTCTTCACATGCACCCTAGACTATGTCAAGAATCTCATTTGTCTTCCTATCTCTCAGTCTCTACTTGACATTGTTCACAGTATTCCACTGTTCACATACTGGTCAAAGTGCTATTTGATAAGCTCAGGTTTCCCCATACCACATTCTTGTTTAAAAAGCTACAGTGGGGCTCCCTATTGCTCCTAGGATACAATACAAACTCTTGTTTGCAACCTCTGAAAAATCTGTGTTCATACTACCTATCTAATAAGCATATAATACATGACTCCTCTTCATGCACTCTTAAATTCCAGCCACAATGGGTGGCTTCCTGGCCACTCCACATAATGTTATATGAGAAATGAGTCCAACTAACAAGCCCCCAACTATGAGAAACATGCTCACCTTAAACAAGGAACAATACTTGTCATGAAATCAGGAAAGTTTTTATTAATCTTTAGGTTCATTCTCCCTGAACGAACTGGTAGCTCCCAAGTAAGACTTTAGGAAGACAACAATTTGTTCAGAACAATGAAAAGTCCTTTACACTGTTCCAAATCTTGGACTTCCCGCCACACCACCAATTGGTCACGTGACTTCATGTTCTCCTCTCTGACAGGCTTCCCCTAAAATAGTACATCAAGCCTACACACAAGTTTCTCACCTTTTACCGGACCATGCTAGGTCACAACTCTGATCACTTAAAGTTAGGACTTTTAACCCTGTGGAAACAGAACTCCTTCCTTTGTTTCCGCACAGTTGGATTATAGATCCATAGAAATGTGAGGTCTGGGAAGGCTAAATGTCACGCTGTATAGGTCACAGTAACTGTAAGAGGGAAGATTTGAACCCAGGGCTTTTGACTTCAGTCAGAACTCTTTCCACTATTAGCCTTCATCCCATCCTCTATTTTCAGTGCCTTCAAGAAAGCTACTCCCTTCCCTCCCCCTCCTCACTCTGATACCTGGGAATACACTTCCTTTTAAACTCCAACTCTGAAAATTCCTCGCTCTCTTCAAAGGCTCCTTGGAGAGAAGTTTCCTGAAATCCCTCATTCCCAAAATTACTGTTAACTATGTCTATATTGCACATTTACTTATGTGTACTTGATATTTCCTTTGACAGAATGTAAGCTCCTTGAAGGAAGGAGCAATTTCAATTTTCTATTTGTATCTATTTTATCTAGTAGAGAGTAGGTGCTTTCATACTTACTGATTATCCAACATCACTCAGATTAAATTAAGAGTAGACCCAGGATTCAAACCCAAGTCTTCTCATTTCAAATCCAACGTTCCTGACTATAATAAACTGACCCTTCAAAGTGAATGTATGATTGGATAGCCCTTTCTATTGTACAGCTATTTGGATTATGTGATCATTTTATAAAGAAGAAGTCTTACTCCCATAAATCAATAAACAGATTTACTATATAGTTGTTCCCAAGAGCTGAAAACTTAAAACTTTTACACAAATATACAACTTCAAAGTAAATAGGTCAAATTGACAGTGTCTAATAATTCTAAGGCTGAATTCTGAAAATTCATTGTCCTAGGGATTCCTTACATAGATATAATTTATCTATAATGTATATATAATTTATCTACATGAAACATTACTGCACAGATGCAACAACCACCACACTTAAGGAAAACATTTAAAAGAGAAATTGAATTTCACGTTCCCTCTAACACAAACCCTGCTTAATAAATGTTAGTTTTAGTTTCACAAAATACTTTTAACAATACTTGGCTTTCTCCCTAG
This sequence comes from Potorous gilbertii, assembly GCA_028658325.1. NCBI lineage: Eukaryota > Metazoa > Chordata > Mammalia > Diprotodontia > Potoroidae > Potorous > Potorous gilbertii. The sequence goes on along the minus strand of CM053772.1, from coordinate 206,280,473 downwards.
AGAAGACAAGGTCACTTCCATCCCTAAGGATGACAAAAGCAATCTGTTTTGCTTCAAAGAATTTAAAAGCCTAGTGTTCTCTCCTTCACTGGGATATTGTAGATAACTTAAAATTTCAGAACTAAAGGATGGGGGAAAGCACCTAGAAATACAAGTAAAATTTAGTCTAAAGTTGTGAAACTTCTTGAAAAATATAGAAATGTGACATATTGTTTTAAATATTCAAAAATTAAGTAACAAAAACTTTTGAGCAGGAAATCCACTCTTGCTTATTCTATACACTTTGATTGCTGAGAAATCATCATCCACTTACTATCAGCGGAAAGTGAGCTCAAGATCAAATGTTTAAAAGGAAAAAAAAGTATAATTTACTTTAAACTGCAGAATGAATTAATGAAATGGTTAACTGGAGACAAATTGCTTTGGCATTTATAGGATCACAGGATTAAAAGCTGGAAGAGACCTTATAGAACAAAACCCTTATTTTAAAGCTGAAGAAACCTACTCAAGCGACCTGTCCAAAGTCATAGAGAAGAGCAGCAGAGTCAGAGCACTGGAAGGGGAACACAAAAACCAACAGAGGAATGACTTTACTGCTTAATTATACCAACAACCTTCGACCTGGGATGCAGAATATCATCCATTCCACAAGTTTCTTAAGTACCTATTATGGGCAAGACTATCTGAATGAATTTTAAGAAAATCCATACTATCTCTTCTCCAGGAAAACAATTTGAGCAAATGTGTGGAAAGAAATATTACCTCCAAAAACTTTGCCTTCCAAATGGGTGACATTAATTTACCCAAGGTTTCTAGAAAAAGAAAAAAACCTTAAAGACCCAATTAAGCTTCCGGACTCAAAGCCCAAGTTGCAAATATGAGACTTACTACTTCAGATCTCAAAATACTAAGAGTTAGAAAAGCAATGGATAAAAACGCAAAAGAAGGTGGTCTAGCTGTGCCAGACCTCAAACTGTATTATAAAGTGGTAATTATCAAAACAATCCGGTACTTGCTAAGTACCAGATCTCAAACCTTATTTTATAAAGCAGTAATTATCAAAACAATCTGATATTGGCTATGGAAGAGAGTGGTGGGTCAGTGGAATACATTAGGTACAAATGACATTATAGTAAACAACTACAATCATCTAATATATGATAAACCCAAAGATCTAAAGCTTTTGGAACAAAAACTCATCATTTGTCAAAAACTGCTGGGAAAACTGGAAAACAGTTTGGCAGAAACTAAGTATAGACCAGCTGTACATCAAGATAAGGTCAAAATGAGTATGTGATTTACACATAAAGGAAAGGGTGACCTCATAAGCAAATTAAGAGGGTATAGAACAGTTTATCTGTCAGATTTATGCGTAGGGGAAGAATTTAGGATCAAAGAAGATAGCAGAGCACTACAAAATATAAAACAGATCATTTTGATTATATAAAATTAAAGTTTTTATATAAGCCAAACCAATGCAACCAAAATTAAAAGGGAAGCAGATAACTGGGGAAAAATTTTTGCAGCAAGTATCTCTTATAAAGGTCTCATTTCTCAAATACATAGAGAATTGAATCAAATTCATAAATGTACAAGTCATTCCCCAACTGATAAATGGTCAAAGGATATAAAAAGTTTTCAGACAAAGACATCAAGGTTGTCTATTGTCATATAAAAATGCTCTATATCACTACTGAGTAAATAAATGCAAATTAAAACAACTCTGAGGTACCACTTTACACCTATCAGAGTGGCTAATATGACAAAAAAGAAAATTTTGGATGTTGGAGGGCATGTGGTAAAATCCAAATACCAATATTTGGTTAACGGGAATTGTGAACTGATCCAACCATTCTACACCCAAAGGGCTACCAAACTGTGAATACCTTTGATCCAGCAATATCACTGCTAGGTCTATATCCCAAAGACATCAAAAAAAAAGGGGGGGGGGGAGGACCCATTTGTACAAAAATATTTATAGCGGCTCTTTTTGTGATAGCCAAGAATTGGAAGTCAAAGGGATGCTCATCAATTTAGGAATGGCTAAACAAGATGTAGTATATAACTTTAATGGAACATTATTGTGCTATAAGAAATGACAAACAGTCCCCAATTGATAAATGGTCACAGGATATGAACAGGCAATTTTCAGGGGAAGAAATTAAAGATATCTATAATCATATGAAAAAGTGCTCTAAATCACTACCGATTAGAGAGATGCAAATCAAAACAACTCTGAGGT
>CM053772.1:206224712-206277731 GCA_028658325.1 Potorous gilbertii | reverse complement strand
AGAGGATGTGGGAGAGTTGGAACACTAATTCATTGTTGGTGGAGCTGTGAGATCATCCAACCATCCTAGAGAACAGTTTGGAACTATGCCCAAAGGGCTACAAAAATGTGTATACCCTTTGACCCAGCAATATCACTACTAGGACTGTATCCCCAAGAGATTATAAAAATGGAAAAGGGACCCACATGTACAAAAATATTTATAGTAGCACTCTTTGTGGTAGCCAAGAACTGGAAATCAAAGAGATGCCCATCAATTGGGGAATGGCTTAATAAATTATGGTATACGAATGTAATGGAGTACTATTGCGCCATAAGAAATGATGAACAACTTCAGGGAGGCCTGGAAGGACTTATATGATCTGATGCTAAGCGAATGGAGCAGAAGGAGGAAAACTTTGTGCACAGCAACGACCAGTGTGTGAGAGTTTTTTCTGGAAGACTTGGAACTTTGTAATAACACAAGAACTTACTGAAAAAAAAAAGATAGCAGTGGAAACCACGAGGGGAGCTTACGATTTTCTAAGGCAAAATGCCTTCCACACTCAGAGAAAGAAATATGGAAGTCATTCGTAGAATGTAGCAGATCATGTTCGTGTGTGTGTGGGTTTTAGTGTATTATGTTTTGATTTGTTATATGATTTCTTCCATTTATTTTAGTGCAACTACATAGCATGACTATAGTGAAAATGTGCTCAATAGGAAAGTATATGTAGAACCTATACAGAATTGTATGCTGTCATGGGGAGGGAGAGGGGTGGGGGGGAGGGGATAAAATCTTAATTTTAAGGAAGTGATTGTAGAACATTTAAAAATAAATGAATAAAATTTTAAAAAAAGAATGACAAACAGGATGATTTCAGAAAAACCTGGAAAGACTTATATAACTGATGCACAGGGAAGTGAACAGAACCAGGAGAATGCTGTACACGGTGACTGCAATACTGCTCGATGGAGCGCTGTGAATGACTTGGCTATTCTCAGCACTAATACAGGGATCCAAGACAAGCCCAAAGGTCTAAGGATGAAGCATAATAGCAGTCTCCGGAGAAAGAGCTGAGAGTGACTGAATAGAGACTGAAACATGCTATTTTTCACTTTTTTTCTTGTCGTCTTGTACAAAATGACTTATATGGATATGTCTTAAATAACTGCATACGTATAACCTACATCGGATTGCTAACCGTCTCAGGGTGGAGGAGGGGAGGAAAGTGTAGAATGTGGAACTCAAAACTTTAAATAAAAATGTTCAAAAATGGGACAGAAAAAAAAGATAGCAGTGGGAACCACGAGGGAGCTTCCACGATGACCAGGATCAAGCCTTCCAACTAGGAACCCGCAGCCCGCGGGAGCGCGGCTGAAGAGGCGGAAGTTGTCCTCTTTTAAGCAGATTTTGAATGGATACGGCCCGCGCCTCCGGCTCGGGGCTCGGGGAGCGGACACGGACACACTCATACGCTCACAAACACAACTCGCCACGCGCGCCCTCCCCCCCAGGAGCGCACGCTCCCCGGCCCACACCCGGGCCCACGCGCCGCTCTCCCGCTCCCGGACTCGGCCTCGGTTCGCCCCGACAGGCCCAACCCCGCCTCCCGCGGCCCCCAGCTCCTCGGTCCTCCAGAAGGACGGCCGGGGGAGGGGAAGAGGAATGCCCGGGCCTGAGAGAAGCGCTCCGGCCACGAGGCTCGCCCGTCTGCCACCCCCTCCAGGGCAGGCCTTGCTCCCCAGCAGCCCCGAAAGGCCTGGGGAGGAGGGGGGGGGGGAGGAGGGGGGGGGAACTCGTGCCGGGCCTCCGGCCTCCCCGGCGGGGGCTGGGCCTGGCGTTGGCGCCACCACCCGAGGGGGCCCCGGGAGAGCAGAGCCTCCCCCGGGCCGCCTGCCACGGGCCCGAGATCCGAAAGAAAACGCCGAAGATCTCCGGCCCAGCCGAGAGCTCGCCTCCGCCCGCCCCACCATCCCCTCCCGCCTCGGGCCGGCCGCGCTTACCCATCGCTCCCCGCACGCTTCTTGCCGGAGGGATAATCCTCCCCTAGGTCTAACCGGTGCCGCTTGGACATGGTGGCGCTGGCACAGCGGCGATGGAGGAAGGAATTTAAACGGAACGAGAGGAGGGGCAGCCGGCGGCAACAGGGACACGGGCGAGCCTTCGTTCCGGGAGCCCCCCCCACCTACAACAGCCTCCGCCGTGCGGCCGGGACCAGAAGGCAAAATGGCGGCGGCGGCAAGGACCGGGCCTGCGCGCGCGCCTCCGCCGCGTGCGTGCGTGCCTGGGTGCGCGCGCGCCGCCCCGCTCCTCGCCGTTTCTCTCTCGCTCATTCGTCCAGCCGACCGCCGCACAACCCCGTCCCGCCTTTTGCTAGGAAGAGGCGAGGAGGGGGAGGGGCAAGGAATCGCCCGCCCTCTAGGCTCGTCGGAATGGGGCACGTCATGCGAAAAGGCTGCTGGGAAGATTACCTCGGTGTCACCTCCACCCTCCGAGAGAAGGAAAATCTTGGAGAAGTGGCGGGAGGAGGGGAGGGAAACCCACGTGTTGTGGAAAGTTGGGTTGAATGAAAGGCCTGGGCTGGCCAGGCGCAGAGAGGTGGAGTCCCCTCTCTCAGACTCACCTTGCCACATTGTTGCCAGCCGCAAGAGCGTGGGAAAGGACCCCCTCCCCCTCGGAGCCTCAATTTCCACTTCAGCTATTGAACCACAGAGCCTCCCAATAGGAAGGGACCTACCTCCCAAACCATCCAGCCAGTGACTCTATCCGCAGTTACTGGCAGCCCGCTGGGCGATGGGCCAGCTCATACCTGAACTAGAAGACCTCAACGAAGGGGACTTTCAATGAGGGGAGACTCCCTCCCTCCAGGGGTAACCCATTCCAAAGGAGGTGAACGAACACTGCTCAAAAGGGAAAAAAATTGAAATAGTCAAGAAGCATGTACAGAGGCTCTAAATCACTACAAATAAACGAGAGTCAACTACACACCAAGCAAATGTTTGAAAGTGGACAAAAGATGGAAATAATTAATGTTGGAGGTATTGTGGGAAAATAGGCACACTAATAATCCATAGTGGGTGGAGCTGTGGTACCTTCTGGAAAGGGACTTAGAATTTTGCAGTAACTAATGTGTCGGTATCCTTGGATCCGAAGATAGGAGAAATATTCCCAGAGGGTCAAAGATAGAAAGTCTCTCTGTGTGTAAAAATGTTTGCGTCAACATTTATAGCTCCTCCAAAAAAAACAAAGTTTGAAACAAAATAGGCTTCAGCGGGTTGGGAAATAAAGTGTGGTACAATAGAATATTGCTCTGCTGTGAGAAACAGTTTATATGAAGAATACAGAGAAACACTGGAAATTTTTCCACAAACTGATGGAAAATGAAATAAGTCGAACTTAGAAAATAAAGTGCACTGATTGAAATAGGTAGGTGGTCTAGAGGATAGTCAGGAAAACATAAATACAGATCTTGTCTCAAACACTAGCTGTGTGACCCTGGGCAAGTCACTTAACCTGTCTCTGCCTCAGTTTTCTCAGTTATGTCATGGAGATACGAATAACAAATATTCCATAGAGTTGTGAGCCTCGAATGAGGTAATATATGTAAAATGTTTTATGTTTGTATATAGTTTTTTTTATTATTATAGCAATATAAATGGAAAGAATACAAAAAAATGAAAATGAATGCCATGTTGAGTACAATGACCAAACTTGACTCCCAAAGATGTGATAAGACTGCAGTGGAGAGTTGGTAGACTATGGGTACGGAATATTAATTACTTGCTACATCACGCCTTTATAAAGTGCTTAATCTGTGCCACTGTAGTAAGTGCTAGGGATGCAAAAGCAAAAACCAAAAATAGTCTTTATCTCAAGGAGCTTATATTCCAAATACATTACATATACTCTCAGACTCATTTAATGTATTGGTTTGGGATAACTGTTTTTTTTCTTTTTCCTTTTGTAGCAAAGGATGATTTTCTGAGTGGGACAGAGGAGAGAGAGGTATTTGGGATTGAAGATGATCTAAAAATAAGAGATAATTTTTAAAAAGTAAATCTCTCTTTAAAAGGAGAAAGATGCTGATGTGGAACTTTAGACCTCGCAATAAGATATAAAATCAATCATAGAACTTAAAAGCACAAATAAAGCCATTATAAACTTTAAAAGAAAAACACTTAAGACAATAACCCAGTTTTATGCCTCTAGCCTATTTTTGAGCAAAAGTTTAGGAGAAAGACTATGATAATCCTAGTGTGTCCCATCAGATTGGTCCCAGATTTGAACTATTTTCTGCTCTGGAAAACATCAAAATAAAGTGGAAAAGAGCACTTTCATCTAGCTCATCCATAAGAATTGTAGGAGAGACTCTGTGAAATACTCTACAGAAATCTAAATTATATAAGTATTTTCCTGATCTGCCAGTCTAGTAATCGTGTCAAAAAAAGTTAGTCTGGTATGACCTATTCTTGATGAAGCCATGCTGGTTGTTCTCTTTTCTTGAATTCTGTCTCAAATGAATTACTAGGTGTATTCTTCCTATATTTTACCTCCTATCTGTGTTATCTAGCATAGTAGACATACACTCACTGTTTTCTCCCACTCTTTGTACTTTAAAGTGTTTTATAAAGAATATTACTAGTATAATACTGTCTACCCTGACCTGAAGTCCAGAGTTGTACAATACTCTTAAATGGTGTAGGGTATTTAAGCTCGTAGCTAATGGCTCCAGTTCCACCAATGGTGTTTCTGCCAGGGTGTGATTCCCTACATCCCAGTTCTATTTAGCTACACATCTATTACATTTGCCTTCATAAGGGCATATTTGCTTCAGAGGTATAATAACAAATATACAGGCATATTCTCCAACAGGTAGAAAATAATTCCCCAACCCCCATTTTTCACTACTTCATATTCTGGGGTGGGGAGGAGGATTAGATTCATAGCTTAGCTCAGTTCCTATAAGACACAGTCCAGTTCCAAGTCCAGACATACTTCAGTCTCAAGTCCCAGCCACCCTGACTTCTCAAATTTTCTGTACCAGCCTGGCTGGCTGCAACATCTCACCAGGACTCCTGGCTACAAGGTAACTATGGCTTGAACACTCACACTAATAGGGATCACCACTGGCACCTGAAACTAAGAAAGACAAATGATGCGGAACAAGGACCTCAGATCTGTTTCTGGGAGGCAGGGTAAGAGTATATCCTCTTCCCAGTTAAATGCATTGCATCCAGCCCTTTGGTGACTTGGACCCTCTGGACACAGCAGGAAACAGTGAGCTTGTAAAAGAGAGACTCTCAGTCTGGCTAGTTTTAAAGATGTAGCCTTTTCTGGTCAGATAGCCAATAAAAGGAAGCTACATCCACTTACATGGTAGGAAAACACCGGAGGCAGAGTATGCTTCCATGTTAGGCCATCACAGTATGACCAGGGTAAGCCCTTTACACTAGCAATTTTGGAACCCAAGCAAGCTTCACAAAATGTGCCCTGAAATTACCTTTTTTAAACACAAATTCTGCTGGGAGATGGAGAAAGACTTCAGGGAAAAGACTGTAATGGTAGATACCCTGAAGGCTGAAAATTCCACCTTGGAGACTGTTGGGTCGGGAATGAGGGTGGGAATGAGAGCAGAAAGCTGGCCCTTGATGGTTTCCTATTTTAACTTCGTTCATGCTAGATAGGTATTAAACTCAGTTGTTTCTATGCTGCTGAGTGAATATAAGTGCTGTCAGGTCCTTCTAAATTTATGGTTCGATCATTCTTATTTACAGCTCTCCTGGAAGCAAAAACTAGATGATCACCTGTCAGGTATGCTGAGCAGGGGACCCCTGTTCATGTATGCTTTGAGATTAGATAACATCTGAGGTACCTGCCAAGTCTGGGCTTCTGTGATTGCTTGAACAAACTTTCTTTTGTTTCTATCAATTACTAGAGCTAGATGGAAAGTTGAAACATCACTAAGGAAAACAAAGTTGGAAAAAGCAGTGATGCTTTGTAGTCGAAAAATGCATAGATGTTCCAAGTGGAGGTAATACAATTTTGAGAGCATTGAGGGATTAATTCTCAAGATACCCGAAAGAGGGGAGAATGCCCAATGGGGGAGGGGAAATGATTACCAAGAATAGGTAACTAAGAAAAATATCAATAATTGCTGATCTAGGGGCCTACTTTCCCACCTCCACAAAATCTTCCTGAGCATAATTTGCACTTACCTCAAGGGGATCTCCTTGATGAAGTGATGAGTAGTGAGCTGGCAGACCATCTTTTTACAATTGCTCAATTGATTGAAAGACCCTGCTTTTAGTCAAGACCCTACTGGGTTTATTGTTTATTAACTGTTAAAAAGAAAAAGCATGATTCTATAGGGCAAAATGTTTTAAAGACTTTCCTTCAACAGGATTTGTATCCCCTGTATCTGTCAAATTCACATAAAATGCCATGAAAAAATGTAACAAAAGAGATAACTTTGTTTTCTAAACCCTGTAATTATTAATATCCAACAAAACACAAAATAAAAAGAGATATACTTGGCAAATGTTTTTGCCACTGTCATGGTGTGTACCCAGCATATAATCCAAATGGTAGAGGATTTCCTTATGGATGATTAAGTCCCTATGTTGTCTTGATAGCATCAAGCCCTAGCACTTTGCTGAGCCTCCTATATAAGATCCATAATCAAGAGAATTCAGCCTAACTCTCCTTACAGGAAAAAACAAGTGGCTGGTGGATGCTTGTTATCCAGGCTCTAGTATACAGTTGTATGATTAACTATCGAGCTATATTATCAGTACATATATCTTGAACAAGGCCCAGAACTGGAAGGGAGGAGAAGAGCATGCTTGATCACATTTGGGAAACTGCTTTTAATGACCTCCAAGCTCCTCACCTGAAATACAGACACTTCTTTTACAATATTACTGTCCTTCCAGTCTTGCTTTATGACTATAGTTCGTGAAATATCAAGGTTGCTAAAGAATTACAGTTGAGGTTCCCCACAAGGACAATAGGTGAATACACTACAATTCATTACCAACTTACAACCAGTAAGGAAGCTCAGGAGAAACACCAATGTTGTATGACTGGAAAAGAAAATGAACCAATCATGTAGTGAGGGGTAGAGACAATAACGACGGACTGCCCACATGCACTTATGGTATCTACAAAATATCAGGAGATATATAGAATTGCCCAGATACTCTGGAGCCCCTGTCAAGGTCTACAAAAGGACATGAACAAGTGTGTCAGAGGAAGAGAGTGGCTGATAAGATCACAGACCCATTTAAGTATTGCAGTTGCTATTTTATTTTTCTGTGTCATACCTCTATAATGCATAATATTTTGGTATTTGGGTGAATCCATGATTTTGTCAGTGTGGGTCTTCACTCTCATTTATACAGATCACAAACCTTTCATGACTTCTCAACCTGAGCAATTCTTGTCTATATCATTTTCACAAATACCCAACCTGCTGGAGGCCTTCCTCTGGCTTTTTTAATATCTTGGATGTAGTCATGCAATATATGGGGCTGTACTTCTATTGCCTCTCTAGTTTATTATATTACTGTTGCAATTTCTTCTTTTAGATACATCCTATATTTGAATTTATAGCTGAACCCCTCCTTTTAGAGATGAAGAACCTGAAGTCCAGAGAGTTGAAATAATAATATTTGTATAGTACTTACTAAGAGCCAGACACCAGGCCAGGCTAAATGTTTTGTAATTATTCTCTTATTTGATTTTACAACAACCCTGGCAGATAAATGCTGTTACTATTGCTGTTTTACAGATGAGGAAACTGAAACAAATACAAGTTAAGTAGAAGCAAATAAGTGTCTGAGACTGAATTTGAACTCAAGTTTTCTTGCCTCCAGGCGCTCTTTGCACCTTATCACCTTGCCCAGGGACACACAGATTGTACGTGGCTGAGCTGGCATTTGAACCCACATACTCTGACTCCAAATCCAGTATTCTTTCCACTCTACCTTGACAATGTATATTGTGCTAGTAGGTAACATGCTGAACCCTACTTGTGCCTACCCTCGGTCCTTCCCTTGTTTTATAATCTAACTTTAGTTTTGGATTAAACATTTGCACAAGGGGAAGCAACAATAAAAAGGGCTCTGCATTTGGAATGAGAAAATCTAAGTTTGAATCTTGGATCTGCCACATACTACCTGTGTGATCTTAGGCAAGTTACTTAACCTCTGTGGGTCTCAGTTTCCCCAATCCTAAATGAGAGGGTTGGAGTAGATGGTCTCTGAGGTATCTTCCAGGTCTTGATCTTGTCAAGCATTGTGTTAAGTGCTGGGAATCAAAGACAAAAAATTTGACAGTCCCTACCCTCAAGGAGCTTCCATTCTCATTGAGGAAGATCACACATATAGGAGAGTGATGACCAGGGAGGTGATGATGAGTGGCAACCTTTATTTGATTTACTGTTCTCTGAGCTAGAGGGCTAAACGGGGTAGAATGGTATCCGGAGCTGGGTCTGGCTTATTTTCTTTAGGTAGCATGTGTGTTCCACATATACCTATTAATGAACTACAACTTCTTGTTCTTGTTGCTTAGTTATTTTAGCCATGTCTGACTCTTCGTGATCTCACTTGGGGTGTTCTTGGCAAAGATACTGGAGAAGATACTGCCATTTTCTTCTCCAGCTCGTTTTACAGATGAAGAAACTGAGGCAAACGGGATTAAGGGACCTTCCCAGGGTCACATAGCTAGCAAGTATTTGACACCAGATTTGACCTCGGAAAGAGTCTTCCTGACTCCAGGGCTGGCACTCTATCCACTGTGCCACCTAGCTGCCCACAAGACTACAACTTAAGTCTTGATTGAAATGAATAATGGATCCAGTGAAGTAGTTGCATTGTTCAATTTCACACTGCATATCTCCATTGTGCTGGAATCAGTTACTGTATTTTACATAATTATGACTTGGAATAGTGTGAATTCAAATAAATGCAACCACTTTATAGGATTCATTCTTCACACTAATTGTAAATTGATGGACTGTCCATTCAGCTATATGATCTGGGCAACATACATTTTTCAAAAACTTTTTTTCCCAGTGTAGATGATTTGCACTGCTATGTATTTTACTTAACAGGTTGTGGGTGTGTATGTTTTCAGTGTATTAGAGTTTGATTCAATTAGTAATCTGTAATTTTTTTCAAATTTTTTCTGAAGTTTTCTTGATCCTAGTAAATCACTCAGGTGATTATGTCTCTCTGTTTTTTGTTTGTTTTGTTTTTAACCTCATTTGATTAAAATGTACTCGGGATCTTTGAATTAAGTTATCTGTAGATGTGTGCCATAAAGTATTGTATAACTTAAATGTCTAAAGAGAATCGAGATGCATTTTGTTCTGAGTTAATTTTTTAGAAATCACTTAATAATAAACATAGCAACATTTTATGTTGTCTTCATCTTTCAGGCAGTCTTATGACCTAAAACATATGGTCTCTTATAAAAGCATCTGTGGTAAAAATGCTTGTTTCCTTCTTAAATTTCATTGATAACCTCAGTTCATAGTGCACAACTGTGTAGTACTGTAATGGAATTTTTTCTCTCCCTCTTTCTTTTCAGGGACTAGGGAAACTAAATGGCATCTCCCTAATAGCTTGCATGGAAGAGAGTGAAGATGATAATAGGTAAAGAATGTTTTTTAGTTTTCTTTTTTTCTAAGTGGAAGAGCCAGGAGCATGAACCCAGAGAAAGGAACAAGAAAGTGAAAATTGGTAGGTAACAGAAAAAAAGAAAACTGACTTTTTGCTCCTCTACTCACTATAGAGCAACAGCCAAAGCTAGAACTGAAGTGTGGGTTTGAGGTAGGGGAGGAAGTCTTCCAGAGGAGCCTTCAAATACAGGGATATAAATTAATGGGAATTTTATACATCTTTAGGATTAATAGTTCATTGATGGGTCCCTATATTGTATCCTCTTTTTTTGAAAACAACAATATTCTATAATATTATGAAGTATATTTCTAAGTTGTCAGTCTATGAATACCGAAGAGTACTATTTTTGCATTTCCTATTTGGCGCCTTTGAGCTAAGAGAAGTTAAGAAATTCTCCAAAATATACTTGAACTATTCATATCATGAAAATTTGACATAGTTGCAAACCTTTTAAAAATATAAGCCTAAGAAGAGTTGCATATTTTTGGAAGGGGACAAGGTATTGAAAAGAAGCTAGTCACACTCCCTCCGCCCACACTCAAGACCAGCTGAGTTAAAGGAACTCGAGAAACTGATGAGAGATAGCAGCTCTAGATCTGAAGGAGGTACATGAAGTCCAGAGTATGGACTTGATGATAGAAAAAAAAAAAGTTTGCCTTGTGGCACTAAAACTGTCTTGAAGAGTGGGGACAAGGCAATCTTATCCTAATTCTCAAGATAGGGAAAGATAGATTTTATACAGTATATGATAGTGAGTTGGAGCTGTCTTAACCGCTAGTATGCTGCCAGGCTCTATCCTAGACCCTCTTCTCTTTACTCAGTCTATTCTCCTTCTTGGTGATCTAATCAGGTCCCATGGGCTCAATTATGATCTGTCTGTAGATCTACCTACCCAGTTCTATTCTCTTTTCTGAATATCAATGATTTATCAGCAGGCATATATAATTTAAAGAACAGGCTTACCCCCAAAGATGAGAGGGACAGGAGAGGGCCCTCTTTTGCAGAGATAGAGGGATTCACAGGTGTGAAACATTCCATGAAATTTCAGACTTTTTTGGATTTATTGGTTTGTTTTGCTGTGTTTTTTTCTCTCTTTTTCTATTAAAAAAATCTTTGTTTTGCTGTGGTTTTTTTTCTCTTTCTCTTTTTCTATTAAAAAAATCTTTGTTACAGAGATTGGCTCTCTGAAAGACAAAAGGAAAGGATACAGGAGCAAATCTAGGCAATGTAAAAACAAGTTATAAATAAAAATATTTCAAAAAGGCATAGATGGTTCATTTGTCAAATGTGTATTTGACATAAAAATGAGAAAGAAATTTTCTATATTAAGATAATCAGACACTAAAAACAGCTTGACAGATTATAAGGATGAGTGGAAGAAAACAAAATAAAATTTAATAGGGAAGAAATTTGAAGTTTTCCCTTTGTGTTAAAAAAAAAACCCAACAAAACAACAACTATATGAGCATGTATGGAGGGCCATGTAGGGTAAAAAGTTTTCAAAAATCTTCAATGTGGCAGTCAAGAACGCTGATGTAATCTTAGACTGCATTGTTAATAAAAGTATGTTATCCAAAATAAAAGAGATAATAGTCTCACTGTGCTCTGCCCTGGTCAGATCATATCTTGAGTACTGTGTACAGTTTGGCATGCTACATTTTAGAAAGTACATTAACAGAATAAAATGCATTCAAAATTGGTTATGATCAAGAAGATAAAAGGACTAAAAACCACAACATATGATGATCAATAGAAGGAACTAGAATTGTTTAACTTGGGAAAGAGAAAATTTACTGGAAATATGATATCTTTCTTCAAGTATTTGGAAGCTTTTCATCATATGAATGATGAATCCGGCTTGTTCTGCTTGGTTCTGATGAGTAGGTCCAGTGGGTAGAAATTATAAGGAGGCAGATGTTGACTTGACATAAGAAAAAAAAATAATTAGAACTGTTCCCACACAAAATAGACCATTCCAACTGCATTGAATTCCAAATATGGGAGGTCTTCAAGTGGAATAACACTTGCTAAGGATTTTGGATGGTATTCAAGATTTGTAGAGATGTGTATAAATGACTTATGAAGTCTATTTGATCTCTAAGTCTATGGTTACAAGAAGTAAAGGAATAAAGTACAGAACTTTGAGTCAGAAGACTTCGATTCCAGGTCTGGCCCAATGACTTATTAGCTGGATGACCCTGTATAAGTCATTTTATATCATGGAACCTCAATTTCATCATCTGCAAAATGAAGGAGATGATTTTTAAGGTCCCCTCCTTTCTTTTTTACAATACAATATAATACACCAATAAGAAAAAGACAGTTCCTGTGTTCAAGAAGCTTACAGTCTAATAAAAGAAGGCAATACACAAAAGAGAAGTGAAAAGTGAAGGAGTGTTCTCTGAGGTTAGAGAGGGTTGAACCCAATATGAGATTCTTTTAACTCTGATGTTCTGTAATTCTATGAGAACAGAACTCTACTTCAGGGTTTTGTTTTTATGTGTATATTGAGAGAAGTTTAGATGGATCCAGAGGCATATCCTGTTAGTCAAATTGTCAGGGCTGACAGCCACAGATGAGATTACTTGAATTTAGAGACTCATGTCTGAAGTATGTTATAAGGTGTCCTCTGAGCCCAGCAACAGCTGGGTTAGGGGGAAGGGTTGGTTGGAAAGAGAGAGGAGGGAAATAGAATAGTTTCACACGACCACCATTAGGTTGATGTCAATTCCAGGCAAAACTCTAGAATGGGTTATTAGACAGATGGTTTATGAGGAAAGGGAAGTGGTGATCACTAGAAATTGTCATTTTAAACTCTTCTTTTACAGACCATGGGTTCATTAAGAAAAGTCATGGCAAGCTACATTTTCTTTTTTGAGATATTCACTAGAATGGTATTCTCAAATGCTCAAACAGATCTATGATCTCATTAATTTGTATAATCCCTACAACAATGCAGATTGCACCCCTTCATGCCACCATATTGTATGACTCTTGTCTATGTGCTCCCATGAATTTTCCAAAGGGAACTGACCCAGTGTATCTAAGGTCTTCCTTTTTTTCTCTTGACATTGTGAAGATATCATTGGAGCACCTGGGCTCTTACTTGTCATCCCTTAGCCTCGCAACAAGACTAACCTATTTTGTTTTCCTAGCATACATTTACTCAATAGCATCCTTTACTCCTGTTCTTAGTAATTCCTCAGTTGCTCTATGTCCTCATTTGTTTTATGTATCAGCCTGCTCACCCTACCATGTGCCTTTCCCTTTCTCTTTGAGTGATGTTTGTGTGTAGCAAAAACAACTGCTGCAACTGCTGGGCCAAGGGGGCTCTCCTCTTAGGTTCCCCTCCAAGCTCTAAACCCATGCAGACCAACTTCAGGTTTGAGTTCATCGTGACTTCTAATTCAAGAGATTATGCTCCTCTTTGCACTTTCTGGTTCATCATGCTCCCACCAGAGTCCTGGGGAGAACTACTTAAAGTGTAGGTTTGGCTCATGTTTATATTCTCCTCAGAAAAGGACAAGAGTCCAGTCACAGTAGCCTACTTGCTGTTGCTCACACATGTCACTCTACTTTCTTTCTTTCTACTTTTATGTTGGCTTTCCCCTATACTTGGAATACTCCCCCCACTCACCTCTACCTTTTAGTTTCCCTGGCTTCCAAATTCAGCTCAAATCTGACCTACAGAAGACCTTTCCTGGTTTCCCAAGCTGTTAGTGTGTTCACCTGAGATTCCCTATCATCTTGCTCTTTTTATGTCTTTTATGTACCTAGTTCTTTTCATGTTTCTGTTCCCCACTAGAATGTGAGCTCCTTGAGGGCAGAGACTAATTTTATCATTTCTTTGTAAACCCAGTGCTTAGCACTATGTGCCTGGCACATAGTAAGCATTTACTAAGTGTCCTTTGACTAACCTGAGTAGAAAGTAGTAAATATAAAATGTAAATCAGATATAGGACAGCTATTTAATTCCTCTACACACAAAATAAATGAAAATTCAAAATAGTCAAAACCACACATTGACAGAAGAAATTATACTCCATTTGAGTATACTATTCCAGAGTTTGTAGTACTGCTAAGTTAACATTCAAATTTTACCTGAAATCTGCAATATGCAGATGATTCCTTCCACAATCATAGCTTCTGACAAGCCAGGGCAGGAGTTAGGGATCTCTCCTTTCATACTGAAACTTCCTTCTGCCAGTCCCAGAAGCGTCAAATGCTGGAACTCATAACATTGCTTCCAAGGCTGGAGATGGTCGTAACAGGCTAATTATTCAGTCATCTATTCTCAGTCAAGAAACAAAAAACGGAAAAGGCAGACAACAATCAGAATCAACTCACCTGTCTGTAGCTGCCATGTTGCCAGGGTAGGAGAAAGGGCACCATCCTTCCCTCCTCCCTCTCACGAAAAGTCTGGCAAGGGAGAACTACTTCCCAATCAATTGTATTTGTTATACTTACGTCTTATAAAAATTATTGATATTGCTGATAATATCCTTTCTGCCATCCATTACTTAGTTTTCATTATTAATAAACTGTTTTAAAAGTTCAAGATGGAGCTGTTTCTATTATACATCATCTTTCTTGTTATAATTCTTCTGCCTTTATTTTAGTTTCAATCTTTTCTCTAACAGATCAGTGGTTTGATTGTACTCAGCTGATGTACAAATGACTAAATGATAGATAAAATAAATTCTATAGATATGTTATGCATGGATTTCAGCAAAGTATTTAACAAAATCTCCCAAGTTATTTTTGTGTACAAAATGATGTAGATGATATGGCAGCTAGGTGACACAGTACATAGAGGGCTGAGCTTGAAGTCAGCAAGACTCATTGTCATGAGTTCAAATTTGGCCTCAGGCACTTACTAGTTGTGTGACTTTGGACAAGTTATTTAACCTTATTAGCATTAGTTCCCAAATTGTAAATGAGCTAGATATGAAAATGACAAACCACTTTAGTATCTTTGCCCCAAATAGGGTCATGAAGAGTTTATGAAATGATTGAATGACAAATGGAACTGATTTACTTATTGGACCCAAAGAATCCTGACTCATAGTGGGTTGATATAAAATTTGAGGGGTGATCTCAATTGCTAAATTTGCATAGAGCAGAGGAGCGGCTGGGTAAAGTTAAAACAGTTTCTTTTCAACATTTTTATCAAGGACTGAGCTAAAAATATTTGTTAGAGACTATAGCTAAGAGTCATTATCAACTAATTTGGTTTTATTTTGAGGTCAACAGGGAATACTAATGTTACATAGAGATGTCAACCAAAAAAATTAGAGGTTAAAGAGCAGATGGTACCACAAATCAAAACCAGGTTATCCCAAAGATCATTTAACAACAAGCCATGAAATGAGGCTTCAGATTTCAAGTCTCTAAACAGTGCGAAAGTCAATACAATGAGGTCAGTCACTGAAGTTAGTTAGGGCTATCATTCTGAGGACTGAATTCACTAACTACTGATAAACTGTCAGCAATCAGGTAAGTCTAAGAGTAACTCATGCCTCCAATAATGCAAAGCTGCTAAAGTCTTTTACTGATGTCACTGAGCTGTCCTCTGCCAGCCTTACTCCATGCCAAGCATTACACTCCACTATTCTGTGCCAGGCCTTGCTCTCAGCTGCTCTTTGCTAGGCACTGCTCTCATTTATATCTGCTCATCCATCTCCAATTTTATTCAGTGTCACCTAATACCATACACAATATTCACTATTGATGCTACGGTTATAGCTATTTTACCAATTGTTTTAGCTACCTCTATTACCTAGTTGAAGATCCTTTGGTTAGTAAGCTCTTCCCCTGCAGACAAGAGGCCATTGTTCTATGTCTGTTTTGTCAGCCTGCCTCACAGCTTTCTTCCATGCTTCTAAGATGCCATCTACAAAGCTATCTGTGATCCTCCATTTTTTGGAAGGGCTATGCCTGGTAAACCTGTCAGTCAGAGAGAACTATGTATGACTCTCCTCAGCCAAAATTTTCAGCCACTGTTTTTAAAGCTTTGTTCCCCTCAGCCAATCTTCTCAGCTAAGCCTCTGGGCTAAGTGGTTATGAAGTTCCCTTCTCTTCATCCAAGCTGCATCAGAAATTACAGCAGCTAAAGCTGAGTTCAGGTCTGCCCCTTGAACTCTCATTAGCACTCTTGTTAAATGCTTTAGTGAACATCTTTTAACTGCCTTGTCTTCTATTTTCTCCCGAGTATCTTAATTCAACTGTCACCCAACTTGAGGTAAAAATAAAGCAAAACAAAACAAAACTCATTTTAGTTGCCAGGTCTTATCATAACCCTTAACTGAAGTAAATCTCCCTAGTGCTCAATTTCTTCAAATGGAAAAGGGATTTTGAGACACTGTGGTAAGGAAACTGTTTTAACTTCACCCAGAAGCCTCTCTGTTGTATGCAAATAGCAACATTTATGTTAGTTAGGGAATTCTGAAAGTCTATTCTACTTTTCCCAGCAGCATGTCAGAGCCTGGTCTCATTCTCTGACTTTGTTACATAAAGAAGACAAAAAGTATTTATTTGAATCTAAGAGCTAGCCTTATGTAAAACAGAGAAACATTTTCCTAATAGAAACATGAGTACAATAAGGCTGTTCACTCTCACAGTTACTATTTGACATAGTTCTAGAAATGCTAGGTATAGTAATAAAGCAAGAATATGAAAGGAAAGAATTAGCATTATCAAAGAAGTTAAATATTTCTATTTGTATATAAAGTAGTTTTATATATGAAGCCCAAGAAACTCAATATATTCAAAATTAGTTGAGGTAATAGCTTCACATGATTTTTTACCTTCTTAATTTTTCTTGCTTTTTTAAATATGGAAATATGTTTTGCATGACTTCACATGTATAATAAGTATCATATCACTTGCCATCTCAATGGGTGGAGGAGAGGTGGGAAGGAGGGAGAGAGTTTGGAACTCAAATTTTTAAAAAACTGATTAGAAATGTATTTAAAGGTAATAGCTTCAGAAAGAGTTAATGTGACATAAGAAATAAAGAATTTACTTCAGTCAGGACCCCGGGTTCAAGTATTACCTCTAATCTATACTGACTATGTGATCCTGGACAAATCTTTTAACCTCTTAGTGCTCAAGGTAACTGTATGTAAGACTATTAGTTGCAGAATATTTTCTGAACTTTATTAGTGGAGGGAGTTTCCTTATCAGGAGTGCCATACACCACTAAAATTGAAGGTTCAGATTTTTTATTGAAGTTTCAGAAATTATGGGATATAAGATTATCCACCTTCTCCTCAAGGAAACATCAACAAAACACAAACAACAGAAATCAGAAAAAGAGATGGCAAGATAAATTGTTTGTGAATTAACCTATTAAGACTCACAAAGAATCTCTATAAAGATAACTCTAAGATAACTGTCATAGAGACAATGAAGGAATTCATTAATTAAAGAAAAATTTAATGACCAGATAGGTCAAGCTTATACAGAAAAGATGACATTATTTACATTGATCAACTGGTTAAATATAATAACAACCAATATCACCATAAACTAATATGAATTTATAAAAATAAGAGCCATTCACCAATAGGCAAGCGGTCAAAGATCATGAACAGGCAGTTCTAAGAAGAAACAAAAATTATCAATAACTACATTAAAATAGTTTAAGAATTCTAAAATTAGGGCCTTCCAAATAAAAATAACTTAGATATGACCTTATACCTATCATTTTGGCAAAGATAGTAAATGATAAAATGTCCTCAGCAGTTAGCAGGACTACAATGGGAGGGAAGGGGTTCCCAGTTATATCACTGGTGGAATTTGGGAATTGCTTCAATCTTTTTGAAAAGCAAAATGAACCTATATACTGTCTTACAAAATTCTTCAGATCTTTTAATCCAGTGATCTTTCTACCAGGGCTACACCTAAAGGAAGTTGTTGACATGATAAAAAAAAAATCCATACAAAAATAGCAAAGAACTGGAAACAAACTACCCGTCTAATGGCTGAACATTATAGATCATAGATTTAGAACTGGATGGGACCACAGAAGCCAATGAATTTGACCCCCTCACCCCCCTTTTATAGATGAGGAGAGTGAGGCACTAAGAGATTAAGTGATTTGCCCAGAGTCATACAGCTAATAAGTATCTGAAGTGGGATTGGAACCCAGATCTGCCTCCCTCCAAGTCTAGTGGTCTATCCATTACTCCATGCTGCCTCTTAGTATATAAATGTAACTGGATTATTCTACTACATGAAATGATAGCTATGAATGGTAATAACTAAGATTTACATAGTGTTTTAAGGTGAAAGGAGTTCTTTTCAAAGAGATTGAACCAATTCATAACTTCTTCAGCAGGATGATCATGAAACTTTTTTTGACAGCAATACCAGCTGCTGTGACTATTTTATCTCCTTTTAAAGATAAAAGGAAATGAGGCTAGTCTAATGTAAAATGACAGAGACTATAGTGTGCCCAAGTAAAACAATAATAGCAATAGCTACCATTTATATAATGCTTTATAATGGCCAAGTGCTTTATACTTTATTATCTCATTTTATTCTCATAACAACCTGGAGGTAGGTGCTATCATTATCCAAGTTTTACAGACAAGGGGACTGAGGCAGATAGGGGTGAAATGACTTGCACACTGTCACACAGCTAGTAAGTGTATGAACTTAGGTTTTGACCTTGGGCCACTTGGCTAAAAAACAAACTACAACAACTATGATTTAGTTGAAATCCCTGCCTCAACTCTCATTTCCCATCCTCAAAGTCATCATTCTTCCTTTTTCAAGAAGACTCATTTTTTTTTTTTGCTGAAATCCAACTAGTGCCCTCATAGTTGGGGGCGGGGGGTGGACTTCAATCTACATGTGGATGTTCTCTCAAGCATCCTGGATTCTCACTACAGCAAATTCATCAACTCCAGTGATCTACAGCTTTACTCTACCCTCAGAGATAAGTCATATTTTATCTCACCATCACCCATAAAAATGATGTCTCCTTGGTTTTGAACTTGCAAATTCCTCTCTCTAATCATGATTTCCTCTCCTTTAATTTCTCTCTCTTCTTTACTCCCTTAAAATCTACTTGTTCTTTGTCCTCAATACAACTTCCCTCTCCCCTAGTACTTACTCCCAGTGTGTTACCCTTGTTCTGGCTTCACATTCCTTCTTTAACAGTCTTGTCTATAGTTAACCAGTCCAGTTATGCATTGTCCTTTGCCCTTGACTCTCTTGCTCGTGTACCTTACACCCTTCACATACTTCTATTCTTTAAAACTTAGGTCATCCCATATTGAATTTTTGATGGTTTCCCAGCTTTTGAATGTCTGAAGCTGCACCATTGCAGCCTGGGTCTGCTCTAGGTTTATGTGATCTAGTGCAATAGGTGGAAGAGGGAAAAGAGAAGAAAGCTAGATGGAAGCATCAGTCTTGTGCCATTTCCTTTCAAATTAAGAAGACAGAGATTACCTAAACTGAACCCTTCCTGTGTATTCCAGTCATCAGACTACAATAATTTTAAGAAAATAAAATCCAAGAATACATAACTCCCTTTGCTCTAATCTTATACTCACCAGCCAAACTTTTGTTTCTAATTTGTTTTTTTTTTTGACTAAAGGAAACCCACATAGACATTTAATACCAATTTTTACCCCATATGTAGCTCCCATTATGCATGTTATAATCTGCCCATTGTGTGGACTCAGAGGCAGGTGCTATGTGAAGATAGGCAGATTAGTTTGCCTTCAAATTGTTATTCCATTTTTCCTGAGTTTGATTGGTATGAATTAGATCCCCAGACCCTATCTACCACTTTTCAATGGGTGGAAGATATCATATTTCTGACCCTAAAGAGCTAAGGTTCAGACTTTGACATATGGTAAACCCATAAGGCCACTGCCAGAATGCTGGCTTGAATAGTCAGCGTCTTTCACTTCAATACCCCTTAATATAGACGGAAAAGAACTTAGAAATTATATAGTACAAGACCTTCAATTTATAGATGAGGAATATAAAGCATTTCATAATTAGAAAACAATATAGATATTCATCATTCATAGATTCTGGGGCTAGAGGGTATCTTAGAAACAATACACTCCAACCCCATCATGATATAGACAAGAACACTGAGCCCAAGAAGAGTAAAATAACTTGCTTAAGGTCATACATTGGTAGTGACCTGGAATGTTAGAGCTTAGATTTGAATTCCATTCTACTATTTCCAAATCCTACACTCTTTCTGTTAGCATTGTAATTATTCTTCCTCTGGATGCCAGGTTATAAGAGGCTGAGTCAGTTAGTAGTGAGGCAGAGCATGTAACAAATTGTCTCTTTTAACTTCAACCTCAAAGGCCATCTGGAGTATAACTCCATAATTTTATAGATTAAGCAACTGAAACCCAGAGGAATTAAGGAGCAGTATTATTTCTTCACAATTGTTTGTTTAAGGTCTGAATATTAAAAAAGGACACATGGTCCCTTACACCTAATAAGTACTCAAGAAATGTGTTGCTGTTATAAGAAGAAAGGCAGGATGAGATAGGCAAAATGTAGTTGAGATAAGACAAACTCATTTGGGTTCCAGGTAACACTTTCCCCAAATCTTATGTTTGTTAACTTTTGAATACTCTTAAGGGTAATGTCATTGGAGCTTCTCCATCTCAACAGGAACATAAATAATTTTATTTGCCTATAAAGGGGAGAAGTCATTCAATGTAGCTTTTCTCTACCTATGGAAAGGCATAGTGTATTTCTCCTTATAATTTCTTCCTTAACATACTATTTTCACTCTTAAATATGAAAGCATAGATAAATGGAACATGCTAAGACAATACCTCTTTTGCTAATTTAGTTAGAAGACTGAGACCATCCATGGTAAATTCACTCAACTCCTCTCCTCCACATCTGAAAACTTCTACATAACTTTACCCATCTTCAACTCTTTCTCATCTCAGAGGAAGAGGGAGCCTTCCTCCTTGTCATTGCTACCTAGCCATATAGTTCCTTGATTCCATTTACTCCTTCCTCTGTTAGGAACTTGTTCCAACAATCACCTCATGTCTTTCTTTCATTTCCACTCTCTCCTCTAGTGGTTCTTTCCTTTTTGCTAAAACATGTTTTGGTCTTTCCTCTTCTGTGTTGGAGGATAAATTGACTTGCAAGATTCACCCCCAAGAATATGTACTTTCTGGTTCTTATGGACCATGTGGGAGTTTTCTGGACCTTCCTGTGACCATGTGTTGATGTATTAGTAAAAGGATTTTGTATTTTGGTGGCAAAACCCATGTGGTCCTTTGGTTCCCACACCATACCATGATAACAGCAGAGGTGTTGGTGTGCTTTATCAGTTTAAAGAAGAAATAGCTTCTGACTGAAGCTCATTTCTTTTGACTCTCCAAGTGGCCTTATGTAACTTTGAGAATTTCTGGGAGGAGTAAGGAAGGGCTGGTGTATCTTCACTCCAGCATACTTGTTCCTGAACCACTAGCTTTTTTTTGTTTTTGTTTTTATTTTTATGTTTGTCTTTTCCTGATCTTAGCTAAATGATCCTGAGATGAATATTTCCTGGCTTAGATGCAACCTAAGAGTTTGAGGTCCCATTGAATTGGAGCTGAGTGGCAGCAGGAAGGAATCTTCAACAGCTACTATAGCCATTGTCAAGAGCATTGGTCGAAGGCTAGGAATGAGAAACTTGCAGCCTCAAGGCACATGTGGCCCTCTAGGTCCTCATGTGCAGCCCTTTGACTGAATTTAAACATCACATGAAAGACTTGAGGACCTAGAGGGCCACATGTGGCCTCCAGGCCTCGGGTTCCCCACCCCTGGTTCAAGCCCAGGCTTTTAAAATAAATGTATATAATAGGAGTTGTTTAGACAATGCAGAATCAAGGTGAAATGGGAGTGGTGGCACTGGACTTATGATTTTATTACTGTGGGGAGCTCCTGGAGGAGGGAGTTAACTGTTGTGAGTCAGTACCTTCTCTGTAACATAGCCTTAGAGAGTTGTTTAGAGCACTGAGAGGTTAAGTTTACCCAAGATTATACAGGTATCATGTGTCTGAATCAGGACTTGTACTCAGATTGCCTTGGTTACAAGGCCAACTTTCTATGCACTACACCGCATTACCTTTAGTGAGGCAGCATAGTGATTGTAAAAGGAGCACTACCTTTGCATCAGAGAAATTGTGCTCAACTTCCGTCTCCTACTTGCTATCTGTATGATTTTAGGTAAGTCATTTAATTTCTGAGAGCTTGTTTCCATTTATAAAAATGAAGCGGTTGATCTGGATGATCACTGAAGTTCCTTCTAACTCTAGAACTGAAATGGAAAATGTTTTACGCTTTAATGAATTTTAAGTATCAGCCTCCCAGAAAATTTTAACAGCAATTGTAAGTTATTATCCTATCTTTAATTCATTCTGTTAATGTGTGCTGAGAATGTTTTATGTTTAGTATTTCTTTGGTACGTACGAAAAAAATTACCTATCCCATACCTAATTCATGTCATGCCCTGAAGAGGAGGCAACTCTAGATATAAGCCACAACCGAAGTGAATTTTCCATGGAGCATCAGGATATGGAGTTAAAGACATAAAATATGAGAGAGGAAGGCAGATTTTTCTCATTAGAGTCCAAGCTCCCTCAGGTCCAAACAATATTCTTGGGTCCACAGCTTAGGGGAGGGCCCTTGTAAGTGGTACCCAGATGCCTTAGAAGGAAGGAAACAACCATATATTAAGAAATAAGCAAAGCAGCCCTACAAGTGGCAGTATTCTTCAGATCACTGAGCCTGCTTTCAGCCCAGGACTTGTAAGTATCATCTGGGGAAACACCTCCTGAGATGGGGCTAGTTATGCTAACCAACTGCCACACACAGATCAGGCTAGCTGAAACATTGAGGCACCCTAATGGAGAGACAGGAGGTAGCCTGGTCCAGACAAGTAAACCACCACCAACACCTTGACCAGCAATCTCCCTTTAGATCCTGGTGGAGACAGCTCAGGACCCTGAACCTGAAAGCCTTTGGAGTAGCGAAGCTTCCATCCTACTTCCTTCGGCCATCAACTTGGGAAACAATCCCTATGGAGATGTTCAGCCTACAGGGACCACCACAATGTTTTGTGGTAAAAGGAAGGCTTGACATTGCACATTCATTTGTTTTTCAGTAGTTATCAGGTTCTGCATTGATTCTCGGGTTCTTTTACCTTTCATTTTAGTTCTCCTCTTTATAAAATAGCTTTTCCAAGTTGGTCAGAGTTGAAATTTTCTTGAGGATATTACTACATTCTCCTTCCAAGTCGTTCAGTGACCCTTGTTGACCCACTCGCTGTCGTGGCTCATTTCCAGTGCTCCTGCCTCTGCAGCTCTAATTGGGGAACCCCACTGTTTCCCCCTTGCTTTATAGTCATTGATCCACTCTATCCTCACAAGGTGATTTGCCTTGCTTCTAGTCACCAGGACATCACTCCTAGCATAAAAATGTTTAAAATTAGTATTGTCTAGAACACCAGTGTTGCACAGAACACTTTGGGCAACACTAACAATATGTTTTTACAGTTGTCTACTGTCTCAAGCCAAAATCTTACAATGTAAACAGAGACTCCTCTTTCATTCAATGGTTGATGAAAGGAGGTTTCATGGCCCTAACATGGAAAAGACACTTAACAGGAATATATAGTGACAGTTGAGGAGTCAAGTAGAATCAGTACCCCTGGAAGCAATTACGATGCAAGGCAGGTGTGTGGTGACTTGTATGGTCTCAGCACATCTACAAGTCTGAAGGGCCTTGATTCCTTGAGGGTGGGCCTTTTAATGCCCTTAATTGACCACTAAGGCACAACAATCTGACCAGAGGTTATTAGAAATCTAATTCAGATGGCAGTGGGAACTCTGAGAAATAGGGAATCTGTCACACTTGGTTTCCTCACTTCTGGTCCCTTCCCTCTCTAATCCATCTCCCACACAGCTACCAAATTAATATTCCTAAAACATAAGACTGACCAGGTTACTTCCCTACTCAGAATCTTTAGTGACTCTTGGTTGTCTCTAGGATGAATACTAATACTTTTAGCCTGTCATTTAAAGTTGCCCACTACCTAGCTTCCACCTACCCTTCCTGATTTATTTTGTATTATTTCTTTTTACAATCTCTTCACTCTAGCGAAGATCCAGGTCTTCCTGACTTTAAGCCCAGTAAATATAAAATTAGGTATGAAGTCAGGGAGACCTGATTTCAAATTCAGCCTCAGACACTTATTTGCTAAGAGACAAGTCACAACTTCTGCTTGCCTCAGTTTCCTCATCTGTGAAATGGGGATAATACCAATTTTGTTGTGAGGATCAAATGTGATATTTGTAAAGTGCTTAGCACAGAGACTGCTCATGCTAGGGGCCATCTACATGCGAGTTACTATTACTGTTAAGTGGAACTGCTTGCTGTTCCTAGAACTGAACCTTCTACCTTCTGCTTCCATACCTGGAATGGACTGATTCCCTGCTTTTCTCTGCCCTTTGGAATCCTTATTTTTCTTCAGTGTTCAACTTAGATTAACCTCTTTTAAGAGGAAACTTTTCCTGATCCCCTCTCCTCCCTATCTACTACTCTCCTCCACTAGTTAGTGCTTTATTTCCTCAAATTGTGTATCTGTGTACATATTGCATCTTTTCATTAGAATGTTAGCTCTTTCAGGTCTGGGGCTACATTTCTTTTTTCTTTTATCTTTGTGTGCCTAGAACCAAATTTTGAATATAGTAAGTCCATAATAAATGGTTGTTGAATTGAATTTCTTTGCTCTTCTACCTCTTAATAATGCTATTCTTTAGTGTAATACACCACTCTACACGTTTCTTTCAAATTTCATCCCATTTTATCAGGCTTTTGTTAGATCACCTTGAGTTTTATCTGTGTCATCCCCACCAACACACTCATCTGCACCATGCATTTTTAGGAGAACCTAAGTGCTAAGGGCATTTACACATTTTCCATGGCCCATGTCATTTAAATTTGTTTGCAAGTCTACTTTCACCTCTGCTTGAGATTTGGAAATTTGCTATTATGTCTTTGTATTAATTTAAAATAATTGAACTTTGCTTAATAACAAATTGATCCTTAGTAACAAAAAGCTCAAATGCACATAAAATCAATATACAGGGGGTGGGGGTAGGGGGGTGGGGGGTGGGTGGGGGAGAGGAGAGAAAAAGTTTTTCAACATTAGAAAACACCAACATCCTCTTCTTATTCCTGGATTTTCAAAGACCAAATCAGATTCTTCTAATTCCCTTGGTTGTAACATATCTGCCTTAAATCTGTTGGTCTGATAGCTTAGTACTTTTCCCATTTCCAGCTCAGATAAGGAAGTTCTAAAGTCAGGAAACCCTTAAATAATTAAAATCTCCAAATCACTAGTACCCAACATAGAAAGATAACTAGATATGAACATTACAGGGATAGATAAGACAGTTGATAGATTCGGAGGGGACTGAAGGGAAATGAGGGAATCAAGCACAAGGGTAGTTTATCCTTCAGATATTGTGATTACAATTTTCTTAATTAACAGGATTGCCACCTACAAAGTCAGATTGTGACTCATTTAAATGTACCCTTGCTGAAAATCTACCCATCAGGTATAGCTGATATTTGGACTAAACAACACTGCTCATAATGATAGCCAGCATTTCCACAGCACTTTGAGATTTGTAAAGCACTTTACATATTATGTCATGTAATCCTCTAAAGCGAGAGTTCTTTTTTGTGTGTTATGGACCCCGTGGCAGTCTAGTGAAGCCTATGGACTCCATCAGAATAATGTTTTCTAACACAGAAAAAAAACCTCACAGAATTAAGAAGGAAGCCAATTATATTGAAATACAGTTATCTAAATATTTTTAAAAGTTGCCAGGTAAGAACATTTTAGTCTAAAGGGAAGGTTAAGACAATCTCATTCAGCAGAAACCTCTATTAGCAATTCTATTTGAATAGGAGAATGTTTAGTTTACCCTAGGATTGTGAATCTCAACTGTTGGTTGATGAGCTGGAGCTGGAGCTCTGTTTAGTTGAGTTTATCTAACTTGGTCTTACCCTGCTTTCTTTTAAAAAAAAATATTTTATTTTCTCCCTAATTGCATGTAAAAACAAATTTTAACCTTTTTTTTTTTTTTTTGGTAAATTTTGAGTTCCAAATTCTATTCCTCCCTCCCTCCCTTTTCCCTTACCTGAAATGGTAAGCAATATGGGTTATACGTGAAATCATATAAAACATAAAACATATTTCCATATTAGTCATTTTGTGGAAGAAGATTTGATCTCAGAGATAGACAGACAGACAGACACACACACACACAGAGAAGAGAGAGAGAGAGAGAGAGAGAAAGAAATGGTATGCTTCAGTCCATATTCAGACTCCATCAGTGCCTTCTTTAGGATGGACAGAATTTTTCATTATAAGTCCTTTGGGATTGTCTTGGATCATTGTATTGCTGAGAATAA
Source organism: Potorous gilbertii (assembly GCA_028658325.1). Taxonomy (NCBI): domain Eukaryota; kingdom Metazoa; phylum Chordata; class Mammalia; order Diprotodontia; family Potoroidae; genus Potorous; species Potorous gilbertii. The sequence goes on along the minus strand of CM053772.1, from coordinate 206,251,593 downwards.
CTAAATCATTCACAATTGTTCATGGTACAATATTGCTGTTACTATGTACAATGTTCTCCCGGTTCTGCTCACTTTACTTGGCATCAGTTTTCATGTAAGTTCACGTTTTTCTGAAAACCATCCTGCTCATCATTTCTTATAGCACAATAATATTCCATCACAATTATATACCACAACATATTCAACTTGATGGACATCCCCTCAATTTCCAATTCTTAGTCCCCACAGAAAGAGCTGCAATAAATATCCTCATACAAATAGATCTTTTTTCCTTTTAAAATAATCTCTTTGGAATACAGACCTAATAGTGGTATTGCTAGATTTCAAAGGGTATGCACAGTTTTATAACCCTTTGGGCATAGTTCCAAACTGATCTCCAGAATAGCTGAATCAGTTCACAACTGTATCAATAATTCATTAGTGTGCCAGTTTTCCCACATTCCCTCCAACATTTATAATTTTCCTTTTCTATCATATTAGTCAATATGATAAGTATGAAGCAGTATCTCAGAATTGTTTTAATTTGCATTTCTCTAGTTAAAAATGATTTAGATAATTTTTTCACATGACTAAAGATAGCTTTGATTTCTTCATCTGAAAATGGCCTGTTCATATCCTTTGACCATTTTTCAATTGGGGAATGACTTGTATTTGTTTAAATTTGACTCATTTCTCTATATATTTGAGAAATGAGGCCTTTATCGAGATACTTGCTGTAAATTTCCTTCCTCCCCAGTTTTCTGCTTTTCTTCTAATTTTGGTTTCGTTGCTTTTGTTTGTGCAAAAACCATTTTTAATTTAATAGAATCAAAATTATCTATTTTATATTTCATAGTGCTCTTTGTCCGTTGTTTTGTCCTAAATTCTTTCCTTCTCCATACATCTGACAGGTAAACTATTCTATGCTTCTTAATTTGCTTATATCTAAATTTATATCTAAATCATATACCCATTTTGACCTTATCTTGGTATATGGCATGAGACATTCATCTACATCTAGTTTCTGCCAAACTTTTCTTCAGTCTTCCCAGAAATTTTTTCAAATAGTGATTTTTTTTTTGTCCTAAAAGCTTAGATCTTTTGATTTGTCAAACACTAAATTACCATGGTCATTTACTACAATATATTGTGTACCTAATCTATCCCACTGATCCACCACTCTATTTTCAAGGTAGTGCAAGATTTTTTACCATTTATAATGTGTGTGTATGTTCGTCCTTCGTTGCCAAAGAAGATCATGCCATCAGAGAAATGATGACATGACTTGAACTTGACTTTGTTTTGAGTGATGGAGGGTTGTGCAGGTCACCAGCCTCACTTCTCCTCCAGAGTCACTTGAATCCAGTGATCAGATATTCATCAGGATAACTGGAGATGACCCAGGATGAGGCAACAGGGGTTAAGTGACTTGCCCAAGGTCACACAGCTAGTGGATGTCAAGTGTCTGAGGCAAGATTTGAACTCAGGTCCTCCTGACTCCTTCACTGATACTCTATCCACTGCACCACCTAGCTACCCTACCACTTTATGATATAGTTTGATGTACAGCAAGTCCACCTTCCTTTACTTTTTTTACATTGATTCCCTTGACATAAGTGATCTTTTGTTCTTCCAGATGAATTTTGTTATTATTTTTTCTGACTCTATAAAACAATTTTTTTTGGTTTCTTGCTTTCTAAGTTGTTTGTATATATATGAATAACTCTCATGCTGTCCAGGAAGCATTTAGCTTGCTTTTATAATCTCCCAAGAAAAGATCTCATGGGGACCAAGAAGCATTCTGTAGATATTATGATTTTTTTTCTAAGACTCTTCTTAAAAATATATTCCTGTTATAAGGGAGAAAAAAAGAAATACATACTGAAGATATATTTACAACCCACATAATCTTGCATTTCAACTTATATTACATTAGCAGACCTTTTTCTTTGCCTCCACATTTACAAGCTTTTTTTTTGTTGTAAATCTTGTGACTAATATTCTCAAGTCAGGAAGAAAAATGTTCTAACTTGAAAGTACAACTAAAAGCATGCATGGTAAAAAGCATGACAAAGTCTTCATTACATTAAGCAGACATTCCTTCTGGATACTTTCTTCTCCCTTGGCTTCTGAGAAAACCCACTTTCCTGGTTTTTCTCCTGCCTTTCAAACTGTTGTTTCTCTATACCCTTCCCTAGTTTCTCATCCTTTTCTTTAACTCTTTATATGGATGTCCTACTAGAGTTCGTAATCTTCTTTGTGTCATGGAAGTCTATGGACCCCCTTCTCAGAAAAATGTTTTTAAATGCATAAAATAAAATTCACAAGATTATAGAGGAAACCAATTATATGGAAAATATTATCTATCTCTCTCTATATATCTATTCATCCTAGTATTTGCACCTTCCAAACCTTTCTCCTAGTATTGATTCTTGACCCCTTCTACTCCCATGAGATCAACCATGACTTCTATTCAGATAATTCCCACATCTGTATATCCTGTCTTGAACTCTTTGCGGAGCTCCTGACCCACATTTCCAATGTCTTTCAGGATATCTCCAAGTACATACCTTACCAGAACTTCAAATCAAATTAATCTAAAATGAAGCAGATTTTTCTTTTTTAAAAAATTATTTATTTACTATTTTATTTTTCCCTAATGACATTAAAAACAATTTTTAACATCCGTTTTTAAATTCTGACTTCCAAATTCTCTCCCTTCCTTCAAGACCTGTCTCTCAGTGAGAAAGCAAGTGATTTGATCTAGGTTATACACATGTAGTCATACAAAACACATTTTCATATTAATTATGTTATAAAAGAAAACTGATTTAAAAAATGAGAAAAATTTAAAAAGTTTAAAAAGTATGCTTTGCTCTGTATTCAGACTCCATTAGTTCTTTCTCTGGGGATGGATAGCAGCACATTCTCTTATGCAAACTTCTTCTTTCTTCTGAATTTGCTATTCCTGCTAGTGATCCTTCTTATATTCTGATGCTAAAAATCTTGGTATTCTATTTTATTCATCTCCTTTTATTCTTCTCCCTCCTATATCCAATCAGCTACGAAGTACTATCAATTCTACCTTTGTAATAATTCTTTCTTTTTTCCTTTCTTCTCTATTACTACCATCTTTGTATGGGTTCTCATACCTACTTTTACTACTGTAATCATCTCCTATCAAGTCTTCTTGCCTTCACCTGTTCTTTTCTCCAATTTAGTCTTCACATCACTCCTAGAATTATGTTTCTTGTACATGGACATAGGCACACTTTTGCTTAAAATCCTTCAATGGCTCCCTGTAGCCTGTTAAAAAAAATTCAATTTCTTTTAACTTGCTATTCAAAGCTCTCCACAAATTGCTGTAACTTTATCTTTCTAGGCTTATCTCATATTAATCCCTTCCTTGTACTCTATATTAATAGACTCCCTGTCTTGCCTAGCTGCCTTTGTTCATGTGGTTCCCAATACCTGGAATGATCTTCCTCTCCTTTGTTTCTGTTAAATGCTTATTTATCTTTTAAATTTCAACTCAAATTCCACCAATTCAAAACCCAAACACGAGGCTTTTCTTGATCTATTCAGAAGGCATGATTACTATTGGGATTTATCTCTCCACACTCTCTTGCCTAGTGACCTCATCAGCTCTCAGGGGTTTAATTAACATCTCTAGGCAGATGCTCCAAAGATCTACATATCTAGCTCTAGTCTCTTTCCTAGCACAGAGGAGAGCTTTCTACTACCAAATGCCTACTGGATATTTCAAACCTGGAGTCCTAAATGCAGCAGTTTTAAAACTCTATTATCTTGCATCCCAAACTCACTCATTTTACACAAATTTCCTTATTTCTGCTAAAAGTTTTACCATTCTTCCAGACTACTGAGCTCATAATTCAATAAGCATTTATTAACTACTTACTATATACCATATACTAGGGACTAACCTAAGTGCTGGGGAATACAAAGAAAGGTTAAAAACAATCCCTACTCTCCTCTACTCTCAAGGAGCTCACAGTCTAATGAGAGAGACAACATGCAAAAAAAAAAAAAGAAAAAGAAAAAACCCAACTATGTACAAACAACATATGAACAAGACAAATCATAGTTAATCTTAGAGGGAAGGCACTAACATTATGGTGGAATCAGAAGAAGACTTCTTGCAGAGGGTGGGATTGTAGCTAAGACCCAATGGAAGTCAGGAGTCAAGAGGAGATAGGAGATGGTTTCCACTCTCATTGTACTTACAGTTTCCACATCCTATGTTGTCATGGAACCATACTGCCCACATAATTCTTGTTCCATCTAACTTATTTCTGTTCACACTTCCATATAGATAAAATTTTATATTTACAAATAGCACATGAATGAAGGGAAAGCATTTATTAAACACTATTTGCTAAGTATTATGCTGGGTCCTGGGCTGGGGCAGGGGAGGACTTTGATTGTGGTGTGGTATTATTGTTCTTAGCTCTCAAAGGAGACCATGACATCTGAAAGATGATGCCATGATTTGCAAGTGAATTGGATTTAAGTGAGGGAGAGCTGTGTAAAGTCATCAGCCTCACTGTCATCTCTGGAGCCATCTGGGTCCAGTGGCCAGGTAGAGATTAGGACAACTGGAGGAGGACAAGTAGGCCCTAGGCATATAGATATAAAAGACACACATTCCCTGCCCTCAAAGAGCTTTCAATGTAATGGAAGAGACCACATATGTAGGGGAGTGGTGGCTAAGGAAGGCAGTTATAATCTGGAAAGTGGCAAAGCTAGTGTATGGAGTAATAGTCTATGATCTTTCCAGAGGTAATGATAGTGTTGATTTGATTATGGGGGTGGAGGCGTGAAGGGGAGAAGTGAAGATGAGAATCTGCGATTTCAGGTAGAGCAGATCCAAGTGGCTTAGCTCCCCCAAGGCATGGTCTCTGGTGGTCCAAGAGAGGGTGGAACAACAGTGTTAGCAGAGGAAAAATGGAAGATCCATTAAAGAAGAAGGTGAAGACAGACACACCTGCACACATATCCAAAAGCTGAATGTCTCAGGGTGGGGAATAATCCTAATATATTACTAGATTAAGGTGAGGTACTGGATAGGGCCCAGTGTCTGTCACTCTGCCATTATAGTTTCATTCTTTTAGATCTCGACAGCTCTTTAGCATTCCCTTCTATAAGGCAAGTCATCCTTAGGACTTTTTAAGTTGTCAGCTAATGCCTTAGTTGACAGTCATGTGTGATCATGATCTTTCTGAACTATGAATGGGGACATTCAGTAAGGGAAACTGGGTGGGAAGGAATTTAGAAGGCATTGGAAACAAACTTTGCCTCTTTATAATTTTGCCTAGTCATCCCAAAAAACCGTAGAAGGGTAACAAACAATATAGGGTGGTATTGGAATATGTCAGGGGAGAGAGATGGGGAAAGTAATTTGTGGCATAATATATGGAAATGTCACTAGTGGAATAAGCTTCCACTGAAGGCTCTGAGAAATCACACTGACCAAAAAATATTCTCCTATCTGCCTAAAATTTCACCAACTCACCCCTGTCAGAACTCTTTTCCACTCCCCCAAGCAGCAACCTCAAAGGTCTTCTCTACCATTGTTGAACTGTCCACAATTTGGATGAAGGGAAGGGTCCAAGGGACTTTTCTCATCTCTGGGCTTGAGAAATATCCATTATCAGCTTCGAAGATTATATGAAGTGTGCTGCTATGCACTGTAATAGAATTCATCATTAGAAAATCTTTGCTGTCTAAATTTAGCATCCCCTAATCCCATTTTGCCTACTGTAGTTACATGACCTTGTTTGCTCAGTTGGTTACAGTGGAGCTCTCATGTGACCAAGGTCATGGGCTTGATCTTTCAGTGTCTTGGGTTCCCCGTCAGAACCTGCAATCCTTACCCTTGCCAGCTGTCTTGTGAATGCATGCCATTAGTTACAAGAAGGACCAGGTGATGAAGTGTGTGGATGGATTGGTGTAATCCCATCCTCCTTTAGGTATATCCAGGGTCAGTCCAAGGCAGAACTGTGATGTCAGTCAGTCAATCAATAAACATTTATTAAGTGCCTCCTATGGACCAGGAACAGTACTCTCATTGCTGTTCTACCAACGACCCCTTCCTCAGACATCTAAGACTACCCCATCAACCTAGCTAACCATGACCTGACCATGTAGCACTGAACCTAGTCCAGGATAATGCCAATTTATACCCCTCCCCTGCCCTATCTTAAAGCTTCCCAAGTGGGAGCCAATGTATTTGTTTTGTTTGTGGTGGTCCAGACATAGGACTTATGATTTCATCAGCTTAGACAAATCCCACTGTGGAAACTATTCATGGAAGCAAATCAGCAGCATGGTACAAGGGCAAGAGCACTGGTTTAGGAGTCGGAGGACCTTGGTTCAAATCACACTACTGATATTTACCTTACCTTGGGAAATCACAGTCTTCTGGACCTCAGTTCCCTCATTTGTAAGATGAGAGATTGTGCTAGGTGGTCTCTGTGTTCCCATCCAATTCTATATGAGCAACTTTTAGTCTTAGAGAGTTACCAGGGGTCATGGAGAGATTAATTTGGTGACTTGCTCTTCATCAAATAGTCAGAAGTACGACTTGTACCCAAGTCCTTCTGACTCCAACTCTAGCTTTTTATCCATTGTCACATCATCTCTAATCTATTACCAAATAACATAATGCCTGAAAGCATTTTAAAAATACATCTCTTTAAGAAGGTCAGTAAAGAATGACCTAATGGTGAAATTTTAGGCAGATAGGAGAAATATTGTTTGGTCAGTGTGATTTCTCAGAGCCTTCAGTGGAAGCTTATTCCACTAGTGACATTTCCATATATTATGCCACAAATTACTTTCCCCATCTCTCTCCCCTGACATATACCAATACCACCCTATATTGTTTGTTACCCTTCTACAGTTTTTTGGGTAGTGAGCTGTGCTGTTATGGGGAAGGAAGCCCAGAGGTAAGAATTAGAATACCCACATTCTGGGCTTGGATCTCTGCCATGTAACTTTGGGTAAAGAACTTAACCTCTGTGGGCTCAAACTTAGAATGTAGTTGAGAGAACAATGGATTTAGAATGAGGCAACATGGGTTCAAACCCCACCTTTTTATTTGCTACCTACCTGTGTGACCTTCAGGAGGTAGTTTCACTTTCCTAGAAGGCTTTTGAATTAGATGTTCTGAAGTTCCCCTTGAATTTTAATGGATCAAATGTGATAATGGATGTAAAAGCACTTTGTAAAGTACTATAAAATGTAATGTATATTGCCCAGTATTATAATTTATTTCTGGGTGTCTTTCTCCCATTCAATAGTTCTGCCTTGGGGGATTTATTTCACAGATACAATCCACTTTTCCAAGCTAAGTTTCATTTTGCTATTTTCTTTCCATTCCAAGCCCTTTCCTTGTCCCTTTTTCTGGTGCATGCAGTAAATCCTAATTTAGTATCGCCTGTGATTATAATTAATGTGCTGTTTACTTTCTCTTCCAGATCATTAATGAAGATGTTAAATTAGACCAGAATGAAAACTGATCCCTGTGGCACCCTTCTAGACACCGCCAAACAACGGGACGCATTGCCATTTGCTGTATCATTACCCTTTGTTTCTCTTGTGTGTTTAATTCCTTGCTTTGGTAAAGAGTCAAAAATTGCTTGACATCTCCACCACTTCAGAGATGCTGCTATAGAGAAGAGCCATTAAAAACCTGCCAGATTCTAAACAAATCCTTTTGTATTTTGAATTAAATATGGATTATGAATAGAGAATTGTTGGGAATTGTTCTATTGCTTATTATCTTAGCTGCCTTTGTTTTCTATTGACTTTTCTGCAGCTGTTCTGTCTTTGCTGGAACAAATGAAGTTAGATATTTGCTGCATTAGAGGATGTTGCTTGCACCAGCTTAACTAGGAACAGCGAAGGAACTCTGATCCTATACATGAAAGCACATATTTGTAATATAATGGACTGGGTAGTCATTGATCTACAAGAGGAATTCTATCTTCTCAGTGACTAATAGAAATATTGTCTTCTAACACAGAGTTAAAGTAAAGAACCCTTGGATATAGTGGAAGGAATTACAAAAGGAACTACAGAATAAGGTTTTTTAATCTGGGGTCCTTGGACTTACTTTTAAAAATTATTTTTGTAACTATTTCAACATAATTGGCTTCTTTTGTGATCCTGTGTATTGACTGTATTTTGTGTGTAAAAGGGGTCTGACGTAGGAACAGACTTTAATGATGAAAGCTGATGAAAGCTCACCCTTGGAGGATGCCGGGAAGCATCATGATGATGTTTAAGGATAGTGTCTTAGAGAGATGGTGGGGTCCCCATAAACATTCCATAACTGGTTCTGGTTGGCTAACCACATGATGAAGAGTAGACTTTTTGATTGGCTGCAGGGAACTTGGAGAGTCTGAAAAGTAATTTCTCTGTCTGTGCCTTTCTTTCCCTCATTTCTGAACTTCAGAGTAGTCCTCAGTATCAGAAACCTAATGGTCATACCTTGAATGTGGAAGAGCCTTCTGGGTTTAGATCCCAATTTTGACACTTAAGTAGCTGGCATTTAACCCTTCTGATCATCAGTCAATTCTCCTAAACTAAATTATAGATGAATGTGATAGAAATACAGAAGAAAAAAAAGAATCAAGAATAAGTTTCCACTAACACTTTGAAAAAAAAACACTCAACATATACATACATGCATGCACTATATAAGTATACACACACACATATATAATTTTTAAAGGTTTACAAAGTGCTTTCCTCAGAACGATCTTGTGAGGTAATGAATGCAAAGCTTCTCTCCTTTTTACAGAGGAGGAAATAGACTTAGGGAGCTTAAGTGACTTCCTAAGGGTAAAAACAGTTCATACATGTCTAAGTGAAAAGTTAAACTTAGGTCTTCTGACACTGCCTAATAGTCTTTCTATCACATCACATCTGTTTCTGTAGGGGAGGGAAAGGAAAGAAGTAGTGACAAAAGGGGAAAAAAGAGGAGAGGAAGAAGAACAGTGAAAGAAGAGAGAGAAGAGCTATATAGTCTATGGTTCATAAACAGTTCTATTTCCCCTTTTTTGTTTTGTCTTGGAGGTTCTTGGTTTTCATCCCTTCTCATAGTAACATTGACATTAAATATCCAATCTTTTCTGCCCCACAGCAACTTGAGTAATATACCACAGCCAAGGTTGGCTGCATCTGCTTCTCTTATATGATCCCTTCCTCTTCACACATTTCCAGTTAAGATTTTTTACAATCTACATTACTATTGGGATTTTAAAAGTGATTTATTTTTGCTACATAATCCAGACCTTTGATTCTGGGTGCTTTGTTGACATAGTCGTTAGGGATAAAAGGAGTTCAGGGGATTGTGGAAATCTGACTTTCTATAAATCACTAATTTTATTGTAGTAAATAGAGGTCACCTGCTGGAACTTCAAAAAATCTCCATTTAAAAATGGTATAAAGCTATCAGTGTCAGTCAAATGAAAAAATAGGACAAAGGGAGTAGGAGAAAAGCTATTATTTTCTAATTTTATTCAAGGCTGTGCCAAGGTTGTGACCAAAGGATGGCTAAGGCCATGGGATAACAGCAGTGATGGCGTTAGACTTGACCTAGGGGTGGACTTTCAGAATGAGCGCAAGGATTTATTCTGAACTGTCCTTGCTCAATAGGGCACATTTTAAAGTGCTTGCTGTACCACCGCCTTCTGTCCCCTCCAAGGATCAAGAATGAGGTTAGGGAGATGAGGGAGATGGAGCCTGAGGAATACAGTCCTACTGTAGAGTGCTTACAAATACCTATGTTCTGGATACAAAGTTTAAGCAGATGTGCCCAAAGCTGTTTGTCTCCACTCCTTTCACAGTCAGCTTGGTGTGCTTAAAGGAAGGTCTTTTCCTGCTCAAATGACTTTTTATAGGCTACTAAGTAGCTATGTGGCTTGGTTACTGTTATTACTGTTCATTTGCATCTGACTCTTCTTAATCTCATTTTGGTTTCCTTGACAAAGGCACTAGAGTGGTTTGCCATTTTCTTCTCCGGCTCATTTTACAGATGGGGAAACTGAGGCAAACAGTGACTCGCCCAGGGTCATACAGCTAGTAAAGATTTGACATTTGAAAGCAAACTAATTCTTAAGGTGGTCAGATGAATTCATATGCCCTCATTTATCTTCTATACATTGCACCAAAGCAGCTTCCTGGTTCTCCTCTGTTACTTGGTCATCATACCTCATCAGCTGTATCATCACATTATCAAGGTATTACCAATGTTTGGTTTCTTACAGGCTAAATGTCAGGCTGTTTAAAAATCATGTCCCTGGGCATATGCATGACAAGCCATCTTGAAACATACCATTATACATCATTGCAAATATACTACATAAACAAACCTTATATTGCTCTCATTGCTGCATTAAGAGTGTTTTCCAATTTCAACTTATTCATTACTTACGTTGTTATTTTATCTGGTGAATTTTTGAAGGAACTGGTTGTCAATGCTAGTCAGTAGTTCAGTAGAATTTCTGTAAGAAAGTAGCTGGCATACCAGTAGTAGAAGAGAAGAAAGTCACATTTGAAATGAGCTTTTCCTTATAAAGTTTAATTTATAGATAAACATTGTTTAAAATTAAGCAGTATAGGCAACTGAACTTTAAATAAATTAGTCACTTAATACAACACTTGTCATTGGACAGAACAGTAAAATATATCTACTAGATATTTGTTTTCCTCAATTGGTTGGCTGGCTAAAAATTTAGAAAATGAATTTCTATTTCTCAGCAAAAGAGTAACATTCTCCTACTATTTCTCATAATCTATTGATGTAAGTATTTTTACCATATTCTTGTTTTAAATAAAAATTCAGAAGCAAACCCAATACAGAATAAAATTGAAGAATATACACAGTATTAAGCTAGTTAATTACCAATCTTTTGTTCAAATAAAAAGTCCAATATAGAAATTAAGTTTGCGTATTATTATATTATACTAAACATCTTCCAAGTTATAGTTTATTCCACTAAAATGTTATTTATGCTCAACACAATTTATAAAATTCAGGAATTTAATGTAAATTCTTGTAGATAATAGTAACCATAAGAAGTCTTCTTGTATTGCTTCTTTTAATTCTTGTAGAATGTCCCAAATAAAATACTTAAGAGTTTTATAATTTGATAAATATTTAGAGTTCTCATAATTATACATAAAATGGAATTTCATATTTTATAATTATAATTATATAATGTAAATTTAAATTTGGAACTTTGGGGGCAAAAGTTATTGTCATTGGAAGCATCTAATAAATAAATCTAAAAAGAATGTCATGAACAATCCATTAAATTACCATGGGGATTTGTAATACATTTGTTGTTGTTGTTGAAAGGGCTTTGAGGAACCCAAAAGTGTTGGAAGCCACTGGTTTAGTAGAAAGGATTAGATTTGGAATCAATGAATCTGGGTTTAAATTCCAGGACTGCCGCTCATTATCTGTGTACTATTGGGCAAGTCACTTAGCCTTTGTAGTGGTCCTTGGTTTTCTCATCAATAAAATGAGGGAGAGTGGACTAAATGACCCTTGAGGTTCCTTCCTATGACTAAGTGATTTAAATCCCTTTTAACTCTGACCTATAATCCTTTGGCTAGATGATTTCCAAGGACCTTTCTAGCTCTGAAATTCTACATCCTACATTTTAAGAATTGATGTCCCAGATATCCTAGATCTCGGAGAAATTATGTGAAACTGGTTAAAAACATTCAAATGTCTGCAAAGTCTTTTTCACCTGATGATCCAATAGGTTAAGATTGATTTTTACCCCTATGTGGACGTAGCAGATAGCAGAATAAAACCATGGAGAGTGGTATTCCACTTTATTCTTTTCTAGAATAATTTTTCTTTCATTTTAATTCCATAAAATTCTGGTAAAAAATTCCACAGTATCTTCCCTTTTGTTCCCCACTTTCTAATTTGGCCTTAGAAAGTAAAACGCTTGACTTTGGTACTTGCAAAAAGAGAAAATCTTCCCTTTCTCCAATCACAGATCCTTAGGTACAGGTTGGGTATGACCAAGGTCAGAGGAGCAATACGTGCTTTCACAAACCCTGTAAAGAAATGAAGCCCCAGACTTCAGGAGACACAAGACCAACAACCATGGTACTCTGTGCCCATCATTCCTAGCACTGCACTTTAGTGATGATGCCAACACAGCTTTCTGGGAATGATTGTCCCATCCAGAAGAGCATTCTGGGCTCCATAATGTGTGTGGCAGTTAGTGGTGATGCTGGGCAAAGAGGAGGAAAAAAATAGATGGGGATATTGCAGGGGGATGGAAAGAGAAGTGAGTCTAAAACATAGCTCTATCCTGGGCCAGCATTTATTTAAGCAATGAGAATGGCAATCCTCCCCTGCCCCACAACATACAGAGTACAGAGACACCCTGCAGATTTGTATTTGGTGCAGGCAGTCTTAGAAAGGAACCTGTGGTTCCCTTATGAACTCTTGCAGGGTTGTTGCAAGTTCATTTTCAAAGCTTCTTCTGTAGATAAACATTTCTCCTTTTTGGTCACTGACCAAAGCGAAGAATCAAGGAGGAAGATAGAAATATTTTCTCTCTTCTGCACCTTGAATGTGAAAGAGAAAACTGGGCATATTTGCAATGAATTCAGTCTAAAGTTCCAAGAACCAGTTCACATCATCAAAAACCCCACCAAAGTACTCGTCTCTTGATGGAAGAAATGCTATCTTTGGAACTATATCCAAAGAGGAGTTGACAAGTCAAATTGGATCCCAGAAAAACTGAGGAGAAACTTTCATTTCATATTAAGAAACTTATTCCATTTCTTACAAATATAAGATTTATATTTGCAAAGTTTTATTTTATAATAAAAATTAGTAATAAAATGACCAGTCTTGACCCCCTGAATAAGAGATGGGGAAACATATTTCTATTTTTCCTTGAAGATGTAGGAAACTACAAGTGCATTATGTTGCATGTGTCACCAACTATGATAGATTGGTTTTAACTCTTTGTTGCCAGGAAAGGCTCACTGGGTGGGTGGGTGGGGGTTGGCATGTTAGAAATTACTTTGATGCAAAAAATATTAATTCAAAATAAATAAAACCCCTGTATTTTAAAGCAACCATAGAAACAACAATAATATGAAAAAGTTGAACAAAATGAGGCGATTTGACCAGTTGATTGCCGAAGTTCCTTCTAGCATTAACATCCTAGGATTCTCATTCCAGCATATTAGAAAGAACATTGGCCTAGGAATCAGAAGATTGGAGTGCAAACCTTGTCATGTGACCTTGAATTGCATACTTCTCTCCTGGTTTTGGTCTCCTTGTCTATAAAATAATGGGGTGGAATGAGATAGCCACTAAGGTCTCTTACAGGATTAACTTTCTTGTTTTTCCTTCTTTTTCAATGTTTTATTGATTGTGTCCCCCCCCCAACCCCTTCCTATCTTTTTTTATATCACTTCCCCTTCCACCCAGTGCCCCTAATTTTATACTCTTGGGACCAAGCAGAACAAGTCAAATCCCTTTTCCACATGACAGTCTTTCAAATATTTAGATAGTTATTGTGTTCCCCTCTAAGTTGTCTCATCTCTAGACTAAACAGCCCTCATTCCTTCAGCTGATCCTCCTGTGGCATGGTCTTGAAGGCCTTCCTTACTCCTGAATTCCCAATTCAGAGCTCATCTACCAGGCCACCCTGCCTCAGTGTCAAAACTGCAGTAATTGCAGTATATTTATTATTGGTTGCAAACCCTCTTGTGAGGAGCTTCCCCACATTTATCTAAACCTGTCCTGGGTTGACAAATATCTGGCTTAACTTGGTCTTTGAAAACTTTCCAGCATGGTAGGCCATGTCACATTATTTCCACGATAAAATATTAGAGTAGAATAATCTTGGGGTGAAAGAGAACACCATCTTTAATTCACACAAAGTTAGATTGGATTCTTTGTTCTGAGTGAATTGAAATAATGACAAAAACTTATATTGACACAGCGTTTTAAGGTTTTCAAGGATTTTTCTCCATAAAAATCTGGTTAGATAGTCAATACAGGTATGATTACCCTGACTATTCATATAAAGAAAGAAATTGGATCTTGCATCACGGATCCTAGATTCTCTGTCATTTAATATTGGTGTGACATTGGGTAATTTACTTAATTCCTATGAGTCATTCTAAAATAAGAGGGTCAGATGAGGTAGCCTCAAGGTCCATTTCCAGCTTGAAATCTCTGTGCAATCCTGGGATATTGTGAAACTGAGAATTAGGATGTTTAAATAGCTTACCGTGGTCATATAGCCCGAGGGTATTAGAACTGAGTATAGAACCCAGCTCTCTCAGAGCATAGAGAGACTGGAGGCTATGGCGGGGTCACAGAGCAACATGGAAAGGGGAGATTGGGAGCACTGGAAGAGAAACTTCACAATTTTCCTGGGCATATTTCCTTTCCCCAGACCACTACAATCTCAAATATCCCTTCCCTTTCCCTTTTGGTGATTGCCCTGACAGATAGCAGATACTTAAACCATTCATCAGACATATTCTGTCATTCATCCCCTAACCTTAATTCCTATCTCTTTTTAGAGAATAAAAAATATTTTCAGTCTACTCTATTACAAAATTATATCAACATTCTTATGTTCAGGACTTATTAATGAGCAAAGTAGGTCATCTGCATGGTATGATTTAGGGGCCCGGAGAAAAATACTATGTATAACAAACAAACCTCCATACCTGATTTTATTGATACTCAGAACTCCAAAGTCCCCAGGAATGGTAGCAATGGATGCTTGCAGGTTGACCTTGGTGAACTGGGAATTAATTTTAAAAATAATGATGCTATTGTGGCGGATGTAGCCAAATATGCCCTAGGAGAGCCCTTTCCCCCTTTTGAGTCTCCTAGATAAAGTATAACATTCCTCTTTCAGATCTCAGAGGCCATTCAATCTAACTCCTTCATCTTACAGATGAGGAAACTAAGGCTGAGGGAGGTAAAGTGATTTTACCAGAGCTCACACAGTTAGTATCTAAGGTAAGGTTTGAACTCAGGTTTCTTTGATTTCAGAGTCAGGGTTCTTTCCATTCTATTATGTTTATGATTTATGAATATCCCCTAAGAATTTATCATTTTCTAGATATCCTGGTTTGAGTATGATTAACGAAAGATCAAAGAGCTTACCAGAGCCAGTGCACCAGTGCCTCCTTGGAACTGCAAACAGCTATTTTACAGGCTTTTCAACCTGTTCCAACTGGAAGGTAACTGAAAGTGAATCTGCCTATCATTCTTGCAGTTGTAGCAACCACACTATCAGCACCTGCATTATCACTGACATTTAGCAGAGCAGAGGCTCAATAAATATTTGTAGACTTGAATGGAGTTTACATATGGCCTAACATCTTCCCTTTGAAGAGTTCCCAGTGTTTTGTAATATATTAGATTGTTCACCCTGTAAAGTAGGTAGTCTTATATTTTTAGAAAATATATATCAGTGAGCAAATATTTTAAACTAGTAAATTAGTTGGATTTTTATACATCTGAGATGGGTCAAACAGGGGAGACTTAACACTGTGAGCAGAGTGGATGGTGCTCACTTTTAACAATCAATCATGGTGTGACAAGTATTGCTCCAGGGTTTCTCAGGGTGTTACAATCCTCTCTGGGATGTTTGCATCCATGTACAACTGACTAGACTCAGTCAGGACATTGAGTTCTAAATGGGAAGTAGTTGGGCAGCTGGTTCTTCTATGTCACTCGCACTCTGCATAGTAGTGCTTCTTAGGGGTACACCCTAGTATCAATTGATGAAAGTGATGTAACTTCATTCTCACTTTGGCCAGTGGAGGAGTGATACCTACCGCATTGACCTGATTGAGATCAACGAGGGCAATAAGACATTCTATCTACCTTCATATCTTCATACAGAAGGTTCTCCACACTTGGAACACCCCAGATGTTTTAGCAACTTAGAAGAAAAAAATCTATTCTGCATTAATGGAAATGTTTAGTAGTCTATGTAACAGGCCTTCTATGTCAATATTAATAATCATATCTAATACTAAATAATACTTTAAGGTTGGTAAAACACTTTACATATATAAACTCATTTGACCATCACAATACCCCTGTGTGGTAGAAGCTATTTTTTTCCCCATTTCACAGATAAGGAAACTCAGCTAAGAGAGATTAAGTTCCTTGTCCGTAGTTACATAGCTTTAAAGTGGCTGAGGGAGCATTTGAACTCAGGTGTTCATGACCTCAGGTCTTAGCATTGTATCTGCTATGTTACCTAGAGAAATTGAACATCTAAATAGTCCCAAGAAGAAGTAAATTAATTTGGTTATGAGTTTGAGGGGCCAAAGGGATATCACCTTCAACATAGAGAGAGAAAGGTTTGATATTCAAATTTGGGAATCATCTCCATAGCCCTAACTGATCCCCCTGGTTGCTGATGAGATCATCAAGTGAGATAGAGGGAAAAGAGAAGACAGAACTGCAACTTAAGGTACACTCGTATTAGTGGGCAAGACATGGATGAAGATATGGCAAAAGAGACTGGGAAAGAATGGTCAGACAGAGGGGAAGCGAAGCAGAAGAGGGCAACATCACAAAAATCTAAAGAGGAGAAAGTGTGTAGGAAGAGGAAATCGACAATGTCAAATGCAATACGGAGGTTGAGAGGGCTGAGGATTAAAAAAGGCCATTAGATTTGTTGTCAAGTAACTTTGGAGAGAACAGTTTCAATTGAGTGATGAGGTTAGAAGCCGAACTGCAAAAGATTTACGAGAGGAAATGAAGGTGTCCACTGTAGAGGACTCTCTCAAGGACGTTAGCCAAGAAGGTGAGGAGAGCTATATGAAAGTGATTAGTGGGGATGGTAAACTCAAGTGAGGGTTTGTAAAGGATGGGAGAGATAAGGACACTTGTCAACAGCAGAAAAGGAGCTAGTAGATAGGATAAGATTGAAGATTAGAGAAAATGGGGGTTATTGTGGGTTCAGTTGACTAGAGAAGAGGTAATGAAAGACTCTTAAAGCATTTGGCATTATGAATACTCAGAAAAAAGAAAAAATGTGAAAAGGTATGTTCTAAAGAAATGTGAACATTACTCAGGAGATCACATAAGCACAGATGACGTTTTTATGATTCAATGGAGGAAAGACAGGAAGCAGAGAGGGAAAAAATGCACCAGATTAAAGAAGCATAGATAAAATACTTCCAACCTTAAAATATTAAGTATGGCAGAGACTTTGGCTACTACGTTAATTCCTTCAGAGCTAAAAATGTTCACTCATAGTAGGTGCTTAATAAATGTTTGTCTCAGTGCATTTAGTTGAAATCAGTCTCCTGGGGGATTTCCCTTCCACCAGACCATAACTCTGATTTTATAAATAATCTTAATAGGAAAATAGGATTTGCTTTACAGCCAATTTTGCTGAAATGCATTAATTGCCAAAAGTGAGGCAATGCCTATGGCATGTACAGTGTGTCTCCAAAGTCTAAGACTTCTATAATCTTATATAAAAGCATGATATCTTATAACATCTAATAATGTCATTTTAATCTTATAAGATACCTTATAATTTTGAGTAGGAGATGATCTTAGAGATAATCTTGTTAAACTTTTTCATTTTACAAGTCAGGACACTGAGGTTCTGAGAAATTTCCATGGCTTGCCTACGGTTACACAGGCAGGAAGTAGGAGGGGGAGATTCAAGCCCAAGTACTCTGACTTCAGACCTTCCTTCCACCACTCCAGACTACTTTATTATAAACATCTTCATTAGAACATGTGTATTGTATTAATGGGCCTGAATGTACCATCCAATATCACATACTGGAAAGAACATTGTTGGTTCCATACCCTGAACAGTGGTCCAATCTGTCCCCTCATTATATAGTGATATTATTGAGTGAAGGTAAAGCTAACAGGCACTTTGGCAGACAAAAGACCATTAAAGAGTTTGATTTTCTGGCTCTAAGAGAAACCATCTTGCATAACTGGAAAATCAACAACTCCGTCAAACTGCCCTTTTTGGTACTGAGTGGCCGTGGAGAGTTAGGAGGCTGTATTATCAGAATGTCAGAATTGGATCAGTCCACTAGAAATTGAATGGAAAAAATGGATCTCAGCAGTAGTACTGTACTAGTCTGCCATTCTCATCTGCTGCTCTCACATAACTCTCTAGGCAAGTCATAATTCTAAAGAAAGATGACTGTTGCAGTCTATCCCCCATCCCATCAAATGAAAGACAAAAATCTCACAGCAGTAAGTGATTCTAATGTTACAAATCCAAAGGCAAAGGACAACATTGAGTGCATTTGGAGACCTGTAACTAGAGAGGCTTGATCTATAATCCTGAATTAGAATTAAAATGTGACTATTTTGGGAGAGAGGCCAATCTCGATGAGTGAAATGTCTAAATTATAGAAGATTATAGAATGATTTTTTAAAAAAATTCCAAACATTACTTTCAAGCATAGACATTAGCACAAGCTGATGGTAAGTGAAGTGTTGCCAAGTGGAGATCCTGCCAAATACACTTTAATGAATAAGGATAATTTGTAAATGACACATTAATTATTTGTTTGTAAAAGAAAGATGCTAAGTGTTTAAAATATTTTATCCTAGGTAAGCAAAAATCCCCTTTCTACAATTTTCATTTTTAAAAAAGGTGCATTTGTAATGAATTTGCTCAGTAAACTTATTTTTATAGAAAATCTGGTACTGGTTAAAAAAAGAGACAGATCAATTAGTGGAACAGATTAAGTATACAACATACAGAAGCTAACAAACTCAGTAACATAGTGTCTGATGAATCCAAAGACCTCATTTACTGGGGGAAAGGATGCATTATTGGACAGAAAAATGCCAGGAAAAATTGGATAATAGTCTGTTAGAATTTATGTTTAGACCAATACCTCACACCGTAAACCAAGATAAACTCCAAAATAATCCATGACTTAGATTTTTAAAAACAAGTTAAATCATAAGCTGTTTAGAGGAGCAAGGAAGAAATTACTTTTTGGATCTATGGATAAGAAAGATTTTATGATTAAACAAGTGGTAAAGAAGATCATATGAATTAAACTAACAATTTTATTTATATGAAATTTCAAAAGTTTTTGAACAAACAAATCTAACTAAGGTAGCAAAAGGTAGAAGGGGAACAGGTAACTGTGGGAAAATTTTTGGTGATGAGTTTATCTGACAAAGGTCTTATTCCATATATATGTATGTGTATATACATTCATATATACATACATGCACCCATACATACATATGGAACTGATTCAAATTTATAGAACTAAGAATTATTCCCCAATAGATAAATAGCTAAAGAATATGAAAATGAGTTTTCAAAAGAAGAAATCCAGGCTATTAACAATTATATGAAAAATGTTCTAAATCACTCTTAGAAAACTGTAAATTAAAGTTAACTTTAAGGTTCCATATAACATATATCTCAGACAGGCAAAGATGACAAAAACGTAAAATGACAAATGTTAGAGCAACTGCAGGAAAGCAGACACAGTAGTATATTGTTGATGGAGCTGTGAATTGGCCCAGCCATTCTGGAAAGCAATTACGAATTATATCTCATAAGTTATTACACTGTGCGTATTGATTAACCCAGTTATACTATTACCAGTCCTATAGACCCCCCCCAAAAAATCAAAGAAAGACCAAAAAATCTATTTGCACCAAAATATTTATAATAGCTCTTTATGTGGAAGTCCAAGAAACTAAGGCACTATCCTTTTGTTGGGTAATGGCTAAACCAAATGCAGTATATGAATGTAATCAAATAGTATTGTGCCATAAAAAAATATGAAAATGGACAGTTTCAGAGGAAGCTGAGCAGATCTCTATGAACTGATGCAGAAGAAAGTGAGTAAAACTAGGAGAATTATAATGGCAACATTATAGAGAAAAATAACTTTGAAAGCCTTTAGAACACTAATTAACACAATGAAAAACCATGAGTAGGAAAGAATAAAGATAAAATAAGTCACTTATCTCCGAAAAGAGAAGTGCTAAATTTAAAATCCAGAAAGAGACACAGCTAATGTTGGTATTTGTGTTGCTACACTGTGTGTGTGTGTGTGTGTGTGTGTGTGTGTGTGTGTGTGTGTGTGTGTGTATCTCAAGGGATTTGTTTGGGGGTTTCTTTTTTAATTGGCACAGTGGGGAAGAACAGGGGGTGATATGGCAAGGGTAGCGGGAAGAAAAAAATAATTTAAAAAAATATTTGTTACTTAAAAAATTTAAAACAATTAAACTTCTTGGTCCCAGTAAGGGAGCTAGAGCAAACTGCTGGGAAAGGAAAAACCAAATCCCTGAGAGATAAGTGAGCTAAAAGAAAATTGTTTTAAAAAAAGAAAGGTAATTCAGTATAGCATAGCAGAAAGGATCCTGGAAGGAGAGCTAGGTTTCAGTATCAGTTTTGCTGTATATTCTTGGATAAGTCACTTAACTGATAGACTGTTTTCTTTATCTGCAAGATAAAGAGGATGGAAGACTATTTGAAAGATCATAAAATCTGAGTCATCCACATTGATGTAATTTTACTGTACAATGGTTTAAAAATACATTAATAAAAGTCTAAAGGCATAGGCAGTGTTGACCTAGACAAGAGCAGGGGAAGCAATCAAAGGTTCATTCATTTGGATTTGTTGTTGCCCAACCCAGTAGAAAGATGTTGATTGTTAGAAGCAATTTATTTAGTATCCTCTTGCTAGTGTGGCTGGGCCAGTGACATGTGACAGCTCAGCATGGTGAGAGTGATAACAACTGTTCAGGAATGCTAGCCCTCCGCACCAGAGACCCCTTTCTTGGAGCAAGCTGGAATGTGCAGTGACTAAAATAAACAAACACGCCCTGATATCCCCGAGTCTACGACTCGCTAGTGTCCAGATGAATATAGAATTACTGTGGGCCAGCAAGCTGGAATAATTGCTGCAAACGCTTAATTGCTAAAAATCAAATAACTGAAATCAAATGAGCAATGAATATTTACTGCCTTCTGTGTGGCCAGATGAAAGATAAAAAAAAGTCATTGTTACTACTTTCAATGTACTTATTTACTTCAGAAATCTCTAACTTAGGAGAAATAGTATGGTATAGTTCTCGCTCTAGAATTAGAAACTTGGGTTCAAATCACACCTCTGACACTATCTGTGTGACCTTAGTCAAGTTACCTCACCTTTCTGGTCTCCGTTTCCCCATCCATAAAGTGAAGAGGTATGTGTATATGGACTAGACTACTTCATAAATCCCTTCCAGTTCTAAATCTGTGATTCTGTTATTTTGGTGCCATGGAAATTTCTTTCATCAGCTCAGATCACAGTTGCTTTGTGCCCAAGTCAACAGTCTTCATGAATTTCTGTGGATAAAAAACAATCATCTGGTGATGAGTCTCTCTGTTCTTAGGTGTGCTATCAGTCAATAGTCAAGAATACAATCAGTGGGTCTGGACTTGAAGTCTTTCCAGCTTGACCAGTCTTAACAGGGCATGTACACTACTGGCATGAATTTTGGGAGCTAAGGGTCATTGTCTTGCCAGATTGGCCTTCATATTTTAATTTACTCCATCCTTTGATGGATCTGTGATTTCATTGTTGTAGTACATGTACCTTCTAAGGACATAGATGCCAATTCCTCTCATCCTGTCCTTCTATACAATATCTACCTCTTCTGCTGGAGTTCTCACCATTTTGAATTATTTTAATATTTTGTCATATCCAGTGCAATATTCAGGCTGTCCCCTCACTTTTGCTGAAAAAGGGCACCATCTCCTTTTCCACTTAATCAATCAATAAGTATTTATTAAGCACCTACTATGTCAAGTGCTGTGGATTCAAATACAATAAATGAGAGATTCCTACTGGCAAAGAATTTATGACAGTATCAGAATCCAAAATGGTATTGACAGACTAGAACACTGGGCCAAATCTAATTTGATGCATTGTAATAGGGATAAATACAGACTCATATTTAGGTCTAAAAAAATCAACTTTATGCAAAGAAGATAGGAGTGGAGGTGATGTGTGTGTGTGTGTGTACGTGTGGTATGTGGTAGCTTTCCTCAAGAATCTAAAAGACTGTGGAAGAAGTATTACATTTTTTCTGCTCCATAGGATAGAACCAGGAAAAATGGTTAGAAGTAGCAAAGCAGCAGATTCAGGCTTATTGTAAAGTAAAATGATTACAGTTATCCAAAAGTAGGAAAGGGTGCATTGGGATGGAGGAGATTCCCCCAGCCCTCACTAAAGGCCTTGGAACACTGGCTGGGTATGTTGTAGAAGAGACTTTTATTTAGTAATGGGTTTGATTAAATGGTCCTTGAGGTCTCTTCCAACTCTTACATCTGTGATTCTGGACTATCTTTTGTATTTCTTCTCCTCTGTAAACCAGTGTTTACAATAGGCTGAATTACAGTATTTGACATGGCAGTTCTGGTTTTTGGCTATGATATTGCTGAGAGTTTTCATATTGTTTCTTGAGTGGATTTTTTTTTCTATTTTCACTCTGCCCTCTGGTTTTAGGAAATCTGGGAAGTTTTCTTCAATGGTTTCTTAAAATATTGTGTCTAAGCTTTTTCTTTCTAAGTTTATGGACTTTTAATGATTCTCAAATTATTTCTTCTTTATCTGTTTTCAAGGTAAGTTGTGCTATTTTTACATTAGATATCTTAGAATTTCCTCTATTTTTTCAACTTTTTGACCTTGTTTCTTATTATTTCTTAGAGTCATTCACTTGTGTTTCACATTCCATTCTCAAGGAATTTGTTACACTGGTATAATTTTGTACCCTTTGTGTTAAGCTGTTAATTCTCTTTCTAAGTCTCTCCTCCATATTGCTCATTTACTTTAAAGTTCTCTCCTCTATTGTTCTCATTTCTTTTAAATATCATTTTAAAACTCACTTAAAAGTCACTTACTATTTCTTATAAGAATTCTAATTGATCTTTTGGGCAAGCTCTATTTTTCTTTGAGGCTTTTCTTG
This sequence comes from Potorous gilbertii, assembly GCA_028658325.1. Lineage (NCBI taxonomy): Eukaryota > Metazoa > Chordata > Mammalia > Diprotodontia > Potoroidae > Potorous > Potorous gilbertii. Next base: position 206,228,585 of record CM053772.1, on the reverse strand, counting down.
AAGATATTTTAGTTATTTTACTCTTCAAGGGTTGTATTTTTGGCATTCCCTGACCTCATAATAATTCTTTTTCTTTTTTTCCTTTTTTTTTAGTCATTGTTCCAGCAATATATTCTAGTTAGTCCAACATTTTGATATAGTTAGGAACTCTTGGGGCTCTCAGTATGCCTGGTCCCTCCAGCAGATCTCTTTAACCACTTCTCTTGTTAACTTCACGTTTGTTTGCTCATAGCTCTGGGTATTAAATTCATATTCTTGAATCTTTTCTTGAACCCTGTGTTACTGTTCTGGATTGGGGCTGAGTTTGATATCAACTCTAGGTATACTTATGCTGCTGGCTTGGGGCTCTAGATGCTGAGTCTCCAATTTCAGCCTGTCTGGGAGCTTGGACAGTTTGACCTGGTGGAGCATAGAATTGATTCCTATCTCCCATCAAGGCTCATTTTGGGTGCCACCTCCTACAAGGCCTTTTCTGATACCTTCAGTAACTAGTACTCTTTTCCTCTTGAAATTCTTCATCTTACCTTGTATATATTTTGTATATTTTTTTATCTGTCTGCCTGTTGTATGATGTCAGTATAATGTAAGCTCCTTGAAGGCAAGAGATGTTTTGTTTTTGTCTTTATATTCTTAGTGCCCAGTATAATGTGTCAGTCAAGAATAAATCAGAAACCTTAAAAAGGTGCTTAGAAAGAATTTTGTAAGTTAGACAGAAGGGAGAGCCAGAAAAAGATAGGGCTGGTTCTCCTTGAGTTTCTACACATCTTACATTGTAGAGAGTTCAAACAAGGTTGCAGGCTGAGTGGCCTGCCTGAGTAGCAGTATCCAAAATGAGCGGTCTCCAGAGTTGCTTGAGATGTATATCAACAGGTAAAGCTAAATATTCAATAAAAGTTGAGAGAACCCAAAACACAGGATATTGGCCTAACCTCAAGCACAGCGTTTTTAGGGCGGATCCCAAACATTTCTTGCAGTAATCTCTGGCTCCCCTAGAGGGTGTCTGAGGTCAGACAGATCTACATCCTGAATTAAACAATAGCCAGCCACAGAAGACTAGATTAAGACAATATTAATAAATAATAAAGTATTTTTCCTACAAATATCTGGCACATTGTGGATAGTTTATAGGTGTTTATTGTTAAAATGAAACTTGGAAAAGAACCTCTTATTTCCAGCCCTTTTACTCAAGGGCTGCTTGCTTCCTAATCATGTCTAGCATTTCTTTTTGTAGTGATACATGAATAAAAAGGGAAAGGTGAGAAGGGAAACTGAGGAAAATGAGGAGATTCAGTTGGTCATAGTAGCACATCAAGAATGACCCCCAAAATTAAGCATTAGTGACCAATCGTGACTTCAAAAACCTGATATGAAGCATGCTTCCCATGCCCTTGGCATAAAGAGGAGGGACTAGATGTAGACTACTAGACATACATTTATAGACAAAACTAGAGTGTAGATATATTTTGCTTGACTCTGCTTATTGGCTAGAAAAGAGAGCTTATATTTTTGAGTGTGGGAGTGATCGTCTCACACACACACACACACACACACACACACACAAAGAAGAAAAGACAGAAAAGAAAATCAATGAAACATTTAAAAATACACATAAGAGAACAGAAGGAAGGTCAGAAAAAGTCACAAACAAGCAGGACAGCTTTGTTACTGTCACATTAAATTTAATTTATACTTAAAAAAACTATACATAAGAGAAGTTCCCAGTTTCTAATGTAACCTTTCCTCTTTTTTGTTCTTTGTTGAAATGTTTGTGTTTAAGTTTATGATAAAAAAAATTAAAAACATGACTAAATATGAGAACTTCTTATAAACCGAAGCACATGTCTTATAGTTCTTTAAAGCCTTTCTTATTGGACAGCTTTGTCTTAGACATGTTGGAGGTACTCAGTGCTTACTGATTGAAAAATAAATGCTATTCCATGGAAGCCAGACGTTATTAAATGCTTTCTCTGGCAAGGATAGCTAAACTATAACACTCAGGTTTACGAAGAACTTTATAAATATCTCATTTTGCTCTCACAAAATGCACTTGGAGGGTAGATGCACTTTACAGAAGAGGAAACAGACAGACAGAGTTTAAAGTGACTTGTCCAGGAAGCATCTGAGACTCTAGGTCTTTCAGATTCCAGGTCCATCACTCTATATACTGTGCAACCTAGCTGAATTGAAATTAAAGTCATCCTCCTTTATGTCTATTTGGAAGAAAACTCTAGTTTCTTTTGCCTTTGATATATGTGATGATTTGACACTGCAACATTTTATTGTCTCTTGGGCACTGAGGGAAAAAAATATCAGATTCCACAAAACAGAATGAGGGAGGCTTTGCTGACTGGAAAATTCATGTGTGGTCATGAAAGATAATTCCCCCCTTTCTTCCTCAAATTACTGATTATGAAAACAACGTATCTTTCTGTCAGCAAAATTTAGGCTATTTTCACAGTGTTGGGGAAATGCTCTGTGCAGGCTGGTTAAGTCAGAGCCTAAATGTTCTCAGAACATCCCATCATATGCAGTGGTCTTCTGTACATTGAAAAGAGGGATTAACCCCTTCAGTACCCTTTCCACTCCCAACCTCTTCCAATTCCTCCACCTCAGAGCATTCAAGCATCTAGATCCCTTGCCCCTTAGAACCTGCTTTTGGGGAAAGCGCTGACACCAGTTATTTAAATCTCAATTCAAATCAACAGACATTTATTAAGTGCCTTTGAATGCCAAGGAATCATCTACGAACTTGTCATTATATTAACTCTCTCAAGGATATTTGCATTTTAAATTTAATCTCTGCATGGAGAAACTCTTGATTTTTCCCTATAGAAATTTTTGCCCTGGGGTTCCTCTCTCTTTATTGGTCATTATCTCTCCTGGGCCACTATTTTCAGAAAAGTTCCTCTTGCTGCTCCGATTTCTTCTGCTGCTTTGCCTCCTGCTCTTCTCCTCCCTCCTACTCTTTTTCCTTCCCTCCCCTCTTCAGTGGTAGAACCACGAACTACAATCATATCAGTTCTGCCATAGTTTCTGAATGGGGAGTGTCAATCCCCACTTTTTGAACTCTCCAACTTACTGTCCTGCTCACTTTTGGATTTTTTTTTGACATTTTGGATTCAAGTGCCCCTCTGTGGCCATCACTCCCTTTTGCATGTTATATTCTCCATTACAGTGTAAGTTCCTTGATGGTAGGGATTGTCCTGATTTTTGTATTTGTACCTCTTGGTCCTTAGCACAGTGATTGGCATACAGTAAGGATTTAATAAATATACTTTCATTCATTCATTCTTCCCAATGGATAAAAGGTTTTGTTCACTGTTTAGAGACTCTCAAGCAGCCTTGAATAAGTGAGAGGGAATTTGTTTTCTTTTTTCTAGGTAGAAACCATGTTGAGGGAAAAGAAGGAATTGGTTCATCACTTTTGAAAAGGACTTTGTACATAAGAGTTAAATAAAGGTTCCTACATTTTGAATAGAGATCCCATTGCTGGACTGATAGCACAGTATAGTGCTGGACTTAGGGTCAAGAAAGACCTTGGTTACTGACTCCTGATACTTAATAGCTGTGTGATCCAAGGCAAGTCAGTATCTTTTCTCTCCCTCTCTCTCCTCCAAGCCAATCTGCCTGTTATTTTCCTCATCTGTAGATTGGGAACAGCTAGCTAGCTAGCTAGATAGACAGACAGACAGACAGACAGACAGATAGATAGATAGATGAACAAATGAATAAATGAGTAAATAAATAATAGTTTATTGTTTCACTAAGGATCATGAAACTTGTAGTACCTATCTGACAGGGTTGTTGAGAGCATCAAAGGAGATAGTGTGTACAAAATGCTTTGCAAAACTTAGAATACTAGATACATGGTAG
>CM053772.1:206178359-206224212 GCA_028658325.1 Potorous gilbertii | reverse complement strand
CGCAGCCAGGGAAGGGCTGGGCTCTGCTCCTGTCCAATTCACAACGGACCTTTGTGATCGGTTTTTCAGTGCTCTCTGGAATGGAAATCTCCTTCGCTCCATTGCTGTGTGGCTTCCACTGCTCCGGAATTTGTTGGGAGTTCTTTTTACAGGGAATCCATGGGCTGTGGGTTTGGAGCTAGCATATGCGAATCTTTCTACTCTGCCATCTTGGCTCCTCTATTTTTTATATTTTTATCAGGATCAAGCATGTTGCAGTCTCAGCATCACTGAAGACCCCTTTTATCATCTCAACTATTTTCTCAACTAATTATATGATCTCTGGCCAGTTCCTTAAACCTTTTTGATACTAAATTTCCTTATATGTCAAATGGGGGCACTGGACTAGAGTTCAAAGTTCCTCTCAGTTCTGACTTTCTATTCTGTAATTTAAAAGGCGATGTTCCTGTAGCAGAATGGAGAAATATTTAGGGAAGTTAGACTTATGATGCCCTTCAGATCAATCAAAGAGGAGCAGCCATTTCTTCCATTAGGTTTTGTTCTAGGAAGTCATTTATTTTCATCATTTGGAAATATTAATGTGAATATATCCTTTTTTCATCTCTGGCAACATGAGATCATAAATTCTCAGAACTTGACAAGACTTTTGAGATCTTCTAGTCCAATGCACACTTGCTTAAGTATCTTTTCTAAAGTATCTACAGTTTCAGACAGGATTTGCTTGAAGAACTCTAATAAAGGGGAGTTCCAGACCTTCAGAAGCAGTTGATTCTACTAGTAGATAGTTCTAATGAACTGTTAGGAATTCCTATCAATCCTAAATTTGACTCTAGGCCAACTCTTTCCCTCATTGCTCCTTGTCCTGCCCTTTGAGACCGAGAAAAACAATTGATATAGTACCGAGGGCCGTTTGCTTTTTTTTTTTCTGGTTTAATATAGAATAAAAACCTGATTGTTCTATTACATTCATCCTTGTCATAATCTTGCTTAGCAAAGCTCTGAGGTGATTTGCATGGACTCAACCAGTGACCAGGGTCATTATGGGAACTGAAATATTCACATACTAACAAAGAGTAAATTGAATTTTTCAAAGAGTGGTGATTAAAGAGGAGGAAAAATAGGTTAAAATATCAGTTTCAAGACTTCTTTGGTTGACTGACTGCTTATAGATAACTATATAAAAAAGCTGAAATTGTTTCTGAGACTAGAACCTGAAAGAGCTAAGAGAATTCCATAGTTTGTTCTCAGGATGTGGAAGGCATTTTGCCTCAAGAGTCCCCCCTTCTTTTTTTGCTGGAAAGGAAATTCCCTTCCTTCTTCCTTTCTACTTATCTAAATGTTGGTCTCATACTCAACCTCCCCAAATAGCTTGAAAACCCCCCAAAGCAGGCTTCAAGTACTCACAAAAGTCGAAGACCTTCAGGACTGAGAGTCATTGAGTTCCACCCCACCACAAATAATCTCCTTCACAGCATCCTTTTTTTTAAGACCTTCATTGAAGAGGGCAGGGCACTTCTTTCAGAAGTAGTCCCTTCCATTTGAGCATAGTTCTCATTGCTATGATCATTTCCCTCACGCAGAACTGAAATCTGTCTCTATGAATGACAATAACAACTTCCCTGTATGAAGGCTTTAAGGTCTACTCATTACTGACAGGTAGGTCCCCTGGAAAGAAGCAACACATCACAGCCCTTCAAATACTTTAAGACAGACAAAAGCCAAGCAGCAATTCTAACACCTGAGGGTGATCAGTAAATGTTTATTTAAAATAACATTAAAGGTAACTAATAGAACAAGAAATATTCCTCTATGATGAGTAAAGAATGATGGGGACAATCATTAGTACTGGACTTCAGACAGCGTAAAGTTTCCCCCTGGTCAGAGAAGGTCAAAGAAGGCTTTAAAGAAGAGGTGAGCTTGAATAAGATTAGATTTTAATCGACATCAGGTATAGAGCAAATACTCGCAATCTGCTAGTTGTGGACTAAGCTTCTCTTGATTACAGGAGAGTCCCAATGACAAGGAGACACATGTGGTAAGAGTAAAGTACAGAGAAGTTCTGGATTTTGACTCAGGTAAGATGATGACAGAGTTAGGTTTGAACTTTCAATTCTAATCCATCAACCAATGTCAGCAAATGTTAATTAAGTGCCTATTATGTGCTGTAGATCATGCACTAAGGATACAAAGACAAAAGAAACTACACCCTGTCCCCAAAGGGCATATAATCTAATGGAGAAGCAGATCTTCATGTAAAAATATATAACAAAGTAATTTTTGTGGTAAGGCATTAGCAACAAGGGGAATAAGGAAAGGTCTCCTGTAGGATATGGTGTTTAAGTGGAGTTTTGAAGAATTCTAAGAGGAGGTGGTAAGGAGGGAGTGCATTCCAGGTATGAAGTAAAGGGTCTAACTTGATTGAATCATAGAATATAGAATATCAGAGCTGATAGGGACCTCAGGGACTGGTTGGTTAGTCCAGCTCCTTCAATGGAAAGTTAAAGAAAGTCAGTCCAGAGAAAGGAAAAGTCCAAGGTTACATATGAGTTATGTTGTCTGGGTTTGTCTAAAGAGAAAACACACATGCACCCAAAACACCCTTCCATTTAATATTCTTTATCTGAGAATAGCCTTTTGCTTCATTTACTTAATCATATTCCCACAGACCAATGGAATAGACTCTTTCAGTATTTTCAGGAAGACAAAACAAAACAAAACATATTAAAAGATATTCAGGACTCAGAGAAATAGGGCAAAAAATGAAAGAGCAAAGGTAGGACCCATAAGCTGCCACAGGGTCTTAAAGGAGACCTGCAGACCTATGGCTGAATCTCTAGAGTCTCTGCCCATCTGGGTGGTACTCATAAAAAATAGAGGGGAAGGGAAGAGGGAGGGAGAAGCAGTTGATTGACAGCCTAATGGGATTTAATAATATGGCTCCATAGCACTTCCTGTTTATGATAATACAGCTACATCTTGGGAATTTGGGGAAGGCTATATTTATTTCTGAATATCATCATCAAAGTGAACCAATACTTGGGAGAAGCTAAATGTGATTTTTCAGTCATTAAGTACTATGGGACCCAACTGAAGCATCGTTTCTCCAGAATACATCTAGAGGAACAAATGAAAATAGCAACTTGTCAATCGTGGAAATCATATATTTTTTTCTTTCCTTGACTTAAATGCCAAAGCTGAATTTTTTAGCAAGTTATTGATAACTGAAGTGAAAATAGTATAGTGAAAAAGCTATTTTAGCTGACGTTGATCAATCATGGCACCATCAAGTAACATACAGTGGTAATAAAACTTATTTGAAAAATATAAGAGGTTAATACAAGTTGGAAAACAATGGGTTTCCCCATTGAGATGTTACTCATTTTCCCCCAGATCACAGTGACCAGTGGACATTACTTTTCATTGTTACTCAGAGCCCTTCTCTGTCTCTGTGAATTGTATAATACATTAGTAATGCCTTATTATTTATGATCATAATGGAGGTTGATCTGAGATTGGTTTTTTTTTGCTACTTATATTTCTTGAAAGTACTCCTATCTCAGGAAACAGCAAGGAGCTTGTAGAAAGGTTCCAAGTGTTTAAAAGTGGAATAGGTAATTCAGTAGGTGGTGCTCTTCCGCTGATCCAGGACAAAACACCAAGAGCAGAAACCAGCCTGTTGGAAGAGTTGACTCTCTTTTGATAAAGAGCAGGAAAGTTAGTCTTGGTTTGTTTTGTTTTTACCATAAACAAAATATCACCAACACTAAGTTAGCACTTCTAGTGAGAAGAAAAACAATAGATTAACGCTGAGCTTTACTGTTTCTACCAGGAATGCTTTTCAGAGTTCTTGAGGAATTTGTTTTTCTTGGGGATTGAGCTTGAATTTCCTCAATTTTTTTTTTAACTCTGACTTGGAACCTTTCTTCCTTATAGACCTGATCTTCTCACTCTACCCCAAATGCCAAGCCCCATCAAGGTAGCATGGTGTACAGGAAAGATATAGATTCTAAGGACCTGGAAAGATATGGATTCTAAAGACCTGCATTCAAATCCTGACCCTGTTGCTTTCTACCTGTGTGACCTTGTAGGCAAGTTTTCCTTCTCTGGGACTCAATTTTTTCTTTTCTAAGATGAAAAAAAGTAGAATTAGATGATCTCTGGGTTTCCTTTCAGCTTTTAATCCCACAAAGTTTATTACTTTTGGTTAGGAAGGACTTTGGGATTGAGTCAAATAATTGCTTCTTCTTGAAAATGTTCATGGAAAATGTCCATCATAGATTTAGAGCTAGAAGGGTCTTTATAAATTATGTCATCTGGTCCAAACCTTTCATTTTATAGATGACAGAACTAAAGCCTAGAGAAGTTAAGCAATTTGCCTAAGGTTATACAAGCAGTCATTGCAGAGCAGGGATTTGAACCCAGGGCTTCTAACTTCAAATACTTTCCATTGCACCATACTTTCTCCTTTTGACTAAGTTTCCATAAAGCCTAAAATGTTTTCTCTTTACAACTCAAACTCTTCGGTCCCCTAGTTTCCTTTGTGACTTAACTTGGTGCCATCTTCTACATAAGGCCTTTCCTGCTCCCCCTAGGTGTTTGTGTCTTTCTTCTTCATTCTTTCTCAGCCATATTACCTTATACTTGATTGTCTGTATTACATCTGTGCTGATAAAGGTGCATGTTTTCTCCCGTGTTAGAAGGTTGGATGTTTTGTCTTTGTATTTGTATTCCCAACATTTACTGCAATGCCTCGTACATAGAAGGTGGTTGTTGATTGATTAATCAATTGGAAAAGCATATGAGCTAGTCAGGTAGTAAAAATGAGGGAAAGGAGATGGTCAATGCAAGTGGCCTATTGTTGACCCAGAGACAGTAAAAGCAAAGGATGAAGACCAACCAAACTTTGGATAGATCCTCCATGGAGGAATCATGAGGAAACTAGCACAAGAATTATATAGGAGGAGAAAGAAAGTGTAGAGTAGCTGAGGGAGTTCCCATTGCAGTGAAATCTTAGATTTTTCAACGTATTGAGGAAATATTTTCCTTTGTTCAACATTTAGTAGTTATTAAGCATTTACATGGGGTCCAGTGTGTTAGGTACTGTGGAGGAATATGAAGAAATTATAGCCTCTGTTTGTAGGAGCTAACATGCTGATACCATCCAAAGACTAGAACTTAGTCTAGGGGTGCTATGACTTCAGACATCTGAATGATAATTTCTGACTAGAGAAACTATATCTTGAGGAATAGTAAGGTTTAGTTTGATTGGAGACTTGCCAACCTGATTTAAAAATCTTTACACTGAAAATTGAAGGGAAAATTTTCAGATAAATTTGTAAAATAGGAATGACTGAAAGAAGACCACTCATGAAGTAAGTATCTGTTAATTCATAGAAGAAAATACTTATGAAGAGGTAGGGAAAAATAATCTCAAATATTCCAATAAATAGAAGCAATAGGATAAAATCTAACAATAGTTGTAAAGTGCTTTGCAAACTTTAAAGTTTTAGACAAATACTGACTCTTTTTCTCCTCTGTCTCCTCCTCCTCTTCTTTCTTCTCCTAGGTTAGATGCCTATAGACATGATCATTGTTGTTGGGAAGGTAGGAGACACAGCTTCTTAGTCATGTGGAAGCCCTGATATTTAGAGTCAGAAGGAAAAATTCATTTTATTAAGAAAGAGGGAAAAGGGAATGTTATATTTATGTTAAGCTTTCATTCTTACCAACAGCTTAGTTTTCATTTTTCTTCTTTTGTCAAAAATTTCCACTGGGTAACTTCTGGATACTCATCTCACCTGTGTTGATTTTGCTCATAAAAAAAATATTAGCCATTGCTGTTCTGTGCATGTCCCAATTACATTTCCTTGCTCTGTTTGGGAACTGCTTAGCAAGTCGACAAGCACTCATTTTGCTGGTTAATTAAAAGAGTGTAAATGTCACTTTTCTAAGCTTTGGCATTTGACTTGGGCCCTGCCTGTGTGCTATGAATTGTAAAGTCATCTTGTCATACACAGATGTGTCACTTCATCAGATGACAGTATAGTGTAGTGATAAGAGAACTGTCTTGGCAGTCAGAAAACCTGGATTCTGCCACTTATTGGCTGTATGACTTTCGGGCAAGTCACATAACCTCTCCCAGCTGCAGAATATCTTCATCATAATTGATCTTCCCAAGGCAGAAGTCGATGTCACCCCCTTATTCAATAAACTGCAGTGATTCCCTTTTGTCTCCAGGATCAAATATAAAATACTTTTCTCTGGCATTCAAAGCCCTTCATAAACTGACCTACAATTACCTTACAGTCTTCTTAGGCCATCTTCCTCCTTGCATACTCTGTTGACCCAGTGACACTGGCTTCTTTTGCTACTCATTTCATAAGACACTCTATGTCCCAACTTTATACATGTTCACTGGCTGTGCCTCATCCCTGGAATTCCCTCCCTCCTCATCTCTGCTTACTGGCTTCCTTGGTTTCCTTAAAGTCTCAACTACATTTCCACCTTCTACAAGAACTCTTTCCCACTCTTCCTTAAGGCCAGTTCCTTCTTTGTCAATTAATCACAATTTAGACCACACAGAGCTTATTTATACATAGTTGTCCTCTCTATAAGATTGGGAGCTCTTTGAGCACAGGGACTGTCTTTCACCTCTCTCTGTACCCTCTGAACTTAGTCAAAGTGCCTATCCACTACTCCATGCTGCCTCTGGTCCTTGGCCAAAGTAGATGCCTAATCTTGCTGAGCTGAATTGATTGGAACTGGCTGTCAACAAATGCAGGATGGGTTATTCACCCAGCCAGCTCTGTTTCTTTCAGCTGCTATGATGATGTTCTAGATGTAGCTCTCTCTGACCCAGTTCTTATTCACAGACCTCATTACAGATCTGGCCCTGGCTTCTTGTAACAATGCTAGCACAACACAATACTATGCAAAGGTCAGCAAAGACTTTCCTATCATATGCTGTATAGTCTTTTCTTTTCCTTCCCTGTACACAGTAGGCTCAGAGCCACATAGTTCTACTGTATTAAGGAAATCTGTACCTCAGTACATTTTTTTTGCTGTATTCATTTATTTCAGATATTATATCAATGCCATTTGCACCACTATGGTTAGAAGGCGTCAGCATTTCCCATTTAGGTTCCTCCTTTCAGGGGATCATAATTTGATCACAACATTTGTTCTGGGGCGCAACTTGCCAAACAAAGGTCTCAGCTCAAAAGCATCTGCCACCCATTTAAAAACAGCAGCCACAACAATGCGCTCGTTATGTGACCAATTTAAAATGATGTAAGTCTACAGAATTCTGAGACTCTTGGATTTCTGGAGGCTGGAAGTCGAGTGTTTTCTGCAACGGGAGCAGGATTCATTTCTTCAGGTCGGAGAGAGTTCATCCTCCTCGATTACAGCCTGATGAGAACAGCTACACCAATTCACGACCTGGCAGTTATTCCTCCCTGTGTGTACTAAGCTTCCCTTGATTACAGAAGGATCCTGATGACAAGGACCCCTGCCTGCAATTCCAGCTGTTCAACTCCACCTCTGGTCAGAAGAAGGATGCCTCTCTGTGCTCCCAATCAGAGGATAAAGAAAGGAGGAGGAGAAAAGGTGTCAAATCCGGCTTCTGCATTCCAAGAACCAAAGCCACTAGGTTTGGGACAGAGCTGGGAGTTATGAATGGGAAGTTAGAGCTGGGAGATGGTTCCTTTGGATGTAGAGAGTAGCTGTGTTCTCTCCTTAAAGCCAGATTTCCTCTTTCAGAATCATAGGTCTGACCCCCAACTGAAAATGTCTCTTCTGTAACAGACCCCTTAAGAGGTCATCTAGCTTTTGACAGACTCTAGTGGGGAGGTGGGGGTGGCAATCAGCTCCACTCTGGTATAGTTCTAATTATTGGGAAGTTTTTCCTTACCCTAAATGTACTTTTTGCGATTTTCACCCATGATTCACCTAGTTCAGCCCTCTGGTTATAAGCAAAAAAGCTTAATACCTCTTTCGTGGGACAGTCCTTCAAATATTGGAAGGACAGCTAACAAGTAAGCCCATCAGGTGTCTCTTTTGAGTTTTTCTTTTATTTTTAATTTATGAAACAACACAAGCATTTCCATAACATGGAATAAAAAGATAATTGCATTTCTGACTGGTTATTGGGGGAGGGGAGATATGAGTTGGGTTTTTCCAAGTACAGAACTCTTTGCTGTGTATGACAGTTAGCTAGAAGTCCTTAGGTCCTGCTCCCAATAGACATCATCACCTGAATAGGGACATGTAAAACTAATACACTTGGAATCACTATACCAGGCTACATTATCTTTTTCCTCCACCTCTAGAGGAGTGTCTGTTCATGAAGTTAATTTCTAAGGCCTCTTTCTGAAAAATTTGGGCTATTTTGCTCTCAACTTATTCCCTATTAGCATCCTCATTGAACCAGGGCATCCCCCAGATATTCTAATGGCAAGGCTCTGACTTCCATATCCTATGCCAGATGCCCAAATCTTCTACCCCTGAGTCCCCATGATGGGCTGTGGCCAAATCATTGTTAATAATAGTCATTAATTTTAAGATAAAATATGAACTCCTCAACCTGGTATTTTGAAAGCCCTCTTCAACTTAGTTTGCACCACTTTTCTCAGCCTTATTTTGCATTAAATCAATCAAGAAAAATTCATTAAGAACATATCATGTGCCAGATACTGTACTAAGTGCTGGAGATTTAAAGACAAAAATGAAATACCTCTTATGTTCTTGTCTTGAGCTGTTCATTTGAGTCCAACTGACCTGTTAACTGTTCTCCACACATGATACTTAATCTCCTATGCCTTTGGATAGATCATTCCTTTATAACTGGAATCCCTAAGCCTCCTTACCTGTCATTCATCACTCTAGTTGACTCCCAATAAGGAAAATCCTTCTCTCAATGCAGATTGGCAACTACGCTGCAACCTAAGTCTTAAAGGGTTTCCTAGAGCTTTGGAAAGTTTCATGACTTCTGAGGGTAACACGACCAATATTTGTCAGAGGTGGAACCTGAAAAACCAGGAAAACCCAGAAAACTTCTTGACCCTGAGACCAACCCTTTTCCCACTGTACCACAGTGCCTATCTGTGGATGTCTCATTTCTGGGTTTCTGAATTCAGTGGGAGTAATCCTCTAAAAATAGGTCAAATCTCCCAGCAGGGAATTATGTAACTCTTCTTTCCCTCTGGGAGGGTGAGTGGAAGCATGAAGAATTGGTATCATAAAATCTAAAATGGACCTCAAGGGGGGTCATCCAGCTTTAGTCCTTTGCCCTCAGATAGATGAATGCCTGAGTTAACCAAAACAAGATTTATTGATTTATTTTAAAGATTTCTAAGGATGAAGATGTCAAAAACTCTTTTGTAGCATGTTCTAGCACTAGTCCAGATGCCATGATAGAAGGAAGCTTAGATTTGATGTCATAGAACCTGAATTTGAATACTTTAGGGGTTCCCTGTCAATTGCAGGATGAAAACAAAATGTTTCCTTTGGCATTCAAAGTTCCATATAAGCTAGCCTTCTCTTGCCTTTCCATTCTTCTTATGCTTTACTCTCTAATATGTACTCCTGTGTCCAATGACACTGGCCCCCAGTTAATCCACGAACAAGGAATTCCATCTCATAGCTCTGGGCATTTTCTATGGCTGTCCCCATGTGTCTTATCCTTCCTCTGCTATGCTTACTGACTTCTCCAGCTTCCTTTAAGTCCTGACTAAAATCTTATCTTGTATTGGAAGCCTTCTCCGACCCCTCTTAATTCCAGTGCCTTCTCTGTTCATTATTTTCTATTTACCTTGCATATAACTTCCTTTGTATATATTGTCTCCACCATCATATATAATATATATATAATAATATAATATATATGTCTCCACCATATATAATGTCACCACCATTAGCTTGAAAGTTCTTGAGGGATGAGACTTTGTTTTGTTTCATTTTGGATCCCCAGAACTTAGCACAATGATTGGTACGTAGTAGGTAATTAATAAATGTTTATTGATTGATTGACTTATGTGATCTGGGGCAAGTCATTTGAAGTCACTGTGTCTCAAGTTCTTCATCCATAAAGTCAGGGAACTAGACCAAATGACCTCAAAGGTCTAATCCTATGGCTACAATCATGCTTAAGCTAAAGTTCTTCCTTATCTCTAAGCAAACTCTCATTATTGTTATCTAAGATATGATATGATAAGCATTTATCAAGTACCTTCTATGTGCCAGGCATTTGTGCTAAATACTGGGGATATAAATAAGTATTTATTTGGGCAAGTAAAATACGGTCTAGGAAGATAGGTAAAATTTTGGAATTCTCTGTTCCCAACTTATTCCCTGTGAACGGTTGTCCCTGCCCTCAAGGAGCTTTCAATCTAATGGAGAGTGATAATACACAAAAGGAAATTGAAGAGGTCGGGTAGGAAATGCCTAGGGGTTCTGTTTATGCTCATGGCAACAAAAATGACCATGACCATGGTGGACATTGAAACCAAGCAGAGCAGTTGGTGGTAAATAAAAAGATGGTTGAGATTTTTAGCCCTCTATAATAGGGGTCTATGGGAAGAACTTCATCAGGACAGAAGTAACTGATGGTTCCGATGAGATATGAGTATCATAGTTGAAGCAAGCTCCATGATAGTCAGTTTCCTGATGATAAGCTTATCCTGGGAAGGGGGAAGGAGAAAAGAAGAGGATGATGATGATGATGATGGTGGTGGTGGTGGTGGTGGTGGTGGTGTCAAAATGAAGCAGCTAGCCTCAAATGAGGCTCATTATTTCCTTAAAAAGAAATTTAAAAAGCAACTTTCCCACCCCCACCCTCCCTTGTATTACTGTTCTAAAAAAAAAATTTAGAGAGAGAGAACTTTGCAGTTTCCCTGTGGAACAGATCGGCAGGCACGTTAAGCCATGAATGAACTGGTGATCAGTTAGTCTCGTTGAGCCTCAGTTTCCCCATTTGTAGAACAGATATAATAATATCTGCCTGGTCTGTCTCAATGCAAATTCCTGTGGGGAAAGAAGGTAATCAACTCTGTAGCCCCCTAGGATGAACCCCTTATTGATTCTGTTTGTATGGAGGGGAGAAAGGCTAAAAAAATAGGAGAAACTCAATTTATAAAGCACTTCAAAAGCCAGAGGGCTTTATATTGGGTCTTGGAGGGGAAAGGGAATCATTGAAATTTATTGAATACAGAGGAGAGCATTAGGAAGGTCAATATGACAGCTGAGTGGAGGGTAGATTGGCCTGAGGCAAGGAGACTAACCAACAGGCTGTTGCAGCAGTCCAAGCCTAAGATAATGAAGGCCTGCACCAGGGTAGTGGGAACATCAGAAGAGAAAAGAAGGGGGTGTATAAGAGATACTAAGAAGGGAGAAATGACAAAACTGATTGGATATGGGGGTGTGAGAGGCTGAGGAACTGAGGCTAATACTCAGGTTGTGAGTCTGGGTGACTTTTCTAGTTCTCATGGCCCTGAGTGAGGACTTCTTTATGGAAGGACAGAAGCAAGGAAGCTTCCACTACCTGAGTTGGTTCCAAAGGAAAGAGTGAAAAATAAAGGTTAGTCTTCCTGGGGCACTACCAAATGATGACCTTGGGGGCAGCACTGTGGATAAAGCCTGAAGTCAGAAAGACCAGAGCTCAACTCTGACCTTGGGCAAGTCACTTTAAACTTGACTAGCCTCAGTTTCCCTATTATAAAAGGGGGGCAATAACAGATTAAATGAGATACTATTTGTAAAGTGGTTATCACAGTGCCTGGCTTATGGTAGTTGATATATAAATTCTTATTCCCTTCCTTTCCCCTCTTTCCTTGAGACTATTAGATAGCATCTACAAAATACTTCATTTTTTTTCCTAATGCTCAAAGGAAAGCACTTTCTTCACAACGACCTTGGCCCTTGTCAGGTGGAAAAGACAAGAATTATTCTTCTGAACCTTATTTTATAGATCAGGAAATTGAGAATCACAGAATGATTTGCCCAAGGTCACACATCTAGAAAATGTCAGAAGCAGCTGAACCCTGACCTCCTGATGCCAAACTTTGCTATTATATTAGGAAGTCTCTATTGCATTGAGACCGAGGGACAGGCTCAGCCAGAAGTGTTAAAAACACAACCAAGTTATTCTCTATGGCCAATACCCAAAAGGAAGAAACATCTAAGATGAAAACCATCCTTTCCTGAACAAATTCAGAGAAACATGGGAAGACTTTTATGAATTGATGCAGTACTAGTAAAGACAGCCAAACCAGGACAGCAATCTATATTATAACAACAGAATTGTTTTTAAATGATATTGAAAGATTTAATGACGTTGACCATTTCCATGACCAACCACAGCTCCAGAGACTGACGAGAAAGCTCTGAAGCAGTCAAAGTGGAGAATAAAACATACATTTATGGACATGGCAAGTGTGTGAACTTTTTTGCTTCACCATATTTATTTGTTATAAGAATTATGCTTTTTGGTTTGTTTATTTGTTTAGGGAGATTAGGGGAGCTAGCAAAAGTGTTATTCCATCCCCCCCCAAAAGAGAAGAGAAGGTCACCGAAGCAGTTTTAAAAATGTACTGAAGGAAGTTCAGAAAGCAATATGATCAGGACAGCTTTGAAATTTTGTAGCATGTTGAAATTTTCTTTTTTTTTTAACTGGTTCTGTTCCTTTAATAAAACAATTAACATAATGTATAAATATAATATGGATGTAACCAATTACCCTTGAATAATGTATATATTTAGTATCTTCTAATGGCAATTCAAAATGTTTGTTTTTGGAAGTTTCATCCCTTCCTTGAATGTAACAATTAGTTTCTTAGAGCTGACAAGATAAAGTTCCATTAAAGGCCTTATAAAAGTTTCAACACATACTTCCTTTTAGCCGACAGATTTGTACTTTATCCATTGATTTGCTCCTCGAACTTCAAAGTTCGAGAACCACCTGTAGTAGATGTGATAGCCTAATTCTTCCAAAGGTGGCTCTGGATCAACTGTAGCAAACAGGACAGCATCCTCAATCTCTCTCCATACTTCCACATCGATTTCCTTTAATTCCTCAATACTGGCAAGGTTGTTGTTCACCATTCTATCCTTGAGAAGCATGATAGGGTCACTTTTCCTCCTTACTTTCTGAATTTCTTCTCGAGTACGATAACTGACACCAGGGTCGCTCATGCTGTGTCCATGATAACGATATGTCTGTAGTTCCATCAACATGGGGCCCTTTCCTGAACTACAGTAGGCAGCTGCAAATTTTGTTGCCTCATGGACACACACAACATCCATACCATCTACCTTTACTCCTGGGATAAAGTCTCCTCTTTTGTAGTAGTCAGTGCTGGCCGCTACTCTCTCTACCAAAGTTCCCATTCCGGATCGATTATTTTCACAAATGAAAATGCAAGGCCATTTCCACAAAGCTGCCATATTGTAAGCTTCAACTATGTGAACCATCTCCACGCAAAGTCAAACAGATGTCATCTTTCTCATTGTACTTACAGGCTAGGGCAATACCAGCTCCCAAAGGTACCTGAGCTCCAACAATGCCGTTGCCACCATAGAAGTTCTTGGCATACATGTGCATAGATTCCCCCCTTTCCTTTAGCACATCCCCCTCTTCGTCCAGTAAGCTCTGTCAGAATTTCTCGAACGGGAAGTCCACGGGTATAGGTAAAGCCGTGTGCTCGATAGACTGTAATAACATGATCTGTAGGATTTATACCAGCTTCAAGCCCCATACAACAAGCTTCCTGACCCTCATACAAGTGGCAGAAACCACGGACGATCTTTTGCTTATACAGCAGGTCTGCTTTCAATTCCATCGGACCAACAGGCTGCACGATCTTATAGTACTTAAGTCCTTCCTCTCTAGTGAGAACGGCTGCAGTGGGAGGTTCATCCTCAAGCCGATGAACGTCACATTTCTTAACACCAAATGGAGCATCCTTTGCAAAGTTGCGGGCTGCCAGGAGCACTCTTCCAGTCGGTCTCTGGGACGATGGCGAGCATTTTTCGCACGGAGCGGTGGCGATGTGGCTGAGAGGCGGCAGGGAGGTCTGCGGCGGACAGAGCAAGGAACCTGGCCGGATCCGGAGTCTCCTTCCAACATGTTGAAATTTTCAAACCAAGTTGTACGTACTAGAGATTAATGATTGCACGTATCTCTTCTGTTCTATTTTGTATGTGGAAATGTTCGGGGAGGAGGCACTATTTATTAGTTTAAAGGATTTTTTTAAAAAAGGAAAACATTTTCTTCCTTGTGATGATGCTCTGTCTATAAACAACCAGCTAAGTGAATATTAGTCTGGTTACCAACCTTCTCTATAAAAATGGTTGAGATCCAACTCCAAAAGACTCATGATGGAAAATGCTATCCACATCCAGAAAAAAAAAACAAAACAACAACCTATAGAGTTTGCTCTCTCTCTCTCTCTCTCTTTTTTTTTTTTTGGTTTCTTCTTTCTCATGGTTCCTCTCATTGGTCATAATTCTTCTTTGCAACATGACTAATGTGAAAACATGTTTAATATAAATGTATATGTAGAGCCTATTTCAGATTGTACACCACCTTGGGGTAGGAGGAAAGGAGGGAGGGGGAGAAAATTTGGAACTCAAAATCATATAGAAATGAATGTTGAAAACTAAAAGAAAATAAGTAAATTTTAAAAATAAATAAAAAAATTTAAAATGGTTAAGATGATCTGTAAGAAATGTACTCACAGATATGAAAACAATACAGGACCTTAAAATATGGGCCAAATGAAGTTATTCTCTGGTCTCTGTTCTTGTCCTGAGTTTTCCTATTTCTATACTTTTATTCATGCCTCAATTGGCTTCTTTCTTCTCATCTCCCTGATGGTCTTCCCTCATTTCCCTTGTGTCATCTCTTCTGTAAAGCTTTCCTAGACTCCTCACCTCGCTTCTCAATTTTTTCATAGCACTTTCCTTTTATGCATTTATCTTCTCTCTCTTGAATTATAGTTTTTAGACTATAAGCTCCTGAAATCTATGGTTCATAACCTCAACTTCTGGGTTTATTCAAGTTAGGTTCAATTGTATGCTATGGGTCTCTCCCAAATCATCCTTTGACTCATTCTAGACTTAGGATTTTTGCTGGGAACATCAAAATTTAATCTGTGTTTAAGGCTACTCAGATATCGTTAAAAGGACCTCAGCTCTTATGCAAACTCTCAAGTTAACAATATATACAGGACGGAGGACAGACTTTTCTTTATAGAAAGATAATTCTCCTCACTCCACTGAGCAAGGTCTGTGCTATTTCTCTTTGTATCTCCAGTATATAGCACAATGCCTTGCATATAACAGGTATATAACGTTGCAACTGAATGAAAGAAGGAATGATGTGTCTTTTCAAGCACAAACATTGCATATTGTGTGTGTTCTATGTGAGTGTGTTCTGTGTATGTGTGTGTTGTGTGTGTGTGTGTGTGTGTTTAGGAAGGCCATATTTCTCAGTTGAGAGACCTAGAGTGGGTTTCTAAGTGAGTTAGCATCAACTCCTTTCCTTGACTTGCTGGGTAAGGATATTTGTCATTTTGCAGTTATGGAAAATGCACACAAGGATTGAAATGCCCAGTTCATGCAACATTGCTCAAAGGCTTTGAGGATTCCATTTTGGCACAAATCCTTTAATTAAAGTGAATTCCTTCAGGCCTGTTTCACCCAGACTCAATCTGCAATGTCCCCATTGACCTGGGGAATGCTGACTAATTGACGAATTGGCAGTGCAACTACTTCTTCAAAGATGCTAAGATATCCTTGGTAAGACAAACATGCTCCAGGATACCATATGGCCTTATTTTTGTGGTAACTTTTCAAATTCATCTGCAAATCTCTCCGGAGGCTACTGAAGGCTGGCTCCTTCCAATTCAGTAGTTGCTGCCACTGGTCACCTTTGCTCTCCAAGGCAAAGAAGCCTTCAGCAAGAAGGTATTTGGGGAAGCTCAAGAGGATTTCTGCGTAATTTGGCGAGAGAAGTAGCCTTCTCCATCAAGTCTCAAGGTAGCCCAAGGAACTGGATATCAGAGAGGTCAGGGTTTTGAAAAATGTTTCCTGATTGACTTCATAGGAAATCAGCAATAGGCAGTTCTCTTTGAGAAACACACAGGTCTAGATTCCTCTTGTCAGAAGAGGAAGCTCAAGGCTTGACTGGTTAACAGCAGAATGGCCAGGCAGTTGAAGTTGACTGATATTACTCTCTTCATCACTTAATAGTGATTCTTAGTAGGAGTCCTTTGTAACTCAAGGAGCCCTCAGTTGGAAACAAAGAGCCAACATTCTAGAGAAGGATAATGACTAGCAATAGGAGGCCAAAGTATTGGTTCCCTTTATCTTTTTAGGGGGTAGGCATTGAAGATGGGGAGTGGTATTGACCTGAGATTTCATCATCATGGGAAATTCCTGGTGTGGAAACTCTTTCCAGTAATTCAGATGAGCAACTCTTCTGTAGTTTAGAGCCCAACAGATTGGCCTGAGGACCTGAGAGAATATGCAGCTCCCCAGGGGTTCCATAACTAGTGTGTCAGAGACAGGGCTTCCCAACTCCAAAGGAGGTCCTTTCTTTTATGCCATACTGCCTCCCTCCCTTTATCGGAAGCCTGAAAAGAAAACCCAGTGAAACGGCTCCCAGAACTTTAGTAGGAATAGCTCTGAATATGGGGTCAGAAGACCCGAGTTCTTCTATGAGCCCTTGGCCAGGCCAACACTTTGATGGCTGTTTCTTCACCCATAAAATAAGGAAGCTGACTAGATGATCTCTAAGGTTTCTTCTAGCTGTAAATCCTAGTACCTCATAGAAATACAACATATCATTTATGTCCAGTGTGAATCTGGTGGGGATGGTAGGAAGGGAAATTATTCCAGCAGAAACAGAAACAACAGAGACCTCCCGCCATGCAAGCTTGAGGGAAAAGCGCCCTGATCTCATAAGTGTCCTGATCTCATGACCCAGCACAACACTGAAACACTTGAGGTCAGTTCCCAGTAGTGCAAATGAGAAACACTGACAGCAAAGAAATGTAAAAAGGAGAAGAGACACAGTTGGGGGTAGAGAGCACAGACCTGGAATCAGGTTACTCAGGTTCTAGAAGTAACTATATGATTGGCTAGTTGTAGCTTTAAGGGCAGCTAGGAGGTACAGTGGATAGAGCACCAGTGCAGGAGTCAGGAGGACCTGAGTTCACATCTCAGCTCAGACGCTTGACACTCACTAGCTGTGTGACCTTGGGCAAGTCACAACCCCAATTGCCTCCTCCTGGGTCATCTCCAATCATCCTGATGAATATCTGGTCACTGGATTCAGATGACTGTGGAGGAGAAGTGAGGCTGGTGACCTGCACCGCCCTCCCTCACTCAAAGTCAAGTGCAAGTCATGTCATTATTTCTCTGACGGTGTGGTCTTCTTCGACAATGAAGGATGAACACACACACAATAACAGCTGCCTTTGACCTTCATTTTCCTCATCTGTAAAATGGGAATAACACCTGACCTATCTGTTCACAGGGTTGTTGGGAGGATCAAATGTGGTGGCCCTCAAATCTGGGATAATGGATATGTTAATACAATGCACAAGTTGTTTCCATCTTTTGCTGCTTTAAAACCTATTTTCATGTTAATGACCTGTTCCCCTGACTGATTGAAGGGGAGTTGAGGGCCCTTTTTGAAAAGTAAAATGAGCCAGATACTGATGTTCCCAGGGTTTCTCTGGTTCAGGGCACAAACCAGAGAAATTTATATGAATGAACCCCCAAAATTGCACCCAGTGTTTTATGCTGGACTTATTCTAATGTTTTAAAGATCTGTATGGGAACTCTCTCCTCCAGCATAGAGCACAACCTCCTACAACTAGTGGAAGCTCTTGGTGATTTGCTATAGCTAGAAAAAAAAATATAATCCTGCAGTCAGCCTGGTGATGAACCTTTCCAAAGTCTTCTTGACTGGACCTGATTGGACCTGAGAACAACAGGAAGTCTGTACTTTCTAGATGTGTGACCTAACTTCTTGGACCCTTCATCTGTAAAAAAATAATAATAATTAAAAAATTAAAAAAATAATCATAATTAATTTTTTTAAAAGGAGTTCATGATAAAACTGACCTGAATTCCAAGCCTTTTCTCCATGGCTCAGACCTGTCAGAGTGTTGGGCTTCTCCATACCCTCTGAGGAATACTTTGGGGGAAGGGGACACAATACCATTGAATAGAAAAGATTAAAGCTTTATGAAAATTTTAAGAAAAGAAAGGAAAAGAATGAGAAGAGCAGAGGTAAAGGAATTTGTTCAAAGCAACAGAGGTAGGAAGGAGCAGAGGCCAGGATTAGAGTTTGGCTTCTCTGACTCCAAATCTGGTGCTTTTCCCACTTTACTGCAATGTGCTTTTCAGAGACTGAAACACTCTTGCCATTGTCATTCATAGCAACTGTTTAGTGAACCCAGAATTCAAGAGCTAGAAGGGACCTTACAGGTCATTTAGTATCCCTGCAGGCCTCTTATAGACTTAAAAAACCACAAGTTAATTTTAGCTATGTTGCATTGTATTTTTACTTATTTGGTTCAACATTTCCCAATTACATTTTAATCTGGCTCTTTAGCAGGCTTTGGGTTTGCTATCTCTCCTTCCCAAAGAGGGGAGAGAGGCCTAGAGGGTGGAAGTGATTTGTCCATATCAGACAGATTGAAAAGCTCACATCTAGGATTCAAACCAAGAATTCTCTGCTCTGATTATCTACAGAGGCTGCTCAGAGTCCAGCTCTGAATTCAATGGAATGACTTAGAATATGTCTGCTTGTTTCATAAAAGTCTGCCTGAGAAAAAAAGAGGTAACAGTTCAAACTGATCAGGATAGCATTTTTTTTCCTTTTTTAAAGAATCCTGTCACCAAACCAAACAGTAAAAGTCCTTGTCAGTTCTGAAAAGACAACCTCAATTGCTAATTAAAAGATTAATTAATGTTAATTATTGCTAGCATGTTAGCTTTGTGTGAAGTTTACAGTTGAGTTGTATTTTTCATATGTCCTTTGTACACTACATAGGAGATTGGGGCTCCTTTTATAATCAAGGCCTGCAGTAGTCCATTTTAGAAAATTTGAAATATAATCTTACCATTTTAAAATGACTATAAGCTGGAAAGAAAGCAGGATTCCTTCTGTTGAGGAATGGTTGAATAAACTGTGGTCGAATATACATAATTGGACCACAAGAAGCAAAGAATACGAAGAATTCAGAGAAAAAATGGGAAAACATATGAACTCAATCAGCCAGTCATTCAATAAACATTAAATTATTTTACTGAAGTTATTGTGCTAATTATCAAGTGTCTACTGTGTGCCAAGCACTGGAGGACACAAAGAAAGGCCAAAGACAGGCCCTGTTTTCAGGGCAGACAATACAAAAACAACAATGTGCAAAGAAGCTATACCTGGAATAAATTGGAAATAATTGGCAGAGAAAAGGCATTAGAATCAAGATGTATCAGGAAAAGTTTCCCATAGAAGATGGAGTTTTAGTTGGTATTGGGGAAGCCAAGAGTCACAGATGAGAAAAGAGAGCATTGCAGGCATATGTTACATAGTGAAAATGCTCAGCTAGGAGATTGAAGTGTCTTTTCTAAGGAATAGCTAGGAGGCCAGTGTCACTGGATCTTGATAATGTAGATGGGCATGAGGTATAAGGATACTAAAAGGAAAGGAAACATTAAGCACCTACTATGTGCTAAGTGTTAAGCACTTTACAAATATTATTGCATTTGATCCTTAAAACAAACCTTGAAAGTCAGTGCTAATATTATCTCCATTGTACAGTTGAGGAAACTGAGGGAAATAGAAGTTGTGACCTGACCAGTGTCACACAGCTAGTAAGTGTCTGTGGGTGGATTTCTGGTCAGGTCTTCCAGACTCCAGGCCCAGTGCTCTATCCCCTAGTTTGCCTCTGACAGGAAAGTAAGAAAGAATCAGGTTAGGAAGAGCTTTTGAATGCTAAACAGGAACTGAAACACAGTCAAGTGGTGCAGAGCCAGGAGAACAATATGTATAATGAACAAAAACCTCAAGGAGAATGAATTCTGAATGTATCTGATTGTCCATCTTAGCCCCAAACAAAAGATGACACAGTGTGCCTTGGGTAGAGAGGCAAGACGCTTCAGCTAAAGAAGGTTGCTGTGTGCTATTGGGTGTGGTCATCAGATAGATAGATGGAACATTTATTAAGAGCTTACTCTGTGTCAGGCACCACGCTGAGCACTGGAGATATAAATGCAAGCCAGACAATCCCTGCCCTCAGAGAATGGCTCACATAATCCTGAGAGAAGGCAACACAAGGGAAGCTGGGCTGGAAAATGGTGTGGAAGATGGCCAGGTACCTGATAAAATAAGGTGAAAACTCAGTTATCAGAGCAGGAGGGGCTAGAGGTAGACAAAAGGATATGCAGATGGCTGGAAAGTCATTGGGTCTTCTGTTTTTTGCTTATATATTTTTTCTTCCTAATAAAAAAAGGCTTATTGTATGGTGGTACTAGGGAGATCTATCTAGAAATAACTGGAATATAAAAAGAAAAAACTATAGACGGTTCTTGTTAAATATTTGCATTTATGACAGTTTTGGTCTTGCTTATAATTTATTTGATATCGACTCCATGGTCAGGAGAACAACCAATCATAACATTTTGCTTATGGGAAAATGTGATTCACTTTTCAATAATCAACACCATTTCTCGGGACACACAGACAGTCAAGAGCCCTGGATAAGATTTTTGTAGACCTACTATTTTGTTTCTTTATGATCCCCTGTTTTCTAATCTAGGTAAGTTAGGAACAAGAGCCCATTTGTTAAATGTACTGTTATTTGGGCAGTCATAGGATGTTGTTCTGGATGAAAGGAAAGAAATTCAGCCTCACTTTCAGAATCATTCTTCAAAAGTATGAAAATCGTTGTCAGGCAGAAGTTCACAGCCAAGTTCAATTTGTAGGACAGAGAGACAAAAGCGTGTCCTTTCTGTTTGGGTTCAGGTTTGGAGATATTTGGGAAGTGAAGTGGGACACAGGAGAGAGAAATGATAAATGATCTTGGGGTCTGTGCCTTTCTTCTGCATGCTAGACAGCCTCCAGGAACATAAGTAAATGTTCAGGAAGATGAAAAAGAGAGAGAGTTTGAGAGCTGGTGCCACCTGTCTCTATGTTGTGTTCTGGGTATCCATCTATTTTGCCTGTCATATTTACCCAAATATGTAAAATCAAAGGAAAATTAGCTCTCCATCTTTCTCTGGATATCAATTTGGGGAAACCATCAGAGCTTATGTGTTTAGTTTGTCTCATCTTTTGAAAATGGCCAGCACCAGTTCAAAAGCCTCTCTAAACACCACAACCTCAAACCAAGAGGGGTCTGGTAGACCTCTCAAGCTACTGGAGGCTTGTGGGAAGCAGGTGAGATACAAGATACAGCAATCACTTTGCAGCTACCTTTTAGAGAACTGCTGGCAGATTTCTTCAGCTGGCTTAATCTTTTCCTCCCTTTAGCACATTTTCTGTGAAAGCGAATGACATAATTAAGCTTCCTCTAATCCCTGCTTGCACAGTATCCAGACAGATGTTTCCTTATGTCCTGTAGCTGCCCACTTCTTTCTGTCTGGCTCCTGAGAGTGAGGTAAGTTGTGGGTAGCAGATTTCTAAATGCGGCCTTTAAGGGGAAAGGCATCCTTTGGAAATTCGTTTTATGTGAGACTGCACCTGGCACTCCTGCTGAGACCTGTACTGTGCCCCAGAAGGCACAGGGCATTCTGGGAGGGGGTCACTCAGACTCAAGAAACACCCCTGCAGAGAAGTCCACTCCTTCACTGCTGCCTTGACCCAGAATAGAATTTGTGCCTGAGAGATTTCCCACAGTAGTGCTCTCTCCTTCAGGAGAGCGCACACAGCCAAATTGCCATCATATTCCACCAGTTAATCATCTGATAACAAAGGCAGGAGATCTGAACAAATCCCTCTTGCTTGAACGGAGAGGTCAAAAACATAATGGAGACCCATTTGTTTGAATCCAGTGAGCTGCCACTAATTAGCCACGGGTTAATCTGGCTAAACGCAGCATCTGGAAGATAGGAACTGTGGATTTTCAAAATCTAAGGGGAAAAAAAATGGACCTGTGGGTTGCTGCAACAGATATAAATAGAGGTCTATAAAAATTTTCTAGATGTGTGAAATATTCTTCAGACCCCTGCATACCTTCTAGTGATATAATCAGAATGAATCATAGAATATTATACCTGAAAAAGAATTTCAAGGTCATCTAGTCCTGCCCCCTAATTTTACAAATGGAGAAACGGAGGTCCATCAGTGCACTGATAGCCAGGACCAGTAAATGAAAGACATCAAGAATTGTTAGTTCTTCCTTTCCTTCTTTTCCTCCCACTCTCTCTCTTTCTCCCCCTACTTCAGTCTCTGAGGTCTGGTTCAACTTTCTTAACGTCCCTGAGTCTGTGCCTACTTGAACCACCATAGTAATTTTGTAGTGAAGGCAATGAACTCAAGTGGATTCCATTAAATGGGCTATTTCTCCTCGCCCTCAGTTTCCTCACCATTAAAACAAGTGAGTTGTATTAGATGGTCTCTGAGGTCCTTTCCATTTCCAAAAACTCTATGGTTACTTGTGACTGGCCTTACATCAATCAAGAAGGACTGGACGATTAGGAAGCTGCAGCATTCTTAAGTGCATGAGATCAGAAAAATGAATGAACTCTAAAAGATTCAAATTATTTTGGAAAAGGGATGGCTAAAAATGAGAGATCAAAGAATATTGCAAGAGGACAAGCCTATAAAAGCCCAATATTCCATTAGAGATGGGGGTAGAATTCAGGAATTAAAAATAACAATGCTGAATTTGGGTCACTGATGCTTAGAGCTGGAAGGGACTTTGGACACTATCTTGCCCAAATCCTTCCTTTTAGATGACATAACCCAGGTCCGGAGAAGTTAGGTCACTTCCCTACATTCAAGCAGGAAGTTCATAGCAGAGTCTGTTATAGACCTAGTCCAAGACTTTCCCCACTATGTCATAACTGTGGGAGAAACTATACATAGTAGGGGAATGGAGGGAATAAGCACTTATATAGTTCCTGCTATGTACCATATCCTATGTACTTCAGAAATAATACCTCATTTGATCCTTACAAAAACCTTACAAGGTGGCTGATGGCTTTGTTGTAGAGTCGTTTCAGTCGTGGCTGACTCTTTGTGACCCCATTTGGGGTTTTCACAGCAAAAATACTAGCATGGTTTTGCCATTTCCTTCTCCAGATCATTTTACAAATGAGGAAACTGAAGTAAACAGGGTTAAGTGACTTGCCCAGGGTCACACTGATAGTGTCTGAGACCACATTTGAACTCAGGTCCTTGACTCCAGGTTTGGTTTGGTGCTTTATTCACCGTGCCACTTAGTTATTCATTAATATTCATAGATCAAATATTCACCATCTAAATTTTCCTTCTCTTATCTTCTACTTCAAATACTATCTTCACTACTACTCTAGCTTCATCTCCTATTAACTGTGAAGACCTCTGGGGTTCTGGAGTGTGAGCTGGAACCAGTAGGCATCACTTTCAAAGTCACAAATAGTCCTGGCTCCTTTCTCATAGGACTCTGCCCCAGTTATCTCTCTCATTCCCATAGCTTTAGTGACCACTCCTAAACCTATATACCTTTAGATCTAACCTCTCACACTAGCTGTTAGTCAAATATAAGTTCCTGGAGGGCATGTACTGTTTCATTTTTGTCTTTGTATGTATGGAGTAGACACAATAAATATTTGTTGAATTAAATGGAGTCCCAAACCTATATTTCAAACAGTCTATGTGATGTCTCTACCTGGGTGTCTCATGAGCAACTCAAACTCACTATATCTAAAACTTATCTTTCCATCTAAACTTGATACTCCTCTCTATCCAGGACCACCAGTCCCCCTACTTATTCTTCTCTTCATGTTTCATCAGTTACAGAGACCTTATTTCCCGCCTCTGCGGTATCTCTCACATACATCCCCTTATTTTTATAGTCATTGTTCTATAACAGCCTTTCATTACTTGGATTATTGCAATAGCTTCTTACAGGCATTCTCTAACTCTTCTCCATCATTACACTAACAGAACAACCTTTATCGTGCATCGATCTAGCCATGTTCTTCTGATCAAAAATCTCTAGTGACTCCCTAATATAAATTCGTCATCTCTGCTTCCTGGCTTCCAACTAAAATTCCACCTTCCATAGGAAGTCTTTCCCAACTTCTTTTTAATTTTAGTGCCTTCCCACTGTTAATTATTTCCTCTTTATGGTATATAGCCCCTTTGTACATGGTTGTTTGCTTGCTTTCTCTCTCATTAGATTTTAAGCTCCTTGAGGACTGAGACTTTTGCCCCATTTTGTATTCCCAGCTGTGGGATACACAGTGCCTGGCACATAATAGGTGCTGATAAATGCTGATCGACTGACTGACTAGAGCTGGCATTACAGGTCTTTCACAATTTGGTGCTAAGAACTCTACATGCCAGTCAAACTGGACTTCTCTGTGTTCTCAGACCTGTCCTAGACTGTCTTGTCTGTGCCTTTCTAATTTTTCCTGTGCCTTTAATTTACTTCTTTCCCCTCTATTTGTACTGAATTTCTTCTGATTCTTTAAAACTCATCTCAAATGCTTGAATCCATGAAGCCTTCTCTGACTCTTGTCTCCCCTCCCCACATAATGAACTTCTAATTTGTATTTTTTATAATGCTTTATTTTGCACCAATATTCTTATCAAGTAATGGTGTATATTATAAGTATCTGCAATTGTGTCTCATTCCTCTACTAGATGGCAGTCTCTATTAGGACAAGAATCATATCATATTATATTTATTATATTATATTAGTCTGTTGTAATGGCAAGCACACAGTAGGCATTTAATTAATATTGGTCACTATGGAATGTTCAATAAATTAATTTTACAGTTATTTTCACTGTTTTGGTCTTCTCATCCTTTTGATGAAGTCCAGATAGAAATGTTACTGTTTTTCAGTTGTTTTTTCAGTTGTTCTAGACTCTTGTGACCCTATTTGGGGTTTTCTTGGCAAAAATACTGCAGTGGTTTGCCATTTCTTTCTCATTTAGCAGACGAGCAACGTTAAGTGTCTTGCCCATGGTCACACAACTAGTAAGTATCTGAGATCATCAGATTTAAACTCAGGTTTTCCTGACTCCAAAGTTGGTGCTCTATCCACTGTGCCACCTACCTGCCCAGACAGAAATGGTCTCATGGCAAATCTCCATCTATCATGCTGTTAATTCTTCCATGTTTAATGTGTTATGCACTATTGAACAGATACAGAAAATGACTACTTTTAGAAACTGTCTAAAAGTTTTGGAATGCAGCTGCATCTTCCGAAGGCTCGCTGAAACTATCTGCAGGATAACTACAAGAGTAAACAGGATGAGACGTCATTCGTTCTGCTTCATATGACTTTCATTTCTTCTACGAGGTCTCTATATTCGGAAAACCTTTTATTCCATGTCATTGGGAAATTATGAATATTTGCTATGGTGACATCAAATAAAATTAAAATTTTTTTCTGGCCAATGTTGTCTCCGGATGATAATGGACAGCAGTTTCGTTAGTGATCATGCTCTAATTCAGTACAATTCATTTCTTGAATTGTCAGTGATATTTTGGGGTTTGTATTTGTGTATAAGGACCGGCATCAATCAATTTATGCAGGATTGCACAAATACTGCTCTGTAATTTGGAACCTCAGATTGTGTCTTTCTAAGTGTTTGATAGGGGCTGTGTTTTTGTCACCTACAGTTACATGTTGAGCATTTTTTCCCATAAGCATAATCTACACTGAACACTAAATTTTGTCTCCTTAAGGATTAAATTTGTAATTTCTGGGGGAAATGATATGGTTTGTTATAACAAACACGATCATAAACCTTTTCACTTCTGTAAAATAAAATCCACGCTATGAGTCATTTGCTTAATGGTTCTTTCTGGCATATTGTTAGTTGAGCTCATGTGGCTGTCACTCATGTTGGATTTCACTCTTAGGTCTTAGCCATTTCATAGGCTCCATCAGATGGCAAATCATTTCTGGTAATATTCGATAAACCCAGTGTGTATAGTTAGCCTTTACTACTGTTCTGTGAATACTTGCTTGCTCCAGAAGTATTTCTGTAAGTTTTTAATCTATTTAGCACATGTTTTGAAAACATCTATCAATCCTCTTCCTCCTTTTTGACCGGAAGTGTAAATCTTTTTATAGCTGCCTTGGGCAACAGACCTTCTATTATTCATTAATACTGTACATGTTTTATTTTGGATACTTTCTAAATCTGTCATGCATTTTTACTGCTCTAAAGATGTATAGTAAGATTGGCATTGTGTAGGTACTAATGTTCTGTGACCTTCTCATTAAGCTTTAACTTCAAGATGATAGGAGATCTTTCAACACACAGAGCCACAGATTTCTCCTTGATGTCTTTATATAAGCTCCATACATCTTACCTGGAGAGGACCAACTTTTGCCTTTGTCTTATGGGCTCAGTTTGATGTCTGGATTCAAGCTTAAAATCCTTAGCCTCAATTTTTCCTTGGTGTGCATGAAAAATTATTAATAAAAGCTAGAGGCATAAGGGAACTAAGAAATTATTTAGTCTAATAGTTCTCAAACTTTTTGGTCTCAGGGGCCCTTTACACTCTTAAAAATTATTTGGAACACTAAAGAGCTTTTATTAACTTAGGTTATAACTTTCAATGGAACAGTTAGGTAACGCAGTGGATAGAGTACCGGGTCTAGAATCATGAAGACTTGAATTCAAAACTGGCCTCAGGCACTTATTAGCTGTTTGACCCTGGGCAAGTCACTTTAACCCTCTTTGCCTCATTTCTTCTTCTATAAAATGAACTGTGGAAGAAAATGGCAAACCACTTCAGTATCTTTGCCAAGAAAATCCCAAATGGGGTCACAAAGAGTCAGACACAATTGAAAAGACTGGACAACAACAAAATATCCATATTTACCACATTTTTAATTAAAACTGGTAAATTATAAAATAAATATTAATTTATTAAAATATCAATGAACCTATTTAGGTATTTAAATGACAGTTTTGATTTTTAAAAACCCTATATTTTCCAAAACACAAAAACTTTGTGAGAAGAACACCATTGTTTTACATATCTTTGCAAGTCTCTCTAATGTCTGACTAAATAGACACCTAGATTCTCATATCTATTTCTGCAGTCAATCTGTTGCAATCTGTTGTTTTGATTGAAGTATATGAAGGAGATCTGGATCACACAGATACGTCATTGGAAAATGGAGTATTTTAATACACAAATAATGTCTTAATATTATTATGGAAATAGATTTGATCTTGGCGACCCCTTGTAAACCCCTTGGGACACCCAGGGGTTTGAAGACCAAACTTTGAAAACCACTTGTATCTAGTCCATTCTTATTTTACAGCTGAAGAGAATGAAGGCCAGAAACATGAACCCTAAGTTACGCTACTTAGAGGCAAGACAAAACCCCTAGATCTTTGACTTTCAGTTATATTTTAAATTGCGTCTGGGATAGAGTAATTTTATCTGGTAAAAGAGGCAGATGTTTTTGTTCCTGGTTCATTTGTATAAATATAATGGGTTGTCACCTTTTCTTTGCCTCAAAAATAAAACGCAAACTTGCTTAGCCTGGCATTTAAAGCTCTCATCAATCTGGCCCCTCCTATCTTTCCAGTCTTATTTTAGATTACCTGCGTTCCTGAACTCTGCATTCTAGCCAAGCTTACCCACCAAGTTGTTCATCAAATCTGACATTCTGTCTCTTCTCTCTGTATCTTTATGTAGTCTGCCCAGCCCGGATGTTCTTTTTTACTTTTGCATCTCGAAATCAATCTCTAGCTTTCCTTTTTTTTTTGGCTTAGTTCAGTGACAGCATCAACATGATGCCTTCCTGGTTCCCTGAGTCATCCATGCTCTCTTCCTTCTCAGATTATCTCATGTTTACTTCTCTGTGCCCATATTGCATCATTCCAGCAGACTGTAAGCTTCTTGAAGACAGAAATACTTCGTTTTCAAATGGCATCTCTCCTAGTACAGTGTCATACACATAGTAGGTGCTTAATAAAGGTTTGTTCAACTGATTTCCATTCATGCATCTACACCCATTTTCATACTTGAAGATGTGCTGATATTGGAGTAGTTTTGGTAACATGAAAGAAACCTTTGAGTAAAGCCAAACGAAATCAATTTAATTGTCCTAGATTAATGAGAAATTAGGGTTTTAGTGCTTGCTTTCTGTCTTTTACTCTGCATAGCCTTATTTTTACCTGTCATAAATCCCAGGAAAGGGGCCTGAGAAGGTTTACCTAGCATATGTACTAGGGGGCATTTCATCATAATCTCTGTTTTGCCCCTCTTCAACCTCAAATCCAAATAGAATACTTAATTCCTAGAGTTTTCCATCTTATTTTCCATGGATGTGGCATTCTAGAAAAGCCAGACACACTGGGCTTAAAGTCAAAAGATCTGGGTTCAGCTCTTATCCCTGCTAACTATGTGACCATGGACATTTTACTCCATTTCCTTATCTGTAACATGAAGGTAATCATATTTGTACTAAATATCTCACCCAAAGGTAATTGTGAGAAAACAACAACAAAACTTTGTAGTAGTAATAGCTGATACTTATATTGCACTTTGAAGTTGATAGTTGCTTTATATATAAATGTATATATATATATAAATATACACATGTATATATAAATATATATATATATATATATATATACACGCACGTATATGTAAATATATAAATTGTCCTTGTTCAGTTGCTTACCAGTGTCCAACTCTTTGTGACCCCATTTAGGGTTTTCTTGGTTGAGGTAGTGGTTTGCAGTTTCCTTCTCCAGCTCATTTTACAACTAGGGTGAAGTGACTTGTCCAGGAACACACAGTTGGTAAGTGTCTGAGACCACATTTGAACTCATGAAGATGACTCTTCCTGACTCCAGGCCTAGTACTTCATCTATTATGGTGCCACTTAGCAGCCCCTAAATGTATATGCATACATATATTTATATGTATATGTATGTATATGTACACATGTATATATAATCTCATTTAAGTTTCCCAACAGTCCTCCAAATTTGGCACCGCTGGTATTAGGCCTGTTTTATAGAGGGGGAAACTGAGGCCTAAAAAAGTTAAATAATATGCTTCTGCTTGCATAACTAGTAAATACCAAAGAAGAAATTTGAATCCAAATCTATTGACTTCAAGTCACTTTAGCCACTCCATTTGCCCCACCAAATTCAGCGCCTACTATGTGCCAGGCACAGCTCTGAGAATATAAAGAAAGGCAAAAACAAAAACAAAAAATCCAAATAAATAGAAACAAAACCAGTCTGTGATCTTGAAGAGTTCATAGTGTAATGCGTACAAGTCAATCAAGGAACAATCATGACAAGAGGAAATAAATCTCAAAGAAATTACAGGAGGAAAACCCACAAGCATCTCTCCACCCCTAACAAAGATGAAATTAAGTTGATCTTGGACACAGCTAAAAGCTACTTTGCCAGAATTGGAAAAGTCCGAAAGATTGACATGACTTATAGGCAATAATACCTCATTTAAAGAAGCTCCATAGACATGTTTATGTTTTCTCCTGTATCGTCCCCAAAGGACTCCTGGGTCAATTGTCTATAGCTAGAACATTGTGTATACTTGATTTGCACAGAAACAAGGACCTCTTCCAAGAAGCTATTATGTTTCTCCAATCAATAAGACTTGATTTTATGGGTGTTTAAAATCACACTAGCAAGACTCATGAGTACAATGGGTAGGTGTTGTACAAAGTCCAGCACAGAGTTCTGCCAATTTTCATCATCCTTGTAAACTGAAACACCCTAAAATATTGCCCTTGAGATCTTTCTGGGCCTTTGCCAACCTTGTCCTTTGGAAACCTGAAATAAAAAGAAGTCTCTTCCAAGGAATTCAGGGTATTTTTCAAAATAAGAGCTCTGCTTGCCTGGAAGCTCCCTCTGATCTCCCCAATATATCTATTGGCTCATCTGTTCAGTCATCCTGCACCTATGCACCTCAGGATCATAGGCTTTTCAGTGGAAAGAAACCTTAATGATCATCTAGTCCAACTCCGTCATCAATTTACAAGTAAAGAAACAGGCCTAGAGAGAAGTGACTTCTTCAAAATCACATAGGTAATTAGTAGTTGAGCTAGACTTTGACCTCAGGTCTTTTGACTTCGTATCCAGTGATGATCTTCCAAGCTAGATGTTGATAACTAACTTCCTTTTTCAGGCTCCCAATGTCATCTTTCCTCTATCATTCAACAACTGTTAAAATTACATCTTCTCTGAAACCTTCCTATTCCAGAGAATTCTATTTTTCCTCTATGAGTGCACTGGGGCGTCTTGAATTTGAGGCAGTGGGCATGATGGAAAGAATGCTAGATGTGGAGTCAGAAATGAATGAATTTATGAAAAAGCATTCATTAAATGCTTATTGTATTTCAGGCACTGGGCTGAGTTCTGGGGATACAAAAATAAGCTAACAAGATTTCTCTCTCTCCCCTCAAGAAACTTAAATTCTAATAGAAAAAGACAATACATAAAGGACAATTGGAAGAGAAAATTGGGATAGGAGGGTACCAGCAAAGAAATTTAGGTTAAGGATGGATGAGAAGGGCCAGGGACCTTGGCCTCAGGGTTCTGAGTTCCAGTTGGAAGGAATGGTTAGAGGGCAGGCAAATCCTGCCCATATCACTTTTAGCTGTGTGAACATGGGCATATAACTTAACCTCTCTGAGTTAAGTTTCTGTAAAATGGAAACAATAAGATGGTTATGAGAATGAGACCAAGTATTTATGATGCTTTGCAAATCTTAATACACTATATACTCATTAGCTACTATTATTATTTATTAAATACATATCGAAAGTCAAGATCAAGTTTGGGCTGAGGACTCAGCGAGGGATCCTGACTGAATTATTATAAAGTCAGATTGTAGAATATTTTTTTAAGGGAAATGGCTTTTTTATAACACTTTAGTGTCTTAAGAATATGTCAGTTTGATGGTGAGGGTCCTATCTCTTTCAGTGCAGATGACATACTGCCCCACTGTTACTCTGATCCTACAGAGTTGGATTAGCCAGCTCTGTAGCCAGCCTTATGATAAGTCTCTCTGAATTTAGGTAGGTTGGTCTTCAGAAAACAGACCCACAGACTATTCCAGGCCAATACTTGAAGACTTTCTAACTTGCAAAGACCTGTTTGTACACCACAGTATCTGAGAAACCCAGGCCACCTCTTTACCATAGCAGAGTATACAAATGTGTTGCTATTATTCAGTTGTTTGCCAATTGTGTCCAATGCTTTATGACCGCATTTGGGATTTTCTTGGCAAAGATATCGGAGTGGTTTGCTATTTTCTTTTCCAGCTCCTTTTACAGATGAGGAAACCGAAGCAAATATGGTTAAGTGACTTGCCCAGGGTCACACAGCTAATAAATGCATGAGGCCAGATTTCTCAGGAAGATGAGTCTTCCTGACTCCAGGCCCCATATTTGATCCACTGAATCACCTGGCTATCTCAGTATATTTTTATTTATTTAATTTATATTTATATATCATATTTTATTTATATTTTAGCAGCACCAAGTATACAAATTGGTGCTCCTAAATGTTCCTCTTAACAGTAAGCAAAAAGTTTTTTTCATGTCTTAAGCAGAATAAACATTCCCCTAATATAAAAAAAATGACTAATAACTTGCTCAGCTAATGCTTCATTCCTTCCAGATAAAATGAAGGGAAATTTCAGTTCAGCCCATGTCTGAATAATCACCAATCCAGAACAAATACAATCTGAATTAGATGTTATTGCATATATTTAAGACTATGTTTTCAATGACAATTTTTACATTTTCTATCTTTCTATATTGTTTATGATAGATTTTTCCTCAGGTTTATAATCTGACCAAGAAGAGATATGGGACTATAATATAAACTTTTTTGATATGGTACCTCGCCTATGCCACCAGTAATCAGACAGTTAAAGATACCTTTTAGCAAAGAAATGATTGAATGAAAAAAATTCTTATTATATGCTTACCATGGACCAAGTACTATGCCAAGCACTGGATAATGAAGACAGGTACTACTGTAGCTACCTGGCCAATGTATTCATTTAAACATAAAGATGGAATGTGGCTGGCTCATGTAATTATCTTATTAGTAGTAATATAGTTTTTAGTGTAAGCATTGAGAATATTTCATCTTCATATAGTACTTTATGATTTTACACACAAAGCTGTGAGACTGAACAACTTGTTCAAGCTTACACAGATGGAGATTATAGAGAACTTCAGAGTTTCTGATTGTACCAGATCATTGCTGTCCTTGTTTTCTACAATACTTAGTCATATTCTATGGACAGAGTGATATACCTGGAGTCAGGAAGACCAGAGGGAAAATCCAGCCTAAAATACTAGCAGTGTGTGACCCCAGGCCAATCTTTTAACCTCTGTTTACCTTTGTTGTGAGGACTCAGCGAAATAATAACTGTAAAACATTGAGAAAAGTGCACATAGTAGGTGCCACTTAAATATTTATTCCCTTCCCTCATCCTGCCCTCCCACTCTGCGCTCTGTAAAATGAAGAACTATAAGAAGATGTCTGAGGTTTCTTCCAGTTTTGAAAGTCTGCGTCTAAAGGATTCCAACTGACAAAATGTGACATTTCTGCACGTTTGAGGGGAGAAGGAAAAATGACTCAGTATGTTATTCATCTCCTCAGCAGCCATCAAGGGATTTGCCCAGGTTTCTTAGGGGAAGCCACCTAGCCCTAAACATGAGCATAAAGAGCTTATGGTTCCTGTATCATCTAGTCCAGCTTCTTGAAGGAGAATGTGGAATGTATCTCCTAGGTTTTTCACAATAATGTCATCTTCACATTACAGCAAAAGGAACTGAGTCATAAAATTGAGATATGTGAAAGTCAATGACCATTTTATTAAGTACCTACTATCTCTTGGGGCAGAAGATACACATACAAAAATGAAATTCTTCCTGCCTTCCAGAAGCTCATTTAGAAAAAGAAGAGATCCAAGGATAGTGCACTGGGATATACCTATAGTTAGGGAGCAGGACACAGATTTTAAGCAATTAAAGGCATTAAAGAGTGGCCAGATTAGTAAAATTACTCATAGGAGGAAAGAGGAAGAAAGGCCCTCTGCCAGTTTGCCATACATTCAGATCCCTAAATGATATACCCTTATATAAAATGTCTTTAAACAAGCAACACAATACCACATTCTCTCCCTCTCTCTTTCTAAACAGGAAGAGAGGAGTATAGAAAAAAGCTTAAGAGGATAGAATGGAGAGAAATAAACAGCTATTATAACTATGTTATACAGGTGATACACCCTGTATAACATAAAAATGGAAAAAGTTAGCAAAACGGATTAAGCAAAATATGTTATTTATAAGAAATACAATTAAAACATAAGTCTCACAGAGTTAAAAATGGGAAGGGGGCAAAAATGCCTTAACACACACACACACACACACACACACACACACACACACACACACACCCAGGGGTAGCAATTAGAGAAGGCAATAGCAAAAATAGACTTTTTTTTTTAAAAGAGGGTAACTACATTTTTTTTTGGAAAGCTAACAGTTAATGAATTGATTTGAACACTTATTTAGAAGCTAAGCAAATAGCATAGCTTCTAAATACTTGAAGGAAAAACTGAATGAATTATAATAATAGTGGTGAAACTCAATTTATTCTTGTCAATCCTTTATAAATCTAACCAAAAAGAAAAAAACTTAAGGACAGGAAATTTTCTTTTTTAGGAAAATTAGATATGATAGACCTATGGTAATTATTGAATGAAAATAACAAGATATATACATGTTTATATACATACATATATATTTCATCTGTGTATGAAACCTTTATAAAAGGTTTATAAAAAATTATAAGTTTTATAAAAACTTATCATGTCTCCTTTACTGATCACAATGTAATAAAAATTATATTAAAAATAAAGACCTGCTGGGAAAGAAAATTATTAAACATTAAATGGAGACTAATTTAAACTTGAAGAATAGGTAGGTCAAAGAACATGTTGTAGAAATGATAATTTCATTAAAGACATTGATAACAGTGAGACAACATACTAAAAGTTTGGGATGTAGCCAAAAATCAGCCCTTAAGGAAAAATTTACATCTTTAAACAACATATTTTAAATTTTGTTTAAAGATATAAATTTTTATTAACAAAAAACAATAAGGAACAGATTGGTAACTTGGGAATATAACGGAAAATACTAGAGAACCCAGAAAATTAAAAAAACCAATTAAATAGGAATCCTAAAAATCAAAGGAGAGATGAACAAAATTGAAAACAAACAAAGAAAAAACATTGATTCAATAAATAAAAACAGGACCAAAGTGTTGGGGAGAAGGGAACAATAAAGTAGGGAAATCCTTAACAATTTTTAAATAAAACATCAGCAAAAAGACAACAGCAAAAAAAATAAGCAACATGTAACACAGATTATATACTATGATGAGGTTGGAGTACTACCAGGCATGAAGGGCTGGCTTAATCTTAGGAAAGCTTAGGAAAGTTAAATTTAATTAGCCATCCTGATAACACAATTAACAAATGTCATATGATTATTTCAATAAAGACATAGCTTTTAATAAAATTGAATAGCCATTTCAGTGCTAAAAATACTGAAAAGATAGCAATTAATGGACCTTTCCTTAAAATGATATTACACACACACACACACACACACACACACACACACACACTCCAACTCCAACCCTAAATGTGCATTATATAATAATATATATATATATTACATATATATGTATGTATTGCCAAGGCCTATCATTATATATAATGGAGATAAAATAGAATCCCTTCCAATAGAATCTGGGTGAAACAAGGACATCCCTCAGCACCACTGATATCTGACACTATACTAGAAATTCTAGCAAAAGCAATAAAAAAAGAAAAAAGAAATTTAGAAAATAAGCATAAGTAAAGAAGAAACAAAACTATCACTTTTTGCAGATGATATGATGGTATACTTAAGGAACCTAAAAAGAGTTAGCAAAATTAATTGAAGCAATCACTTCAGCAAACTTGCAAGAGTTAAAATAAATCCACAAAAGTGATCAGTATGTCTATATGATACCAATAAAACCAACAAGGAAAAAGAAAGAAGAGAAATTCCATCCATAACTGCTATAGAATGTAAAAAATACTTAGGAGTCTACCTATCAAAGATATACATAAGAACTATCTAAATAAGACTACAAACCACTGTTTATAAAAATACAAATTTTTGGAAAAATATTAATTGTTCATGAATAGGACGTCAATATAAAAAAAGACAATGCTAGCTAATTTAA
Source organism: Potorous gilbertii (assembly GCA_028658325.1). Taxonomy (NCBI): domain Eukaryota; kingdom Metazoa; phylum Chordata; class Mammalia; order Diprotodontia; family Potoroidae; genus Potorous; species Potorous gilbertii. The sequence goes on along the minus strand of CM053772.1, from coordinate 206,188,712 downwards.
TTTGCTTATTCAATGCTATATTAATCAACCCCTCCCAAAGGATTACTTTGTAGAATTAGAAAAAAATAATAACAAAATTCATATACTGGCAAAAAAAGGTAAAATCTCAAGGGAAATAATGAAAAGAAATGAGAAGTGAGATCTAGCAAGGCCAGATCTTAAACTATAATACAAAACAGTAATTCTCAAAACACTGTGGTACTGGTTAAAAAAACAGAGAAATCAGTCAGTAGAATTAGGTCCACAATATACAGAAGCAAACTCACGTGGTACCCTAGTATTTGATAAATACAAAGATCCAATATCCTACACCTTATAACATTAATAAATGGTTTCTCTTTCCTCACCTGTGAAAGAAGAGTGAAGAAAATTTGCCCTTCTCGCAGTACCTTATAGGGTGTTTTTAAGGGTCAAATGAAACGATGCATATGAAAATGTTTTGCAAATTGCTGTACAAAGATATTCCCCCTGAAAAAAACAAAGCAAAATACAGAATTTGCCATCAGGTCAGAGTTGATGGCTTCTTAACTTGGGGTTCATGGACCCTTAAGAGGGAGGTAAAGAGTCTGTGGACAGATTTCTGCGAAATCCAAATGTAATTTTTGTAAAATATGAATTTCAATAGGAAAATTACATTTGTATTTCAACAGAAGTGGTTCCCTTTGTCATATTACATATTTTATTTTATGCATTTAAAAACATGATTCTGAGAAGGGGTCCATTGGTCTCACCAGACTGCTAAAAGAGTTCCTGGGACAAAAAAAAAAAATTAAGAAACCTTGGTTTATATCATGTGCAACCATAGGAAAATCATTTAACTTTTCCAAGCCTTTTTTATTATCTATCAAATGGGAATAACAGTACTTGAAAGGCAGGGTTTTCAATTCTTAAAGAACTGAAAATTAATACTCATGGAAAGAAAGAAAGCAGAAAGAGGGATATGTGTGTGTGTATGTGCATGTGTGTGTATGTGTGTGTGTGTGGTATAATGCATAAATAGGAAATTACAGAGAAGGAGAGTAAATAATGTCCTCCATGAAATGTATGAGAGAAAAAGAAAAAGAGCTGGTCATATGTTAAGAAGTACTAACCAAGGGGCAGCTCATATACCACATTGCTATCTTCACATTTCCAAACAAGGAAGGCGCCCCAACATACATGGAGGACCTCCTTGTGGAAAATCATGAACAAACCCCTCTCAGAATGGGTAGGCATAGATGGACTGCAGTATGCATTAATGGAAGGAATACTCGCATCAATGAGATAATAGATCTAGTTAAGTAATCCAAGATTTTGAGGAAAGCACTTTGTTGATCTTGAAGTGTTACTGAAATATGTGTTATTGATAAGTAGGCTAGGTGGCACTGTGCTTAGGTGCAGGAGTTGAAACCAGGAAGTTCTGAGTTCAAATTCTGCCTTATACAACTATTAGCTGTCTAACCTTGGGCAAACCTCTTCACCTCTGTCTGCCTCAGGGCCAGATGAGGTGTCTTCCTCATCTACAAAATAGGGATAATAAAGTTACCTACCTTTCAGGGTTGTTGTGAGCATAAAATGACATACACATTTGTAAGGAGACAAACCTTAAAAACCTCTATAAATGCAAGCTATTGGACTACATCAGCTCATCGCTTGTCTAGGTTAGTTCAGATTTAGGTCTGCCTGAGTCCGGCTGTGATAGAGATGACCTCTCAAGGTCCCAGGCAGTCCAAAGATTCTTGAAGATCATAGGATGAAGGGGAAGCCTTAACTCTGGCTTCGCTGCCTGAGGCTGAGTTTTTATCATTGCCTGAGAACTGTTTAAGCCCAGGCATCTACTTTTCTCACAAAGACAGGCTGGAGATTAAGGGGGGAAATGGGGCCAATGATTTCATCTTAGTCTTTTCAGTTAAAATTACTTTTCACAAAATATCACATCTTCTGTGAAGGTTACAATAGAGGACTTAGGTAAAGCTTAGTCTATTTATTAAGACCTAGGATACCCAGCTCAGAGGGAAACACAGCCTGTGGTTTGCTCAGATGTATGCCCAAGTTTGTCTAATCAATCAATCTGTAAACATTATGTAAATGTGTGTAAACCCAAACTTAGCTCAGCCTTTACATATGTATTGTTATGTAAATTTGTAAATTATCAATCTTGTTAATGCAAATATTAATATAAACTTGACATTAAACATGAGTTTACTCAGACTTGCTTGTTGAGGCCCACATGATTTATATTAATATCTAAATAACAGTGGCACCCTTATATTATGCTTTGGAAAACACTATGGATCCAAAATGGAAGCCAGCTAGTGAACAATATCTGAAAAATGTCTTTAAGTCTTTCATGGTGACTAGGCACAGCAGTTTATAGACTCGAGACTACAGAGCTACAGGAGACCTTAAAAATCATCTAGTCTCCCCTGTCCCCTCATTTTACAGAAGAGGAAACCAAGGACTAGATAAGGGAAGTTACTTTTCCAAGGTTGCAAGGCTAGTGATACAAAATCAGGTCTAGAACCCAACTGTCCTAATTTATAGATAAGTAGTTTTCCCAAATAATCAGATTTCCATTTATTTTTCTCCTCTACACAGGGGAAAATCTAAATGGAAAAAAATTTTACTCATACATTAAAACTGTATTCTAAGCACCATAAGAACAAGGGTTGCGCTCTTTTCATCTCTGTCCTGGTGTCTAATGCAGTACTTTACCCATAGTTCTTTGGGATATTCATGATTCTGTTGGGATGAGTGGGCAATCCACCTAATGATGGAGATCATATTCCCACCATGTCCTCTAAGCCTGTGAAATTCTTGTCATTTTTTCATAATTTTTTCATAAATGCTTTGCAGAATATCTACTGAATATACAGAGGTTTTCCTTCTTATTCTTTTAATATTTCATCGACTCAGACTGACCATCTCTTTTATTTTATTCTTTTTACATGACTGGCTGACCTTTCTTTCTACTCATACATATGTTTGCATGTTTTATACCACTTTAGAGATGCAAACCATCTTTTGTAATGTGCTTCAGTCCACTTATGCATACCAGATATCTTTCAGCTGTACTTTGGATTATTTGGAATTTTAATTCTTCTGAGACTATGGTGTTCGATCACTCTCATACATATAACACTAATGAGTGAATATTGGTGATAAAGGTTGGCATAACCTTTGTGTCATAGACTCACCTAACTCAGAGTCTGGAGACCCTTAACAGAACTCACTCCTCATTTCATTGTCCCAAAACAAATGATCTGAGAACTAACATGCCTTACGTGGGCTCATAAAGCTCAAAACATGAACAATTTTATGGAGAAGGAAGTGAAAACTGATAGTACTCAGCTTTGAACCACTTCTCCAACTTATACTTGTGCTCATTGGTTGGGTCTTTAGATGACTTACTAGTCTTGAGATTCAAGGGTATAGCAATAGTCTTTTCAAGAACCTCCATCAGTTTGCTTCCCATTAACTCTAGCCAGTGGACTCAAGTAACCCTTAGATAAGGCATTTTCTCAAATGGCATAATAAAAATAATAGTTATAAAACATCCCTCCATGAACCGGGGTTGAATGAGATCTCCCACAAATACGTGCGAGTTCCTTGGAGAAAGTGGGTGCAAATCTGTCTATATTTATGTATGGTGCTGGCTGGCTTATTTATGGGGAATAGATGTGGATAAAGCAACTTACAACCAAAGAACCACAGGCCCTTGGAGCCTTTTCTCTCTTTGTAACCATCATGACCTTCACCACTGAGCATAGTGTCTTTCTTGGATGGTTGTTTGGCTGCGTTTACCAAGCCTTGTACTAACTGAGCTAGGTCACACCCAAGTGTACCAAATGATGGGCCTGGAGTAAGGAAGACCTGAATTCAAATGTTGCCCCTGGGTGACCTTAGGAAAGTCATTTTGCCTCTGTTTGCCTCAGTTTCCTCAGCTGTAAAATGGGGAAAATAATTGTTCCCACCTCCCAGGATAGTTGTAAGGAAAAAAGAGATAATATTTGTAAAGATTTAGCACAGTGCTTGGAATACGGTAGGTGCCACATAAAAGCTAGATAGGACAATGATGATTCTTACAAATGGGATGTCACTTTTGGGCCAGTTGAGAGCCTTTCTGGGCTGGTTCCAGGATCATTCACGTGCATTCCTCAGCTTTGGTATCTCTCTGCCTTCAGAAGGAGTAGAAACCCTTTGCTCAGACCACCTCTCTTTTTCGTTCTGCTTTCTCGGGGCTTACTTCTAAGGCTTATCATCCTCAGGAAGGAGGAAGGAGAGCAGAGGTTTACCATTTCCTGTGGACAGCTCTTCCTCTTGGGGTGAGACTTCACTCTAACGTGTGGTGACTCACACGTACATTTCCCAAATCGTTATCTCTGTAGGACAGGTCCTAACCAGACAATGGCCGTTTGCCCAATAGTTAACAAAAAGCTCTGGGGTTCAGGTTTGTAAACTATTAAGATTGTCCAGCTGGCCTATAATAGTAACAAGAGCTAGCATTTATATATTGCTTATTCTGACAATAATTCTGGAAGGTAGGTACTATTATTATTCATTTTAGTTTACAAGTGAGGAAATTAAGTCAGGTGGAACTTTGGTGCCTTATCCAGGGTCCCATAGTAGCAAGTGACTGAAGTCATATTTGAGCTCAGGTCTTCCTGACTCCAAATCTAGCTATTTAGGTCTATGCAAATGAAAAGTTAGGGAAAAAGCACAGAAACTATGTATGGCCCAGGTGCAATTGGTGTCCTTTTCTGATCCTGAATGATCCATCCACATCTGAAAGGGGCTCACCTATACAGGATGCAAATGCATGCTGAGGGAGATATGTCCTCCTATCTCATCTTTGTAACTTGATCCTTTTAACCTGCAAATTTGCTGGAGTCAGAAAGAAGGACTCCCATGTGTCATACCCACCAACCAGCAAACCTCCCCCAGATATGTGCAATATTACCCTAGGTTTGGTTCATAAGGGCTATTTGTGCCTGACCTGTGGTAGAACTTGCCAAGCTCATATTGGTCTGACCTCAGACAGGCTGTACATGGACCCCAACGTGGCAATGTCACTTTGGTTTTCCTCAAGAATGAAAGACAACAACCAACCAGGTTTTGGTTCCGGTAGAGAGGTCAAGGCTTCCTCTTGGATGGGTGGGTAGGTGAGAGTGATGCTTCCTCCCATGATCCCCCTCTCATTGCTTGTTTCTGACAGTTCTTACTTCCAGCTAACTGGTTATTGGTCCCCTGTTGTCATCCATAGTTCTGCTTTCTACATCTCTCCTCAGGTTCAGCAGGGCTTATTTATTGCCCTTCACAGTTCCACCATCCTTCTCATCCTTTGGCATATGGCAGTCATTCTCTGTCAGGAGACCACCTCTCTAGCAACTGAAGAACAAAGGTATGTTTTAGCCACACATATACTTCTCGACCAGATGGTTTCCATTATTCCTAAACCTCTTTTTGCACATTGGTCCCTGTAGTTCTAAGTCTCACACTCATAAAAAGATTCTTAGCTGCATGTTAGTTCATGTTGGTTTAAGACTTACCTTTCTCTCTAATACCTGTGTGATATGTCTCCTGCTTATGCTGGAGTCTCCTAGATTGAATTCAGGGACTCAGGGAGAGTGCTTTATTCTCTACCCTGCTGTCTCTTTCCCTCCTTCCCCTGGGGCAGTTCAAATTACCTTAGTCAAACGACCATCATGAAATTTATAGAATATTGAAAGAGGGTGGAATTCTCTCCTCCTGGCTCTGTCTACATGCTGGGGCGAAAAAGGTATTTGTAATTTCTACAACAGAGAAATGGGATTCTGCAGTAGCCATTTAGAGCCACGGAAATCACTGATCATTTTTCCAAATACAATCTAGCTCTCTATTTCCTTCTCCTGCATAATTCTGGGCCCAGCTCATTGTCCATCTGTATATATTGATATACATATTGATGCACTAATTTGATAAGCTGCCCACTTAGCTCATGTCATGGTCTGAGCCGTATGTGGTTTTTCATTGATTTTGTTTTCCCAGTACAGATATTGGACCAGTTTGTTATACGTTGCTATTGTTTTAATTTATAAGGCTTTATAGCATTTCTGAACTTGATGCAGGCTCTAATAATGCAAATAACTGACATTTATAAAGCATCTTACATTTACAAAGCTCTTTTCAGAAACACAGAATCTTGGAAGGTACCTTAGAGGGATTCTAGCCCAACCCACACCCAAATCTCTCCTGCAAAATTCCCAATCTTTTCTTGGATTCTATTCAATTCAATTCAGCAAGCCATTGTTAAGTACCTATTATTTACCAGGCACTGTGCTAGTTGCTGAGGAGACAGAAACTAAAAGGCCTTCAGTGAGAAAGAGCCCACTCCCTCCAGAGTTACCTGTTTTCCCTTTTGGATGGCCCTGATGGTAATAAGAGAGCAGCTAGGGGGCACAATGGATAGAGTGCTGGGCCTAGAGAAAGGGCGACTCATCTTCCTGAATTCAAATCTGGCCTCAAACACTCATGATCTACATGACCCTGGGCAAGTCACTTAATCTTGTGTGCCTCAATTTCCTCCTCTATCAAATGAGTTGCAGAAGGAAATGGTAAACTACTCCAGTATTTCTGCCAAGAAAATCCCAAATAGGATCACAAAGAATGAGACATGATTGAATGACAACATTAAAATAGTTATAATGTTCTTCCGGACACTAAGTCTAAAATCTTTATTAAGTCTGACTCTCTGACACTTTTATTTTGTTCCATTATCACAAATGAACCAGCAGGAGAGTGGCCCGAGTCAAGTCCAGTTACAAAAAAGCTGGAGGATATGTGGCTTGACTACAATTCATTTGAAAAAGAAAAAAGCACTGAGATTATGAACAACCTGCAAACTCAGTATGAGCCAATATTTCAATCTGGCCACCAGAGAAACTAATGAAGTTTTTGGCTGCATTATGAGACCCCGAGTGGCCACTTATTACTTCTGGTTCAATTTTCTGGGTCACTAGGAAGAAGTCAGTTGCTTTTTCCACATGACAGACCTTTAAATCCTTGAAGTCAGCTATCCTTAGTGATTAAACATCTTCAGTCTCTTCAAATAGATTCTCATAGATTGTCATCTCAAGTTCTCTTGGTCACCCTCCTTTGGATGTCTTCTGTGTCCTCCCTAAAATGCAGTCGTCAGAACTGAACAAAGTACATTAGATATGACTTGACCAGTGCAGATCCTAGACACTAGGTTTCTCATGCTGCAGCCTTGGACTTCATTTAATTAGCTTTCCTGGTTGCCATGTTGAACTCGACATATATTGAACCTGGAGGTCGTTAAGACTGTCCTCCACCCATCTTGTCAGGCCATGTACCCATCAGCCTTGTTCTTTCTTAGTTAGTCCTGACTCAAGCTCATCCCCTGGTAGCTCAAGGTTGATTTTGAAACAAAACAAGATGTGCATAAGTCATTCAACCAGCTAACAAAGAGTTCACTTAGCCATAGCAGGAGATTATTTAACAAGGAAAGAAACTGAGCACACCTCAAGTTGATTCAGCTGAGAGAATCTCCACTGCTTGAGTTACCCATTGTGATCCACTAGCACAGCATCAGAGTATCTCTGAAACTTCTTGTGGCTGCTTTGTACTCAGGAGATCAGAAAGTGATATCCACAGCCTGAATCTTTCATCCCCAGAGCCAATCAGGTCTCAAGGATGATTTCAACACCTTTTAAGGAAAAATCAGTCTAACTTGCATGTAGGGAGGGATTCAGATATTACTCCTACCACAAGCCTGTACTTCTGAAGTTGAGTTCATTTGAGGGACCCAAATATAAAACTTTTACATTCATGCTTAACAAATCTCTTCTTATTAGACAAGATTCATCGTTCTAGTTAGCCAAGATCTTTTCAGATTGCTCTTATGACATTCATTATGTTAGCTCTCCTTCCTTCCTTTGAGTCATCTATAAATCTGAGGAGCATGCCAACTATGGCTTTATCCTAGTCACTTAAAATAATGTTAAACCTCTTTTACAACACCATCACCCCCACTTCCCATGAGTTTATGGAGCAAGTATGGTTATCTTTGTGATAGAAATAAATAAACAGACAGAGGGGTTTGCTCATGATCATATAACTAATAAGTTTCAGATTGGGGGATTCAATCAATACTCATTGATTTAATGTCCAAGTCTCTTTACTCTCAATCACATTATCTCTCTTCTACAAATAGGAATATTTGAATTCTTTTGTTTGGGCTTTATTTAGGGCAGAGGTTCTTACTTTTTTTATCTTGACCCTTCTTAGCAGACTAGTGAAGTTTATCAACCCCTTCTCCGGATAATATTTATAAATATATAAAATCAAATATATAGGATTACAAAAGAAACTAATTATATATTCATATATGTATATATACACATGTATACACACATTTATGTACACATATACATATGTATATACAGAAAACTACACATGAATATGTACACATATACATAAGTAAATACACACACACACACAAGTTCACTGGCCTTAAGAACCCCTGATTTAAGGTTGCTGTCCAACATCTTTAGCAGCCTATCTTCCCTCTTCATTGAGGATAGTCCAGAAGTGTTAATTAGCCAACAGACCAACCAGGATGATTCTTCTGTAGGCTTTTGAATGGGAGGACTCAGCCTCCTTACTTCATGTTAGTACTTGGCAGATTATTTAATAAATTAATTTCAATAGTCTCAGTTTCCACACTCTGGGGATTTTACAAGTGGGACTTTCCTTTTCTGATGAGAGCCTTTGAGGCTAAATTTTGATTTACTCAATCAAATACTTCTTTTTTAAAAAGCCAACAATAAATAATAGAAACATTAAAATCTTCTCCTCTCTGTACTTCTCAGGCCCATGGCAGCAAAGGAGTAGGACTTTTGCGGACTCACTGAATGATAAGCTGAAGAGATATGCAATAAACATTGGATGAGCTGGATAGAATTAAGTCAGACTCTCTTAATTTGGAATTTAGGCTAAATTGGATGAAGACTAGGAAGAAATTAGCAAACCCTTTCCTTAGAAGTAATGCAAATTGTATAAGCAAGATTATTGGAATAGCCTTTAAAATACTTGAGAACAGTCTTTTCAGGCAAGCACTTTAGAATTAAAGCCATAACTAGACATCTTTTCACCTGTGGCAAAAGCAGTGAAGAGAAAAGGGATAATGCTCAATTGTGGTGGAGGGGAACAGACTTGGGGACAGCGACTATGTTTTGTGTTGTCTCGAGGTCATGTCCTTTCTTTCCCTGCCCTTCCTTCCCCATAATTCTCAAGGCCATGTCCCAAGAGATGGACTCTAGGTTATGGGGAGAGAGTCCTGGGCTAATTATGACTCTGTTGATGACATATATTACAAATAATTATGAGAAATTAATTAAAGTAAGTCTCATAACCACTTTTACTAGGCAACACTTCTAAGGTCATAAGCCAATGGGGATATAGTTCAGAAGTGCTAATCAGCTTTCAAAGAGGTCAAGGTAAATATAGCAGCTAGATGGTATAATGGATAGAGCACTGGGCTTGAAATCAGGAAGCTTCATCTCACTGGGTTCAAATCTAACCTCAGGCACTAGCTGTGTGACCCTGGACAAGTCATTTAACCCTCTTTGCCTCAGTTTTCTCATCTGTAAAATGAGCTGGAGGAGGAAATGGCAAACCCATATCTAGTATCTTTGCCAAGAAAACCCCAAATGGGGTCATGGAGAGTCAGACACAAGCTAACAAAAACAAGATAAATCAGTAGGCTTTAGAGTCAGAGGATTCAAGTTCAAATCCTATCTATGTATCTTACCACCTCTACGATCTTGGGTAAGTTATTAACTCTCTGGCCTCCTCTTTCTCTATCTGAATATAATGGGGTGGATTGGTAAATGGTGGCTCCAAATTATCTCCAGGATCAAAAAGAAAATCCTGTTTGGCACTCAAAGTCTTTCATAATATGCCTCCAACTTTCACCTTTCTGATCTTTTTGTAAGTCAATTCCTCATTCCAACCCCCTGGAAGTGCTCAATGATCAATTTACACTTGCATCCTAGTTATTCCTCAAACAAGGACTTCCCAACTCCAGACTTTTTAATGGCTACAACCATGTCCCTCCTCAGCTCTGCCTCCTGGTTTCCTTCAAGTCTCAGTCAAAATCCCACCTTTTCCAGGAAACCTCCAATCCCTCTTTATTCCAGAGCTTTCCTTCTGTTGATTACCTCCAATTTATTCCATGTGTAGTTTGTTTGTTCATAGTTGTTTGCAACTTGTCTCCCCCATTGGACTGTGAGCTCTTTGAAAGCAGGAACTGTCTTTTGCCTTTTCTTTTATCCCCACGGCTTAGCACAATGCCAGGCACATAATTCTTCCTTA
>CM053772.1:206154455-206177859 GCA_028658325.1 Potorous gilbertii | reverse complement strand
TGATGTGCAGTGCACCACCTCTGCTGAGCAGAGAACAAGGGTCCTAGAGAATAATGAATGGTTATGCCTCTGGATGTGGCCAGGTTGTGGTATTTCCTTTTCTGGAGGACTTAGGACATAGGATACATTCTCATTCTAATGGATCCTTGAGGGATGGTCTTTCCAGAAAGCAGCAAATGGCACAAGTGGAGGCAATGGCCCCATTCATAGGATTTAACTACTTGCCAAAAATAGATGTAAATCATAGAAATTAAGAGCTAGAAGGGAATTTTGAGATCAGCTAATCCTATAACTGGGCAGCTAGGTAGAACAGTGGTTAGAACAGTGGACCTGAAGTCAGTAAGCCTCATCTTTGTGAATTCAAATCCAGCCTTAGATACTAGCTGTGTGATCCTGGGCAAGTCACTTAACCCTGCTTGCCTCAGTTTCCTCATCTGTCAAATGAGCTGGAGAAGGAAATGGCAAACCACTCCAGTATCTTTGCCAAGAAAACCCAAAATGGGGTTACAAGGAGTCAGACATGGCTGAAATGAACAAACAAGATAAATTCCTATAATTTCATTTCATAGGTGATGTGTACAAACGTAAACAGAAATATATATACACACACTAGAAATTTGGGTTCAAATTCTGGGCCAGACCTTTGAGCTCTCTGGGCCTCAGATTCCTCATTTTGCCAAATGAGGGGGTTAGACTAGAAGGCTTCTGAGGCCCCTTCTAGCTCTAAATCTATGAGTCTATGTAATCTTTTATTTCTGATTTTACATACCCAGAATCTAGCACATAGTAGGTATTTACCAAATGCTTGCTTGCTTGACCCAAGTGTTACTATGCATACATAAATACCCCCTACACACATTCATACCCATATACACACAAGTAGTAGCTCCTTGTATCAATGCCATTTGGGATACTATTTTTTTCTTTAAGATTAATGCAAGGGGATAGAAAAGCTTTACAAATCCCAGGCAGCAGATTGTCATGGAATTTAGTACTTTTGATCCAATCTCAGCCCTGACTATACAATTGTCCTTTGTTCTTCCTTCTCATTTCATGATCATTCAACAAGCATTTATTATAAGTATCTTCTCTGTGCCAGGCACTGGGGACAAAAAGGAGTAAGTGAAAACCATCCCTGATCTTATGGAATTTATATCCTTTAGTGTGGTGAGCTTGGGGAACCGGCTGGGATTGGGGAAAGGAGAGAACAGCATGGAAAATAAGTACAGAGTGAATGCAAAGTGATTTTTTTATTGTTGAGAGGGGAAGAAAGATCTTTTGTGGATGATGGTCTTTGAAATGAGCCTTGAATGGAGCTAAAGGTGAAAAGGAGGGAGTATAGAGGTCAAGGGAAACAGTTTGGTCAAATGCATATGGTGGAAGATGGAGAAGAAAGATGGCTGAGGGCTAGGGAGTAGAACAGTTTGTGTGGAATATAGCATGAATCATCAGTGTGGAAAGATCATTGGGAACCTGAGAAGACTGCATTTTTCCTAGAGGTAATAGGGATCCACAAGAGTTTCTTGAGCAGGGGAATGACAGGGTCACACCTGCTCTTTAGTAATGTCATGCTCTTAGTTTTTTTGAAAGATAGGTTAGAAATAGGAGAGACTATGTAGGTTCATCAGTCAGGAGACTTTTTCAGGAGCTTTGAGAAGATGATAAGGGTGTGAACTAGATAGAGGAGAAAAGGAGATGGATACAAAAGATTGAAGAAAACAAATGGCTAAGAAACAAATTCAGCTCCCTTAGATACTTGGTAAAGGCAAAAAGGACAGAGTTGGGTACTCCTTGTGGTTCTTATCTGCCCCTCATGCCCCCATTCAAGGTTAGATTTGAGCTACACTTCCTTTAAAGGAGTAACTTTTCGGTAAGGTTTTGCCTGCCTCTTTATGACTCAAATGACAAGATGTGCTCAGCTTTCTCTTTGAACTGAACAGCTTTAAAGATATTCCTATTGGTGTTCTTCCAGAATCACTTTTAAGACCCTGACTTGGATCTTCCCCTGAGGTTGAAACTCAATGCCTACGGGAAAGGCTGCTTTGGTTTTTTGTTTTATTTCCCCTTGAAAGCTAAAAAATCCACAAGGTCTCCAACTCTTTGGGTTGGCTCCTAGACCTAAAACAAAGTTTCCAGGCCCAGGAGTATGGTTTGTCCAGATCTTTACCTGCACATTGCAAAGGTACAAATATGTGCAGATGATGGCTGACAAATGGCCTTCTGCACTCACCTCATCCCTTTCAGAGAATTTTTGCAAGTAAAGACATACTTAGCCAGGTGTCATTCATTGGTGAAACAAACAAAACATACACAATAGGCAAGATAATTTTACAGGGAGTAATTAGTTAATTTCATAAAGCAATGGTGACAAATGTAGCACAAGCCATAGGATAATGGTTAGCAGTCTGATGCTCCAGGAGGTTAATGCTGTTGGAGTTAAGGGCAAACTGATGGCTGCAGACCAACTAATCTATGGCTTAAATAATTGACTGGATGACAACACAGCAGACCAAGAATATTAAGGACGAGGAGGTAAGAGATCCAGATTCTGATCTCAATTCTACTGTTTACTAACTAGTGAGAACCAGGGCCAATGGAAAAGTAACATATACAGATTCAAAGGATCCAGCTTTGGATCCTGACTTGGTCCCTTACTTTTGTGGTCTTGACAAACCACATAACCTCAATGGAATTCAGTTTTTTTTATTTGTAAAATGAGGGTTTGGTTATATTGTACTTAAGACATTGCAAGATGACACTGGTCAAGGCAATGTTTTATGGGCTATGCCTTATCTTAGGAAGAGGTATTCCATGCTAGAATTTTAGAACTGAAAGAAATCACTGAAGGCAAAAATTTCTTTTCTAAGCACATCATAGATTTAGAGCTAGAAGAGACCTAGTCCAACACTTCTATACCACAGAGAGGAAAAGTGAGGCCCAGAGAGAGGAATTCTAGTCAACAAGCTTTTATGAAGCGCTCACTATGCTGCCAAGCATGATGCTACAAAAAAGGCAAAAAACAAGCCACGCTCTCAAGGAACTAGACTTTCTGTGTAATATTTAGGCATGATGGCTTAAGAAGGACATCGATAACCAGGACGATGTTCAGAGCAAGGTAGGTAGAAGGAAGGGCTTTGAGTCTTAACCTGGAGAAAATAGAGCTCAATGGTAGCTGTCCTCCAGGGTCTGAGGTCTGTCAAGTGGCAGAGTATTTAGACTTACGCTGCTTGACCTCTGAGGTCAGAGTCAGGAGCTTTGGGTAGAAGTTGTAAAGAGACAAATTTAGGTTTGATATTAGGAAAACTACCGGACAGAGCTTTCTAGAAGTGGAATGAGGTGCCTTAGAGGCAGAAGGTGCCTCCTTCCTTGGACGCCTTCAAAGAGAGACTAGACAATTCCCTGCTATGTATTATAATGAGGATTCTATCTAGGTATGGGGGGGCCACTGAAGTCCTTTTCAACTCCCAAATTCTGGGATGCAACTTGCCAACATACATGTAGTAAATGGCAGAGCCAAGATTCAAACACTGGGCTCCAAAGCCTGGATGCCCTCACCATGATGTCTCCAAGTGGTAATGAGGATAGGACCCAAATCTCTTGACCCTCAGTATATGCTGCTTGGGTACAAGGCCCTCCCATAGTCCATAGTTAGAGTTCAAGTGATTTTGACCTTGGGTAGGGGAAAAATGCATCTTTATCTCCACTACTCTCTAACTGCTAATAAAGATGAGTGTTTCCTTCAATGCTTTAAAAACACTATTCTGAGAAGGGGTCTGTAGACTTCACCAGACTGCCTATGGGGACCAGGAGGATAAAAATTGTGTAAGAACCCCTGCCCTACACCATGCTACCTCTCCCTTCTTCTATCAGCTCTTTTCTTTCCATTCATTCTAGTACAGTAACAGCTGTGAAAAACTTCAGGGAGGACCCACGTGGGGAACAAGACTACCTAAAGAGGGAAGATGTCCAGAACAGGGTGTGGAATGAGGGCTGCTATTCAACTAGTCACTCTTTTCTTTTAGCTCTTTTGTTTTTTTTGCGGGAGGGAGGTGAGGCAATCAGGGATAAATGACTTGCCCAAGATCACACAGCTAGTAAGCAAGTGTTTGAGGCTGGTTTTGAACGCAGGTCCTCCTGACTCCAAGGTCAGTGCTCTATTCACTGCTCCACCTCTCTGCCCCTCAATTAGTCACTCTTCCTGTGGATGATCTACAGGCAGCAGCAACATCTCCCACCATACTTTTTAAAAAGGGAAATTTTACAGTCTCCAGATAAAATGTTAATTTATTTTTATCTCTCCGTCTTATGGTTATGATTACGTTTCTGAATGTGAATGTACACTAGTTTATTCACAGGTGGGAAAATAAAACTATCCAACCGTGACAAAAATGTTCAACCACCAACCCCAACCAACCCACCCTCCCCGTTCCAGTGCAGCGGGGTGGATTCAAGTTCCGGCTGTTTCACAGCCATTCCTACCTTAGCAGCCAGCTGTTTCCAGCAGGTTAAAAGCAGTGCCAGCATCATCCTAGTGAATCAAAGCATCACATATGACAACAGTAAGAGAAATAGAGTTAACTCCTCACATCCTCCACATTGTCCTCTTAGATCCCAGGACTCCTCACTGGGCTGTATAGCTCTGACTTGCCTGGGACTCGAGAAGATGGAAGGCAGGACACTGTGATTTCTAATCCTCTGTCACTGCCTCACTGTGTAAAGGCTTTTAAGCTCCATTCAAGGCCTCAGTGACCTCATGTGTTACCTGAGATCAAACACCTGATGAAAATTACACCTCTGAAGCACTCAGAAACTAATTGGCCAGTCCCCAGAAAAATCTACTTCTCGCAGTTGCTTTCAAGTAACTGATGGAAGAGACTGAATTCTATTGCTGGTGGAAAGGAAAAGCTCAGAAGTAATTCTACAAAGAGACTGACTCCCCAGATGAACAAAGCATGGGTTATTAGCACCAGTCATTCTCTCTATCACTCTGCAGAAGCCTGGATAGAGACCCTCTCTTTTCTAAAAGACATGGGGGCATTCTTTCAAGAGGCCAGAAGAAAAATTGGATTTTTTAGAGTATGTTCATGGCCACTTTCAGATCAGAATTTTTCAGATCTTCTCCAGCAAATCTCCTACCAGAATTATTAATATTCCCTCCTGCTGACAGAAATTTGATAATCCTTGAATAAAAACGCCCAAACCATAGAAGACTGCACAAAAAACACTATATAGCCTCATAATCCTCAGTCTTAATAAAATCTGCTGCCTTTCAGAATAAAACCTGCAAGTGACAAATAGATCATGGGAAAACATTAAGGAGCTGCAGATAGAATTTGTCTGCAAGCAAACAAGGGAAGTAGAAATTCAAATAAGCTGTAGAATTCATCTCCTCATTCCCTCATGGTCAGGTTTTCAAATAGTGAAGTAGGGAGGGCTTGCTCTCCTAGGTCTGTTAAATGTTTCCCCTTCTTGGTCTGTGAATGATTTTCCTTCCTATTCTTGCACACAAGTACTTCCTCCTTGGTCAATATTTATAATAATAACACATTTACATAATAACTCAGGATTGCAAAGCACTTTTAACCATGTCATCTGGCAGAGATGGTTGAAGAGCAGTGGGTGGCCTCGTAGATCCTGGCATTGTGAAGACCTGAGTCTGAGTCCCGCCTCAGACACTTACTAGCTGTGTAACATTGGACAAGTCTTTTGACCACTTTCCGTCTCAGTTTCCTGTAAAATGTGGACGACAATGCCACCTACCTGAGTTCAAATTTTGCTTCAGGTAATTACTAGCAGCTAGGACAAGGGTAGGGAACCCGAGGCCTTGAGGTCAAGTTCCAGGTTTCCCAACCCTGAGCTAGGAGGTACAATGTCAGTCCTGGCATTAGGAAGACTCATTTTCCTGAACTCAAATTTGGCGTCAGACACGAGTTATATGACCCTGAACAAGTCACTTAACCCTGTTTGTCGCAATTTTCTCATTGTAGAATGAGCTGGAAAAAGAAAAGGCAAACCAGCATCTAGTATCTTTGCTAAGAAAATTCCAAATGGGGCCACAAAAAGGCAGACACAACTGAAAATGACTGAACACTTACATGCTGCGTGACCTTGGCAAGTCACTTAACCTCTCTGTGCCTCAGTTTCCTCATGCGTAAACTAATAAAAGTTTACATCTAACCTCACAGGGTGGTTGTGAGGATAAAAGGTTATAATATATGTAAAGAAAGTTCTGTGTATTTAACTGGTATAATTTTGTGATTATTAATATTATCATATTATCATAATTAATTATTAATTAATATGATTAATTACTTCCCAGCGTTGTTGTGAGGACCAAATTAAATTACATGTAAATCACTTTACAAACCTTAATGTGCTGGTGATTCTATTGTCTCATTTCATCTTCACAGAAACTGAGGCCGGTGGTAAAAACCGTATGACTGATGTCACAAAGATAGAGGAGAACTGTTTTTCTTGGTGACAAGGGAGGGTTTAGGTGATGTGGGGAAATTAGGAAATGTCTGTGGTGTAAAATTCAAAAGGCTTCAATAAAATTTTAAAAGTAATAAAATCATCATGCCTGGCACAAAAGAAAAGACATTGGCAGCATGAGGAAAGAAACCTAGGTCTTCTGAATCTTAATCTTTTAATTATAGAAAACTCAAAGGAAGCTCAAATGATGCCTTCTACACAAAGCCTTCTCTCATCCTCTCAGCTGCTTGTGCCCCCCTTCCTGAAAGAAGGAAGAAAAGAAAAAAAGGAAAGGAAGGAGCATTTATTCAGCACCAACCATGTGCCAGGACTTGTGCTGTGTTTTACAAATATCGTTCCATTTGATTCTCACAACAGCCCTGGGAGGTAGGTGACATTATCATGCCCATTTCACAGTTGATGAAACTGAGACTGACAAGGTAAGACAGGGTCACACAGCTATTAAGTGTATGAGGCCAAATTTAAACTCAGGTTTTCTTGAGCTCAGGTCCAGCACTCTATCCACTGCACCACCCAGCAGTTTTGTATGATACTTTGTATTCTTTTGTGTGTGTTCTGAATATACTTATATGTGATTGCGTTGTCTCCCCCATTTGAATATAAGATCCTTGAGATCAGGGACCATTTCTTTTTTGTTTTTGTATCTCCAGCACTCAACACAGTACTTGAAACACAGTAATCTATTAATAAATGCTTGTTGATTGATTGAAAACTGCCTCTCAAAAACTCAGTTGTTAACAGACCAGAACTCAGCCATCCCATTTCTATCTGGTATGGTAGAAAGAGCACTGCTGAATTATTCTGTGACTTTACACAAGTCACCTAACTTCTGGGTTCTCTGTTTGCCCATTTATGAAATAGAAATAATAATATTGTGTTCCTACCTACTTCAAAATATTACAAAATTTAAAAATCAAATGGTAATGTATGTCATGCTCCTTCAAGAAAGGTATTGGATAAGCTACTTCAAACTTCTTTTGTAAGATGACTATAAACTCCATGAGGGAGTTTGCCATCTTGGCCTTGCATCTTGTAAAAAAAAATTACTTCAAGTTAAGATTTATTTTTTCAATGAACAAAAATCTGCCTTCTCTCCATGTCACCTCTTTCCATTTCACCCTCACAAGTAGATCAGGAGGATGCATCAAGCAGCTGGAGATAGATCCTCATTCCTTTGTTATGAGAAGAGTATTCTCAAGCCACCAAGAAAGAAAAACAAAACTCCTGTTACTATTGCTTCATCTTCTGTTCAAGCAAAACAAATCCCCCCGTTGGCCATGTCCCTAAAAGCATACCTCAGTTTACATCCCATTACTCCACTCTCAGGAAGCATTTATGTGCTGCTTTGTAACAAGAAAGGCAATTTACCTCTGTGGCCCCTAGTTTCCTCATCTGTGAAACAGGGAATTAGAACAGATGATGTCCTTTCTAGCTCTAAGTCTTGTGACTTCCTAACCCATAGAGGTGAGCCCTTGAACTAGGATTGTGTCTCTGTGAAACTTCGAAAGCACATTCACAATTTCCCACAAAGTGATTCATATTTTGTTTCTGAAGAGTTAGCTGTGCTGGTTACTTGGGACATTGTCAACACTGAATTTCAAGCTGGCAAATATTGAGAATCCCTACTGTATGAGATACAGAGGAAAATAGATAATATTCCTGCTCCTATGGAATTTACAGGCTTGCTAAAGAACCCTGAAGATTACCCAACATCTTTCTCAAAGATGTCTGACAAACTTCACAATTTGATTTTGAAATTTCATAATATTATTTTGATGTAGGTAGGAACATGATATTATTTCTATTTCATAAATGGGCAAACCGGAACTCAGAAGTTAAGTGATTCATGTTAAGTCATAGGATAATTCAGCAATGAACTACAAATAGCTTTCAAGTTAGAGTTCTAGCCCAGTATTTCCAAATTATGGATGCAAGTCAAAAACCTCCCATTTTATAAAAATAAAACTAGACTTATTAAGGAATATTTGTTCTAAAAAGCCCTTTCCAGACTCCAGGGGGGAAATTCACTTGGAAAGGTATGTGATAGGTTGAGGAGTCTTTTTTTTTTTTTTTGAGAAAGGATTATATAATCCTTAAAAAGGAAGAATTCTATTTGTTTACTTTAGAAGTAAGGAGGGTAGTCCAGGAGGGAATGGAATTGTTACTTAACTGTACTTGAACTTTGCATATTCTGGACTTTTGCATATTGTGATTTTTCTTTTTTAGGATTCCTATGAAAATTACCTAACATCATCTTAAGGTAGAAAGTCATGTTGGGAGACCATAAGAAACTACTCAGATCTGGTCATCTTTAAACTAGAAATGTTTAGCTAATGGGTTAACAGTGAATTAAATATTGTTTCTAGCGAGCAAACTAATATACAGAGTACAGTATTTCCCTCCCCTTTCCCCCCACCAATAACATGAACTGGAACAAAAAAGCATTTATTAATCACTTGCTGGCATAATTACTTACAGAAATACAAATAGAAAATCCAGACAATCCCTGCTCTCATGGTGTTCATTGTCTGACTGGGAGAGATAACATAAAAAAGATGACTTTTGTTCATGCTTGGTTCATGGCAGATGGAAAGACCAGATTTAGGGTCTGACAAGGAAAGTAAAGGGCAGATGGTAAATCCCTGAGCACCTTGGAGAGTAATGGTAGGGCAGATGATCCCCAACAAGAAATAAGTTGGTTTAAGTGTCAAAGTGGAGAGGGACTCTGGGATACTTCCAGTAGAGGTGTGTGTATAGATGTCAGGATCTGGCTCTCTGGGCATCCTGCACCTGATGGAAACTGGCATGCAGGCAATGGGAGTTGAGTTGAGAAGGAGAAAAGTCCATGTCTCCTCTTCTTCATCATAAGTCATCACCTAAGACTTGACTATTCTGGAGATTAGTTTGACATTTTCTCAGCAGCCTGTAGAATATTCCGCTCTTTCATATGCTCCCAGGCAGTGGGAAGGGGTGGATAGGTGGTGCAGTGGGTAGAGCACCGGTGCAGGAGTCAGGAGGACCTGAGTTCAAATCTCACCTCAGACACTTGACACTCACTAGCTGTTTGACCTTGGGCAAGTCACTTAACCCCAATTGCCTCATCCTGTGTCATCCCCAGTCATCCTGATGAATATCTGGTTACTGGATTTAGGTGGCTCTGGAGGAGAAGTGAGGCAGGTGACCTGCATAGCCCTCCCTCACTCAAAACAAAGTCAAGTGCAAGTCATATTATTTCTCTGATGGCATGGTCTTCTTTGGCAACAAAGGATGAACACACACACACCTAGGCAGTGGAAAGGTTTCCCACCTCTGGGTAGTCTGCCTAGTTATCAGCTCCTTGTGTAGAGGTTGTTCAGCTCTAACAGCTTAGACTATCTTCTCCATCTTTAGTGCATACTATTAGTGCAAGATTTTGCATCACTGAGTGAAAAGAGGAGAAACAAGCAGTGAAAACTACAAAGGCAAAGAAGGAAATGACTAAGTGGAAACTTCTAAACAGTAGAATTTTCATCTAAAGATTGCTCCAGCTAGGTAACAGCTCTCCAAAGCGCATATCAATCTCACACAAATAATGTATTATTTGGAGCCAACATGTTATCAAGGGAAGAACACTGGACTTGAAATACTAGCTACATGACTTTAGACAACTTATCAAACCTCTCTTCTCCTCATTTGTAAAACTGACATAATCATAACCATGAAACATATATCTTCTAGATGGATGACTTCAAAGTCAGGAAGACCTAGGTTAAAGTCTTGCCTCTGGGGACAGCTAGATGGCACCAGTGGATAGACTTGAGTTCAAATACAGCATAGACCCTTAATAGCTGTGTGACCCTGGGCAAGTCACTTAACTACAACTGCCTCAAAAAACAAAAAACCAAACCTTATCTCTGATACATTTCAGCTGTATGACCCTAGATCAATCACTTAATCCCTCACTGCCTCCCAGACAACTCCCTGAAATTTGTAAGTTGATGATCTGCATGGTGGAGGGAGTTTCAGGTCTGGACCAGTACCTCCCAGAGTTGTGAGTGAGCATCAAATGAGGCAATATGTGAGTAGTATTTTGTGAGAATGATAAGGGATTACATAAATGTAAGGAAGTACCACCATAGGTATATTAGGATCAAAGATCATGAACCCATTTGGGTCCATCTTCCTTCTAGTATTCTATCTTGTTTCCCCCACTTTACTCAAAGGCTCATGGGAACAATGATGCTTTTGGTCTCTCTCACCATTACCCCTCTTGTTCTAGGATTTCAAGCTGGGAAGAAGCTTAGGGATCATAGGCTATGTCCACTTACAACTGCTGAGAACACAGAGGCCCATAAACATTAAGGGCTTTGCCTACCATCACCCAAGTTGTAGGTAATAAGTAGCAGAGCAAAGATTTGAAAACAGATCCCCTACCTCCAAATCTAGTTGCCCTTCCATTAAGCCAATTACTTGCTTATTCTGGGTCTTAGTTTCCTTAACCACTAAAATGAAGAGTTTAGAGTGTGTGATATATCAGGCCTCTTCCTTCCAGCTCTGAGTTCTAGGATCCCACGAACCAGTGCTTGATAAACTTTCTTTCTCCAGACTGTATTTTGAGTTTGAGACTGTTGATTACCTCTTCCTGAGAAAAATTTATTTCAGGGTGGAATGCATTGCCACTTAGGACAGAGACATAATATATGCAGAAGTTTAAAATAACTAGAGTAATGTGTATGCAACACAATTCCTTTGTTAATTAAAATGCTTGTAAAAAGCAATAAAAACTCTCCCCTCTTCCACCACCAGATTTTCAGCTTTCTTTGGCAAAGTTGCAGCTTTCTGATGATGGGGGATGAGCTGCCTTGGACAATGACAAATTAGCAGGGGCTGGTAATGGGTTCCGAGGATATGAAGCTGCCTCTTCTGTCAAAGCTACCAACTAAATCAAGAATATTAAAAATTAGATGAGAATTAAAATGGAACTAACCAAAATCTCCCAAGTGTGGAAGTCATTCTCATCTGATTCTCCATGGGGGGAAACAAATGAGATTACGCAATTGTTGGAACTGCAGGGAACTAAAAGATGCTAAGGTCAGGGGAGGAATGTGGAACCTCTGGAATTTCAGGTGGCAAATAGGATTTAGAACCTTAGGTTTAATGAAGACAACCACCAAAGAGGGGGGGGAAGTCACATAATTAACACACACTGTTAACACTTCATTAGTCTCCTGGGGCGAAAGTTATGCTAAAAATAATCAAAACATTTGGATTAAATACCATTAAAAGACACTTACAGGTGGCCAAGGAAACTTCTTTGTCCATGGCAAAATTAGTCACTTTCTTCACTTTTCCTTCATTATCCTTAGTACACTTTGCAACACAGAATGAGTTGGTTCCCTGGGAGGGAGCCATTAAGGGCACACTTCAAATTATAGAACAGCAAGGGAGGTGTTACTTGGAGGTTCTCTCTCAGCCTAACTTGGTTTCCAAAGACTTAAACAACTCCTCGGCTTCAATATCCAGACCTTCATTGATTTTGAGAGAGAAGTAGGCAATACATCACAGGTATGAAATAGCACCAAGGTCCAGGCCCAAGTAAAACTAAAAAATGATGTTTCCTTCATGGGAACCAGCCCCAGGTACCTCCATTTATGTCTCACCTCCTGCTATTATTGCTTCACATATTGACCTTGTTGCTTTCAGAGGTTGACCACAACAATGGCAGCTGTTGTCTATTTCACCATTGCCTCTTTTGTTCTAGAATTTAGAGCTGAGAAGGAACTTAGAGATCATTTACCCTGACATCTTATTTCTACTGGTAAAACCACTGAAGCCCAGAGAGGTTAAAGGATTTGTCCAACACCATAAAGATAAGTGGCAGAGCTGGGATTTGAACCCAGGTCTTCTGACTCCTAGTGTTCTTTTCTTTATAGCATGCTAGTGGGATAATAGAACAAAGTTAGAAGACTTTCTCTGTTCCCAGGTAAAATGTATCTTCTGGAGCTTATACACCCAGCTTCATTGTCTAATCCAGGAGAATGGCTCTAATCAATCCTTTATGGACCACTTTTCTTATATGTAAAGATTGACATATTAATACTTGCCTAATCTAAAACTTAAATAATTATAACATCTCATTTATATAGTTATCCAAGGTTTACAAATGCTTTCCTCACAACAACCCTGTACTATTATCTCATTTTACAAAGAAGCAGATTGAAATTCAGGAGGCTGAGTCACTTACAGAAGGTCACCCAGCTAGTAAGGGTTTCAGTTGGGACTGGAATTCCAGACTTTGGACTGCAAAGCCCAATATTCTTTCACTTGCCACAGGCTACTTCTCTAAACAATCAACTAATAAGTATGTAATAGTTTTACAAAATATTAAAATTACTATAAAAATTTTAGATATTATTACTATTGTTAAGCAGTGCTCATTCTGGGTCCACTCCCCCAACTCAAACTCTCAAAATGACTATTGCTACCTCTACTTCTAAGGAACTTTATGAGTGACTGTTCCTAACGTTATAGCTCATGAGCCCCTACTGATGCTTTTTCACATTAACAATCAGTCAGTAGATTCAGGTCTTAGTGAAGGCATTTATTCAAAGGGTACAGGAAAAAAAAAGTAGTTACAAAGCATTTCTCCAAAGTAATTAGTGCTAACTCTCCCACAAAGACTCACAAAGTCCAAGTGAAAGAGTGAGCACAAATTTAAAGTGCAACAATAGTGAGGCGCATATGTAGGGAATACACATAGCCAAGATAACTCACAACGCTGACAAAAGAGGACTTTAATGTCCTCTCTTTCTCTAAAAGTCCCCATGACATTCACTGAAAAATGGGGTTATGGATGAATCTCTGCTAGACTGGTTTGACTCCTTGAGGGGAATGGTGTCTTGGTTGGATGGGTTCATTCATTGTTAAACTAAGATAAATATCACTCACTCATTGAGCTGGCTCCTCATTGCTCTCAGGTCCACACATTTCACTCTACTACTCCACTGCTGTGTTAGTCTGGGCAGTCATTGGCTGTTCACAAGGTATCAACCCATTGGACTTGCTGGGTTTACTCTTTGACAGGCAGCTGATACTTTTCTTACTTCTAGTCTCTGGTTTAGCTGAGTGTTACTGTGCTCTTTCTCACTGGATTAAAATAGTGTTCTTTTCAGTAAGGGCAGAAATCCTTAGCCTAGGACGGTCAGAAGCCTCCTCTCTTTAACTTTTTCAGGGCATGGGTCTGAGAATTATCATTCCAGGTAGGGGGTGGGAGTTGTCTAGTCTCTACTATTTTATAATTCTTGCAGGTTCAGAGAAGGGGTTCCCACAGTAAGGGACCTCACCCTCAGTTATGATGATTGACCAGTTGTATTTCCCAGATTCTTGTCCAGATTTTTAAGCAGATTTGAGGCTGGGGGCAAAGCATTTTGTGACCTTAGTCAATTTTATTCATTGTCTTTGCTTGCTTTTTTATGTACCATTGAGCTATTCAAGTTTAAGACCCTTGCCAAGGTACACAGAAATTTCCTTTCCATTTGAAAGGGCTTCTCTTTTACATTTTAATATTTCTGGGCTTTGCCTATAGGTAGTTTTTGCTGAAGTCCAAACGGGGCACAACCTTACATTAAAAAAGTATTAAACATGTGAGTTATTTTAAAAGGGGGCAGTGTGGTCCTGTAGATAGCACACTAGAATTGGAAGAGATAGACTAGTTTTCAAATCCTGCCTTAGACAGTTATGAGCTTTTGATGATGGGTAAGCTAATTTCTCTGACCCTAATCTATCTCATCTGTAAAATGAGAATAATGTATTTGTACTGCTTACTTTATAAGTTTGTTGTGAAGAAAACACTTTCTAAATCCTAAATTACATCTGAATATGAGTTATTACTACTGATACCCTAAAAGTGAGAGTAAGATGCCAAGACAGCATGATATAAGACAGAGGCATCAGACCTGTCACATGCACCTACAACTGCAGCCTGGACTAGATTAAAAGGTAATTGGGAAATGCCTAACAAAAAAAACCCATAGATAATGCCAGTTTGTGGTTTCTATGACAATATGTGGCCAGT
Organism: Potorous gilbertii; assembly: GCA_028658325.1. Lineage (NCBI taxonomy): Eukaryota > Metazoa > Chordata > Mammalia > Diprotodontia > Potoroidae > Potorous > Potorous gilbertii. The sequence goes on along the minus strand of CM053772.1, from coordinate 206,163,314 downwards.
GGGGATTTGCTTCCATTTGAGTTTGATACTATTAGTGTAGTAGATTGAGGACCCCAACATGGGTTCAAATTCTACCTCACACTCTCAGTAACTGTGTGACTCTGGGCAAGACTTTAAACTTTTCTGTACCACAGTTTCCTACTCAACTAAATGAGGGGTGAGGGAACTGGACTAGATGGCCCTTCTAACTCTTAACCTATGATCTTATGAACAGCTGGGTGGTGCAGTGGATAGAAATCTGGACCTGAAGTCAGGAAAACCTGAGTTCAATTCCAGCTTCAGACACTGTGTATCTCTGGGCATGTCACTTAACCCAGTTTGTCTCCATTTCTTCACCTGTAAAATGACCTGGCGAAGGAAATGGCAAACCACTCTAGTATCTTTGCCAAGAAAACAAGGTCACAAGGAGTTGGACATGACTGAAATAGCTGAACGACAACAAAACAGGAATTCTATCCAAGACACCATTAAAAAATACAAAGGTTTAGGTCCCTGTCACATTTCTAGCCTGCGTTCTGCTGCAGGTAAATACACATTCTGATTGGTTCCTCTGTTATGTCATAACGGCAAACAATAAGAGATCCCACAGTTTTCCAAATGTTCTTATCTCTAAGACATACTTTACTAATCAAGCAAAGAACTCTTTCCTTTCTCCTTTCATCCTCCCACTCTCCTCAGCAGAATTGCCTTCAATATACAAAATGCAACCTCCAAAGCAAGCCCCAAATTGGTTTAAACGCAAGGAAGAAGTCAGCATTTCCAGAATCCTTTTCGGAGTCCAGTTCATGTTTCTGAGGCTGACTTTTCTCAGCTAGAATGTTGAGGCATTTGAAGAATTTGAAGAAATGCAGCCAGACTGAGAATAACACTGCAATCTGAAATGCCAGCTCAAGTGTCATGGGACACATATCTAGCTCAATGAAAATTAACTTCTCCCCAGAATAACGACTAGATAATGCTAAATGCATCGTGGTGCTCAGTGGGCAGCAGAGGCAGGCAACTGACAACTTGTTTGTAAGGTTTAAAAAAAATTCACATTATTTGTGTCAGATCTAATCCCAGTGGAAATTTGTTTTTTAAGAACCAATAAATATTGTATATTCACGGGTTCATAGATTTAGTCATTGAAGAGATATTATTCATTTTCCTAGCTTCCTCCTCACAGATGACAATCTGCTATACTGCTATGCTTTTGCCAGGGTTGATCCGCCCCCAACTTTCCACAGCCCCCAAGGCTCTCTCTCTTCACCTCTCCCTCTTGAAATTCCTATATGCTCTACCTTTTGCACAAGGTCTTTCTGTGAGTTGCTAAAACTTCCTTCCTATATTTTGTATTTATTTAACTGGTTATCCATTGTTTCCTCACAAAAGAATTTGAATTCATCAACAGCAAGGACCATTTTATTTTCCTTCTTTTCTTGGTCAATCTAGCATATAGTTCCAGGTACCTGGTAGGTGTTGAATAAGTGCTTTATGAACCTAATTGAATTATAAATGAGGAAACTCAGGCCCAGAGTAGTTGGTGACTTTGCTCAAGGTCACAGAAGTCATAAATAGCAGAGCTAGAATTTTGAAAACAAGTCTTCTAACTCCAGATTTAGCATCCTTTCCATCATATCATACTGTCTTTCATAACAATTCTTGGTGTCTTTTTGGAAAAAAGAAAGGAAACAAGCATTTATTAACCATCTACTATGGACTAGGACTCGAGGTGGAGAGCCTGTGGCTTCAAGGCCACATGTGGCCTTCTAGGTCCTTGGGTGCAGCCTTTAGATGGAGTCTAAAGTTCTGTAGAACAAATCTTTTTATTAAGGGGATTTGTTCTGTGAAGTTTGGATTCAAGGGGCTGCACTTGAGGACCTAGAGGGCCACATGTGGCCTTGAGGCTGCAGGTTTCCCACCCCTATATTGTGCTCACTGCTTTATAAATATTAGCCCCTTTGACCTTCCCAACAGTCCTAGGAGATAGAAGGTATTGTCCCCATTTTATAATTTAGGAAACCAAGGCAGAGATTAAATGACTGCTCAGGATCACACAGCTAATAAGTGTCTGAGATGAGATTTGAACTCAGATTTTCCTTCTTCCAAGTCCAGCACTTTATTCACTGTACCATCTAGTTGCCTCTAGTGAGATGGTCACTCTGAATTTGGACTCAGAGTGATACCAAAACATGTAGCAGCAACCATTTTCTAACGTACTCTTTTCTTTCTTATAACATTTATTAAGCTTTTATTGTGTGCAAGGCACTGAGCCGGGCAATGGGGAAGATATAACATATTCATTAGGCATGCCCGTGGCTCTTGCAATTTACAGTAGAGTAGTAAGGTTTCTCGTTCAGTGGATAGAAATAACTACAAAGCAAAATAATACATTTGTATATTGAAGACAATTCTGGAGAATGGGAGGATGAAAGGAGAGAGGAAAGAGCTGTTTGCTTGATTAATATAGAGTGCCCTAGAGATAAGAACTCTTGGGCCACTGTGGGATCTCTTCTTGTTTGTTGGTATGACATAACAGAGGAACAGAGGAAGAGAGGAACCAAGTTCTCAGCAGTTTGGAAACCGCCCTCGACTTAGTCGGAACTGGTTACTACCCTTGAGACCTTAGGCATGTGGATCTCAAGTTCCTCATCTGAGAAAGGAAGGATTTGAATGAGATGATTTTTAGGGTCTCTTTCCTCTGTAAATCCTACTTGTTTCTATGAGTAAAAGATAAAATATACAATGATCCCAAGTACTTAATACAACCAACTAAAAACAACCAAACTTGCTAAATCTTGACTGATGCTTAGGGAAGTTGGAAAAATAAATGTTACTGTCTTTTTCCCCTTCTTGGTCAATTCCTGTGATATTAGAGTTGTAATTTAGAGTAGTGGGATCCCTAGAAATGGGGGATACTAATAATCCCCCATCTAAAGGGGTCATCGATCTGTTGTCTTTCATTCTAGTTACATAATTGGCCCAGTTTTTTTTCTGGTTATGTATACATCCTTCATGTTTCTTTATGTGGCAACCAACTTAAACACTGTTCCCACCCCCAGTTACTTTATTTCCCTTTGAATTGCTTAAAATTCTGAAATCACAGTATTTTATGATTTCAAGCCACAGAGAAGCATCAGAATATTGGAAATAAAGAGATGGATTTTTAGCAGCAACTAATAGTTTGATATCATTGAAAAAATTGCCAAATATCTTATTTTATGTGATTAATAACTTGGTCATTTGTCCTTCTCATGTACTTAGCATACCTATTTGTATTGTTTCTCTGCGTACATTTTTCTTACCACCATGTTGTTGTGGTTGTGCAGTCATTTCAGTCATTCAGGCATTCACTGAAAATCATGTTTTATTTTCTTGTTGTTATTGTTTTTGTATCATTTCAGTCCTGTCTGATTCTTCATGACCACATTTGGGATTTTCTCAGCAACAATACTGGAGTGGTTTGCCATTTCTTTCTCTAGCTCATTTGACAGATGAGGAACTGAGGCAAACAACTGCTTGACTTGCCCAGGGTCATACAATTCATATGTGTTGGGGGCCAGATTTGAACTCACAAAGATGAATATTCCTGATTCTAGGACTTGTACTCTATCTACTGTACCACCTAGCTGCCTCCTTACCACCCCCACTAGACACTAAACTCTACATTCAGATTGAGTTGCAAATCCATTTTTTGCCTAATACAACGTTTACACACAGTAGGTACTCAGTATGACTTGTTGAATGAATGCACTGTAATGCTTTATGTGTGCAAGTCTTAGTTATACAAGAAGAGTCCAAGCTCACTGGAGGAATGGATAATCAATCAACAAGTATTTGTTAAATGTTTCCAGTGTGCCAGATTCTATACTAAGCCCTGATGATACAAAGAAAAAGCAAGGCTAGTCCTTGTCCTGGTGGAGCTTACGTGCTAGCAGTGTCATATACTTCTTGTATCTTCCACAGTGCCTAGTAGAGTGTTGTGTACATACAGAGTGCTTTAGAAATACTTGCAGGCTGTCTTACTTCTAGAGAGTGAAGAAATAAATACTGTACTCTTGTCTTGAGGCATATCACCCTGAACAATTCATATGACATCTTGTCAAGAGCATGAACTCTGCTGTCCCCATGTGCCCTCCAGTGCACCACTCCCTACATATAATGTGTGCTTAATAAATGTTTGTTGAGACAATGCAGGGGAATATACTTTTGGATTACCAAAAAAAAAAGGCTTTCTGAAGACACAATACTAAAAGAAAAATTCTAAGTCCTGGAAGTTGCCTCAGTTCAATTAATAAACTTCCCTACTTGAGTACTTGAGGCATTTGAAAATAGTTGATGAGCCAGTGAGTTGAGGCCAAAGGACAGCCAAATAACAATTCTTCCATTTAGAAGGAAAATCGGAACCCTATTTGTGTGACAGCTGAAGTGTCCAAGGGGCCAGCAATTCCAGGAATCACTGTGGAAGAGCTCCTTTCCTATGGGTTCCTGGAACAACTGCTCTCTTAGGAGTTTGATCTCAGACTTTGCAGGATTAGAACTCCATGGAGCAGCAGCAAATGATACAACATTCCATTGAGATTATCCTGATGGGAAGGGGGTTGAACTTCGGGCTCTTATTGAGCCTGCTAGGTCAGAACTGTGGCTGCTAACTTTCTTATTGCCTTAATATTTATCTCCATTCTCTTTCAAAGAAAATAAAATGTGTTAGGTTCCACAAAGTTTGCCTCACTATCTCCAGAACAGTATTTACATGTGTTTTGTATTTGTATTTTGTATTTGTTTTCTCTAGCCCTGCTCAGGGATGTAGTTCCTTCCTTCCTTCCTTTCTTCCTCCCTTCCTCCCTCCCTCTCAACATAAAAAATTAATGGCCCTTTTACTTTAAAAATGTTATTTTTCAATATATTCTTTTCCTTCTTCTATTGAACTCTTTTTTTCATAACAAAGGGATATAGAATCAGCTGAAAAAAGCAACCAAGTCTGACAAGGTGTCAACGTGTGCAGCGTTCCACATCCCTAGACTCCTACCTCCCTATCTACAAGAAAGATAAGTTTTACAGCTTCTATTTTCTGGATCCAAAATAGTTCATTATAATTAAATCAGAGTTCATTATTAATGAATAATATAATTATTATATAAAATATTATATAAATTATAAATAATTTAAATACTAATAATAACTAATCAGAGTTCAGCTGCCTCAAGTGTTGCTTTGGTTTGCTTTATTGTAATCTATAGATATCACATATACAGACATATATATATACATATATATATACACACACATATATACATATACATACACATGCATATACATACATACATACACACATATATCTAGCCCATCAAGATTCCAGGGTATCCTGAGAGATTGGGGTATCCTTTCTATCAGCTTGAGCCCCCAACATCTGTATTCAGGGACCCAGCACTAGCATTCCAGTTCCATTTAAGTACATAACACCTAGTTGCTTTGATCAAAGGATATTTACTTGAACAAATATACAAATATGTTCCATTCATACCTTAAGGTCATATTCTCCTGCATTCTATCTCAGGCTCCAGGTAGGGCAGGGTAGGCTCATGACATAATTCAATTCCTAAAGAGCATTGGTTCCATCAAATTCATATTTGTATTTGGCATAACTGTTGGATGAGTCCTTGTGCCTTCTCCAGCTGGGCTGGGGTCCTAAAGGTTATTCCCACAGGTCACGCCTTGTTCATGGAGGCATCAATGCAACACTAGTTATAAAACTCAGCCTCTGGAACATGGCATGACATGACATGACATATTTTAGACCTTTCAAAATTCAAAATTGGAAACCCAGCTCCCTTCACCTAGAATGGAAAAGCACAAGTGCAGAGGCCAAGGATGGTCTGACCTCAGAGGGAAAGAAGCCCCCAAGGACTTTCCCATGATCTCCCACCGGATAGTGTGAGCAAAGAGTGACCAAGCTCCCCAAGAGTAAAGGAGACAAAAGAGGCTGTGGTAGCTATTTACCAACCTATTTGAATGGTGCCACAGACAATCAAAGAGCATCTTTTTCAATGTGTTGCTAGCACATAAGAACTAGCTAAAATTATAGAATGTCTACATATGTTAATAACAATGATTATTTATAATAATTAATTACAGCTAGGAATAATAATTAATAACAGCTAGCATTTATAAAGTGCTTTAAGGTTTATGAAATAGTTTACAAATATTACCTCATTTTAGCCTCATAACTCTAAAAGGTAGGAACTTCTATGGTTCCCACTTTACAAAAGAATACTGACCTTGAGAAAGTAGACTTGGATTCTAGTTCTTTTAGCTCTGCTTCAGCCACTTACTTGGTGGCTGATGATTGGTACCATTTCTGTAGTTACAGATAGTATATAGACAGTGACATTGAAGGCTGGCCTTTCTTGAGTCGCCTTCCTCCCCTCTCAGATGGGCTTTAGAAATACTTATACAGAGGATTCTGGGAGAATGGCTAGGTGGGTCAGAAAATTCCAAGCTCTCAAGATTTCCCCCTCAAAAGAAGTAAAATAGCACCTTAGGGTGAACAAAGTGTAGATAAAAATAAATAAGAATAGGGGCCCAACCGGGTCTTCCTGGAACAGTTTGAGATCAGAAGAAAAATCCCAGGATGAGGTTTGGATCCTGTGAAGAGTAAACACCTCCAGGCTAGGGTCAGCTGCAACCACAAGCGGCAAGCTCGGGGGCTAGTTGGTTCCAGAGACAGCCTCAGCCACAGATGCAGAAACTTCTATTCCAGTCCAGTGAAGGAAGTTGGGTGTCTGAGCCCAGGAGGATCAAGGGAACCTCTGCTGACCCAGCTGTGCTGGGAAGGGTGAGGGGATGGGAAAGAACCAGCCCCAGCCCAGTGAGAGCAGAAGAAGTTGGGCAGAAAGCCCCTGGCTGTGGACACCTGCAGGAGGTTGGAGGTTTGGTTTTGGTTCCAGGCTGGAGGGGAGAACTGAGAGCTGGGGAGAGAGGCACCATCCCCCATACCCCAGGGTTAAGTTATTACCACAAAAGTCCCCGGGCAAAAGAGAAAGAATCCAACCATAAAAAGCTATCATGGGTATGGAGATGACTGGGGTTCATCTTCAGAGAAGGATATTGAAGCCAAGAAACCCCCAAAGAGTAAAACCCAATGGTCACCTGCCAGAATTCACAGAAGATCTTTAAAAAGTCTCTAAATAGCAAATGACAGAGATAGAGGAAAAACTAAAAATAATAATAGTAATAAATCTAAAAACAGCAAGAAGATTATAAAAGGAAAGTCAACCAATTAGAAAAGGAGATCCAATGAACAGGGAATTTTCAGAGGAAGAAATTAAAGCAATCTATAGTCATATGAAAAAATGCTCTAAATCACAATTGCTTAGAGAGATGCAAATCAAAACAACTCTGAGGTACCACATCACACCTATCAGACTGGCTAACATGATAAAACAGGAAGATGATAAATGTTGGAGAAGGCGTGGGAGAGTTGGACACTAATTCATTGTTGGTGGAGCTGTGAGCTGATCCAACCATTCTGGAGAGCAATTTGGAATTATGCCCAAAGGGCTACAAAAATGTGCATTTGCTTTGACCCAGCAATATTGCTTCTGGGACTCTATCCTGAAGAGATCATAGAAAGGGGAAAGGGTCCCACATGTATAAAAATATTTATAGTAGCTCTCTTTGTGGTGGCCAAAAACTGGAAATCAAGGGGATGCCCATCAATTGGGGAATGGCTGACAAGTTGTGGTACATGAATGTGATGGAATACTATCGTACTATGATAAACAATGAACAGGAAGACTTCAGAGAGGCCTGGAAAGACTTATATGAACTAATGCTGAGTGAAAAGAGCAGAACCAGGAGAACTTTGTACACAGCAACAACCACAGTGTGTGAGGAATTTTTCAGGTAGGCTTAGTACTTCATTGAAATACATGGACTTAAATAATTCCCAGTGGTCTCTTAAGGCAAAATGCCTTCCACATCCAGAGAAAGAACTATGGAATTCAATCACAGAATGAAGCAGATAATTTTCTTTTGTATTATGTTTTGGTTTGTTTTATGATTTCTCCTATTCATTTTAATTCTTCTATGCAACATGACTAAGGTGAAAAGGTATTTAATAGGAATGTAAGTGTATAACCTATATAAAACTGTATGCTATCTCAGGGAGGGAGTGGGGAGGTAGGCAGGAAGGGGGTGAGGGAGGGGAAAAATCTAAGATATATGGAAGTGATTGTCAAAACCTGAAAACAAATAAAATAATTCAATTTTAGGAAAAGAAAAAAAGAAAATGAGATCCAGAATCTTAAAAAAAGGCGACCTTGAAAATTAGAACTAGGCAAGGAGAAGGCAGTGGAATTGTAAGAGATCAAGAAATAATTAAACAAAATATGAATAATGAACAAATAGAAAAGAACATGAAGCATCCTATAAGGAAAACAACAGATTTGGAGAATAGATCAAGAAGAGAAAAAAAATATTCAAACTAACTCAAAGTTACGATCAAAATAAGAATCTTGACATAATAATACAAGAAATAATTAAAGAAAATTGTCCTGAAGTATTAGAACAAGGTGGGGGGGGAAGGAGAAATGGAAAAAAAATCTATCCATCACTACCGAAAAGTGATCCTATGAGGAAAATTCATAGGAATATCATAGTCATATTCAACCCCCCCCCCCCAGCTCAAGGATAAAATACTAAAAGCAACAAAAATAAAACAATTTAAATATGATGGTGCCACAAATAGAATCATGGAAGACCTAGAATCAGAGACCTTAAAGGACCTTAGGTCTTAGAATACTATATATTGAAGAGAAGAAGAACTGGGGCTCTGGCTGAAAATATCATAGCCAGCAAAGTTAAGTATAATCATGAATG
>CM053772.1:206119215-206153955 GCA_028658325.1 Potorous gilbertii | reverse complement strand
CTGATTTTAAGGGATTGATTCATAAGGACAGACTGTTTACTTTTTATATATGTAAAATTATATATATATATATATGTATATATATTTTCTTCAAAATATATAAGATTCTTTTTAATAATTGGGTAGCTGGTAAGAAAGATTGAGGAAAACCTGAGTATGATATGAATTTAAAAAGTAAAACCATTTAGGAACATCTAAAAAGAGTAATTATTTTATACAAATGAGGTACAAGAGGTGGAATTGATATATAGGAATTAGAAGGGGGAGAAGGCCTGGTAATTCTGTTAACCTACTTTCATCGGGAATGGGTTTAAGAGGGAACTATACATACATACATACATACATATATATATATATTTAGAAGAGTATAGAAGTCTTCTAAATTCATGAGAAATAAAATAGTAAGGGCATAGGGAGGGGGAGAGGACAAGGGAAGGATCTTCAGAGGGGAGGGTGAGGGAATAAGTAAAAGGGGAGTATAGATTTATGGGAATGGGAGGGTAGTGGAGGGATCCTTGGGGGGGTAGGAAAGTAATAAGAGGGCAAAGTAGTAGGTAGAAGTGAAGTAGAGGAGGCAGGAGGGATGGGAAATAAGAGATATGTACAAACATAAAAACAGGAGGAGTAGAATTTGTTTGGAAAAATAGGTACATATATGGATTTCTATATGTGCATGTATGTATCTATAGCTATAGAGAAATATATCCAAACTTAATTGTAGCCTTGAGGGGAGGGAAGGGGAAAAAAAGAACAAAGTAAAAACATATACAGTAGAAAACAAAAGAAAACTTACAAGAACACAAAGAAAAGATGGACAGTTCTCACCATAAAATGTATTATTTATCCTCCAGGCTTTGTTGAAATGAAAATTTGTTATTATATATTTTGAATTCTCTTATGTTCTGCTATGCACATGACATGCTTTTTCCCCCTTTTTCCTTTCTATTTAACTTCTAATATTTAAATTTATGATATGTTTTTGTATTTTTCCTTAGTTCTGTATTTCTGTTCTGGCACTTGAGTCTAAAATAAAATTTAAAAAAGAAATATACTTTCTAATCCAAAGAGTTGTGATAAAGAACGAATATAACAATATATAGGAAACATTTTGTAAGTTACGAAGTGATAGAGCCATGTCTAAACTGCAATAGTCCAATATTCTTATTACCACTATTATATTCTCATCTTTATTACTATTCCTACTTTACAGACAAGGCAATGGTGAAACTAGGTCACTTTTCCAGGGCTAGTAAGTGCATCTACCTTCCTGAGACTATCTCCAGGCAAAGAGAATCTATGTGGGGCCATCCACATGGACATTAACGAGGAAGAGAAGGGTTTGAGCCATGGAACAAGTCAAGTGATTGTCGGATTCATTCTGTTCTCCTCACTGGCCCATTTCCATTTGCTAAGTAGCAATGCTTATGATTTTAATTCTGTCCCCATTTGAATTTCATCTGAATCAAAGATCAGGAGCAGAAAATGCAAACAAATATTCCCCTTCATCCCAGAGTCTGCTCACCATATTCTGCTCTCCTTCCTCTTGCACAAGTACATTGGAAGAATTTCTGGGGCCAGACTTTCTGATCATTTTAGGTAAGCCATGGAATGACTGATCCCTTCCAGTATTTGGACTTGGAGGTGGTATTTCCTCCATACCAGGAAATCTCTGAGAGTCAAGCGAAGGGTTTTCAGACAAAAGATACGACTACGGTCACTGGCATCTATAATATTAGAAGTTTAAATCTCATCTACATTAACCCCAACGCCCAGAGAAGTGAACAGATTTGCTTGTGGCCACATAGGCAGTGAATTTATAAAGGCCAGAATTAGAACCTAGATCTGACTAGCATTTTAATATTCTCTCTCCCAGACGAAGCCATCTAGAAACTTGCCAATCTGACTCTAGAGAGATCTCTAGCAAGAACTAGATTGGATTCCAAAATCAAATGAACCTGCCAAACCCTTGTTACTACTCTACAATACTAGGAGCGGGAAGGGTTCTATCGTTTTGGCATGAGATAGAATCAATGAGAAAAACAGGAATCTGGGAAGAAGTTTCTGAAGGACATTTTGGGCACACCTGGCATGTGACTGTCTTCCTTGAGGTCACCACACAGCAACTGCTCTTGCATCCTGCTTTCCTCTATTATCCTCCCAGGACCAACCAAGTGCAGCTGACCTGTGATGCTCCTGACATCATCTGTTATTCAATTATCATCTATAACCTTTTTATCTTTATAATGGAAACTACCTTGTATGTAGGCTCCACCCAAATCTATCCTCACCTGTTACAACATTCATAGAAGAGAGAAAAGTTAGGTATGGGATCTGAAGCTATACAGGGTATCCCAAAAGTTTTAGAGAAGGTTAGATCTATTAAAATCACACTAAGACTTTCGAGACACACTATTTCTAGATTTGACTTCCCTCAGAATATATGTGTTTTCTTATGTTGGTTTGCTTAGAAAATCTCTAGGATTTACCAGGAAAGTATATAATTTCCTCCTGCTCTCATTCCCATAGTCACATCTCATTGCTGTTAGACATTGGTTAGCCAGTAAAACATATTTTGTGCAATTGCCAGATGGCCAAAGGGTTCTCTGAATCAACGAGTAAGAAAGTCCCTTAAGGGTCATTTCATTAACTTATTGGCAGAACCTACCTTGATGTTTTACAGTAAAGATGATGCGTCAATCTTATAAAGGACAATTGTTTCATTAGGGACACTGATATGAAATCTGTCTCCTGGGTTGAGAATTAATGCCTTGGAAGACAGATTCCACAAACTCTGTGGGCAGCAAGAGGTGGTACTAGAAAGGACACTATATCCAGAGTCATAAGAGCACAGGATCACAGACTGAGTCCTCAGGGGTAGTCTGGTCCATCCCTCTTATATTTTATAAATAAGACACAGATGTCTAGGGAAGTATGTGTTCTGATCATGATCACAAATGGTTTCCATTTGTTACCATTCAGTAAACCTATACAGTTAATAATACAGTAGAACCTTAGTTTATGACTAACATGGTTTATGTATGCTTCGCTGGACAAGGAAAAATTTTTTTTGCAAAATTTGTCTTTCAGGACAAACAAAAATTCACAGTACAAACATCATGTTTGGATTTGAATGGCTTGCAAAGTGTTGGTATTCAACTAGAGCAATGTTTTTTTTTAACCCATATAAGATTGCATACCATCTCAGGAAGGGAGGTGGAAGGGAAGGGGAGAAAATTTAAAACTTATGAAAGTGGTTGTTGAAAACAAAGGAGTTAATTTAAAAAAAAAGTCAAAAACAAGTGTCATTAAATAGGATCCTAGTCAGAAGTGATTCTCCTTCCAAGCAATAACCCTTCCTCCTCCTTCTCCCTCTCATCTCTCTCACACCAGCTACAATTTCTCAAAGTAAAGTATAGATTAATTTAATATTTAATATTAATATTAATAAATTAATACTTAATTTTCAGTTTATATTGTGTAATAATCCGGTGCATTAGGGACACAAAACTTACTTAAAATTATAAATAATTATTTGTATATGAATATGTTTGGGGATGTGGATCATCCAACTTGACATTATTTCCTATTCGAAAATTTGCTTTGCTATATGAACAAATCACATGATGAACAGAATCTCGGAATGAATTAAATTTATAAACTGAGGTTCTACTGTGGGTCATAATTAGACCAATCTGTAAAATGAAAGAGTTGGAATAAATCATTTCCCTAAGGTTCTTCTGGCTCCAAAATTTAATGGCTGGTTTTCAGAGCTGCATGAAGAACGTGATATTAGGCATCATGTTTTTGTCTTAAATACCCTCATTTTTCTCATCTGTAAAATGGATGAATTATATTTCATCTGCATCAAAAGACTGTGAAGAAAGCAATTGGTATTCATTAAGTGGTAGTGAAGTGTAATTCCTTCACGTAACTGCCCTTCTTATTCATTTTCACATTACCATGGGAACATGCAGCAGGAACGGTGCTACAGGAGGGAGTGCTACAGTCCCTGCACAATCCGCTGAGGTATCCTTGAAATCAGCAAACCTCCATCACAAGCATCAAAAGAAAAACCGATGATTAAAATAACATGGGTGACCATCCAAACAGAGCTGATCCTCAAACGAAACACTCCAGAACGGAAAAAGAAGTCATTGATGTGAGGAATTGTGCAGTAGAAAGAACAAGAGGTTTGGAGTCAGTGAGCCTGGGCTCAAAACCTAGTATTGCTGCCTATTATGTGACCTTGTACAATTCATTTCAGTTCCTCATGTCTCTGTTTTGTCATCTACGAAACCGAAGGTTTCTATACAGGCTATTTTCAACTCAAAATCTCATAATCCTATGATGGAAAGGGATTGGAGCAGGTTAGAAGAGAGGAGTTGAGAGTACCTCCTCAATGGGAAAACAAGGTCCATTGTATTCCTGCCCTGTATCCTCCTTTGTAAAGCACCACTAAAGCTTTTTTTTTTTATTATCTCTCTAAAGTGTATGGCCACTATGTCTGAGAAAATGTCACCTGCAGACCCTGAGATCCCTATTTCCACATTAGGAAGCAACATCCAGCAAAAACAACTCAGCTACTAAAGAATCTAGTGGAAAGGAAAGGGCTTCTCAATAGAGACCATTGTCTACTTAGAGCAAGATACTTCTTCACTTCTGCTATTTATTTTTTTTCCTCTTTGCTCTGAAGGTCAGCCTCCCCAGTGGTGGATGTCCCAACCTGGGGCCATGAGAAGGAAGACTTTTGGTAAACAGGCACTTAGCAGAGGGTTGGAGATAGGGGGTGGGGTTGCTGTTAGAGAGGGAGCCAAGAGGACCAGTAAATGGAAACCAGCCAGGGGCAGATCTGAATAGCCTGTCCTTCCTTAAAGCAGCCCAAACATACTTTCCCCTGCTTTGCCTCCTGACCACTCCCCTGGGCTGGTCATTCCTGAACTTTTATAAACAGCTTGTCTGTCCCCTGCAAGACTCAGCCTAAATCTCAGACACAGAGTTGTGAATCACCCTTCATTACTTTGAAGAAACACTGGTACATAAGAGGAGAGAAAGAAACCCAAAAGAGCTAGAAAGAGAGTAAGTTGCAGATAATTTGTGTTTCCTTGAACAGGACTTTATGAGTGATCTGTGTGGATGGGTGCATGTGTGTGTGTGTATGTGTGTGTGTGTGTGTTTAATGGAGAGGAATGTGGGAGGGAGGCACCTTTTGATATTCCGAGAAACAAGGTTGACTTAATTGCAGTCTAATTTCTGAAGACACTGGAAAAAGGAGAATAGGGAGGCACATGGTTCAATGGAAAAGACAGCTGAGTCAGAGAAATAAGGCTAAAATCCCAGCTCTGTTACTTCTACATGTGTGACCATTTAACCTTTTCTGGGACTCAGCTTTCCTATCTGTAAAATGAGAGGGTTAGACTAGGTGACTTCTAAGGCCTCTTATAGCTGTCAATCTATTGAGCCTATGAAAGGGTTGGCAGGAGAGGAGAAGCAAAGGGATGAAAGAGACATGGTTTTTGACTTTGAATCACAAGTTTCAGAGAATATTTAATTTCTCTTTAAAAGGAAAATGTTGCACTATTAATAATGTCCTATTTGAGAGTTCATAGCATGGGTTTAAAGGGACTGTTTGAATTGGGCTTTCACACTGTGAGAGTGGGGAGACTGAGAAAAGGGAGGAATTGGACTTTCTATTCTTTCTCCTCATTGTCAACAATAAATATTTCTTGAACCCTTAGCATAGGGAAGACACCACTTAAGGCTCTGTGAGAGTCAATGTTGAAGTTTTAGTTCCAGCCCTTGAAGCACTTAGAGTCTAGTCAAGGGGTGAGCATTCCTCCTGACCTGCACACCAAAGGGGATAACCACAACCCTAGGTTGTGGTTGTGATCGTGGTCCTGAACTCAGAACCTTGACCTGATTTAATGGGAGTCAGCCAATTCAATTCAAAGACAATTGAGGCTTTCCTCTGAGCCAGGTACTGTGCTGGGCTCTGGAGTTACAAAATAGAACCGAAAAGTTCCTGCCTTCAAGGAACTTAAATTTTACTTGGGGGAGAAATGGATGGAGGAATGGATGGAGGAACGACATTAATACAGATAAGAACGAAATATATCATAAATAAACACAAATTCATAATGAGCAAGACACTGACAGCTGGGGAATCAGCAGAGGTTTTTTGTAGGATGTAGCATTAGTTCTGAGACCCAAGAGATTCTAAGAGCTGAAGATGAGGGAGAGCCTCCTCATCATGAGGAACAGTCTGTACAAAAACCTGAGGTATGAGAGATGGCAGGTCATGTGTGAACATCAAGGAGGCCAGTTTGGCTGAAACCTAGGGGGTGTGTGTAGGGTAGGAATAATGTGTCACTCTGGACAGATGGGTTGGAAGATAAATAGCTTTTAGTGCCAAACAAAGGATTTGTATTTTACAGATTAGACCAGATAATCCCTAAGGTCCCTTCTACTGTGATATTCTATGGTTCTACTTTGTCATCTCCTTCCTCTCCACATGACTAGACCTTTCCCTTACCATTCTGTATTGGGGGATCTGCTTACAGGTTCCAAGCCATCCTCATGATGCTTTCAGCCCTGAGTGCCACCATCATCCTGGCCACTTGTGTGTCCTGTGCCTCAGTGGATCTAGATGGGGAGGAGTTCAGCTTGACAAGGGCGGAGCAGATCAATGACATCCAGGAAAAAGTCAGCGACCTCTGGTACAGGTTCATCTATGTGAAACCGGTCACCTCAGGCAGTGATGAAAACATTGTCTATGCCACCTGCCAGGTCAAGCCTTCCTCTACTTTGGAGGCCAATAAACCCCAAGTAACAGGGCAAGTTCTGTTTAAACAGCTCTACCCAGATGGGAAGATGAATGTCTTCTTTGATCTGGCTGGTTTTCCAACAGATTCAAGGAATGCCTCTGGCAGGGCTATTCACATCCACAAGTTTGGGGATCTCAGCAATGGCTGTGATGGAACCTCTGGTCATTATAACCCCCATGGAGTAGACCACCCTCACCACCCAGGGGACTTTGGGAACTTCCCCGTGAAGGATGGCAAGATCAGAAGGTTCCGATACAACGTTTCAGCTTCTCTCTTTGGGCCCTACTCTGTCCTGGGCAGGGCCATTGTAGTTCACGAACGAGAGGATGACCTTGGCAAAGGTGGCAACAAGGGGAGCCTGGAGCATGGCAATGCTGGGAAGCGTCTGGCCTGCTGTGTCATTGGCATCTGTGGGCCAGAGCTCTGGAACAGGCAGGGCTTGGACAATGCTGAACAGAGAAAGAGGAGGAGGGAAAGTGAGGGCAAGAGTGCCTGAAGCAAGGATTTCTGCAGGCCTTTGGTCCACATCCTGGTCAAGTTAATCATCTCCGCCAAACACCCCCAGCTGCTTAGATTGCTGACATGAGGCTGGATCTTTAGCTGCACTTGTAAGAGGTGTTCCCATGGAGCTGCTTTGCTTTGGGAGGAATTCCACTTTCTGTGTGTCATGCAATAAAAGAGCTTCAATACAGCATTGTAACAGAGTTGGAGGGTTTTTTTTAAAGTCACCCTAATTCCCACTTTCAGTGGGAGACAGGGAAGATCCTTAGCAGACTCTCAGGAAGATAATGTTCCAAACAAAATTTCTCCTCTCTCAAGCAGTCACCCTCACTTTCTGAAATTCGAGTGGATTTCCCATATCTTGTCATGGTCCAGTTAAGAACTCCCACTTGAAACTGCAAATAAGAGTAGGAGAGGGGAATAAGGTGGGAGTGGGATGCCCCCTGAGAGGCCATGAGAATGGGCACCAGATTTGGAGGCAGAGGTGGTAGTTGTTTAGTTCTGTCCAGTTATTCCTGACCCCATTTGGGGTTTTCTTGGCAAAGATACCGGAGAGATTTGCCATTTTCCTCTCCAACTCATTTGACAGATGAGGAAGCTGAGGCAAACAGAGTTAAGTGACTTGTCCAGGGTCACATCACAGCTAGTAGATGTCCAAGGTCAGATTTGAACTCAAGTCTTCTTCACTCCCGGCCCAGCCAGCACTATGCACAATGGCACCACATAGCAAATCTGAGACAGAGGGCTTAGGGTCAAGTCCTGACAGTCACATGATGTGACCTTGGACGAAATAGTCTCAAATAAGCCTTTTACCTCTCTAGGCCTATTTTTTTTTCTAATTTGTAAAATGAGAGGATTGGATAAGATGACTTCTAAGGCCTCTTGCAGTTCTAAATACTATTCCAGCCCTTGAATCAGGAAGACTCATCTTCATGAGTTCAAATCTGGCCTCAGACACTTACTAGCTGTGTGATCCTGGGAAAGTCACTTAACCCCACTGGCTCAAAAAATAAATAAGCAAACAAATAAATCCTATTTCCTGGGCCACAAAACCTTCCTGATCAATTGTCCCCTCCGACCTCTGTGCAGCAGAGCTGTGTTATCAGGTCCATTTCACAGAGAGGTATGCAGAGGCACAGGGAGATGATCTAACTGTATTAGTGCAGAGCCACATGGGAAACTACCAGAGAGGTGGGACAAGATGTCTCTTTGCAATGCCCAAGAAGTAAAGGGGAATCAGAGACAAGAGATGATGTAAGTTATTCATAAGACAACATTGCCCCTTAAGTTATACAGAAATAAGTACAAATGTAGGAAACCTGAGACCTAAGAGTGCACTCATTTGGACTTGGGTTCTTTGTGGCGTTGCTTCCCATGTAGATTATACACGCAGAAGAACTGTCATCTTGCCAATATCCTTTGATTTTAATAAACAGAAATGCTGATAATGACTATTTACCTCGGGCAAGAACCATTTCCTGGGCTGTCCTCCACTGCTTAGTTTCAGAGTGCTCCAGTTCCTACAGACTTGGGAGCTGTGAGTCAAACTGAACTCCAGCCAGCACCCAATCCTCCGTGGTTATTTTTACCTCTGACTTGAACTTAACTTGTTATTTTAAAATGGTTCATTGAACTCAAACGGCAGTGGGAGAGGAAGGATCTTTGCCATGAAATTAATTTCCTTCCATTAGACAGCTCCCACTGGCTTGAACTGGAACTGCACCAGACTCTCCTTGGTCCATGCTGTGGACCGAGTCAGCGCTTGGATTAAAACTAGATGCTTTTCAGTCTGGGGATGTCAAGGATGGTATGACAGGGTCCCACCTTCACAATGGTCATAGAAAGGAGATCACTAAAATGCCAGACGTACCCTGTCATTCCTTCCCTTTTCCTGAATTACCAATTCAGCTTTATGTCTTCAAGAAGATCTTCATTCTCAGAGGTGATGATGACGATGATGACAATGATGGCTAACGTCTACAGAGAACTTGAAGATTTACAAAATAGCATCTCATTTTATCTTGACATTTCCCTGGGTGGTTGGTGCTATTATTATTCTGTTTTACAGGCAAGGAAACTGAGGCCAAGAGGAACTGTGCCTCACCAATGCCCACACACCTAGGGATCCAGGCTATATCTGACCTTGGATCTCATCTCTCTGCCCCAAGGTCCAGCGCTCTATCCAACGCAACATTTGGCTGCCTGTGGAGGTCTAGTAATCCTGACTTCCAGGGCAACTTGGAGATGCTTGTGCAGAAGGTGGGGGAAGTGGAAGGGATAAACAATTATATAGCTCTGATTAAGTGGCAGGCACTGTGTTAAGTGCTTAATACAAATGCAATCTCCTTTAATCCTCACAAAGCAACCCTGCAAGGTAGGATTATCATCCCCATTTTGCAGCTGAGGAAACTGAAGGAAACACAGGTTTCGTGACTTGCCCAGGGTCACACAGTATCTGAGGCTGGATTTGAACTTGGGTCTTCCTGTCAAAGGCCAAGCATTCTTGCTGCTTTTAGTGAGATAATCTGCCCCACTTGGGTATCACTGTGTCAAAAGATGGCACAGACTCTCTCCCAGAGATTCTGGTCTCAGCTCCTATGGAGCCACTGAAAGATCCTGACCTCCTATCTTCTGAGGAAGGCGCAGGGATAAAATGTAAGTGGGGGGAACATCAGTGGGGAAAAGTAGACTATGGCAGCAGAGAGTGGCATGATACCACACAGGGCCAGTGGAGAACAAAGCACAGGGAAATTGGGAAACGTGTACCTTGTAGATTTGGATGTGTGGAACCCCAAATCCTGCTGCCCTACCCTACTTATAGCTTTGTTTTAACTTAAAGATGTTTTCTGGAGTTGGGAAGGGGAAGGGTTGGGGAAAAGGCTGCTTTTTTTTTCTCCCCTTTCATTGTTCCCAACTCTTTTTTTAACTACTTGGGACCCCTAGATAAAGAAGAGACACCCTAAGTACATACCCACTTCAGCTTTTTTCTTTGGATCTAAGAAATGTTAGATATGTTAGAAATGTTCCCTTTCCAATAGGAATAGTGGTGGTGGGGTGTATATACGTGCATAGGGGTGGGGGGGATGTGGGCAGGCAGCTGGGCTATGCTACTGAAAATGGCTGTGCATCACTAAGCCTGCCCATTAGATCCCATTTGGCCTTGGGAAGCTGTTTTTTTCTTCCTGTCTTCTCCCAGATACATTTTGTTCATCTAAGGATATTAGCCATTTTGGCTTTGCAGCCAGCTTGCTGATCAGTTTGTCTATTTGACTCACAGGGTTTGCCTTTGTCACTGGGACTTAAACACACACTTGTTTTGATTTCTTTTTTTGTAAAATTAGAAGCATTTGATGTAATGACTCTACCTAGACACAGCTGGTAGAGTGAGAATAATGTTCAAGTTTGCACAGTTTAAACACAATGTAGACAATAATTAGAAAAGCTATCTTTAGATGCTTAGAATAAGCTTTTCTCTGAATTGCAGTGAATTTTTCCTAGTGTGGCTTTTCAGTGCATATATACAGAAGTGCCTATATGCAGAAGAAAATAGAGAAAATCAGCTAGTGTTTTGGTCAACTTAAAAGGCGGAAAAGACTTCAGGAAATAAACCATCTGATTTTAGATCTGAAGCATTTCAACTGAATGCATAAAATCTTTACATTCTCCATATTTTTCATGCCTACCATATGATCAAATAATTTTAGGTGACAGATTGGAACTGATAAATTGCTACAATATGCTGGAAGTAATGTTCAGTCTGTGGTGAGGGTGGAGAGAGAGAATGACGCACATAATAAAGACAATTAATCATCTATACCAGGAAAATTACCTCATTTTTATTCCAGGTAACAAAAAATATAGTTATGATGCATGGTGATTAGAGAATCCAATAAAGCAAAGTCTGCAAATAAATAGAACTTCTTTTCTTTAAATAAAACAAAACAGCAGCCGATAAAAAAAGTCAATTGTTTTAAATTTAATAGGTTATCATTGGTCTCTGCTAAGGTCCCAAAATATATCCCTTTATTCACACAGACTAGGGAAAGCTCAACTTTTCAGTATTCTGCAAACTGCCCTGTGCCTCATTTAGGAAAGAAGTGATAAGAAAAATAAGGCACCACATCTAAATCTATCATTTTAAATTGCTTTCATGCTATACTAAGATTTTTTCTTTTTTCTATTTTTTTTTTGAATCAGCTGTAACATTGAGAGAGGGAACCTTCTCATTGTTTTCCTTCTCTCTCATTTCTAATTAGATTCACCACCACTGGTCTCAATCCTCTCTCTCTGATCTTTGAAACTGTCTTTGTCCAGTGATTCTTTGCTTTATAACTTGGTAACAGGAATGACAAGCACCTGGAAATCTGCATGTACTTAAAAAAGTGTGGAGAGTTTGGGGGTTCTCAAGATGTTGCTTCTGCCTTTTGGTTGGACTTGAACCTTCTAAATGGAACTGTTGCATGTTCAGGAATGGAAAAGAGGGTAGGAAAAGCTGACTGGGCAGGGCTCAGAAGCAAAGCAGAAATAAATCTTGCTCAAATAGCTCTCTCTCTGGAGGAGAGGTCTGGTCCCCACCCTCACAACAGTAACACAAAGTAAAGCAATAAAATGCCAAATGTATCCAGTCATTCCTTCTCTTTTCCTGACATATCATTTCAGTATTATGTCTTCATGAAGATATTTTAGTCCCAGAGGAGATGATGATGATGACGATGGCTAGCATTCAAAGAACAAGTTAAGGTTATCAAAATATTGTAAGAAACATCAAAGAAAGAGACATCAGGTCAAAATCCCAGCAAGAAAAAGAATAAAGCTTGTTGGACAATCCCATTCAGTTAAGAGAACTAACTAGCTCTCTTTGGATTGGTATGAGGAAGAAAATGACTATCTCCCCAAAATGTACACACAGTGCCATCATTCCTACTTCCTTAATGATACTTGAAATTTTTTGAATAAGGGACAAAAACTTTCCCTTCCACTTGGAGGGAATACTGTGTTTTATATTCATACTAAAGTGTAAATGATTGCTATCAGATTTTTTTTTCCCAAGGACTTTGGAAAGTGTTCACCGGGCACCCGAGGAGTAGGAGAGAAAGGAAAAAACGTCACTCCTTCACAATCTTGCCTAAGGCTAGCTCTGGGAAAAGACATCTTATACTACTTGCCTGGGACTAAGCCGAACGCCACTGGGTGCCTCCTGGCTAGAGAAAGCCTCAGGGAATACTTGCTACAGGCAGGGAAGAATCTGGTGGGGAAGGAAGGATGGCATGGGAATGAGTCTCAGGGGGTGAGAAAAGCACCCCCCCCCCTTTTTAAAAGGAAAATAGAGGCCTTAATTAAAGAACCACAAACTCTCATATATACTTGCATGTAGAAATCAGTGCCTAAAGGCTGCCAGGTGCCGGGCCGTTACAGCAAAGGAGCAGTTTTTATTATGAGAAACGTCATTTTCAGTTGCATCTCTACATGCATGCCCTGTTCTGCATTCTGCCTGGACAGTGCTAGAAAGACAGGAAGCAATCCCACATGGCGAAAGCATGCTGTCTGCCTGAAGTGGGCATGTGAGAATGCAGGTGAATGGTAAGACCAATACGGTGACATTTTTCTTAAAAACAAAACATCAATAACCAGGAAACTTGTGATAATTTGGTTTTTCATCCAAAAGGGATACATAAGGTGGATAGTTTTAGAACAAGGTTTAAAAGAGGAAAAAAAGCCCCACTGTAGGCAAGTTAGAACCTTCCTATTCACTGTCTAGGAACAAGAGAACCACGTTGGGGATAGGTAAGGCAGATGGATATGTAATATTGTCATGTCAATGCACCCAATGGCAGCATGGCCCCAGTGTCGTCAAAGTCAGCACACAGCATCCATCTTTAGCCAGTTCACCATTGGGGGCTTCTCATACTTGGGATTCCTCTTGGCTTCCCTGATCATGGTTCAATGTGCTGGAGTAGACTCTGTTTTCCAGGAGTTTATAAATGGACTGTAAAGATGTGCACCTGGCAGACTGTGTCAAAACTGGAGCTTGGGCTAGGAGAGATTTTTCTTTTTATTATTATTTTATTAAATTTGGCTCCACTTTCCTTCAGTGCCTCTAAAGTGCTACTTGGGAGAGCTAAACATTTGCAGGCAGTTAAGGCCGGGTCCAGCAGGAAAATTACCTCTGTGGCTGTTGGCCCATGCAGGCTTTGCAGCTGCAGAAGCAAATTCCCTCCCCAAGAAGTTGTGTGGATGGGGGCCCAGTGGGGTGAGGCAGAGGATGAGTGTGTGTGTGTGTGGGGGGGGTGTAGCTCTCCTCTCTGGCGGCAGTTTTATCTGATCATTGGCTCTGTAGGGGTGAGTAACCCCATGGGGCTGGCAGGACTGAAGGCAGGGAGTCACTGGGCATACTCTTGCTGCATCTCTTTCCACTCTCATGCCCTCACTGGACTGGTGTCTTCTTAGTAACCAATTAGTATTCCTCCCCAAAAAACCAACCAATCAATCTCTCATGGGGATAGATAAAAAAAATCTGGGGCTTAGCCCTGTCTCTAGTGTCACTGACCATAAATGTGAGGAGGGGAGGCACAATATAATAAAAGACTATCTTTTTAGTGTTTTAAAGTTGATACAGCACGTATCTTTCAATAATTCTGTGAATTAGGCTGTGTGAGTATTACCATGACTTGCTCCTGTTACATATCTAGGAAGTGAACCTGGGACCTGAAGTCAGTCCTCTTTATTACTTACTCTGCAAAGGCACAGACAGGAAGACAAGCTGACCACCACATCCACATAGCCACAGGTTTCACTGCTGACATCATAAACTTAATCTGCACATTCTCTTTTTAGGATGGTTAGGAGGAAGATTTTTTTAAAAACCACTTAGGGCATCCCTCCTGTTCATCCAAGTCTCTAAAGAGGTTTCTCAGGGGACAGACTCTGGCTTTCAGATAAACTTTCAGTTTCCTGAGGGGAATGAACTGATCTTAGGACATGAGGAATTCCACTGTTTGAATATGCTGCTTCCCATATACTCCAGCATAAGCAGATGCTATCTCTTCTTACCCAGGGACTTTCTAGAGGGAATAAAATTTATCCTGAAGATGCCCCATCTCTTCTCTGGGCTCAAGTTTCACAGCTGTGCAAGCAGCTAACTGGATCCTAAGTAGAATCGTAGGACTGTAGATTTAGAACTAGAAGGGACATTAGAGGACACCACCATTTTGCAGATAAAAGGAAAAGTTAAGTGATTTGTCCCACGTTTACACAGCTCCTCTCTTGTCTTTTCTCAACAAAGCAGATGAGTCAAAAAGGATGAGAATATATCACAGATGGAGAAGTTTGAAAGATGAGAATCATTTTTCCCCTGGCTCTACCTTTGACCTCACTTCCTGTATTGTTACTTTCACTCTTTCCTCCTGGGACCATAAAAGCTCTAAGCAGTGCCTAAGCTGGCCTATTTATCATTTAGCCAACAACATAAGCACCTAAAAGAGTGGTGTGAATTCAGAGAAGGAAAACAAGCCCTCTAAGGCTGCCGAGGCCCCTCTCCACCCACCGTTCCCAGCTGTGACACATTGCTGCAGGCGCCGTGCCAAGAGCATCCTTGTGGAGGAGACCCAACAAGGCCTTGACATGACAGAGCGTCACGGTGGGCCCTTTGGACCCGTTATGCTCAATTATGTCTCTCTTTCCAACAGCCTTAGTCATTACAGATACCGGGGACCTGATTAAAAAGCCCATCAGTTTCAAGCTCTTCCCATAATTTTGATCGACAACATTAAACGTTAATAGAAAAACATCTTATCTCTAATAAAACAAATGCTGACACAAAGACGGATGGGAAAAACCAGCCATATGGCGCACACTATTTTCAGCGCCTGCCCGCGTTCACAGCAGTACATCTTCAGTAGTAAGAGATGACTGTGAGAAGATTCAGGACTTGCATTTAATAAATCAAGCTGTACTGTCATCAAAATACCTACAGTTTCCAACAGGATCAGAGGATTTTCTGAGTCCCAGACTTGGGAGCATTTGAGGAGAGAGTTAATTCTAATGTGTTGTTCCGTGGCTTAATTCTTATCATCCCTAGTGCCTTCCATGTGTTACAATTTCCAATACTTTTATCCTTCATGTCTTCACAATGCCTGAGCAGTTCCCCTCTGGGACACCTTTGTCCTCTTCCAGGTCACAGCCTTTGGTGGCTTGTTCCTTCCCCAAACCCAAGGACTCACTGGAACCAAAGGGATCAGGGCTAGACAAAGGAGACTCTACCTTGGACGTCCCTCTGATCTGGGATGGTCCTGTCCCTTTTCTTGGGTCCTCCTGGGAACTCCCTTTTCTGGTCCCTTCCAGTTCCTCAGCTGCCTGCTCCTCTGTCAGTTTAATTATTTCACTTCCAAGCCTGTTTATTTCTTCTTCCTCAGAAGGTAACTGGGGTAATGAGGGATGAAAGTGCTTGCGTTGGTTCCCGTACTTGGGCATGGCTGGGGAATTGTCAGAGAGCTGGGCTGCAGCCTCCTCAGGAGCTGTCAATGCCACAGCAACAGAAGAACTTTCATCTCTTTGCTTCTGCTCCCCTGAAAACAGAAGTAGGACAGCATCAAACTGTTGGAAGAAAATAAATTTTTATTTCCCCACACAACACTTTTAGGTTTGTCTCTGCTGTGTGATTTAAGGGAAAAAAAAAATCTAGTCTCTCCTGTCATAGGACCTTTGGAAAGGGAAAACTGGGATGTGAGGGCATGGAAGGTAGGACATAGATGCTAGGGGGAAGACTGGCATTCAAGGGGGAAAACACTTCAGTGATTAGAGATCCTGAGTTATTAATAGAGGAAAGGAAGCATTTATGCATCTGCCCATAACACACTTCAGTGTTTTAAGTTCTCTCCAGGCTTCTCACTTATTTCCATTAAATTTCTAAATTGAGGATAAAGGTTTTGTTGAGTTTTGCCCCTAAACTAATGCCAGGGCTAATTCTGTCCCAATCTCAAGCAGCTAAATTTAGCCACCACCAAGAACAACGGAGGTGTGGAAAGGATTCTGGAAGAAATGATGATTAAGGAGATCTGGCATCTCTTTCAAGTTGGTCATTAAGCAGGGGTAGGAGAGATGGTGGGCAAGTCCTTTCCCCTGTCTGGTTTTTGGTCAGAAGAATGAGAGCTCAACTACATCTCTAAGGTCATAGGATCCTGAATTTGTTACCACCTGGGCAACTTTGGGCATTTTCACTTACTGCTCTAGGTTTCAGTTTATCTACAAAATGAGGCAGTCATACCAAGGTCCCTTTCAGCTTATAATAGATTATTCTGTTTTGAGCTGGAAGGAGAACATTTAAACCTTTTTTTTTTCCAGATGAGAACCGGAGAAGTGACGTGTATTTCCCAAATTATTTATATATTAAACAGCTGAACCTTGAATCCATATCTTGATTAAGTGCATGTTTACTTTTGTGTTGCAGTGTAGGGTGGAGCAAGAGAAATGGAGGATTTAGGGCCAGAAAACCTGGCTTGTAGTGCCCAGTTTGATAATGATTTATAAAGTGATCTAGTAAGGTAGATCAAGTTTGAATCCTACCTCTCATGTATACTATCCGTATGACCTTGGGCAATTCACTTAACCACTGTCAGCCTCAGTTTTCACCATCATAAAATACAGGAATTGGAACCAATGGCCTCTGACGTTCCTTCTGGCTCTAGATCTATGATCCTATGATTTGTTTTCTGAAGTATGATCATGATCCCTGCATCTCAGCTCCTTTTCTGTAAAATGAGGTTAGATGGCCTCTGGTGCCCCTCCTAACTCTAAATCTATGACCCCTATGATTCTAAATTCAGAACTTTTCCCATGACATCAAGCTATCTCCTTTCCTAGCTCTTAAATTCCATGATTTGTTAGCCCATTGGGACAGTTTCTCTCTTCTTGAATCTCTTATGCCATTATGTCTGGTCACTCCTGTGTCTTTAATCATTTTCTGTTACAGCTACCCATATAGATGTCCTACTTATCCCAGAAGACTTCCCCCCAACTCCCAAATCCCATCCCACTGAAAAAAGGCTTCCTACTAGACAGAAAACTTGAGGACAGGAGAGATGTTATTTTTTCTTCTTGGTATACCTTAATGAAATAAATAGTTCTTTAAATGGATTATAGCAAACACACACACACACACACACAAACTAGAAATGCAACATATGAATCTAATAGAATATCATTGCTCCATAAGAAATGATGGAGATATGGATTGAGACAAGCATGGTGATTTCATTGATACAGATAATTCCCAGGTAAGGAAATTCCTTCTATCCATGTAGGCTATCAGAGGCAGGATATGAATCTAATACTACGTGTTTAATATGTGTTAGAAATAGCACCTGAACCCAGCTTTTCCTGACTCTGAGGCAGGTTCTGTAGCCACTATGCTATGGCTGATAATGAACATGACAAAATCAGAGAAACACTGAAAGAGCTGTATGAACTGATACAGAGAAAAGAAAGCAGAGTAAGGAGAGTGATATACAATAAGTGAAACTAACACTCAAAAACCGAAAATTATGATTAAACATGAAGGCCAATCTTGGTTCAAGAAAACCAAGATGAAACATGCCTCCTTCCTGCATGAAAATAAGTGGTGGATTCCAGGTGTGACGTACTGCCCAAGCAGTCAGATGTCATTGCTTTGTTAGTTGATTATACTTAATTGTTTTCCTTTGTTTCAACAAGAGGTAATTGGGAAGTTGCTGAGTTGCAAAACAAACAAACAAAAAACCCGGAAGACATTAATGAAACATTTAAACAACAATAGAAAATTGCAATACACTGAAAAATTACTTTTCTCAGCTGGGCCTGGCATTTAATAGCAGACCCTCAGTTTTCTTCAGATCATGATTTTTGTTTTTAATTCTAGGACCAAACAGTGATAAGTCATTAGAATAAACTGAGGAGATCCTGGAGGTACCTCATGACTGACTGAACAGTGTTCATATGAATTAAAATGGTGTCCTCCAATGGTGGGAACTTCCATCCAAACTCTAATCCCACATCTTTGCCTAACAAACTAAGTGACTTTGGGAAAGTTTCTTTCTCTCTATCTGAGACTCAATATTTTTATCTATAAAATGAGGGGAAAGGACTAGATAACCTTTAATATCCCCTCCAGCTCTAAATCTATAACTGAATGGCTAGATAACCTCTAAGGTTAATTCTCAGTAGTGGATAGCATACAGGACTTGGAGTCAGGAGGACTCCAACTGGGTTCAAATCCTGCCTCTTGCTTTGTGAACACAAAAAAGTCATTTCACTTCCCCGGGTCTAAGTTTTCTTGTCTGTAAATCAGGGATAATTGTAGCACAGTCACAGGGTTGTTGTGAGAGTTCCATGAAGGAGAGATTACTTTTTTTTGCATTTTCATCTCAAGTGTATGGCATGTAGCAGGTGCTTAAATGTTTATTGATTGAAGATTAAAGTAAAGTTCTTGCAAAACGCTATATTAATGCTAGCTTCTATTGGTATGTGATCCTACAATTCTAAGTGGTCTTTTGGATTAACAATCACCATGAACTCTATAGTCTTAGTGTTATTATTACATAGATGGAGAAATATTATGTTCAAAATGATCCCTATCCATATGGTTAGATATTACCCTTAAGAGAGAATTCTGTTTTTATCTCTGCTAGTGTTAAAAAAGATTCATGATGTCCTTTGTGAAAAGGGCCCTGGGTTTGGAGTTAAAGAACTTGGGTTCAGATTGGATAGTGAGATTTACTCCCTGTATGAGGGATACTGAGTAAATCACTTAATTTCCTGAGCCCTGTGTTGGCTACTCCATAAAAACGGATTAGCTGTTGCCAGAGGTATCTTTTGACTGCATGAGTCCATGTTGCATGAGTCTAGGTAGATTTTCCTAGAGTGCTCTGCTGGACCTCTCTTTTGCCCCATCACACTCAATCTTGTATCATGTTTGTTTTCGGTGCTAACCCACCCCTGCCCCACCTTCCTGTGCAAGTAATTCATTTTTGTATTCCCCAATACCATGTACTTTGTACTTCAGAGTTATTTGTTGGACTGAGTTGAAAGGACAGGGTTCAACCTGGGAGTGAATTTAAACTTACTTATGAATAGAAGGCTTTTTATGCATAAATGGAAGCCTTTTATGAAGAATGGGGCCACGAATTCTCCTCTTACAGTAAAGATTATTTCTTATATTCTTCCTCTTTTGTAATTCAGGGCTTCATACTGACTTAGGGCCATCTGTCCAAGGAAAATTCCAAGTTGCTTTCTTGAAATTTCTGGCAACGATACTGCTGGATGATGAGTGGAGCTGTAACTTGTACAAAAATCTACCTGTGGCAGTAGAGAGGTGGGATAATGTGCCAAAATGGCTTGTTTGTAAGTTCACCCTTAAAATAAGATCTCCTTGAAAGGAAGATGTGTATGTATGCATGTGCCTGTGACTATATGTATGTGTGTGTGTGTGTCTACAGGAAAAGAACACTGATTATAAGCCATATCAAGATTTTATATGTATCAGATTTGAGGGAAAATGGGGGCTCTACTTAGTTGTTTTTCATACCTAAAAACGAAAGTCTTTCAATGACACTGCAGAGAGCCACAGAAAATAGTGACTTGGGGGAAAAGTAAGAGAGTTTGGGGACCATTTGGGCAGTCTCACTTGCAGGCAGTAAATTATGGTACTTTCCGACGTTAAACTTTTCACTAACGTGAGGTGAATAAACTCCTCCTGGAAAGAACTTTTCCGAAATTACTTCTTCTAGGACATTTAATAGTATATCCTAGTGCCCTGGAAAAATTAATTAACCTTACAAGTTAAAGCCTAACCCCTAAACCGTTTACTGTGTGTTTTTAGTGTGTGTCAGATTAATCTTCTCTTAATTTACATCTGAGTGAGGGTGGTCTAAATTACACGTAGGCCCTTTGGTCCCTGCTGTTCTCTTGGTGCCATCTTTCCAGACTTGATTTCCTCTGTGTCAAGTTGGATGAATCTCCTTAAAATGGCAAGCCCTTGAGATTGCCATGTGGAGCAATTTTTCTTTCTGGAAAGTGCTGCAGTCCTAAGAGGAGGTCAAAAGAAAGTCATTCTTGGGGAATGAGCACCCAGCCCAACCCCATCTTTGGGCCCCAGTGAAGATTTAACCTACTGTGATGAAAGGCTAGCCTTCCACCTCACCTCTGCATGGTCCAACAAGAGGATTCTTAAAACATTATGATCTCAGTGATACCCTCAGAATAAGGGGCCAGTCCTGGGCAGAAATCACACATAAACCGCAGGGAGGTTTGCTTAAAGACAATTTGAGACCCTTTCTTTTGTCATTGCAGAGCTCCCCAAAATATATTTGCAAGTCCTTATGTGGGACAAGACAAAAAGAAAGGCAGCAGAAATTTTACAGTGGAGATACAGTAAAAGGGCTTGGCTTATTTGCAGAGAGCAGTAAAACGCTCTAGTAATTCAGTAACTTTAGAAGCTTGGTCCTTCTTAAGCTTTGGTATTTTTTCTTCTTACTTTTCTGTTAAAAAAAGCACAAATCGTAGCTGCTTCCATGGAAGAGCGTGTCTAAGCTGGCCAGCAATGGAGAAACACATTATCATTAATCATAGTAATTAGCTGTGCATTATTTGCAAGAAGGCAGGGGATTACAACCATTAATAGTTATTAATAATACACATAACACTTAATACAGCTAATGATGAGACAGCCAAGTGCCATCAAGAAACGAGACCATAGAAAGTGAACAGGAAAAAGGAGAACCCCCGAGCCAGAAGCACTCGCTATGCTAGGATCCGGATTGCCCATTCTTCCCAGTGACCAGAAAGGGACAGTTAGCCTATTTTGTTTGCTGGTCTTTGTTGGACTTTGTCCCACAAAATGGGCGAGATTTGCCTTTTGGTTGCATTTAATCACACACACAAGTGCCGCTGAAGCTGACAGAACAGTGCGCTTGTGACCATGACCAGCCACAATGGATGGGTTCGGGAACAATGAGGGCTAATGACAGAGCTTTAGAAGCTCTCATTTGGAATCAGATGATTACTTAAGCCTCCCTTGTGAAAATAATGCCAGGCACTCAGCTTTTACATTTCTGCTTCCGAGGCTCCATCGCAGAGCCTCTGACTGGGGAAGGTACAAAAAGAGAGGAGGCGGCTCTTGACACGGATGATGGATGCTGCTGTACAAGGACATCCATCTATCAAGAAGCAGTTAGTAAGCACCTACTAAGTACCAGGCACTACAATCTAGCATTGAGGACAAGACAAAAGAATGATAAAAGACACTAAGACGAAGTAACTCCTGCTCTCAAGGAGCCCAGAGTATATTGGGCTTATGTATTCATTCAAAATATTTACAGGATAGATATAACAAATAGAAGGTAGTCAGGAAGGCAAGGAGTTGATTGTTGATCTGTGTCTTGAAAAACTGAGGAAATCTATGAGAAAAACATGAAGGGGGAGTATATTCTAGACATAGCGACAGCCCATAAAAAGCGTAGAGATGTGGCTTTTGCCTTTTCAGGTGCCAGGGGACTCTCCTCTTGTGACTATACCAGAGGTGGGGAACCTGCAGCATCAAGGCCACATGTGGCCTTCTAGGTCCTGAGGTGCACTTTTTCACTGAATCCGAGTTTTAAAGAAAAATCTTTTTATTAAGGGGATTTGTGCTATGAAGTTTGGATTCAGTCAAAGGGCTGCACTTGAGGACCTAGAGGACCACATGTAGCCTCAAGGCTGCAGGTTCCCCACCCCTGGATTATACAGTTGGTCAGGCTAATAATCTTTTAGATCATAGGTCACAAGAGGGACAGGGAGGTGGGGGGAGAAGAGTGAGAGCCCAGGGGAAGACCACCTCTGAAATTCCCTGGTCTATAATTAGGTAACCTTTCTCCTAGATCCTCAAACATCCATAGACTTAAAGCTAAAAGAGACTTTTAAGGCCATTTGGTCCAATCCCCTCATTACAGATAAGAAAACTAAGGACCATAGCTGTTAAACGACTTGTCCAACATACTGTTTTCCATGCTCTTCCTCCTGATGTGCAAGTCACACACACATGCACACAATCTTACAAAGCCACAATGAATAACTTTTTTTAAACTATGTGCAAAGGGATGAACTAATTCATTCTTGTAATGACCTAGTAAATCAAACTTTCATGTTTCAATCTTGTGCCTCACAAATTTAATGCTTTTGGAACAATTCACCAGACCTACAATTAGGAGGCTAAGTGGGGACCCAAAACACTTTCCCCTCTATCCAAGATACTTGATTCAATTCAATAAATATTTATTGAGGGCCTACTCTGTGTACACTAGGTCTATTATGGTGAGTATTCTGGGAGACAGAAAAAGGTAAGATCCATTCCCTACCCGTGAAGGTCTTCCAGTTCATTCATTCATTCACTTATCTATCCATCTATTCAATATTTATTGCATGCATATTACACACAAAGTGCTGTGTGATGATAGTATGGTATGGGAGTGAGAGAACTGGACCTAGAATCAGGCCAACAAGGTTTGAGTCCTGGCTCTCACACTAGTTGTGAGACTATGGAAAAGTCATTTGACCTCTCTGACACTCAGTTTTCTTATCTGTAAAATGAGGATAACACTATTTGTCCTTTCAACCTTACCTAGTTGCTGTCACAACAAAGGAATGCGTTTTGTAAACTTTAGAGCATTTTGTGTGCTGTCATCATTACTGTAGGTGCCACTGTAAACAAAGAGCTATACTACAAGGCCGTGGAAAATCCCAGCCATCTAAGTAAAACACTACATGAATTTAAGAGGGTGATCATCTCCAATGAGGCTAAACAAGGAAGACTTCGTGGAGGTAATATTTGGACTGAAGACATTCAGGGAAGAGAAGATTTCATCAAGAGGAAATGGGGAGGGCATTTCTGTCAAAGAAAATTGTCATTAATTTATATAGGAAGGTTGGAAGTTATAAGATGGGGTCAATTAGATTAGGGCTTTGAACAAGAAAAGTGACACTAAGAATGGTGGGGTGGTGCCCCCGACAAAAAGAAGCAAGTTTGAGGGAATATTTGGATTCAGGGGAGAGATATGGAAATGGAAATTTAAGAGGCCAAATCTGATGGGCCAAATGGGACACCCAGATATCTATAAGCAAGAAATGAGGGGCTAAAGTTCAGAGAGAGGTCTGAGATAAAAATACAGATTTAGAAATATCCACACCACAGTGAAACAAAGATGTAGGAGCAAATGGTATCTCTAAGGCAGAAAACTAAGCAGAGAGTCAAGAAGAGAACTTTGGGGAAACATTTCAGGGGAAAAGAACTCAGCAAAAGAGGAAGAAGAATATGTCAGAGATGTAAGAAGGGAACCAGACCAAGAAAGTGCTATCTATCTTCCTTCCATTCCTGAATATATTCCATTTGGTTCCCAATAACTTACACGTGTGAAACCATTAGGTTTCATAAGACGATATATCAACCAAGATGAGTGGTACAATCCATGAGTTACAAGAGCAGTTCAGAGAAGGTAGGGTTCAGTGTGTACTCACCATCCTTAGTATAGGTTTTGTTTTCTTCTCGCTGATCTATGAATTTCAGCAATGGGGATCTTGACCTCTGCATGACTGGAAGACTGGAATCATTAAAAGTTATGGTGTCCTTGCCTCCTATTATGAAAAAGGAAAGAAACAAATAATGGACATTGACAAAGCTGATTTGGCACTAAAAACTACATAATCAACTGGCCACTTGGACTGAACAATTTAATTTATTTCTCACTCAGGATTTGAGGATGAAGTACAACAAGAACACAAGCATGCCAGCCGTAAATGTCTACCTCATCACGGAGTTCTAGGAAAAGGCAGTGTGGTGTCATGGAAAGAGTCATTGGATTTATGTAAAGCAGGAGAGGCCTGAGACTAAGTCTTGGCTCCATCACTGACTAGATGGGATAATCTGGGAAAGTCATTTAATCCCTCTGAACTTCTCTGTAAAATGAAGATGTTCATACTTGCCCTACCTGTATCCCAGGGTTCCTGGGAGGATTAATGAGACAGTTACAAAAGCTTGTAAAAAGGTAAAGGGAAAGAACACTACTGGATTTAGAGCCAGTAGATCTAGGCTCAAATCCACCTTCTGCCACTAATTAACTTGGAGTAGGTCACTCATTTTTTAGGCCTCAGTTTACTCATGCATAAAATGGGTAACAACAAAGATAACTGCTATTGACATAGTGTTTCAAGGTTTGCAAAGTGCTTTTTAATGTACTCACCTGTCTCATCCGAGCCTTGGAAGAATACAACACCCTCACATCTCTTGGAAGCCGTGAACTCCACCATTCATTGCTGCTGTCACTATTACTGTCATGACTAACAATCTTCCACTCTAATTTCTTTACCGATCCCTGTATTAATCAACTGCAGTCCTTGTGAATCAAACTGTCTATTGCCATCTCCCATTCTTTCATTCTCATCCTTCTCAACTCTCCCTCGTTTCTCTCCCACCTTTTCTACTGGTTCCTCTGGAACTCCTGTTCCATAGTGAATAAACTTCCATTCCTCTTTGATCTCTTTCCCTCACACTTCTTTCATTCAGTAGTCCTCTCTGAAACCTGGATGCATAAAAAAATCCCATCTGCCTATAGGTGGAGTCTCTCTGACTTCTTGGGCGCCTGAGATCACATAAGTCACCATACTCCAACGACTTACTGAATTGATGAATTTCAAGATGGAGATGAGGGGGATGTTAGGCTCCAGAGAACCTAAGTGATACTGTGATCTGGTCATATAGTCTTGCTGTGTTAGGGCAAAGTAAATCTCCTCCTTTAACACTGTTAAATGTTCAGTGATTGAAATGTTTCATCTCATTCCAACATTGAACCTGAACTAAGAGGGTGCTGGCATTAGTGTCAAGCTTACTCAGCCTCTTAAATTCCATGACCTGGTCCTTCATTCCACCATCCCCACACATGGGGATACTCACACTCTGGAGCTTACCATTATCTACATGTATTTCACTTCCTCAATTAGAAACTATTGCATTCTTCTCTTAGCGGTTACCATCTCTTCTTAAAATTCCATCTTTCACTCCTTCTAAATTCTTGTCCTTCATCAGGACCTCCAATCCCTCCACCCCTCAGTATTTTTTCAGGTCATTACTCCTGCTCCAAGTTTACTTTTCCCCTCTCAGTCTCAATACAACGACTATCAATTTCAACTTTACACTACCCTCGGTCCTTGAATTCCCCACCCATGCCTCACCCCCTTGTCCTACTGCTGCTCATCCCTTGCTCTGAATTCTGCCCTTTACTTCTGAGGCTCCTATTCATGTGCTGCTCGAGTTAGAGAAGGTCATACATTATAAATCTATGCTATCCATAAGGTCCTCACTGTAGCATGGCAATCTTTTTATTGCTACCTAATTTATTCCCTATCTCATTCCCTGCAAAAGCTATTCTCAGACTTCTCTTTCCCTGTGAGAGTCTCATGCTTCTTCCTTCCCTTTCCCTCTCTCAATTGAAGATCTTGCTTCTTAGTTCAGAAAATTGAGCCTGTTCAACTTAAGTTCCCTCTCCTCCCATTCCCACCATCCCATAATACTCTCGACATCATCCCTGACAACTGCCTCCTTTTCTCTAGTCTTGACAACGAGATGGCAACTTCAATCATCCACCCTCTCCTTAGCCTATCTATTGGCTCCCTCTCCATACCCTTCAAATATGCCCAAGTGTCCTTCATTCTTAAAAATCCTTCGGTAGAAGTGATCATTCACACAGGCTGTTTTATATCGTCCATCCCCTTTTTTTTGCAAAAAATCCTAGGAAAAGGTGTTTATACTCGCTGCCTTCACTTGGTCTCCTCTCACTCCTCAACCCTTTACTATCTGGCTTCTGACCTCCCCACTTAACTGAAACTGCTCTTTTCAAAACTACCACTAATTTCTAATTGCTTAATCCGATGACCTTTTCTACATCCTTAACCTTCTCAGTCTGTCTGCTTCCATTTGATATTCTTGAGCACTTTCTCCTCCTAGATACTTTCTCCTAATTTTTTTTATCCTTTCTTCTCTTTCCTGGTTTCCCTCTTTCCTCCCTGACTGTTCCTCCATCTCTTTTCCTGGTTCATCATACACATCACTTCTTCTAACATACTCCAAGGTTCTCTCTCCTAAGGTCCTCTCCTCTTATTTTTCTACATATATTCTCTCTTATTAACCTTATTAGCTCCCATGGCCTTAATTATCACCTTTATGGAGAATGAAAATACATTTATGAAGTGCTTACTATATTCAAAGAATTATACTAAGCCTTGGAGTTACAAATAAAGAAGAAAGTCTCAAATAACTCATATTTTAATGGGAAAAGCAACACATGCAAAATTTCAGCTGCAAAGGTAAAGTAGATATTAATGCCTCTGATAAAACAGATACAATTTTAAAATTAATCATTTATTATTAAATTAAAAGTAAATTAATTAATATCTCTCATAAAAATTAATATGATACAATCATATCAATTTCTGATATTGAACAATTTGGTCCATGCCAAAGACTTTGGTGACAAGACTCTGGGTCTTCACTGGTTGTGACAATAGCACATGTAGAAGCTGTTGCCAGGTTTCTTCTCCACAGATCCATAAAAGTCTCACAGAATAAATATTTAGCCCTAGTCTCTTCCTTGAGCTTCAGCTCCAAATGAGCAACTGCTTGGTATTGGTACACTGGTACAAGTCAAATGAGGGGTAGCTAGGTGTTATAATGGATAGAGCCCTCAGCTTTGAGTCAGAAAGATCTGAATTTAAATCCAGCCTTGGACACTTGCTAGCTATGTGTCCCTAGGCAAGTCACTTAACCCCTGTTTGTTTCACTTCCTCTTCTATAAAATGAGGACACATTAGAGAAGAAATGTAAACCAGTATCTTTGCCAAGAAAACCCCATGGACCAGCTCCACCAAGCTGACCTTATCATTCATCTATTTAACCAATGCTAGTGGCTCCCTGTGGCTTCTAGAATAAAACATAAATTCTTCCAGTTAGTTTTTAAACCTTTTTAAATCTAGCCCCAATCTATCTTTCCAGCCTCCTTGAACACTCCTTTCCCACTCCTTCATGCCAGTCCATACAACCTGGCCTTCTCTCTGTTCCTCTCACATGATCTACCATGACATCTTCTGTCTCTGTGCCTTGCACTTTTCCCCCATGCCTGAAATTCAATTCGTCATTACCATTGTCTCCCTTCAATCACTTCTCTTTTTTCCTTAAAGAAACAACTCAAGTACCATCTTCTATATGAAGTCTTTACTTGTCATGTCAACTAATAATATCTTCCCTCTCGAACTACCTCGTATTTAACTACTTTGAATTTATTTTGTACAAATTTACATGTAAATTGGTTATGTTCCCCATTAGAATGCAAATTTCTTGTAAGTATAAATTGTTTCTTTCTTTTTTTGTATTTGTATTTCCAGGGCCTAACACAGTCCTGGCATGTAGCCGGTGCTTAAGAAATGATTGTTGTTTGATTGATTGCAAGTATTCCAATGATGACATCATCAAGATGAGTATTCTTTCCAATGGTGCAATTGCAACCCAACCATACCTGCTGGCCTGCTTGTGTGACTGGTGTCCATGTGCTCCAATGAATTCATCCACCAGTGTGTTAGGGGATCTCCTTGAATTCTCCTAACACTGAATGGATACCTAAGGAACATGCGGATGGTCCATAGCTAGTCCTCATTCTTGCTATGTGATTGGCCCATCATTTTTTGGTTAGGTTTTTCTTGTCAGACATTTTTCTGGGGTCATCATTTAGACTTGAAGGAACTACTAGTTGGATTATCTTTATTATACATACTACACATATTAATCAAACTTAATTAATCAATTATACATATTAATCAAGGTTTCCCTTGAACTCTTAACAGATCCCTAAGGAGAAAACCCATAGTCAGGAGGCAAATGGAAAATGTCATAATAACATATATAGTATAATAATTCTGCTTACTGGCTGTGTAGCTTGTTTGACTTGGCTATTGTGATCTGAGTGAAATCAGATAATATCAGGAGAAAGGTTAGAGGACTTCTTTTGATCCCACTACCAAGCCAACCAAGTCAAGGTCAGAATGAACCCAATCAGTTTTCCTTGCACTTCTAACAGATCCCTAAGGAGAAACTCACAGCCAGGGGGAAAATGGAAAATACCCAAGAATTACAAAAGCCTTGTCACACTATGCTCAAGTAGAGGGTGCAGCAAGGATCCACGGTCCAGAAATATGAATAAGAACATATACACATATGTACATGACACATGTACACTCATGGATTCCTAAGGCAGGTGGCTGAAGGTGAAGGCAACTCCGGAGGGAGACAGAACACAATGTAATGACAAGAATATTAGATTTAGAACCAGAAAGCTGCAGCTGTTTGCTAACTATTCCTTTTCTCTGAGCCTCAGTTTCCTCATCTGTAAAATGGGGATAATTACTTGCCTTAACTACTTCATAAGGTTCTTAGGAGGAAAGTGCTTTGCCAGTCTTAACTCTCTGTAGTAATGTGAATTGTTATGAGCAAGATTGACTGCTTTGTCCGTCTGAATGCTTGTTCTTGCTTTGGGTGAGTGAGGGAAATGGTTACAGTGCATTCATTGGCTGCCTGTTTTCTCCTGCATCCGCAGAGGGCCACCCCACTGCCACAGCTCCTCCTGATTACCCAGCTCTGCATACAATTATCCTAAAGACAACCAGCACACTCACTCCTTAGATTTTATGAGATGTTGTCTCCAGAGGAGGGGCTCCAGAGAAGTCCCTGATGGCAATTCTTTACCTCTTTAAGTCTTTATTTT
The DNA here is from genome assembly GCA_028658325.1 of Potorous gilbertii. Classification (NCBI taxonomy): domain Eukaryota; kingdom Metazoa; phylum Chordata; class Mammalia; order Diprotodontia; family Potoroidae; genus Potorous; species Potorous gilbertii. The sequence goes on along the minus strand of CM053772.1, from coordinate 206,124,827 downwards.
TTTCATGTCTAAAACAGAGCCAATAACTCTGCATGGTCTACCTCAAGGGGTTCATTTTGAGGAGAACTCTGTAAAATGCAAAGCACCAATGTCAGTTGTGCTTACTGACCGCTATTAACGTTAGAAGTTTCCAGAATAGGCTATAATGAGGTTTCCCCAGCAGGATTCTTCTTCCATGTTTCCGTATTCTAGCCAACTCTAGGACATTTTGCCTTTCTGGGCTTCTCTTTTCTTATCCAATACTACCTACCTCACAAGGTTGTCATGAGGGAAGTGCTTTTCAAACTTTAAAGGGCTCTATAAGTGAGTTGCCCCTGTAAATTACAGTTAACAGTTGACCAAATTGCCAACGTAATCAATTGTCCCTACTTAAAAGCAATGTGCCTGGAAGCACCCCAACCAGTTAAAAAGAAGCCAAGTATTGTTAAGGGAGATTAGTCTATGATTTCTTCAAGATCGATTTCTTTTGTCTCTCTCCACAAAGGCTGAAACTGTCTATTCTTGAGGCTGAGACTCTATCCCTCAAACAATGCTGGTAACACTTAGTCATATGTAAGCAAGTAGAGGTACTCTAATCCTTAGCAGGGTTAGGCTATTGCAAAACCCACACCCTCTACCTAGGCCTTATCCCTATAATAGTGACTGTGACTTCCTGTATGTAGGGAACATCCAATAACCCAGCTTTGTTATTTACCATTTGCACAATATGGGGCCCAAGGTTTCTCATCTCAAACAATGAGTGGGTTGGGCACCTTACCCCCCCAACAAGTACTCTTTGATCCAGTGACACTGACCTCCTGTCTGTTCCAGGAACAAGATACTCCATCTCTTGGTTCTGAGCATTTTCTCTGGCTGTTCCCCCCATTCCTGGAAAGCTCTGTCTCCTTTGCTCTAACTACTGACCTCTCTGGCATCCTTTAAGTCCCAACTATAATCCTACCTTCTCCAGGAAGCCTCCCCCAAAACCTATTAACTCCAGTGCTTTCTCTCTTTTAATTATTTCCTAATAATCCTGTGTATGGCTTGCTTTGTATATATTTGTTTGCATGTTATTTTCCCCCATTACATTGTAAACTCCTTTTTGCATCCTCAGTGCTTAGCTGATTGACTAGACAATCTCTGAAGTTCTTCCTGCTCTAAAGTCTATGAATTCACATAACCAAAAACTCTTTTTAGTTTTCTACGAACTTTGTCAATTACTCTTAATCCCCAAGTCATTCTAATATTTTCTTGCCTAAAAGCTTTCTGGGAACTACAAGGCCCCTAGGCATCACAGTGAGAATAGTTTTCCTAATGCATACCACAAACCTTCAGCAACTCCCCAAAACCTATCACATAAAGTTTAAGCAGGAAAGTCCTTAGCCAGTCATTCAATATTCTCTAGGATCCAATTACAACCCACCTTCCCAGAGTCATCTCATGCCACCCCTGTTCATGCAGTACTTTCCACTCCATCTAAACTATACCTTCACCATTTGCTAAACATTACCTGCTTTCTGAGGTGTCGACCATAATCCTGTACTGTCCCCAGTTAGCACCTTTGTTGAAATCCTATTTCAATGGCTAGCCCAAATGTTATCAGTTCTATGACATAATCACTACCAACAGTAATTTCTAGTGCCATGATACCATGATGCCTAGCACAGAGTAACTACTTCTTAACTGACTGATTTTCTCTCATCTGATTTCATATCACACTGTACTTCAGATGTAATTTTCATATGCATATTTATTTGTGTATAATTTCTGGTTTTTTCCTATTCAATTTTAAGTTCTTTGAAGACAAAACTCTATCTTACCCACCTTTCCATCTCCTCTTTCCATAACAATCTTACTCTGGTCTCTCATTCTAGTATTAAGGTGATTCAAGCTATGCTAGCAGAAAACAAAAGCTATTTAGGTTCTGATAAACTGGAAAAATTATATATGGTCTTAGCAACAGAATGTGTCTGCTATCCAACACCAGTCTAGCTAAGTTTGGAGAAACTCATTAGCAGATTTTAGCCTCTGGGGGATGAATTCTGAACGAATGAAACAGAATTCTCAATGAAACAGAAAAAAAATTTTCAAATGGCTCCCAGAGTATAACATGGGCTCTTATTAAATGCACATAGTAAGCACTTAAATGTTTGTTCAATGAATATATAAATGAAAGACAATGAAGAAATGAATGACTTTGCTGATTAATGCTGAAAGAGGTATCCAGTGTATCACTGGAAAACTTTATTGGCTCCTTATTGCTGAAAGGGGCTCTAGTCAAGAGGGACTAGACTTAGGACAAATTCTTTTGTTAAACCTATCAATATAGCCAACACCTATTTTCTCCTGAATTTGAATATGAATATAATCTACTAATTCAAGAGGGCAAAAACCATATACCTTTGTAAAATTTCTATTTCTAGGAGATCATTACATTAAGAGTTTGGTCATAATTAAAACTGCCAAGATTAATTTCTCCTCTGCAAGATGTCAGAAGCACTTAAATCCTGCCACGTAAATGCCTCCAATGCAAGTCTGTGATAAGCAACCAGATGGAATCAGATGGCCATTTGTTTTCAGGTTTGATCCAGTCCTTAGTGGAATAGGAGTCAAAAAAACTCATGTCTCAAATAGAAAGGAGTAAGTAGAATGATAATGTTTGTGCATAAATAAATTTGATTCATATGCATATATTGTAATACATGCAAATTTAAGCATATATGGCATCAGATTTCCCCTCACTATGAATATACCTATGTGTTGAGCCACAAATACAGATAGATGGATAGATGAATGCTTGATTTCTTGATGTACCAATCAAGAATCATAACAAGACAGCTGAAACAGAACCTTGGAGAACATCTATAATAAGTGGTTCAAGCTCCTTTTTTATAGATGAGGAAACCCAATCTCACCGAGTGCAAGTACTTTGTCCAAGATCATCTAATGCCATCCAAAGTCTCAGATTGTGGTTGTCTTTGCCATCAGATAAAAGGCTTTATAAAAGCCTTGGGAAAAAGAGAGAAAACCTAGTTTCTGTATCTTGTAGTTTCCAATAAAAGAGATTCTTCAACTCTCAAGAATTAAATTCTGAAGCTATAGATCCAAATGATTTCAACAAAAAAGAAACGACAAGGCTATATAAAAAGTGTGAATTCACAATGAACATGGCAAACAGCTTAGAGTTTTAGAAGACATATGTAAAAGATGGAAACAAAGGTAGGTAGTAGTCACTCTAAAAAAATACATGAATAGTCTCAGGACCACTGAAGCCCAGAAGAAACTGAGATTGGTAATCAATGCAAAAAAGGCTTTTAAAAACTCTGCTGGAAGCAGGAACAAGACCAATGCAGGGAATAATCCACTGCTTGAGGTGCATGGGTTGGTAATAATGAATGAAAGAAAAGAGACAAAATTATTCACTCTTATTTTGTTTTCGGAATTTTCTACCAAGGCTCTTCAGATTAAAGTGTTAGCAAAAATGGTTACAGGGAACTAAAATCCAAGGTAAGTAGAGAAAATATGGTAAGGCAACACCTAGCTGTCTTCAATGAGTTCAAGTTACCAGGTCCAATGAATAACATCCCAGGTTACTGAAAGAAATGGCAGATGTGACTGCTGAGCCTTTGTCAGTGACCTTTAAAAACTGGAGAATGAGGGAGGTGCAACAGGGCCTGGAGAAGGGAAAATGTTAACCTGTTTTTCCAAAAGTGAAAAGGTTAGAATCCTCAGACTATAGGCCAGTAAGCTTGGCTTTGATTCCTGGGAAGATTCCAGAATGTATTATTAAAGGAACACTTTGTAAGATTGAGAAAGCTAGTAAGTAGTAATTGCCAAAAGCCAGAAAAGGTTTATTAAGAAGATCCTGGTGGCACAGAGAATGAGAAGAACCCTGGCTTTGGAATCAGAGAACCTAGGTTACTACCTGGTGTGACTTTGGTGGAGCTACTTAATCTTTCTAGACCTTGGTGTCTCCACAAGTAAAATTAATGAGTCATACTCAAGGACTGTTAAGGGCCCTTTCAACCCTCAATCTCCAATCTTATGAACCTCATTTTCTTTTTTGACAGCGTTACTAGCATGGTAAATCAGGAGGAAGCTGTGGATAAATCTGCCTCTATTTCAGCAAGACATGTGACAGACTCCAACTCCAAAGCTCTCCTTGTGGATGACTCATAATGGAGAGAGATGGGCTGGATAACTGTAGAGTCAGGAATGTTCACAATTAGTTGAATGTGAACAGCTCTATAAAATAGCAGCTAACAGACCAAAGACATAGTGGAAAGGCTTTAATAGAGTGCCCTGTGGATCTCTCTTTTGCCCTGTACCATTTAATAGTCATAGCACTACATAAAATGACTTTTGTCAATGACTTGAAAAGATTGGTGGCATGCTTACCACTTCTGCAGATGATATAAAGTCAGGAGGGACAGTATATAGCCTAGACAGCAGGGTTAAGAATCTAATAAAGGTTTCAGGCTAGAAACATGGTTATAATCATATGAAATGTAGCATCAGGAGAGAGGGAGGATTCAATCTTAAATCTGAGATTTTATAGCTGTATGACTATGAGTTATAAGGTGACTAGATGACTCAGTGGACAAAGAGCTGGGCCTGGAGTCAGGATGACCTGAATCCAAATCTGACCTCAAATACTTAGTAGTCGTGTGACCTAGGGCAAGTCACTTAATTTCTGTTTATCTTAATCTACAGGGGAAGGAAATGGTAAACCAGGCCAAGTTTTTTTCTTTGCCAAAAAAATTAGGTCAAGGTGAGTGGAACACAACTGAATTGACTGAACAACAACAAAAACCATGAGTTGGTTTCTCTGAGCCTTGGGTTCCATAGTCTATAAAATGAAGTAATTAATATATAGTATTGTTGTGGGGATGAAATAAGATAATACATGCAAAGGACTTTGCAATCCTTAAAGTGCTACATATATAACTATTCTTATCAGTATTAGTAGTAGTAGCAGAAGTAGTAGTAGTAGTAGTTAGTAGTATTAGTAGTAGTAGTTAGTAGTATTAGTAGGTAGTAGTAGTAGAAGTAGTAGCTAGTAGTATTAGTAGGTAGTAGTAGTAGTTGTAGTAGTACTAGTAGTAATAGTGAGTAATATTTACTCCGAATAGAAAGTCCTACCCTTGTTTTTTTGCTTTTTTTAAAATAAATATATTTATTTAACTTTTTACATTCATTTTCACGAGATTTTGGGTTCCAAACTTTTCTCCCCATTTGTCCCCTCCCCCTCCCCAATACACTGAACATTCTAATTACCCATATCACCAATCTGCCCTCTCTTCTTTCATCCCTCCCTTCCCTTACCCCACCTTCTCTTTTGTCCTGTAGGGCCAGATAACTTTCTATTCCCCATTACCTGTATTTCTTATTTCCTAGTAACAAGAACAATACTCGACAGTTGTTCCTAAAACTTTGAGTTCTAACTTCTCCCCATCCCCCCCTCCCCACTCATTCCCTTTGGGAAGGCAGGCAATTCAATATAGGCCACATCTATGTAGTTTTTCAAATGCCTTCCATAAAAGTCATGTTGTGTAAGACTAACTATATTTCCCTCCATCCTATCCTGCCCCCTATTGTTGCTATTCTCTCTTTTGATCCTGTCCCTCCCTGAG
>CM053772.1:206051794-206118715 GCA_028658325.1 Potorous gilbertii | reverse complement strand
GCAGTTTTCTTCTTCTTCATCTTCAGAGATGAAGGTTGGAATCATTTTTCAAGAAAATAACCTTCTATGGTCTTAGTTTTTTTCCCCTTTCTGGGCATTTTCCCAGCCAGTTACTTGACTTCTGAGAGTCCTCTCCACCTCTGGCCTAGATCCGCCCAGCTAGTGTTTGGGGTCTGAGATTCAAATGCTCCCAGCCAGTTACTTGACTTCTGAGAGTCCTCTCCACCCCCAGCCTAGATCCGCCCAGCTAGTACTTGGGGTCTGAGATTCAAATGCTTCTCCCCAGCCTCAGGGCTTTCGGCGGCAGGCCTGGCTGCTATTCAATGGGAGCTTATCTGCTGGTGCTCAGGTGGGGGCAGGACCACCTTCCAGGCCCAGTTCCTTCAGGGGGTTTATGCAGAGACCTTCTGTAATGGAGCTGCTGCTGAGCTCCTGCCTGCTCTGGGAGCCTCTGGCTGCCTGCTGCCACTGCAGCTGCCACTGCCTCTGCTGCCGCCTCCTGAGGGGGCCTGAGTCCCGGAGACACCCCACTCCCCTCTCTGCCTATCTCTCTCACTGACCTGCGAGTCTGTGGGTGGAGGGACCTTTGTGGCTGCTGGAGATTCCGTCCCTGATGCCTGTTCGGATCTGCTCGCTCCTCTCAATGCCGCGTGGCCGGGGCAGGGCAGGGGAGGGCTCTGCTCCCGTCCGGGGCACGATGGACCTTTGGGATCGGTTTTTCAGGGTTCTCTGGAACGGAAATCTCCTTCACTGTGTTGCTGCATGGTTTCCACTTTTCCAGAATTTGTTAAGAGTTCTTTTCAGAGGAAATCCATGGGCTGTGGGTTCGGAGCTAGCAAATGTATGTCTTTCTACTCCGCCATCTTGGCTCTGCCCCCCCCCCCATTTGTTTTAAAAAAAAGTTGTTCAACAATGGTGAAGCTAACCTTACTATAATAGGAAAAGAGATATATGCTTTCATGTGAAAATAATACAAGTATAGTGCTTAGAACAAGGGATATGATAAGTCTGCTTTATTCATCCTCATTCTGAACATCACTATGATATTATTTTCAGTCCTGGATAACATAATGACAAATGGTAACAGGAGAAAAGAAGGAAACCAGATAAGTCAAGGATTGGAGACTAGATCATAAGAGGGCAGTTGAAAGAACTTGGAATATTTTAGTTGGGGGAGGGTGTGTTCATCCTTCCTTGCTGAAGAAGACCATGCCATCAGAGAAATGATGACATGATTTGTACTTGATTTTGTTTTGAGAGAGGGAGGGCTGTGCAGGTCACCAACCTCACTTCTCCTCCAGAGCCATCTGAATCCAGTGATCAGATATTCATCAGGATGACTGGAGATGACCCAGGATGAGACAATTGGGGTTAAGTGACTTGCCCAAGATCACACAGTTAGTGAGTGTCAAGTGTCTGAGGTGAGATTTGAACTCAGGTCCTCCTGACTCCTGCATTGGTGCTCTGTCCACTGTACCACCTAGCTGCCCTTAGTTGGGGGAAGAGAATGCTTAAAAGGTGCGAAGTGCCTGTTTTCCCAATCATTTGAAGAGCTTTAATGTGGAAGGGGTAGGTTTTTTGGGGAGGCTTGGCCCTTGAGGGCAGAAGTAGGAGCAATGGTCATGCATTGCAAAGAGCCACTTTTGCCACCATACAAAGAAAACCCCCTAACACTTAGGGTTGGACCAAACTTGCATGGGAAGCATCCAGTAATATCATGTCCCTTGGACATGGACCAGGGAGGTCCTCGAAGGGATTCATAGATAGGTATGGGTTGGTTGAAATATCCTCTGAGATTCTTTTTCTCAACTTGTGAATTCTCAAACTCTTTACAGTAGGTTTTTACATTTTGTTTAGAGAGAGAATTATCAGGTCAGGTCCCTTTGAAATTCCATTGCTAGTAGCCTTCTTTCAAAACTGTTAAGAAATATTTAGGGAATATTCACTTAAGCATGACACCATGCTAAGTCTGTAAGAGGGATACAACAGGGAACAAAACTGTTCTTTTTCCCCTCAGGGAGAAAATTTACCTTCTTATGGGAGGGCAGGAGGAGTAGGGATGGAGGAGATATAGTTCCTACACAAATAACTAAAATGCTGGTAAAATTTTCTACCAGAAAACTGTTCGTGCTATAGGCAATTAGTTCCTGGAGGGAATAGGAGTGTCCGGAGATGGTCAACAAAATGGCCGAACAAAGAAGGTGTTGTTTATCCACTTTAAAAGGAGACAGGTTTTAAAAGTGGCAATTTAAATTCACTACCTTAATTACCAGTCGTTCAATTTTTTTATTAAAAAATAAATCTGTCCAACCAATGCCTGGTGAATCATATTTTCTGTTTTGTTTCTCCGTTTCTTTGCATGCGTTGCCATTGAGTTCAGAGGGTGGAGGCTTGATAATATGGTCCCATAACTGCTGCACCATGGCATGAGTTTCCCTGTGCTCTTCTGTTCAGGTTATGTAGGATTTACAAAAACAAAAATGAAAATAACAAAAAAAACCCTAAAACCCCAATATTCTTTGTCCCCAGGCTGATATTTCCAATGAAGCAATGAAGTGGCAGAATTAGCCTTACAAGAAGTCCTCAAACAGGCTCTACTACTACTACCAGAATATTTTATTTCTGTCTCCAGTGGATTTTTATCCCAAGGGCATACTCAGTATATTTGATACTGCAGGTCCTAAAGTGCTACCCACCTGTAACACAAGACTAAAAAAAAGACCAAGGGAAGAAATCAAGGGAGTTCTGTCTTTTACACCTAATGGAGAAGCAGAATCTTTCTTTCAGGCCTGGCCTATTGTTTCTTCAGCAGATTATGAAACTATCTCTTGAAGGGGATAGGAGGGAAAGGATAGGCTTTCCAAAGAAAGGGATGTGGACTGGACCTGGGATTTTAATGGCATAGGGAACTATGGATGAGGCAACTCCTTCTATCAAAGCAGGTTTGTATGACTTCTACCGTTTAGGCTCTTAAGAGCTGCCTAAGGCACTAAGAGGTTAGGAGTCTTACCAGGGTTATAGAGCAAGTATATATCAGAGGTAGAATTTTCATTCAGGTCTCTTTAGCCCCAAAGTCAGCTTTCATCTACCATCTTACTCTGTTTTTATTATACCATACCACTACCTCTTCTATAAAGAAAAAAAAATTCAGAATATCCAGATTCTTTTTCTATATGGGGTCTGCCATCTTGTCAGACTTGTTAAGTGGGTCTTCTTTGTATCCAAGATGGAAAAAAAAATCAATTCCATTTTATTTTGAGCAGAAAAGAGTAAGAGCTAAACTATTTGCTGGGGGTTGGGGTGGGGGTGGGGTGGAACAAGGAGAAGGAACTATTTCTTCCCAAAGATATGTTGCCCAAATTCTACGATCAAATTTAACCAATGGAGGAGGATAGGGAGAGTAGAGGAAAGGATATTTAATAATTTTAATCCATGGTCTCAGAAGAGATTCATAGTTTTAGAGCTTGTAAAGACTTGAGACATCATGTATTTCCCTATTCATCCTTCTCCTCTGACTTGAAATCAAAGAGATGCAGTGAAATGTCCTGGCTAGGTAGTGGTCAACAGCATCTAGAAACACAGAATGCTAGGATAATCAACTTAAATCTACTAGAAGGTTCCTTAGAATTCATCTACATTCAACTCTCCCATTTTATAGATAAGAAAACTGAGGCTTGGAGATGTCAAGGGACTTGCCCAAGATTACTCAGCTAGTCAGTGACCAAATATGGATTCAAATATGGATTAGAATCCTTATCTCCCAACTCCTAGTCTAAGGCTCTTTCCATTGTACCATATTGCCTCAATATAACGATTAGATTGTTTTAGCTTTTCATCTTTGCCTGGTCAAATTCTACTCATTTTTTAAAGCCTAATTCATTCCCTGCTTTCACCATGAAACATTTCCAACGGTTCCAGTTTACACTAACATATCTCTTCTCGGAACTCATAACTTAATACACAATGTAGCACTTATTTTATGTTTTCTATTATTCTCTCAACATTTCCATATGTGTCAATATCTTTTCTTAAATATAATGTCTAGAATTGAATGAATCAATATTGTCTATCCAGGGCAAGGTCTTGCCCAGGATGCTATGGTTCTATTGATATAGTCAGATCAAATTAACTTTCTTTTGGCTACTGTGTCACATGAAGTTCACAAGGTAGATACGTGTAGATACCACTGCATGACTGGTTTGTAGCAGTTACTGATTTCAGTATCAGAAACAACATACAAGTCTCCGAAAACCCCTGGGAGGGGAGAGATCACTGGTTAGAATCTTCTAACTTGCCTCTCACTTGAAAAACCAAACATCTTTGCATTGCAATTTAGTTGGTTAAAATGGACACAAATGGAAATACCACTCAACAGAATAGAATGACCTACATGAGGAAGGGAGGCAATTCTTCCTCCTTTCCTAGCGGCTGGAGAACTATTATACCTCGACATTTCTCTTTTCATCACTGTATAAGGGAAGGTAATACCATTGTCAGCACATAATTTTGAAAATTTGAAGAGAATTTCCCCCCTCACTCCCCTTCCTCTCTCCCATGGCTTTCATTAAGGCTGGTGTTAAGGACAAACATGGCCATAGGGTAAATTCATTTGGCCAAGTGCCTCATGTCCAGTTTTACTACTGATTATTTGGCTCTGTAAAGAGAGGCCAATTCCCTTGAGACCCTTTAATTCAGCTGAATATCTTAATCTGATGGACACAAGACTGTCTGGATAACACATCTGCATTTATTTACATGCAATGATATTTCTTATTGCTAAAACAATTAGCTATCAAAAGACATTTCAAACAGAACCTACTCCTGAATCCCACTGAAACATTGTAGCTCAGGCCTTCAGGCAGCAGAAAAAAGGAAAGAGACAATTGTTATTTTATAAATATTAATTTGTTGTCTAACTCAAACAGAAAAGTGCTGGAAAAGGAAAAAACCAAACTCTCAGCATTTATTTCTTCAACGTCACTCTTTTATATATGTTGCATGGGAATCTTTTTGGAAAAAAATATCACAACAACAAAGCATAATAGTGAGAAGGATTTAACTTTTTCTCTGGATGAACGGTAAGCTTGCAGAGTTGGATTAAAACAATAGAATTTTTTTTTAAAGCCACCACAGATGATACAAAAGGTGTCTTCAAAGTGGACTATTTACCTCTCAAGGGAGCCCTCACTTTGAATGAGCCAGGCTATATATTTTGACACAGAGCTTGAGAAGTTTTGATTGGAAATTTCCAATTATGTATCACTGCTCCCCCTCCCTATCCCCAGGCAATCTGATGAAACTATTTGGAGTCAGAGTAAGAAAACTTATTATTATTTGTTACTTACTGGTTAAAGAAATTGATCATTTTTTCAGTTACTTTGACGGATCTAAGGTCTCATCAGCGTGAGCACTCTCACCAACAAGGTAGATAGCCTATCCATGCCTGCTCACCCTGTGTACCTCTCAGGAGTTATCACGCATTAGAGGAAAACAACAGATATGATTAAGGGGTAGGAGAGATTGGTTGGTGGAGAAAGGTTAAGAAACTAAAAATATGCTTGACTTTGAGAGCAGGGAAAAGGAGAGGCGGAATGATAAATATAAGTTGCTTAAGAGGCTAAAAGGGAACTAGTTGGCGGTGGTCTCATGAAGGGGGTACTTTTCTCCAATGAACAGGATAAATATAGCTAATTAAAGTGAACAGCACAAGGAGTTTCCTTCGAGTATTCAACCGTGAAAAACCTCCACAGAAAACCGGAGCTTTGTACCTCTGAAGAATGGAAAAGAAACAGGTTGGAGTTTTTGTCTAGGGTCCTAGGGGATGGGGCGTCACTTGTTGGGCTCCTCCAGTACTTTTTAGGACAACTGACTGAATTACACATGCAAGCAATACAAACCACAGTATTTACTGGAGATAGAAATAGAAGCAGGCCCTCTGAGTGATACAGCTGAAGTTCATAACATTGCAAGTAGCCATTAATGATTCTGTATTTCCTCTGGCAACACTGTGAATGCAACTTGTGTTTACCACATGACATTTTCCTGTCTTAGACCTGTGATTTACACATCCAAATGCTTTTGTATGTCTCAGCAATGATATTCTTCTAATAAAAGAATACTAAAAAGGTTAAGACTTGTTATGCAAATGACATGATGGTCACCTAAGAAAATCACTGCAGTCAATAATTTTCATGAAGTTTTTACTCACCTGGGAGACTCCACAAACCCGAGACTTCCAAAGTTCTCAATTTTTTCTCCAGCTCGGCCACTCGGTTACCTAGGATTCTACAAAATGGCAGAATGTTTCTTAGCAAATGGATGAAAAAAAGATGACCTAAAGGGTGTTTAACTAATAAGATTGTCAGAAGAAATGCACCCCTTTCCCCCTCAAAAACTGACTAGGATCCATGATAAATGCCTTAAGTCTTGTTTATTTAATTTATTTATTATTTATATTTAGTATTATTTATTATATTGTTTATTTATTATTAGTCATACCATTATATAAATAAGTGTCTCAATCTAAGGTTTTGTCAATGTGGACACTCCTTCTGCCATTGAGGGCTATCTGTCTATATAAAACTTAAAAAAAATAACTCTACTATAAAACTCAGAGAATTTTAAGTTCTTTGCTTACAGTCATAGAAAGAATAAGTGTTTGAGCCTAATTCCAAGTCTAGCATTCTCTTCACCACACCATGTTTCCTTTCAACTATAAAGTAATGGAATTAATTTATTACTCAGAATTTAATCAGGTCAGGAGAGTAATCTAAACCAGTCCCATCCCCTTGACAAACCATGTGTCGTTCATTTCAGTGATATCACCTTTGCCGCTGTGGGTTCCCCTCCTTTGGATCTGCCCTTAGAGTTGAGTGTTTTGAACATCTTCAGTGGTAGCAAACTGTAGACTTTAGAGGTATAAGGGAGCTTTAACATCATCTCATCCAAGGATACTTAAGCTGGGATTCATAGACCCCTTAGGGATCCATGGATAGCTATCAGAGATCTGTAAACTTGGATTGGGAAAAACACATTTATTTTCACTAATCTCTAACTGAAATTTGGCATTTGTATCAATTATGAATGTAGGCAACATACATTATTATGAGAGGGGACCCATAAGTCAACAGACTGCCATGTTCCATGACATAAAAAAAGGCTAAACATCCTTTAGCTAGTCCAACCCCCTCATTGTATGATGAATATTATAAAGAACCTTTATGAGAAAAAAGAGGTCTAGAGAGAGATGTGAAGGAACCTGCCCAAGTTCACACAAATAGTGCAAGAACCAGGATTTGAAATCAAATTCTTTGACTCCAAATTCAGTGCCTTATAGTTTCTTCTTTACCTTTTGTAGATGAATTATTCAGAGCCAGATCTTTAAAAGAACAAATTGATGATAAAGTTGAATAATATTATTTTTGTCCCTAGCCCAGGTATCTTTACAAATTATTGAGATTGATGTTTTTCTGTAACTTATAAATTGACTCTGAAGAATTCTAACAATGTTCTGAGCAACTGAGCTTCCTGACATAATTTTACTGTCACCCAAGTGATTGCTTTCATGAATGGCTCATCTAGATATATAATTTCTAGTAATTTTTATTAATGATTACATTATTTGATGGCTATACATATATACATGCCATATGCACACAAATACATATGTACACCTACACACATTTTTTTTAAGGGAATCTAGACCTTTAAGTTCATCAGTGAAGGGAACTCCAGACTGGAAACTCATCTAGAACTTAACATCTTAGATGGTTACCTGGGGGTACTAAGAGGTTAAGTGGCTTGTCCATAGTTATACTGTCAATATGTGCTAGAAGCAGGCTTTGAAACCAAATTTTTCTCTCTTCAAGGCTGGCCCTTGGTCCACGGCCACTCATATACCCATATTGATTTCTCTTCCCTACTTTTACAAAAATGAGTGGTGGTTCAGAAATGATTAAATAATCATCTAATTTTCCTTATTGTGAAAAAAATAACAAAAGCCCAACAAGTTGTTTCTGTTTTCTTTGGAGGATTTTCCTGAAGCAACTTTAAAAGGAAGTATTTCAACTCCTGTCACAAGAGATTTCAGAAGTACCAAAATTATGTTCCTCCACATATCTTCACACTCCAAAGCAAAACAATAAATAAATAAACAAACGAGAGAGATGGTTTGGGACTTTTATCTTATTTAGCCTAAATGAATTCATTGGCTTTTAATTAATATTCCCTTTAGGTATCTTGAAAAACTCTGACTTTGTCATCTATGGTTTCCTTCATCTTGAAACACAGAGCTATTTTCTCCCTTTCCTGAAGTCTTAAATTCTGCATAGTCTTTATCAATTACTTTCAATTTTCACTCTAATTCTTGGTTCTATTCGACTTTCATGTTCCTGACCCTTTAAACAAATACCATTCTTTGTAATCTCACATTCAATATTTTACTTAGACCTTGAGATCCAAGTTCCCTTTTCATCAACTGATAGGTTTGAGATGCAATCACAAAAATGTTCAATTTGATGCCTGTTTCTTAAGGAGATCAGATAATCTGTGGGAGCTGACTCTGGGAAACAAAAGATAAGGTTTAACTCTTCTGGTTCCACGAAAGGATATAGTCAGGTTTCACTTTATTTTACCTAGTGGCCCATTACCGGTCATTTCTTTCAGCATTGGAACGAGTGGGATCGACCACTGTCCCCAACAATTTTTTAAGTTTTATAGATGCCTTTTGTTTTTTATATCACAAGCATTTCCCGATATATGCCAACACCCACTCCGTAAGACCTCTCTTAAAGCAAAGAAAAGAGAGTTCATCAAAACCGAGTAACAGTGACTATAGTACAGTACCTGCAATGATCTGCACCCATAATCCCCCTGAAAGAAGGGAAGGCATTCAGATATTTTTAAGAACACTAAATTTCCATGCTATGACTTTTCTTCTCAGATCCTATCTCAAACCACTGGTGAGAGGCTGCGTAATAGTAAGATGACCCAGGGCTTTTCAGTTTGTGGCCACAGCTATGGAAAACTGTTAAAATGTCCATATTGAAATAATGGTGCTGATGCTCAATTGAGTTTGGAGATATAACTAAGATACTTCAATTTATAAAGAAGAAAATTTCTGATCTGCTTAACAATGAAAAATGAGAAAAGTTATACTCAAAGCCCTGTGTAAAATAACTAAAATTGGGGGTGGAAAGAGAGTCCATTTAATTCTAAAGAGTTATAGGTTTTAGGGGCAGAAAAGAACTTTGAGAGATTACGAAGTCCCAATTCCCTCATTTTAAAGGTTAGGAAACTGAAGCCCAAGAAGGGAGAAGAGACTTGACTAAAGTCACCCCAAAATTGAAGTAGCAAAGGTCTGATTCAAACTCAGGTCCTCCGATTTTAAACCTAGTGCATCTGTTATATTAATGGAGATGTAAGAGAGGAGCAGGAATAAAGTGGGTTTTTTTTGGCAGGCTAGCCAGGTGCAATGGAAAGAATGTGGCATTTAGAGTCAGAGGAACCAGGTTTGAATCCTGTTCATCCTCACTGCTAGCATTTATATAGTTCTGTAGGGTTTGTAAAAGGCTTTATTTATTTCATTTGATCCCCACAATCATCTGTGAGGTAGGTGCTGTTATGATCATTCCCATTTTACAGAGGAGGAAACCAGTTTAAGTGACTTGCCCAGGGTCACAAAGCTGATAAGTGACGGAGACCACATTTGAACTTAGATCTTTTGGTCGCCAAATGGAGTTCTCTATTCACCAAAGCACCCAGATGAGCAGGTTCTGCCACCAACTCCCTATATTACCATGGGCAAGTCCCTTTACCACTCCAGGATTAGTTTCCCTTTCCTGAAAAATAAGGTTTTAACTAGATGACTTTTAACATTCCTTCTAGCTCTAAATTTGTGATCCTATGATACTAATGGCCCATCCGTTAACAGTGGTGGGATCTCTTGGCACTGGTGAAATCAACAAGAATTGAGGTATTGAACTCTACCTTGGTCCAATTTCAATAGAAAATCAGAACAAGGTAGAACTCAGCACTGACCCTTGGGGCTCTAGAAAAAATAAAGAAAGTACAGGCTACTCCGACTCCTCCATGAAGAATATCTTTGATGTTCCCCAATCCAGAAGAGAAAGTAAAAGCTTCCTCCAGATGGTTTTGATATCAGGGCTTCCATGTTGTGCTGGGCAACATGTATACAACTGGGGAACTACAAGTTGAGTAAGAACCCCAAATATCCCACCTGACTTTACTTGTCACCTAGTAATATTAAAAGCCCCTCACTTTTCTACATCCATCACTCTAAAGGTTATTGGACCTTTTTGTCCATCCTGTAACTGGACCATACTATATGTTTTGTCTCTCCAAATTAAAATCTGACCTCTTTGAAGTCAAGAACAGTATTATTTTGTGTCTGAATACCCCTAGTTTGGCACATAATAAGTACTTAATAAAGATTTTTCATCCATCCATCGATCCATCCAGTACATTAAAGTTTGCAAAGTACTTTAAATACAATGCTTAACAGACAAGTGACATGCAACTAGGTCTATTGATAGGAGGATGGCAATGATGTGAATGGTTCCAAAAAAGTGAACTGTCTCAAAGCATATCTTCCACTGACTTTTTGAGGGCTCCTCCAATTCCTACTGTTAGCTTCAGGTCCCTGTAAAAATGCTGATAGTATCTGACTTTAAGGGGGTAGCATATCAATGGTCATGGTTTACAGGGTTTCTAACAGATATTAGGGTCCAGGAGGAAGAAAGCATGAGAAATATTTGTTTAGACAAGAGAGGAAAGACCCCAATCTGGTCTGAGAAGGACACAAAGACTCAGCTGGTAGGAAAGGAGTGATAGAGGCCTGGGAGAAAATGAACCTCATGCTGTAGGGGAAAAGAAAGTATCTTTGGAAAGATGGGATACTTTTAGGAAGATAAACTTCCCTGACTTGACAGTCTTCCCTGAGGTTGGCCCTAGATCTTGGACATTTGTGTTCTGTTATAGATGAATATTGAAATTTTCTGAGTACCCAAACTTTATAGGAGCTGAGTAGCTTATTACTGTTTGTCTGGTTTCATAATAACTACATTTAATATGTGACATTAATATTAGGCAATATTAATATTAATTAATATGAAATATTTAATTTTTAAAATTAAAGTCAATTACAATTACAACTTAAATAAAAATAAAAGTGGAAATATCCCTGGATTAGGGGTTCAGAAGATAGATTTGAATTCTAGCCCTGAACTCACTTCAGAGTGAGTGAGTTTCTGGGTAAATTACATTTCTCTAGGCCTCTGAAAAATGACAGGGTTAAAACTACATGTGATGACTAATATGAAAATATGTTTAATATGAATGTATATATAGAGTCTATATCAGACTGTCTTGGGGAGGGAAGAAGGAAGGAAGGGGGAGAAAATTTAGAACTCAAAAATCTTATGGAAGTGAATGCTGAAAACTAAAAATAAATTAACTTTTAAAAAACCTACATGTGAACTTGCTAAAATACAAACTTCCCACTAGAAAGTAATTTCCTTAAGGATGGGGCCCATTTTGTTTTTGTTTTTGGCTTTGTCTCCTTATCACCTACCCCTGGCACAAAGTAAGTGCTTAACAAATGCTTATTGAATTGATGGTCTCAAAGGTCCTTTCCAACTCTAAAATTTCATGATTCTATGAAAATTAAATTTGTCTTCAAAATTTCATAACACTCCTTGAGAAAACTAGGCACTCTGGGGTAGGAATCATGACTTTACACTAATGCCCTTTGAGAAACATTAAATGGGCGCATTCTCACTGCTGCTCACTTGTCTTTTATGGAATTACAAAAGGCCATCAATGACCATCTAGTTCAGCCCACATGAAAGGAACCCCGACTGTAACATACCAGACAAGTGGGCATCCAGCCTCTGCTTGAAGACATTTAAGAAGGACCCCCCTCTAGGTAGCCCACTACACTTCTCATTAGCTCTGTTTTTTCATTATATCAAGTCTAAATTGGCGTCTTTGGAGATTCCACCATTGCTCCCAGTTCAGTCCCTAGTTCAGCTAAACAGAGCAAATCTAATCTCTCTTTCACATGACATTCCCCTATGGTGCCCAAGATGAAGTGAATGGAGGAAGATAAGTGAAAATCTACAAAGAGATTTCCACATGTTTTCAAGAAAAACATTTTGGGTAGACCATTAATGTGATGGCAAAATAGGCAGCAGGATGTACTAGGGAGGAGTGAAAGTGGGTAGGGAATGGTGGTCACTGAAATAATGAGTTACAATTTTTTAAAATTTTCACTGCTCTCAAACCAAAATTATTCCTTAGATAAAAAGCTAATAATGCTGACTACTATTTCCTTCTTGGGCACAGTCAACTATTACTCTTCTCTTTAGAATGGAGCACAGCAAGAGTACATTAATCTAAGTCCTATCCCAAATACCAGGTCCTTTGTTTTCTTAGTAATTCTCCAAGATAGCTCCTTGTTGGACCTTTATCATTTTCAAAAGCACCTGTTTCAGGGTGGGAGTAGGGAAGGGGGACAGCTTATAGCTAGCCGAGCAGCATGGGCTCACGGAGAAGCACTACTATTCATGAGAGGTCAGCTATTCATTTTACATTTACATTTAGAACATTTTCATAAAAATATGGCATGATTTTATGATTGCTGTTACAAACAAATGAATCAATTATGGCAAATCAGCCAAATTCACATGATATTGTTAGTTCTATCACCATTTCATCTGGTAGGATGGAAAAAGCACTGCATTTGGAGTCAGAGGAACAGAGTTCAAATCTTGGCTCTATGACTTAACATCCATGTGACCCCAGGCATTTCACCTGAATTCACCTTATTTTGTAAAATGGGGGCACTGGATTAGATGATCTCTAAGATCTCTTCTTCCAATTCTAAGTTATCTGACCATTCCCTATATAGGTCTTGTCCTTTGTTGGATCATCACCCATGTCATTCCCCCAAGTCTCTCTCCTGGACTTTGTCCACATCTTCTCTTTCTTCTCATTCTCTTATTGGCTATCAGGAATTTTATGATCATCTCTGCGTATTTTAGTCCCAGATCTAATTCCCAGATCTGAAAATCTGGATCCATATCATTGTCTACTTAATGGGCATTTTCTATGTATGTCATGTAGGCATCTCAAGTTTAATATTCCCTAAAGAGAACCCATTGGCCTTCTCCCACCCTGCAAACCATACTTCTGAACTTGTGGACATCATTACCCATCTACACATCCCATTTTGTAATGACAAGGTCTTCCTCACTCTCCCCCATCCCAACCATTCATTAAGTTGTGAAGTCTTAGTATTTCTACTTCCTCAGCATCTTTCACATCCATCCTCTTTCTACTCTTAACAATATTGCTGCCATGGCTACCTAATTGGTTTTCCTACATTATTTCCCTCCCCATTCAAATCCATTAAAACACATAGTGGCCAAAATGATTTTCCTAAAGTGCAAGTCTCATCGTGTCACCCCATACTCAATAAACTCTACTCTTTCCCATTGCCTTGAAGATCAAGTATAAATTCTGCTGTCTGGCATTTAAAGTCTTTTACTCATAACTTGAGTCCAATCTCACTTCCAGTCTTATTATATATTACAATCTCTCCCTCATTCTCCAGTCCACTAAGAACTGACCTTCTCGCTGTTTCTCCCATACCACAAACCATCTCCTACTTCCATAGTTTTGCATTGGCTGTATCCTCTGTCTGGAATGTACTTTTTCTGCAATTTCTCCTTTTAGAATGCTTTGTATTCTTCAAAACTCAGTGTAAGAGCCACTTTCTTCTACAGAAAGCTTTGCTAGATCCTCCCCACTTTCTCTATATCACCCTGGATTGATTTGGCTTATATTTATATATGCACATGTTGGCTACCCCAGAAGAATGGAAGAGCCTTGAAGGCAAGGCTTTCTTTCACTACTGTCTTTGTGTCCCCAGTGCTGGCACAGGTTGGCATTTAGATGCTTGTTAACTGATCATAATTGCTTGGTGCCCCCAAATTAAAGGTTTTTTGAAAGTGTGAATGTTGGGAAATCCCAAATATTTACAGTGGGAACATTACAACATAGAACCATAAAGGGACTTTGGAAGTCATCTAGGACAACATTTTCACTTAAAAGATGAAAAAAACTAAGACTCAGAGAAATTAGGTGACTTACCCAAGGTCACACAGTAGCAAGAGGTAGAGCTGGGATTGGAATCCAAGTCCTCTTGACTCCAAATCCAGCATTCTTTCTGTTGCATTATGCTGCCTTCCCAGGGCATCATAAACATGCCTGGGTTTATTCTCTTGACTTCTAGATATCAAAACTGTCTCTTTTCATTGCAGAACGAAGATGCAGTAACAAATGGCAGTATTCAGCAAATGAAAACTCATTAAAATGTGTATTTTTGTTGTTTTTAAATCACTCCAATTGATTCAGATTAAAAGCGAGAAATCACTTTAAAGGTAGTACTAAGAAAAGAGATATGAAGAAATCCTCTATGGGGCAAAAATAACTGAGATGAATTATCTTTGCCAAAGAGCAGAGCAAGAAATAAGATAAAAGAAGAGGTTAGTGCTAGATGAGAAGCTCCTTAGGGGTAGAAGCCATGTCTTAGGTTTAAATAGCAGCTCTCACCTTTACCACTAGTATGACTCTGGCCCAATCACCTAACCTCTCTGAGCCTCAGTTGTTGTTTTTTTAACCTGTAAAATAGGGTTAATAATAATGCTATAATTGAACTACCCAACTAACAGAGGTATTGTGAAGGCCTCAAAGAGCTATTGAGATGCCAATATTTTCTCCCCACTTCCCTTTCCTGTCATCAAGCAGTGTTTTGCATGTAAGAAGTGCTTAATAAATGTTTATTGAATTTCATTAGACACTATTATTATTTGAAAATCAACTCAGTTGTTTCAATGCACAAGTGAGTAATTTTCTCAACTCTGCAGCATACAAAGGCAAAGCTGGAATTTTCGGTAAAGAATGCTGTCTCCGTGTTACACTTATCAGGTATGGATATGATCTGGATCCTAATATATATATGTCATAAATACAGATACAATGAATGAAGCAAAGACCACTCATAAGGGCATTACATTCTAACCAGGAGACAATATATGGGAATGAAATCTGGGACAGGAGGCAATCTTGACTTCCTTGCCCCCTCCCCCAACCCCCATCAGCACCCTTAGCCTCCCTTTCTAGGACGTAAAAACACATACAGATGTTTTGCCCCTAGGCTTGTATGGATTTTTTAGTCATTTTATTTTAGATTATTCTATTTCAGATGCATTTATGAACCATATGTTAGTAAAAATCCCATTACAGCAAATTCCATTTTTTAAAAAACAGTCACTACATAACAATAAACATTTTGATATTTCACTGGTTGTCCTATAAAAACAGTCCTCTGTTGATTTGGTTACAACTAATTCTCTATAACAAATAATCTTTTGATTCTTTTCTATGTAACAATTACCTTTCAAAATACAAGAACTTAGTTGACTACCTTTAGGTTGGGTTTCTTTCCTTCCTTTTTCCCTTTCTTTCCTCCTCTCCCTCACTCCCTTTCTTTTCTTCTTTCTTCCTTCCTTCCTTCCTTCTCTTTCTTATTATGCCTTCAAGGAGCAAGTGCTCTTTTTTTTTTATCGTTTCCCTATCACAAATACTACACTTAGCCCTGATAAGGATCTCCTTATAAAAAGATTTGGCTTACAGTTCCTAAAGGAGATTGATCTGTTGTCTCAGAATTCCCTCCTTTCTAAGACCTCCTTACTTCCCACTACCTTTTGTATTTTCTCACTAACACAATTCATTACCCTTCTCTCATTCACTGTTTCCAAGGTTGTTTTTTTCTTTTTTCTGCACCCCACTCCCCAGAAAGGCTAAAATAACAACAAAAAAGACAAAGCAAACTGAAACAAAAATGAGGGAGAAAATAACTACCTACTGCTCTGTGCCACAGTGCGCCCCTGGTTTCAGTTTGTGGATGTTTTGTTTACCTTGGTTCTCTGGGAGGAGGGGGCATATGGGGGGTACATACTCCTAAAGGCTTAATAAATTTATATCATCATCATCTAGTTCAACCTTGAAACGTTCAAGAAATCCCCTCCGCTGTGTTTTTTCTGACAAAATATATGGGGTCTTCGGCTATTCTACTGCATTAGTTTTAAAGAAAAAAAAAAACCGCATCACTGGGTTCCTTTAAGACTATAGCAATTGTTTCCTGGTCCAGGGACTCTTGCCTAAATAGAACAATGAAAGAGGTTTTCGAAACCATTACCTATTCTGCTGAGATCCTGATTTCTTCTTCCTCCCCTGAGAAATACAGACATTTTCAGCATCTGGCTGTTTCATTCCTTGGTTAAGATTTCATTTTTAAGGAATTTTAAAACTTCTTCTGTCAATAAATTACCCTTGTCATCTCTTTGAGATTGGCCGGTCTCCCTTCACTGATCTCTGGTTTCTTTTATATATCTTAATCTCTTGTGCAATCTCCCTCTCATTCGCCATCTCTTCTTTTTTCTATTTTGTTTTTACAATACCTTCAATCATTTTCCACTTGTAACCCCTGTCTTCTCCTTACCCACCCCCCCAGGGCCAAATCCCCATCCTTCTCGGTAAACTCAGCCTTTCTGGAACATCCTGGCCAAAGGCATTTGCTTTCATTTTGGTTTGTGGCATCTATTTTGTAAGCTTTGCATGCCTTTGAGTTATAGCTTATTCATCGATCTCTGAACACTTTCAATTTCCCCTCTGTCCTTTCCACTCACTGATCTAACTTATTTGATTTCCCACAAAGTGTTCTACACTCTTTCAAAGAAAAATTCATCCAGTTATAATTGTCTTTATTTTCCACACTTTGGAGGGAAAGCTGGAAGAATGACCCTGGCCACCCCTCCCTACTCTCCACATTCAGGGCCAGGCTTTTGTGGAGTCCCTGTGCTTCAGTTAGCCCAAATCAAAGCTTGTTACTAAAAACACCATCAAAAAAACAGTCCCTTTACCCTAAGGTTCTTCTTGGAAGGTGCACTGCCTAGGAGGCAGAAAGAGATTTCATGCAGGCCAGGGGTTCTTAACTTTTTTTGTGTGCCATAGACTCTCTTTTGGAAGTCTGGTGAGGCCTACCTATAAATCTCTTCTCGGAATGATGTCTTTAAATGCATAAAATAAAATGCAAAGGAACCTATTCAAATTTAAAAGGCCGAGAGCCATTCTCCAATAGATGAATGGTTGAAAGATAGAAAGTTTAAAAGAAGAATTTCTTCAGCAAGCAAAAATCATGTGAAAAGATGCTCTGAATCACTAATAATTACAAAAAATATAAACTAACACAATTCTGAGTTTCTTCCTCTCACCAATCATATTGACAAAGAAGGCAAAAAAGGAAAACGACAAATGTTGGAGAGGTTGTCAATAAACTCTTCATACCCTTTGACCCAATAATACTGTTAACTAAGTCTATACCCGAAAGAGATCAAACAAAGGACCCAAATGTACAAAAATATCTATCGTAGTTCTTTTCATAACAGCCCCAAATTGGAAACTAAGGAGGTACCTACCTAATGGGGAATGACCAAAGTAATTTATGGTATATGAATATAATAGAATATTGTTGTGCCATAAGAAATGAGGAAATGTGACTTGGACAGAACGAGGAGAGCAATTTCTAGAACAAAAACAACATTATAAAGTAAAATAACTTGGAAAGACTTTAGAGCTCTTATCAAAGCAGTGATAAAACAGGATTACAGAGGGCTGAAGATAAAGTTTCTTACTCAACTCTTGCCAAAGAGGTGATGGACTTAAAATGCCGAACGAAACTTACGTTTTTGGGCATGGCCAATGTGGCAATTTGTTTTTTGGTTTGACTTTGTATTTTTGTTAAGAAGATTTTCTTTTTCTTTTCTTTTTTTAATTGTTTAATTGGGGAGGATGAAGTAGGAGAAATAAGAAAAATCTGCTCAAAATAACAATTAAAATAAACAAGATTGAAAAGGAAACCAATTATATGGAAATAAATTCATAGATCCTCTGAAATATGGCAATGGATTCCATGTTTTCCCAGACAGGCTTTGAAAACCACACTGTTGCTGGCATAAAGTGTTTTGCAAACTTCAACACATTATACGAGTACTGGCTATCATTATCGGTACAATGCCTTGAACTTAATACGTAGTAGGTGCTTAATAAATATTCGTTGGCTTCATGGTTGCCCTGAACCTTGAACACTCCAGTTCAACTACTTACTTGTTGGTCTGCCTTTGGTGCTGAATGACCATGTTTTTCTCATGGATTGTCTCTAAAAGGGCTGTAGCGAGAGATTTCAGATCCGAAATGGACTGTGGTGTTGCTGGAAGACTACATCCATGATCCTCAGATAATAAATCTTGAACTAAAGAGAACAAAAAGTCAAAACTCAGCTTTTTACTCATTATGGACCATGAGTGACATGCCCTGTGATTTTAGCATCTTCCCTCCCAATCAGAGAATGACCCAATCATATGATGGCCCAAAGAATCAAAAGTGGAAAACCTAATAGAAAGGATGGTTTCATGAAGTTGGATGTTACAATAACAACAATATAAAAAGACACATTGCATGTAGATAGTGGTTTTTATTTTCTAAAGCACTTTTTATAAATTTATGAGATCCTCATTGACCTTCTAAGAAGCAATATGGATAGAGGGCTGGCTTTGGAGCCGAGAAGACCTGAGCTCTTAAATTCTGCCTCTAACACCAAGGGCAGGTCACTCAACCTCTCTGACTTAAGCCAATTTTTCTACATGAGGGAAATCAAAGAACCAGACTCTTCCCCCAAAATTCCAAAAAGAATAATAACTCTATGATGTAGGTGGAGTAAGCATGTTTAATTAATGGGTAAGGAAACTGAAGCAAAGCCTGATTAAATATGAGACCTTTGCTAAAGGAATAATGCTATGATTAGAATGCAGATCTCCTAATTCCTAGTCCAGGGTCGATCTTTCAACACAAAAGGCCCATTGTTTCTGAAGAGTCTTTGGTCAACTGATCGCCAATAATATTAACGTTTACAGAGTGCCTTAAAGTTCATTAATCACTTTTCTTGAAATACCATCTTTGATTCTCACAACAGCCCTATAAAGTAGGCAGTCATCTCCATTTTCTAGATGAAGACACTAAGATACTCAAATCAAAGGATTCTGATTCTCTGATTCAGAGGGAAAAGGGATCTTGGAGCTCTTAGTCCAACTCATGCTGGAAAAGACAACTGAGTCCTTTCTACTCCAGATGAATCATAACCTAGCCTCTACTTGACAAAAGTGATAGGGAAGTCATAAGGATGTCCCAGCTCTCTAAAGCATCCCATCCCATGTTTGGATAGCTCTAATTGTTAGGGCATTTCTCCAGATGGAATCTTCTCTTTACCACTTCTACCTACCATTTCTAATTCCGGCCTTAGCATCAAGCAGAATAAATCTACGTCTACATGATAACCCATTATGGACTTGAAGACAGCTACCATGTCTTCCCTCAAGTCTTCTTTTCTTTCAGCCAACCTTTGCAGCTCTCTCACCATCCTCAGTCATCTTCTTCAATTTGTTAACATGCTTCCTAACTTTCCTACCCAGAAATGAACACAACACTCCAGATGCAATCTCATCAGGGTGGAGTAGAGTAGGACCACTACTACCTCTTCATTCTGAATGTTGTTGTTCAGTCATGTCCAGTGGTTTGCCATTTCCTTCTCCAGTTCATGTTATAGAAGAGGGAATGGACAAATAGAGTCAAGCGACCTGTCCAGTGTCATATAGCTAGTGAGTGTCTGAGGCCAAATTTGAACTCAGGTCTGACTCCAGGGCTAGTGTTCTACCCACTGTGTCACCTAGTTGCTTTGTGCATCTATCACTGAAAGCTAAGATTTAGCTAGCTTTAGGGCCACCATTTCACACGATGTACTCATACTGAATTTGCTGCCCACTCAAATCCATGAAAATATCCTTTTTCAGATGGTATTTCTCTTCTATACCCCCTTCAGCCTATACTTGTGGAGATAAGAGTTGATTTTTTTTTTAAGCCCAATTATAGGAGAAAGTACAGTACAGTGGAAAGAGCACTGATTCTGGGGTCCAAGGACCTGGACTCAAATGCTGCCTCTGATGCCTAAAACCTTTATGATTCTATGAGAAAGTCAAGTAGCCTCCCTGGCTATCTGTAAAAGGAAGGGGATGGCCCTTCTGCCTCAGAAGACCCTTCTGCCTCTAGATCCATGATCCCATGACTTTTAAATTACCCTTATTAAATGTTGCCTCATTATATTTGGCCATATATCTATATCTTTATTTGTGTGTGTGTGTGTGTGTGTGTGTGTGTGTGTGCATGTACACATATACAGGGGCAGCTGACACAGTGGATAGAGTGTCCAGCCTGGAAGCAGAAAGACCTAAGTTCACATCTGGCTTTAGACACTTACTAGCTGTGAAACACTGAGCAAATGATTTAACTCTGTTTGCCTCAGTTTCTTCATCTGTAAAATGAGCTGGAGAAGGAATGGGGTCACAAAGAATAGGACATGACTGAAATTACTGAACCACAGCATGTGTGTGCGTGCGTGTGTGTGTGTGCGTGTGTGTGTGTGCATGCTATATATGTATATATTTATATGTTTAGGGGTATGTTATGTACGTTTATATGGTGTATAGGTGTATATATGTGTGTTATGTATATATGTGTAGATATATATGTGTATATTTATGTATACATATATACAATACACACACACATCTCTATCTATTTTTTATATACACTCTATGTTTAGTAAGACTCACTGCTACTGGAACAGATCTCAGAAGCTACTGGCCTCATTCCTTCCTCTCTCCTTGGCACTGGCCCCAGCCAAACTCCATATACCCTAGAACATCTGCCAATCTCCTCCCACCCACTTTGTTACTTGCAGAGTCCTACAGGAAGTACTGATCAATTATCTGTCATTTTAACTTTTACTGAGCTCAGCCCCTCAGATCAGAACTTAAAATCAGTGGGAGAGATCATGTTTTCTGGTATGCTGCTTTCCTTAAGGAAAAACAAAATGGCCTACCTTCTTCAAGGTGGGTAGGAGCAGAGGTTTGGAAATGTACTTTGGTTATTAGGTAATAAAGAAAGACCTAGGAGCTTTGTTCTTTTAGACGCAAAAATCCTCCCTAAGATTTCCTTTTCAATCAGTGGGATTCAGAGTTAATATCTGGAAAGGTGGCCATCTGATTACAGTCACCTTGGGAGCCAGGTTTAGGAACTCGGCTCTTGAATACACACTATCCTGGATCAGCTATCTGCTATCTAGTCCATTCTCCTGCTACAAGAAGGTCATTATTTTTCAACTGAATAAAGCATGAAAACAAACGAACTTGTAGTCAGTAAGTGCTTCTCTTTAAGCAGCTAATTCCCCAAGGTAAGGTGGATTCAGCAGGAATGTGGCTAGAGTTTTTTATTGCCTGCTCGCTTACGATCTTGGGGGACAAGACAACGGTGAAACTCTTTCTTTTCTGGGTGGAATTAGAGTCAGAAGTCTTAGACTCCAAGCTGAATTCTGCCACTTACTAGCTATGTGGTGCTTCTAACCAGTGACCTTGGGAAAGTCGTTTCATTTCTCAAACCCTCAGTCTCCTTGTCTATAAAATGGGAATAACACCTCCCCTGCCTAACCCACAAGGTTGTGTCAAATGAGATAATGGATAGAAAGGAAGATACAATTTTTAATATCTATGTAAGCTGTGATTATTATTTTTATAGCATAAAAGACATAATAAAGCATAAAACAAATGCAAGGGAACTGTACGGTCACATTGTACAAGGAGAAAGGAGGACAGTGAGTCGGGCCAGGAGTTTTACATGGTATCTAGAAAATACTGAAATATCCAAAGGAAGGCCATTGGTTTATTGAATAAATCCTTCTTAGTGGAAGATATCAGTAAAAGGGATAGTCAATAGTTAATCGTATAGGATGAGAAGGTATAGATGAGGTTGTGATTTGTATCTAGTAGATAGCACTTACATTAGCAAGATCACAGAGCTTCTGAAACAAGAAGCAACTGTCTATTCATCTATCTATCCATCCATTCATCCATCTATCCATCTACCTATTTACACACACACATACACATATGTATGTATATCATACACATATCAGAAGACAGATTTTAAAAGTTCATGCAAACTAAGCGAAGAACCCTTGTCTAAGAGTCTGTCAAACTCATGGAAAGCAAAATATCTGAGTGCACCAAACCAGAATCAAATATAATTGGGAAATATTTAATAAAAAAATAAAACATAATACAACATAGATAATGTTAATTTGTGGTTTTCCAAGTCAATATGCTGCCTACAGGGAACTGTTTCTATATGAGTTTAACATAAGTGGCCCAGTCAGAGAGAGAAATTTAATCGGGGTCCCACAGCTAGAATGCGTCAGAAGGTAAACTTGAACTCCAGCCTTCCTGGTTACAAGGCATTGTGCCGCTCAGCCTGTCATTGTCTTCAGTACTATTATTACTGTGATGCTGAAGGGAAAATGGTATCAATAGCTCCACTGGGAGCCTTCCAGGCCCTCAGACCCATACCTTGCTTTGCAGACAAGACTCCAGTCAGGGCACTGCTGCTGTTGCTGTTGCTAGACCTGCCTTGGCCTTTGGAGTTTTTCCGTCTCTCGAGGGCATTCTAGGGAAATATCGGAAAAAGAACGTTCATTCATCAGAAAAGTCAGTTCTGGGCTAAGCATGGTCTACAATGGAAGCACCAAGTCATCGAAGCTGACAGAGGCTTGTTCCATGGGCTGGCCCTAGAACTAGATTATCGACTTTATGCTCCCAACAGGTCTGAAAGCAGCTCCCCAACTGTCTGAGCCCACAGCTGTGCAGCCTTCAGCTGATCTGGGGAAAGGAGGGGGAGGAGGAGGGAGACTGGTCCGGATGTTACTCACTATAAAATAACATTGCTTAATTTTTTCCATCTCACAGGTCCCATTAACTTCCAAAGGAAATGAGAACATGTGGAGGGTAAGGGGAATGGGAAGGCATGCGTATGTGGCAGAGATTAGCAGATTAATATGGATATGTTTGAGGCAAAATCTAATTTGCAGCATGTAAGGCCCCCATGATCTGAGTCCAATGAGGCAGCATGACATGATAGAAAATGTACTATATTTGATAATTGGAATGGTTTTGTGTGAATCCTGCCTCTGACACTTATTACCCATGTGACTATGAGCTACCACCCCTGGACTTCACTTCTCAATTTTCTTATCTGTCAAATGGGGATAATGAAACCTACAATACCTACTTAAAGCTCAAAGTTGCACTTTTGGGACACCCTGTAGAAATGACAGTCAATATTATTACAAAGCTAGAGTCATGGAATCAACCAGTCAAAATGTTATGTATGATTCCAGTTCAAAGCCAGGAGTTCAATACTCAGAAAGATACTAATTCCTGGGGTCAGGCAGGAAAACTAGAGCAGCCAATCAAGTAAGCCTGTATTAAGTATCTAATATATGCCAGGTACTCTGGTAGGTTTTGGGGACAGTTTTGTTTGGTTGTGTCTGCCTCTTCATAACCCTATTTGGGGTGTTCTTGGCAAAGATAATGGAATGATTTGCCTTATCCTCCTCCAGCTCATTTTACAGATGAGGAAACTGAGACAAACAGGATTCAGTGACTTGGCCAAGGTCACACAGCTAATAAGTACCTGAGGTCATATTTGAACTCAGGTCTTCCTGACTCTAGGATCAGTGCCCTGTAGCTGCTTGGGATGGACAGCACCCGAATTCTTTGATAGGTTTAAGGCCTATCAGTAACCCTCAGCTTTGTTTAGCCCATCTGCTGAGATGGTTAACCAGGGGGTGGCACTGCTCATACTATAGCTTCTTGGAGCCTTGGGTAAAGACCGACTGCCAGGTGGACACCAGAGATGGATAAGCAGCCCTGGCAGCCCTACACCAGAGGTGCTAGTCATCCTTGAGTCTGGAGATGGCCACAAAGACAAAAGACAAAACAAACAAATAAAAACCCAGTCCTGACCTCAAGGAAGGCATTCTAATTTGAAAGGCTAGATGAGATCTTCCAGGGAAAGAACTGAAAGAGAGGAGAAAAGAAAATAGAAAAAAGGGCACATTTTGAAAAGAGCAAGAAATAGAGCAGGCAAAAGAGAGAAAAGTCAGGGAGGTGGGAAACAAAACAAGGCAAAGTCACAGAAAGAAAGGGTGGGGAATGAAATTCAGTAGGTGATTAAGAAGGCATCTTTCAGAGAAGAAACAGGTATATGTGTATGGATGTATACGTATTTCATTAAGTATAAATTATATATGTTTAAAAGAAATCTACATCTCTGCCTAGATCTATGCGGTATAGGCTTGGTGTATGTTGCAAATCTGCCCTGACAAAGCCTCAAGCCATATAGTAGGGGTTGGTGGAGATGTCTGAAAGGAAAGTTATAGTCGAGAGCTGGGAAAATGGGGCGGTTCTCTCCTGAGCATAGCATTGGAGCAGAGGAGGTCCCTCAGGGACAGAAATCAATCCATTTTCAATGTGGAGAAACCCAGGAGGGCTTTCTAATTATAAAACTTACAACTAACATCTGCAGAATAAGATATTATCAAACTAGATGGTTCTGGAATTAGGAGGTATGAAAGCAAGGAGAATCCTGACATTCTGCCCTATTAGTGGGCGGTCTGGCTTCAGGTCATAGTGTTTCAGGCTTGGCTTTACCTACCATGTAGGAACCTGCTGTCTCATGGGAATTTGGGGGACAAATACGGGCAGAGAATTCAACCCCCCGGGGAGCCTTTGGGCTCCCTGAGTGCTAATAGGACACTGTCATATTCTAGCTGTCTCCAAAAATGTTATCCCTAATGAGGAGTTACACAAAAGAAAAGATATTTGGAATTTATTTTATATGAGATGTTAATTTTTTTTTTTAAAGAAGAATGGTATGCTGACGAGAAGGGTCAGCCTTACAGCCAATAAGATCTGGGTTTTCAAGTCCACTTCTGTGTGACTGTGGGCAAGTAGCAACCTTTCAGTGCCCAGGTAACTCTAAAATTCAAATAAACAGAGGAGCTGCTGATCTTTATCATGGTGGGAGGTTCCATACTGAGTGTTCCCTAGTCTGAGGAAATCACAGATCCAGGACCATCTCCCCCACTGCCACCCCCAAACCAAATACACAGTTACCTTGCCCTTACATTTAAAGAAAGCCTCTTATCGAGGCATTGGATGTAAGAAGAAGACCTGAGTTCAAAACCAGCCTCAGATATTTGCTAACTGTGTGACCCTGGACAAGTCACTTAACCTATCTGTCTCAGTTTCCTCATCTGTAAAATTGGGGTAGTAATAGTACCCATTTCCCAGAGTCATTGTGAGAAATGAGATCCTACTTACAAAGCACTTTGCAAATCTTAAAATGCTCCATAAATGCTGCTGCTACTATCTTGACTCTGCAGCAGGAGTAGGAAATCCAGCTAATGCTACTGAAGGAAGTGAAAGGCACATGGGGAAGCAGAGCTTAAACCCATTTTATAGATGGGGAAAACTGGAGCAGCAGAAATAAAAGATGATACTGTTTGCTATACTTGCTTTCCAGATGAGACAAAAGCGTCGGCAGCGCTCAACAGGATCACAGAGAACCCAGAGCAGTAGCTCTAAGCTCTAAACAAGTAAAACCTTTAGCAGTGAAGGGAATTTCCAAAGGGTGTATTGAGGTTTCCATACCAGTGAAATCAATGTCCAAAAAAATCAGATTTAAAAAAAGTTATCACAATGAAGGCTTTTATTGGAATTTATGCAAGGGATTAATAATGGAACACTTGTGTACAGGATGACTTCAAACTAAAATGAATTGAGTGACAGTAAATTGTCATGACCATCTTTACTATTTCTTTACCTTATATTTGGCAATATTAGATTTAAGTAGGCTGACCTCTTCATGAAGCTGCTTTAATCTCTCTTGGAGGTATCTAAGAGAGAGAAAAAAAAACACATGGAACAAGAACATAAGTATGTGTGAAACAAAAAGCTCCATTCTTCCTAATTCTCTTATCTGATCTCAAAATAAACTTACCAGATTCTAATTTATACACTCTTCTATCTATTTCATCTTCCAACTCGATTGTAAATTCCTTGATCTGTGGTTTATCAAACCAGCACCCAGAGCAATACTTTACACAGGATAGGAGCATGAAAAATGTTCATTGAATGAATGAATGATTGATTGAATAAGTGAGTGACTAAGAACAGAGAGAATGAAAAACAGTGTAGGATCATAGATTGAGAGCTCGAAGTTACTTCAGAAATCGTTTAGTCTAGTTGTCCTTATTTTACAGACGGAGAAAATGAAAACCAGGGAAATTAAGTCAGGTCAACAAGCATTGATTAAACACCTACTATATATCAGGCAACTACACTGATTGCTGGGGATACAAAGAAAAGCCAAAATAGTTCCTGCTCTTGAGGAATTTGCAGCCTAATGGGGGAGATGACATGCAACTGAGATGATAAAGAAGAAATAAACTCAGAGGGAAGATACTAGAAGGACCCTCAGGAAAGGCTTCCTGCAGGAATTTTAGCTGAGACTTGAAGGAAACCAGGGGAAGCAGGAAACAGAGATGAGGAGGGAGAGAATTCCAGGTATGGCGCACACACCAAGTCAGGACATGGAATGTCTTCTGTAAGAAACAGCAAGGTGACCAATGTCACTGGATCAGGGAGTATGTGTAACGGAGAAAGGTATAAGAAGACCAAAAAGGTAGGAAGGGGTGAGGTTATAAAGGCTTTTAAAAACCAATCAGATTTATATTTGATCTTGGAAGAAACAGGGAGTCAGTAGAGTTTATTGAGGGGCAGCTAGGTGGTTCGGTGAATAAAAGAATACTGGGCCTGGGAGTCAGGAAGACTCATCTTCTTGAGTTCAAATCTAGCCTCAGACACTTCGTAGCTGTATGACCCTGGGCAAGTCATTTAACCCTGTTTGCCTCAGTTTCCTCATCTGTAAAATGAGCTGGAGAAGGAAATGGCAAACCATGCTAGTATCTTTGCAATGGAAAACTCAAATGAGGTCACAAAAAGTGGAACTTGATAGAAACAACTGAACAAGGAATTTACTAGGGGTAAGAGGGGCATGGAGGGTTACAAGATAGTTGATTGGAAAATGGATAGGAGTAGGAAGACACTTAAGGCAGAATGATCTAGGGCTGAGGTAATATGGATGGTGGCTGTCAGAGGAGAGAAGGGGACATATATGAGAGGTGTCAGGAAGGGAAACAATAGGTTAAGTGACTTGTTGGTGAGACCTGAACCCAGGTCCTCTCTGACACCAGAGCCAAGGGACCTTTCTAACATACAATGCTTCCTCTCTGTTCACTGACACCCTGTTCTCGTTTTAAGTCCTGATCACTAACACAGAAATCAAGAGAGAGGAATTTCATCCTAGTGACCTTTTTGAAAGTGGTTGTCATTGAGGTCAAGTGTGCCCCAAATGCACAGAGCACTTTAAAACAGGCCTTACCTGGAGCTCACCTAAGGGAGATCACTTTTTTTTTTTCATAGTTCTCATTAAGATGATTCCACTGGGGAGTAGAAGTAGGAAGCAAAGCCACCAATCCGAACACTCAGTCATCCACTTACTCACACTGAGATTTGCCTCCGGGAAAGTAAATGGCTCGGGGAATTTCTCAATTTAGTTTCCTTATTCCTTCCTGGTTGTAATAACAAGTAGCTTTCACTTTCAACCTCCCCACACAGATGGTTGTGGGTTTTTATTTTTCCCTTTTCTTTCTGTTTTCTCTATTTCCCCCCATTGCTCTAATAATGACATAATTAGGGCTGCAAACACATTTCAGACCTCAGGCCAACAGTCTGGGGTAGCCAGGTGGTACAATGGATAGAGTGCTGGGCCTGGAGTCAGGAAGACCTAAGCTCAAACCTAGTCTTAGATACTTAACTAGCTGGGTGACCCTGGGCAAGTCACTTAACTATTGTTCATCTCAGTTTCCTTATCTGTAAAATGGGGATCACAAATGGGGAGCACCTACCTCCCAGGGTTTTGGTGAGGGCAAGCCCTTAGTATATTGCCTGGAACATCGTAAGTGCTATGTTAAGTAAATGATAGCTACCATTATTAGACATTATTGTTATTCAGCTAACGTATCCAGGGTCCCCAGGTACTTGCCGGTTCTCCATGCAGAGGGCATCCACATCAATGATGCGGTTTTCATGACCACCCAAGATATGATTGAGCTCTTGGTTCAGCCTATCCACTTTATCCTGGTAGGAAGAGCGCTCCTCTTTGATGTCCTGGAGCTCATCCACAGAGGCCTGTAGGTCATGTTCCAGGGATTCAATCTGAAAGCAAAAGTAAATGCCCTAACATGGGAAGCCCTTCTCAGGCTGACTTCTTTGCCATCAACACAACAGTGCCCATGGATGACTCACATTTAGGGAATTCATGAAGTGGGTAACGGGGCAAAGGCTTAGACCAACACAGACCTACTGCTCTAATCTTGTCTTGTTATCATCAAGACAGGAGAGGGAGCCAGGCCAGGAAGAAGGAAGGGAAGGCAATCTTGCCAACAAGCATTAGCAAAATGGAGAGGGAAGGAAATCCAAGAGTCCCAGCCCTTGCAGCATCAGTCATAGCTTTGCAAACAAGACTACTCGCATTTCTTTTTTTTCAGCTGCTCCAGATCGAGCAATCTTGTCCTTCTCTTCAAAACCAATTAGTCAGGAAGGAAAATGAAGTCTAGGGTCCCATGGCAGTTCCATAACTAGGGCCTTCCCCCCCGCTGAGACTTGGTAGAAGGTGCATCGCTCAGCATTTCAGCCCAAACTTGCAAATTTAAGCTGGTTTGTCACATTTTATTTCCTCCCCGAGCAGTCCCGAGAGGGAAAGTTGCCAGTTGTGTTTATAACAATAGTATGCGATGTCTACTGCAAGTAATTAGTGATTGGTAATTCCTGTATTAGACAACAGACCTGCTGGAAACTGGAAATGAAAGCCTCTATTGGCAAGGCAGGAGGAGAGCATATAGTGGCAAGTGTAGAAGTGTAAAATACAATTTCTATTGCCCCCACCTCCATCATTTAAATGGACATATAACATGTTCTGAGGGATAATGAAGAACATGCTTTTCTTTCTGTCTCTGCCAAGAGTGGACACATCCCCCACCAGCCAGTGTCTATACATGATTACTTGTTTCCGAGCTCTCTCCAGCTGCTGAACCAGGTCTTCTCGTTCATGGGCTGCAAAATGGCGGGCCCCAATTTCTTCATCACCTAGTCTCTGTTTTGCTATCGTCATCCGTAGCAGCTGTGGTTTGCATTGGGGGGGGGGGTGAAGAGAGAGAGAGAGAGAGAGAGAGAGAGAGAAATTGAACATATTCAAATTAGAAACTCATCAGCACCAAAGCAGAAACTTTATAAAGTGTGCCCTGTTGAACTATGAGTAACTGAAAGATCAATAATGTGCCTGCGTGCACAATGAAATATACCTCCTCCCTCTCATAGAAAGGTGGAGAGACTACTGAGGCAGAGTACTGTGTACATTGTCACTGCATCAGGTATTTCTGATGAACTACTTTTCATCGTTATAAGGAAAGGTTTGATGGAGAGGAATGGGGGAATGAAAAGTTAATAAATTACTATGATGTAAAACAAAAAAAAGCAAAACATTTCTTTAAATAAACTTCAGAATATGCCAGGAAGTTTGATCAGGATAGAGAAATAAAACAAATCTCCCATCATCCAGAAAGGTAAGTCAATGATTAGGTTAAGGAGAAAACCAAGTCTTATTCACTGAATTGTAGTATAGTAACAAGACCTAGGTTAAAATCTAGCTTCAGACACATACTAACTGTATGACCCTGGGCAAGTCACTTAACCTTGTTTGTCTCGGTTTCCTCATCTATAAAATGAGCTGAAGAAAGAAATGGCAAAACATTTCAGTATCTTTTGCCAAGAAAACCCCAAAAGAGGTCACAAAGAATTGGACAACAACAAGAAAGGGTACTAGATTTAGATTCAGAATATCTGGCTAGAAATCTCAGCTAACTCTGCTACAAAAGTATCAATATTTCTGAGCCTCAGTTTCTTCCTTTGTCATATTTCCAGGACCATCAAAAGTCAAAGAGAGTTGGCAAGGCATTTCTTTCCCAAAACACAAATCTCTAACATCATCTGACTCTTAAGGTAACATGATTTCTCTACTTAATCAGTAGGGGCCATTCTTAGAGTAGAGGACTCCAGGGGTATGGTGGAGATGGTCAGAAATAAAGAAATGTCAAATAAGAGCTATTTGGCATCCCCACCTCCACAGAGGTGAGTTTAAAGTAGCTTCA
The DNA here is from genome assembly GCA_028658325.1 of Potorous gilbertii. Classification (NCBI taxonomy): domain Eukaryota; kingdom Metazoa; phylum Chordata; class Mammalia; order Diprotodontia; family Potoroidae; genus Potorous; species Potorous gilbertii. Next base: position 206,088,357 of record CM053772.1, on the reverse strand, counting down.
ATGAACTCTAAATAACTGCTGATTGGGGAAAGAGTTCTCTTCATTTTTATGATTTTTAATATTTCCTTTTTTATTGTTGCAATCTTACTTATACACTCAACAAATAAGCAAATAAATAGGGAATAAAATCCCCAAATAAAACACGAAGATCTGAAATATTTGCATTTTGATTACAAAAGAAAAACAACAATAATATAAAATTTTCACCAACTAACAAGGCCTCTTCACTTTCATGGAAGCGTTTTATTTGCCTCTGTCCATTAGCTGTGTTTTACTGTTTAGTACTGCTGGACTGTGACACCAATGCACAAACAAGTTTGATCCAAACACAGTAAAAGGCAGTGGAGTTTGGGAAATCCAAAACATTGCAATTTGTTTGCTTAGAGGTCAAAGCTCTAAGCTAAAGCCCAGAGGACGCTGAGAGCTGCTGCCAATTCTGTGAAGCTGTAGCAAATACACTCCGTGAATTCAAAAAATTCTTTATGTAGTCACTGTGCTGTGTTTTATTAGAAGCTTATATGTTTGGGATTTTTAAACATTCCTTTTCCATCTTTTCAAGCCCAATTTCCTGTGTTTGTTTACCATTTGACATTTCTCCACTTCCCTGAGTTCCCTTTAATTTGCCAGGATGTGTTTTATATACATATATACATATATGTATATATGTTTATGTATATATTTTATTAATATATATTATGTATATGTATGTATTTATATGTATATATTTATATATATGTGTTTTATATACATATACACACACACCATATATATATATTGTGTGTGTACATGCATGTGTGATAGAAGCTTATTTGTTTAGAAGAAAAAGAAAATTCTGGCTTCTTCTAAAGACAACTTTTTTTTTTCTTCTCAAAAGGACCTCATTTTAGAGGCTACAAGTTGCTTCTCTTACAAAGAAATTTCAGTTACATACGGACAATATTCAACAGGAGGACAAGTCTCCCACAATTCTGAACAGTTAGATAATATCCAAGCTACTGCCTAGATGGTGTTCAGCTGAGGTACGAGCACGCTTCTGATTGAGTGGCTTCCTCTCTTTTTTTGCGATACAGATAAAGCATTTATTAACTATTATGTGTCAGGCACTGTGTTAAACACTGGGGATTCAAATACAAATACAATACCCCTCAAGAAGTAAAACAAACTACTGTGCACTTGTTTTAGACGTGTCCCCATTGACCCCATTTGGGGTTTTCTTAACCAAGATACAGGAGATCTTTGCCATTTTCTTCTCCAGCATATTTTAGAGTTGAAGAAGTTGAGGCACAGATCATTAAGTGAATTTCCCAGGGTCACACAGTTAGTGTCTGAGGCTAGATTTGAACTCAGAAAATTGAATCTTCCTGACTCCAGGCCTGGAATGCTATCCATAGCTCACATTGTAATTAAAGAGGGCAATACTTTCAAGGGAGGGTGGGGGAAGAGAAAATAGGGAAGAGGTGGAAATGGCCAGGAAATGATATTGAGGCCTGGTTCTAGGCAGGCCCTGGTATCCTGGGGGTGGGCTCCAAGAGTTTAGTTGGGGGAGATAGAAAGATGATAGTTGGAACCCATGCAGCTTGGAACAGAGATCGCCAGGCAATTGCATGGAAGAGGCTTGGTTCCCAGCAAAGAAGGACAAAAGCTCAGTCATCAGGAGGCTTCATCTTTAGGACTGACTTGGCAACTTAATGTTGCTGTTGTCACTATTTTCATTGTCATTTGTCTTTTCTTCTCAAAGAGGCCCACAATATCAGGAAGGTGATGCCATGATTTGTACATGAATTGGATTTAAGTGAGGGAGGTCTGTGCAAAGTCACCATTCTCCTCCAGAGCCATCTGGGGCCAATGGCCAGAAAGAGATCAGGACGACTGGAGATGATCCCCTAACAACTTAATATGTTCAGCCTGAAGGATGATTTTTCTAATGTTTGAATTAGTACAACATATAGAGTATTAGCCACCTCATCTACTGTTTTCCACTAGCCTGTTGTAGAACATTACACATAGCAGAAGTGCGCTTCTTGCACATATATTTTGAAGACTCCTTGGTTTTGATGATGTGGATGCTCCACACCCTTGTAAGTAACAGTCTTGTTGAGATGAGAATCTTTGAACATAGCCAATCTGATTTTCAAAGGAGAGATACAAAGCCTGTTGCAGAGCCCATGCTTTAAACCTGTTCAGTTTGCAAGGACCCACCAGAGCTCATCCTCCATTGACATTAATCTTCAAAAACCTCGAGTCTCCTTGATCTCAAAACGAAGGATTAGAGTAAGACTTTAGTGAATGAGAATGGACCATCTGGGACAAGGGTGGGGAACCTGTAGCCTCGAGGGCATTCGTGGCCCTCTAGGTCCTCAAGTGCAGCCTTTTGACTGAATCCAAACTTCACAGAACAAGTCCCCTTAATAAAAGGATTTGCTCTGTAAAACTCAAGGTCATGGATTTCCCCACTCCTGATCTAGAACAGCCCATATTTGACCAAGGATCCCCTCAACAGTATTCATGACAAGTGAGCAGCTGATATCTGCTTAATGTCCACAAGTGATAGGGAACCTCCTGCCTTCTGATGTGATCCTTCCTGCTTCTGGAAAACCTTAATTGTTGAGGAGTTTATCCTTATGGTAAGCCTCTCTTTTTATCTTTTTCAGATTGCAGCCCTAGTTCTGCCCTCTTGGTCCAAACAAAAGAAATCTAACTCCTCTGACAAAGAAGCCCTTCAAATACCTGAAGACAGCTGTTATGTCTCCTGTGAGTCTCTTCTACTCCATGATTAAACACCACAGCTCCTTCCAATAAACCTCACAGAGGCAGCTTGGTGAAGGAGAAAGAATGCTGGGCTTCAGTCAGAAAAATCTGCATTCAAATAGCTCTGCTCCTTGCTGCCTGATGACCTTGGACAGTGCTCTGGGCCACAGTTTCCTCACTTATAAAAGAACTGGTTGGAAGAGATATATCCTCTAAGGAGATGCTACTATTCATCTGTGACTTTGACATCCTCCTTTGATGTTCTCCAGTTTATACCAAGAACTGAACACAGCACCCTAGACACCATCTAACCAGAGCAGAGCATAGCAGAACCCTCCCAAGTGCTGGACACTCAGATTCATTTAATTTAGCCTAAGACTACTTCAGCTGCTTTTGGTTTTCAGATAACATGGTTTACTCATAGTGAACTTGCAACCCATTAAAAAACAAAAGATATAATTTTGGTGAGTGAACTAATATCCAGTCATGTTCCCTTAGTGCATATTTGACAAGTTTATTTACATTTCTCTATATTACATTTCCCCTTAGATATGGCCCAATGTTCTAGTTATTGCAGTCTTGTGGAATACTAACTCTGTCATCCAAGACATTACCTATCTCTCCTAGTTTCATATCATTGGCAAAGCCATTTCCACCTTTATCCAAGTCATTGATAAAAATACTGAACAGCCTAGAGCCAAGGACAGAGTGCTTGGCAGTCCACTAAAGACCTTCTTCCAAGCTGACTTTTCTTTGGGTCTGGTCGTTGAACCAGTTTCAAACATGAGTGTAATCGTATACAATATGGAGATATACATATATATGTTACTAAATGCACACACAGAGATATACATACATACTCTAAGTCTCTTTGATAGCTTTGTTCATTGTATAATGAAGTATGCTATAGTCACACAAGAGTACCATTGAACCAGTAATACCTTTAGAAAAACACAATACTTCCTTTTATTATGTGAAAAGTTAAATTGACAGTCTGGACTTTAAATAATAATACGTTACTATAGTTTCAGCTGTGTTTGAAATATGCTTCATTGAACACTCAGTTTAGATTCAGATGCTTATGTTTCCTTAATGCCAATTAATTATTAAACATGTTTCTTGAAGTCTGACAGTCATGTAAGGGAACCATCTTTCATAGACTTGTATGGCTATTAAGGCTCAATAAATATGTTAACAATCATTTGATGTTTAATGTGCACACAATATTGGCTATTAAAACTCAAGTACTGACTACTTAAAATAGTTATTTTAAAAGAGAGGGTCAAGTTAGTCACAGCCACAGTATTAGTTGGGTCTGAAACATGAGTGATGTGGTTGTTGGACACTACCTGGCCTCTACGAAACAGGTGAGACCAAAATTCCAGATTGGCAGGGCAGGGGTACTTTCCAGGGGATGGTACTATCTCAGTCATATACTTGGCAGCCCACAACTCAATTTTTCTTGGAGAACAAGTGAAATGTTGTATCTACAGTTTACTTGAACAAATGGCCAGCTTTCCTGGTGTGTGTGTGTGTGTGTGTGTGTGTGTGTGTGTGTGTGTGTGTGTGTGTGTGTGTGTGTCTTTGTGTGTGAGTTCCAACCTTCCTTTAGCAACTCAAGATAGAGAAAGTAGCAGTCAAATGCCAACCTTTCTCATAATGTACTGGTATAGTGTAAGCAATAATGCCTACTTAAAAATGCCTACAAAAAAACCCACTTTCTAACCAAGAATCTAAAATTCAATTCAACAAACTTTTAATAAGTATCTCCTACAGGTAAGCCACTTTTAATAAGCATCTCCTATATGTAAGCCTCTGTGTTTCATGGTGGGAAAACAAAGATTAGGTAACACAGTGCTTTTAAGTAGTTTATAATATAGTAGCAGTCAGGCAGCTCAAGACATACATACACAGCCCAAAGATTCCCCCTTATTCTAAGACTCCCAGGTAGCTAAAATGAAGTATGCTGTATTCACACAAGAGTACAGCAATACCTTTGGGGAAAAAAAAAGTACTTCCTCTGATTATGTGAACTTGATTCCTAGTGCTACTCTGTCAGTGACATAATGGGTAAGACATTTGACTTCTTGGGGCCTCAGTTTCCACATCTATCAATTGGCCTGGCCCCTTAGAGCTGTTGTGATGATTGAATTCAATAAAAGATTGGAAAGTACTTCATATAAAGTTGAAAGTGCTATACCAGTCACTTTTATTGAGGTCTTATTACTATTAACATAACTATTATTAAAGCTATCCTACCTATTTCCCAGGGTAGCTGTGAGGATTTAATGAGATAATGTGTTTGAAAGTGCTTGGAGAAAGAGAAAGCATCATACCAATGTGAGGAATTATCCTCAGGAACCAGAATGCAGGTATCTATCCTTTCCTCATGGTGCAGCTCCCACTCCCTGCAGCACCTGTCTAGGGCTGTTACAGCAGCACACCTGAAGCGTCTGCTCTGTCAGATGCTGCACTAGGCATGTTTCACACCACCCTACTGTCCCTTCCTCTACATTCTTTTGTTCCTTTTCTCTGGATTCTTGTCAGTTTGCTTTGAAAAATGTGGATACTGACACCACTAATTTAAAGAAGATCGCCAATAGCCAACACCCCTGGGCAAAAGAAAATCTAAATTCCTAGACTCTCATGATATTCCAGATGGAATTTTAAACAGAAGAATTGTCCACTTAAAATAAAATCAATAGCATTTTAATTGACATCAATGCCACTCTCACCCTATCTCCCTTAACTTCTCCTCCATGACCCCTCTCTTCCTCTCTCCCCCAGCCCATACTCCAACCAAATGTACTATTTTGTTTTACTGAATTACATTCAAAAGGTAAATGTGGTCCCACATGAGCTCATGTTACTCTCATAACTGTAATTTCTCTATTTCCATACTTTTTTAAGTGGGCAATTTGAAGGTTGCTTTATTTTCATATTCTACATTTCCATTTTTTTAACTGAAAAGTCTGAACAACTTTGTTCAGGGAAAAAAAAAATCATACGTCTATTTGAGTTGACCCTCCATCAGAAAATAGGATTTTTAGAGGATCACAAAGGATTACAGAAAGAAGGATAAGGCTGTTACCACAATGCTGGAGTCAATATTCACATCTTTTAGGGCGAGGTTAACAAACTTGAATAATCATTTATAATCTCTTCTTTTTATAAAAAAAATTCATCTTGCTTACTCATTTTTTTCTTTTATTCTGTTCTTGTCCATATATTTGAATGGCTATTCTTGACAATGGAAGATGAAACAAGGTTCACATGAAAAATGTAATTTTGTCACTAGGTTATATTGGAAAGAATATTGACCATGGAATAAAGAGACCTGGGAATCCCAAATGCATAGTCTACTATCAAAACAACCCTAGACAAGTCATTCATCCTCCTTGGGCCTAATTTTCCTGAACAGTAAATGAGAAAATTGGGTTAAGAGGTTTCTGAGTTTCCTTCCAGCTTTAGATCTATGATCCTATAATAAAATACTCAAGAACTGCAGTATGCTATAAATGATGTTGGAATTGAGGGGACATTTTCTACCTTAAGCACATCTGCTAAGACTGAATTCAAGTTAGGCATAGTATTATAGAACACTTAAAGATATTTAACCAGTCAGGGCTATTGGACTGGCTAAATATTTCTCAACTAATTCTGCATTGCCTGTGGTTCATAATCATGTCCCTAGAGGAAAACAAGCTAGATAATGCAAGATGGGAAGGAGATGGGAGATGGTGGTCTTTTCATTGCCTACTTCAGCATTTTGTAATTAATTTATATGGTACCATAAAGTGACCTCTATTTTCATCAAAGTGTCTCTTTCAGGCTTCATGCAGGCTAGAAAATCTTAATTTCTTTTACAACTAATAGTGGAACTATTTACAAGGTACTCTCTGAATATAACCCCAGGGCCATTACAAACATCTACAGCTGAGTACTATTTTAACAAACTATATTTTATTAGTCATTTGTACTCCCATTGGACCCCTGTTATTGGCTCCTGGTTTTTAGTTAATTGGTTTACTTCCTAAGCCAATCAGAGAGCCACACGTCAATAAAGTACCACTCTAGTATCATTTTACTGCGCCAATATCCAATAAAATCATGGATACTTAAAGACTGTCAGCTGGTGCAATATAAAGCTCATTATTAAATGCAAAACACTATGTTTATGCATTATCACAACAGCTAAATTTAAATTCACAAAAGCTGGCAAAGAAAATCTTGTATGACATTGTCAGAGGCTTAATGCTTACATTTTCTGGCTTTTTGCAAACTCAATATTGGATTATTGGAATTCTGCACCAAAATGCCACAATCTTTAAACTAAAGGAAAAAAAAAACTAAAAAGAAAAGACACAGGATAAACAACTTTGAGTTGTCTCTATCAGTACATTACTTGCCTCTCCTGGTATAGCTTATTAAGTGCATATTCTGTAAGAGGGGCATTAAATGCATACACAGTTTCAGGGGCCCAAACTCAAAAGCAGCCAGGCAGAGGAAAAACCATAGAGAATACAACAGCATTAAGGGTGATGAAGAAGTTGGTCTACACCTGCCAGTGCCTGGTTAGTTCCCAATTTCACTGCTTCCTTTATACTGCTAACTAAAGAGAACAACACTGTGCCTTCCAATTGCACTTATACTTTGGGTCAACAAATTTAAGTCAATAAAGAAAAATGAAACCTTCCAAACCTTTGGTGGACAGCTTGCATAGGTTCACTCCTCTTCCAAGATGGATGTCTATATTTCAGTGTTCTACTACAGGGCAAAAAGAATGCATAGCCTCATTCATCAGAAAAACCTAGAGATGTAGTGTTCCTGCCTAGTGGTTCTCAAATGAATGACTGTGACCCTCAGGACCTATATTATCCCTTGTGTTTCCATTCTCTCAAGTCTTGCTTCCTTTTCCCCCCCCCCACATTTCACTCTAGTAACCAGGAGATTAGGAAGTACCAAACTAGCCTTTCTCAGCATATGGGCATTCTGCCAAATCGTGTCTCGTTCTGTATTCCATACCTTTATTCACAATGCAACCTGGTAGATTAGGAAGTACTAGGCAAGTAACTAGATAGGGTCGCCACCATATACAGTACTATAATATACCTATTCTGTATCTATATGCTCCTCTTAGGTTTCTTCTGGAAGTTGAAGTTTTTGGCCTTTTCCATAATAGCTCTTTCTTTCTGAACAATGCCCTTGGCAATTCACAGGAAGGTTTCTCTGTTGTGATTTGTGGAGGTTACAGTCCACGTTTGGCTGAGGAGTCAGCCTTGTGTTTCCTCATTAACCTTTGAAGAGGAAGAGCTTTCAAGGAAGGAGGTGGTACCTAACTAGATTTCTGTTTAAATACCTCATAGCACATAAGAGGGATGAGAAAGGGCCCCTGCACTAGTGTTGAACCCCAAATCCTTCTTGGAAGTCTGAGTTGATGGCAAATGGTGTTCAGTCACAGGTAACCCCCTAAGTTCCAAACCCCTATTCTCATGAGAACTGCTTATAAGTAAGCAAAGGGGACAACAAATCTTTCAAGAGGCTGTTTGGAGATGTTTTATGGCTTGTAGGGTTACAAGGCTCTAGCTGAACAAATGGAAAAATTAGTCTACCCTAAAATATCCAAGGCAAGTAATTTTCCATCACCTTATTTTTTAAATGTACTTAACATCTAGAATCTGTGCTTCCCAAAATATAGATAAGGGTCGTCAGTTAAAATGGCAAAGCTGAGATAAAAATCTGCTGTTTTAACAACCACCTATAAAATAATGCATGAGGTCTTTGGGGTTCCAATCGGAGGGAGGACTATTTCCAACAACACTTTACTTTAGTATCTTTGAGTTTAACTAGCTTGAACCATTCCATGAGTGGGCTCTTTGACCCCTTTATCTCTCTGGTTCATCCAAAGAAATCCCATCAGTCCTAAGAAACTTCTCAAGGTCCCCAGACTAGCTTCAATTAGTTGGGTTGGCCAAACCTTTGGAATTATACATGTTTCCACACTACAATGGCCTGACCAATTCCATCATTCCCTCGCAAAAGACTTTTCTACTGCTATCCACCTTAGGGAGAATAGGCAGGTTAAGTGAAGCCAACAAGCACGTTTAAACACCCCATGGTGGCTGATACGCTGGTTTGTAACCTGAAGAGTGACTCAGTCCTTTGTTGTTGCTCTAACTGGACCACCTTTCAATTCTGGGCTCCTAAATTCTCAGTCAATGCTGCTGTCCATTACCAAATGACTCATTTGGCCTTATGCGTGGTTTAAAACTGAGGACTCAAAGGGAGTTTGTGACTCTTACATCCCATGGAACTTAAAATAAAAACCAGACCTATCATTTTAGATGCAAATGAGAATCAAAAAAATTCTGAGGTCTAATTGTGTTCAGTTTGGGGGAAAAGGAGGCACGAACGGTACATGGGGTCTGCTAAAGATTATAACATTCTCACTGTACCTTTGGCAGGTTAATTGCTTCTCAACCCATGAATATGAGTCATGAAATTCCTACCCTGAGGTAAAAAATTTGATAAATGTAGCCAGCGAGTGAAAGGAGGATCCGAAGGGCAAGCAATGTGAAAGAAGGTCTTACCTTTATTATACATCGGTACCTCCCGAAACAAATCCAACATCACCCCCAAATTCCTTAAATATGCCCATATATGTAAGCTCAAACCCACCCAGACCAGGAGGAAGGAATAATAAAAGGAGGAGGGGGAGAAAGAAAAAGTGAGGCAGAAAATAATAAACATAAAGAATTGATGAGAAAACTAAAAAAAGGAAATAAAATAGAAAAGAAATGCTGGCAAATGATGGTAAAGGAGAAGAAGCACGACATTAAAATATATTCAGTTATATTCTGTCGGGGAACTATTTTTGTGTTTTGTCCTTTATACATTTTTCAAATCTCTGGAAAGCTTTGCTTTGTTATTAAGGATGCCTTGCTCTTACTATCAAGCAAAATATCTAGATTATGACAGAAGTAAATGATTTTTTAAATGCATCCATCTAACATTCCAGGACCAGTATGTCCAGTTTTTTATCTTAACCAGATTTTTTTATAGTTATACGTACATGTATGCATTTTAATTACAAAGGAGGTTTGTTTTTTGGTTTTGTTTTGTTTAAACATGAATGCCGATATTTCCCTCTCCCTCCCTTCCTCCCTCCCTCTCTCTCTCTCCCTCTTCCTCCCTCTCCCTCTTCCTCTCCCTCTCTCTCTTTCTCTCTCTTCCTCTCCCTCTTTTCCTCTCTCTCTCTCTCTCTCTCTCTCTCTCTCTCTCTCTCCCTCTCCCTCTCCCTCTTTTCCTCTCTCTCCCTCTCCCTCTCCCTCTCTCTCTTCCTCTTCCTCTCCCTCCTTCCCTCCCTCCCTCCCTCTCTCTCTCTCTCTCTCTCTCCCCCCCCATTCTCTCTCTTTCCTGAGTTACAACATAATCTTGTATTCTCACTTTATAGCTAAGCCACAAAGTCATATTTGACAATGGGACTGGGGCACAGACATGGTAAGAGATAACTGAAAGAGTTAATATGAAAAAAAATTGCCCAACAGAATGTCCTTTCCCAGATCTATCCTCTTAAGCTTGGAATCCTGACTGTTAAAAGAATACAAGTCCATAACCTGGGCCACATTCTCCTCAGGTTATATGTATACAACTTCCCCCAAGTTAGGCCTCTAAGCATCATCTGTTTAGGAATCTGATGTTATAGGTGAGATCTCACCAAAAACCTATCTGAAGATAATTTTATGAAAACAAACACCAAGGCTTTCACCTGATGAAAAAAAAGTTGCCTTTGGGCTAGAAATCAAAGCTATCCCGGCAACGAGGGCTATTATTTGGGGGGTCAGTTAGACTTCAGCAGCTTATACACACACACACACACACACACACACACACACACACACCCTTTTTCAATTGTACTTTTGTGCACAGCTTTAGCTAGGACTGTGAGTGCACAATTTAGTTTAGAGTTTATGAGTTCATATTTTATAATTAACGTTGCCAACAGGGGAGTTTGATTAATGCCGAGCAGTGGATTTTGAGCAACGCTCCATACAAATTGCCAAATTTAGCAATAAAATAAATTGGTTATGTGAACATAATTAGTAGGATGACTGCTTAAAATTCTAAGCTGAATGTGAATAATTCCGAATCATCTGAGCCACAAATCCATTATTTGTAAAGGGGGGAGGGAGACAGAGAGGGAGAGACCGACCAAGTACCCAAGTATGGCATTTGTATTTTATTTTGCCCTCACTAACTGTTCTTTCACCATCAAGTTGAACATAATGAAACTTCTGAACTGGGCTACGACAATATTTTCAATAACACAGAAGAAGGCACACAGGAAAAAAAGGAACGTAATGAAGATAAGAAATGCTAAATGGTGAATTTTCATTGCAAATGTAAAATCTATAAACAAATTCCCAACAAACACAGGGTTACATTTTTCAGATGTGCTGAACATAAAACTCCAGCCCGCAATCACATGGGGATGCTCTTACAGTACCTTATTGTCCCCCTGTATTTCTCCAAGTCTTTGCTGAAGTTCTTTAATTTCTTCTCCCAGATGTTTATTTCGGTCCCGAGAATCACTCAATAGTTGTGCAAGATTAGCCTGGAAATATCAGCGCATTATGAAACACAATTGGAAATAAAGGAGTGAATAAGCTCAAGGATTTATTATTCTTATGGACGTGGCATCAAAATACAGCAGAGCCACACAAACACCATTAAAATAAATGCATATAGGAGGACCCTGAGGTACAGTAGAGGAGCAAAAAAAAAGTGCCACTAACACTGCAGACAGAAAAATAACATGGAGTTGTACACCTTTTGTTTTTTATAACCAATGAATAATATTGAATAAATAGGAAAATTATATTCATTTAATAAAAGGATTCAATATTATAGGATATTAGAACTTGAGTGAGAGGAAGTAAAGATTTAGGCCATGGCATTTGGAAGTCCCCCTCCCCAATTTAATATTATTTTAGATATTATTATTATTGAAAATAATAGGTTCTTCTAGTATTATCTCAATATGCATCTTGACCTAGATCTATTTTTTTTTTTTTAGTACTGTAGCTCCTGAAATTTTCAGCACAACTCTAGTGGTGAGTGTTAGAATTACAGGCATGGTAGGATGAAGGGTCCTTCCAGAAGCCGATGCCCATGGCAGGGCTCTTATCAGCTCATTCTGTGGTTGGTCTCCTTGCCCCCAAGATCCTACAATGGCTCCCTATTGTTATCAGATCAAATCTAAATGGTTCGGGCTAGCATTCAAGGCCCTAGGCATCTGTACTTGTCACTGTGTTGCTGAATGCTTTTAGCAATGATTTGGATAATGGCTATTTTTACCAATATAACTGGATCACTACTCCTACTCTTTCTCAAGGCTAGATGCTCTTTTCATAATACTGCCACGTACTTATAGCTTGATAGTTCCCCTAGGACTACAAGATAATCGATTGAGAGCTAGCAGGGACTTTATACATCCAGGAGTTCTTCACTTGGGGGTCCACAGACCCAGGAGATCTGTGAATAGATATTAGGGGGTTCATGAGCATGGGTGGGAAATAAATACATTTTTATCTTCACTAATCTCTAACTGAAATTTAGCATTTCCGTCAATTATTTAAATGTATTACTCAGAAAAGGGTGCCATTACACATGTACATACACATTAGGGAGAGGCTGAGCCCAAATATAAATCCAGATTTTCCCATCTCAATCCAGTGCCTCTTTCCATTATATCCCGTTTATTGGGTTTTCTCATTCTGCCAGCCCCGATTAGAACTTCCACCTCCTCTCCATCAACAATACTCAGTACTCCCTTCAAGACCTGATGAAAGGTTCTTCTTTTTTTAAGAAACCTTCTCTTACTGCTTTATGCACTATACAGTTTTGCATTTTAATTGTCTGTATTCTTAAGTCATTTCTTGTGTCTGTCTGCTCTCCCTAAGAACACTATCCGTTCCTTGAGAATAGAAACCATAACATCCTTCATCAGCACCCCTTCACAATGTCTGGTCCTGTGCTGTGTATACAGTGAGCACATAAGAAACACATGGATGGATGACTGGGTAAGGCCAGAATACCTAAAATGGAACCAGTCGGCCTGAGTTCCACTCTTAAGAAGCTCCATTTCAAAAGCTTTCCCCTGACAAATACTCATGCCAGACACTAAGAATACCACCCTTCTGAGGAGAGAACAAAGACAAGAGGCCAAGATTGAAACTAATGGTCACAGGTCTCAGGAGGGACCTGGAATAGTAAGTGCCGACATTTACAGCCTGAATACAGAGGGATAACAATGCCTGTGTCCTACCTATTTGTGAAGATTACTTGCTCAATGAACAGAGCACTATTGAGTTCTTTGGAATACAAAGTATTTTTAAAGGGCAGACAGAAATTGCCATCCACTTTTTATGTATAATATTTTCAATTAACTATTATTAAATAGGATCTCCTTTCTCAGTCTCATTTTAGCAGAGGGTTATGATACTAATAACTAGACTCAAATTATTTTGGTGAGTCTCATGAGGTAAAGAAAAAAAATGGTGGGGGCATGAGGAGGATTAACCCTCATTTTACAGGTGGAAAAATAAGGAACAGAAAAGACAAGGCAACTAATTGACTATTTCAAAAGTTGCTTCAAAAAGGTGCTGCACACTTGGCCTGAAAGACAATTGAACTAATTATTCTGAACACAAAGTTGACAGTGACTCTTACATCTGGTACTCTGAAGACTCCTACAGTCTCTTTAGTATAAGACTGAATGCCTTCGAGGCCTGGCCATCTTCTCTTTCCATGCTTTCCTCTCTTTTCTTTTGATCAAACTTTAAAGGAGAAAAAAACAAAGTGACAATAACAGTCTCCAATCCTCTATGTTACCTCTTCCTCCAACGCCTACCTGGACTCCCAATGACCTTGACTCAGCATTCAGTGGTGCTCATTACCTCTCTCCTAGACTATTATAATAGGTTCCTGTTGTGTTGCTCCTGTGATGTTCCTATCTCTAATTTCTCCTTACTCCAGTCCATATTTTATATAGCTGCCAAAATCATCTTTCTAAAGCAGTTTTGAACATATCCCTCCTCTACTCAAAAATCTCCAGGGGCTGGCCATTGTTCATAGGATAAAATAGAAACTGTTCAGCTTTGAACTTAGGGTCTTCTACAACCAGGTTTCCAAATTCCCTTTCCAGTCTTATATAATATTATTCCCACTTATGGACCTTATGTTCTGGCTAATACGGTCTACACATTGTCCTTGCTTATTTGCATATGCCTGGTATGCGTTTTCTCCTCATCTGCACCTGCTGCCACTCTTCTCTTCCATTAAGGCCCAGCTTACGTACCACCTCCCCCATGAAGCCTCTTTCTACCCCACAAGTTAGAAGTAATTTCTCCTTTCTAGAGTACTTTGAGCCCTCTTTTTTGACTGACCCATTCTTGATTTACTTACATGTCAAAATCCTCTCCCTTTCCCCATTAGAGGGCAAGTTCCTTGAGGTCTTAGTGATATCATATGTTAATAATCTCTAGCATTAACTATGGTTCCCATACAGAAATTCTGTTTTAGTGACATCTGTTAAAGAATCAATGGTGGATGGCCATGCATTGATTGGACATTTGTGTGACTACTTGGGGAAATAAACATTGAATACTGTAACAAACCATTCATTACAAAGGTTTGGACCATCCCCTTCCTTCACTTTGAACTACTCCACTACTCATTAGCAGCATCTCGTCACACCCTTGCCTCTGCCCGCCCAATACTCCATGGAAGTGGTCTTAAAAGAGTCAGAAAATCTAGGAGGTGACCAAAATGAGGTTAGGAGATGACTTATCTAGGGTTTTACTTTAGCCTCATTTCTCCTCTCCCTCCCATCCCTTGTCCCCCATGGGCACAATTATCAAGAGTCCATTGTATAGGTCTTTCCCCCCAAACATTTTCTTGACATTATCTCACTGATCCTCAAACTATTCCTGTGTGGCAAAGAAGCAGAAAGCACAATCCCTCTTTAACAGATGGAGAAACAGGCAAAGAGATGACGTGATTTACCCAGAGGTGAGACTAGGAACAGAGGCCCAATCTGTGATGTCTAGGTTCATGCCTAGGCTAGGAACATGCTGTGGTAGCCCCTCAGCAAAAGGGATTTGCCACCTGCAACAAAGCCTAGAGAATCTCATCATCACCATCTTGAGGAGATGCTGCAAAATTCACCTTCTTTGCCAGAGCCTTCCCCTAAATCCTAGAAGGCAAGGCGTGGAAAGCTGCTTTCATGTTAGACCTTCCCAGCCTTTTTTACCGTCTGCACAGGGATGGCCAAAGCATTGAGGAGACAGAGTAGAATCTCTCATTTTCCTTTACTAAGGTAATTGGAAATAACTTAATCAGACTGTCTGGGTATTTAGATACCACAGTGATAAAGGTACCATGTAAATGCATCAAGAGATGACTCTGGTGATATAGGAAACACAAGTCAAAGTTGGTAGAGAGGTAATGTAATTGTTGACTATTATCTACTCTGCGTGCTTGATGAAAAGGAATCCATTAAAATAGTCTGATGACTTCACATAAACTACAAAAACAATGTTCGATTAAAATCCCACGGCACTCTGTTCAAGAAGTTCATGAATAAGTCTATCTCAGATCTAAAATTATCCCATGAAGGGGGTGGTGTCAGAGGGAGAACTTTCATGCAGATAAATTTACGGTTTTCTAGCAATGGGAAGCAGTGAGTGGAAAGAGCACAGGCCTTGGAGTTGGGGAATGTGGATTTAAATTTCCACTCTGCCATTTCTTTCTTCCTTAGTGGGAAGGTCTCTCTCTGAGTCTCAGTCTTTTCATCCATAAAATGAGGTGATTGTCTTAGATGACCTTTAAGGTCCCTTTCGGATCTAAGCATGATGTTACCAGCCTATTAACAATCGACAAGACCAGCTGTTTGTCAAAATAAAATCTCTTCCTTTCCATCCTTCCACCTTCTTGACTCCAAAGCAACAACTGGAAACTGGAAAATAAGTATTCTGATGTGGTGCTTAATTCCTTGACATACACCTCAGGGGGAAAACAGTAGCACATTTCAAAGTGCTCAAAATAGAGGAGAAAAGTTCACACAATTCTTTTGACCAAAAATAACAGCCATGACTCACACACATCCACTATAATAATCTATCACGCTCACAAGCAGTGCCTGCTTATAATTTATCAGCTACGCAGAGCACTTTGTCTCCGTGTTATTGAGAAGGTCTCTGTGACCATCAGTCCAAAATAGCAGCGTTCTGTAAAAGAAATGTCAGGAAGTAACGGGCAGACTGGCTACCACTGGGGAGGATTTCACGGGGAAAGGAGAAAAAACCAAGAGATTAATTCCTCTAAATCTCTGGGGGAGTGGGCAGCGCAAGCATCCTATCAGGAAAAGGTGGGGGGTTTAAAAGCCTATTTAAAGTATTCAGATCCAGGATCGACATTAAGATTTGACATTTTAGCCCTAATAGTAGTAGAATATTGACAGACAAAAAGAAAAAAAGAAAACTCTCATAATAAGTTTTCTTTTCCTTTTATAACTAGAGTCAGAGAGGAGATGGGGAAATGAATAATAGTAGTTAACGTTTAAATAGTGCTTACTATGTGCTAAATGCTTTACAATTCTTATTTTGTCTGATCATCCAAATGACCAGAGGAGTCATTTGGTGCTATTACTAGCTGAATTTTAGAGATGAGCAAATGGAGACAAACCGGATTAAGTGACTTGGCCAGGGTCACAAAGTTAGTATGCGTCTGTGGTCAAATTTGAACTGAGGTCTTCCTGACTCCAGGACTATTGCTGTGCTAGGAAGAAAGCCTTCATCACAGCAGAAGGGAAAAAAATCTCATGATACAGTAGAAAGAACCCTGGAATTGCAGCCAGACAAAGCACTTAGGTTCTGACACTCCTAGCTCTGTGCTCACAAATAAACCACACAACCTTTCAACCGCAATTACCTTATCAATAAAATGGGCAAAATAATCTTGTAGTCCTTGCTTCTTAGGGTTGTTGGAGAATATCACATGAGATTGTATCTATATTTATATACATATAAACATATATCTGTAGAAATCTAAATCCATATATAACATATACACATACTTTTGTAAAAATCTTAAAATCTGTATACCATATATCCATAAAAATCTTAAAGTCCATAATAAATGTATCACAAAATCTTAAAATACTACATAAATACCATCCATTATTCTGATCTTCCCCCCCCATGGAGGGGACTCATCAGACACCTGTCACTTTTGTCACTTGGCTGTAGTTACAAGATCTCCGTCTCTCAAACCAGTTCACAGAGTGGATAATATTTTGCTCATGGGAATTTTCTCCAAGGACTGGGTCTGGGAGTTTTGGCAATGGTTGTAAAAGTATCACCATGGCACGGCATGGAAAGAACAGTTCAGATCACTCCACCAAGTTGTCCCAGAAGCTGTCAATAAGGAGGCTAATGAATGTCAGTCACAGTGGGTGGTAGGTGTCCTCCTACCTTAGTGTTAACACCTTTCAAAATTCCACTGGATCTATCTCCAGAACTGTTTCCTAATATCCTGGTACAGATGCCATGAAATTAATTTAAAAACAATTTTCATGAAAGGTACCACCAAAAAACCAAACAAGTGAACCCTCAAACAAATGAAACTTGCCCATAGAACATTTCCTAAACATTACAGGAGTTTACAACGATACGTTACGAAGGATGGTAACAATTACCATTCTGTGCTACTGCTTTAAGTTATTCAGATACCAGCATCACTTCATTATAGATTTCTGGGACATCTGTCTATCATGAGAACCAGTCATTCCCCCGGTACCAATTTCAAGTTGGAAAAGTACACTACAAATAACACTTCTCTCCCTGACATAAAAATAAAAAAGTACTGTGTGTATGTTTATAGCGGGGTAAGGGAGGGAAGACTGGTGAGAAAGGGTATGAAAAGAACAAAAGGGCCAGAACTAGGATAATGTAACCAGAGTTTTGTCCTAGGTACTGAAATTTAGAGGGGGCCAGCAACACTCACACTGCAGGTATAAAGGACAGATCTTAGCAGCTGGTTAGCACGCATAATAAACTAAAATAACAAGCTAGTCCTCCTCTACACTTCCCAACCTGTTCTGCTCTGGAAGTAAGAATGATAAAAGGAAATTTCACAATAATTTAGCGGAACTCAAGTAGACAACTCAGATTAAGAATAAAAAGAATAACTGTTCTCATCTCAGTCATTAAACAACTGTCAGTTGATGATGATTTCCAGTCTCTATTGACCTAAGCACAATTCAACCAATGACTAAGAGGTAAAAGACTCAGCCTTTCAGGAACTTTCCCTCAAATCTTCCAGAATTCTTATGCTTTACTACTCTTTACATTATTTCAGAAAGCCAGCCATGGGGGAAAAAAAAGTAATTCTGCTTCTCAAGGCTGTTAAAAAAATATGGCTACTAACATAGTCTGTGTAGCCAACTCCTCAATTTGAGTGCAGGTAAATCAAGACAGGACTCCCAGGGAAAAGAGACAAGCTCTCAAGCAAGCTAGATCATTGCTGAAGAAGAGGTAATCACAGAGAAAGCCTATTAACAATTATAAAACCCAAATGCAGAAAATAGTGCTGAATTGCATATATACTTAAAAAAAAGTTGTTCAGAACTCTTTAAATCCACACTTTCAATCAAGAAAAGAGCTAGATTAAGCTAGAATGGGGTGATGAGGGGGGGCCTGGGGGATGGCGAGGAGGGAATGTTTGATGAAACATCAAGTACACTTGATGGAGAGGTTTGATTGATAGCAAATTTAATTGCAATTTCTCCTCCACTAAGTTTTTGTATGTAAGTGGCAGTGCCTGTGTTAATAGTAATATAGAAAAATTTGCTTTGCTTAGCAAAGACCCCCTATTCCCAGGAACTGCCAACAGATGACCTTTGCAACTTACTGGGGCAGGCTTATTTCTTTATTTTTAACATTGAAGCTTTTGTATATATTGTTGCATGTGCAACAGAAGCTTACCCTACCATGCTCATAGAGACAGGTGTGCAAATTAATGAGTGGGGTGTTTGCTTTATTTAAATGACATCTTAATAAGATGCTAATGGAAGAACCATGTAGTGATTTGGTTGTCGCTTGTCTTTCCTTCTCAAAGAGGACCATGACACCAGAAAGGTGAGACTATTACTTACAGGTGAACTGGATTGAAGTGAGGGAGGACGTGCAAAGTCACCAGCCTCACTTTCTCCTCTGGAGCCATCTGGACTCAGTGACAAGATATAGATCAGGATGACTGGAGGAAAAAAGGGAAGGAAAGGAAAAGGGAAATGAAGGGAAAGAAAGGGGAAGAGAAAGAAAAGGGAAAGAAAGGAAAAACTAAGGGAAGGGAAGGACAAGGGAAGAAAAGAAAAAGGAAAGGGAAAGAAAAGGGAAGGAAAGGAAAGGAAAAAGGAAAGGAAAGAAAAGGAATAGCCTAGGGCCTGGCCAAATAATTCATAAATGTTCCAACTGGCAGCACTCTAGGATTCCCTGCCCTTCCCATTTCCCTGAGGTTAAGTTCAACTCTGCTATGATTCTAATTATTTACCTTTTTATATGCTCCTGTTCCTGGGGCCTCACCAGGACAAAATGCTCCCATGTAATCTTGGTTCAAAGTTCAAGGAAAAGGAATGTCTCAAAGCAATGAGTGGCTGGGGAATGTGTTTTGGGGTTTGAGCATCAAATTAACACACATAAACAAAGCCGCTATTATTCTGAACTTGACACAGCAGTGAAATCATAAATGAAGCCTTTTCATGGTGTAGGGGAAAAATCATTAGGCTTGGAACCAATTCCTAGTTTTGGTGCTTGCTAACTGTGTGATCATGGACAAGTCCTCCCCACCCCCAACTGCCCTGAAAATGAGTTTCCACATATGTAAAGCAGAAATAAAGCTATTGTGCTACTTGCCTCACAGGGTGGTTTTGAGGAAAACTGTAAATGTCAAAGACCTACTGAAATGTGAGTTGGCATTATTCCTGAAGGAAAAGGTCTTCCTCCCCCCACAAAATGCACACCCCCCAATCAAAATGCATTTAATCAGTTTTTTTTATTTATTTGTAGTTATTCTGATAGAACTTCCCTGCTGGGCATTCAAGGACTTCCACAAATTGGTATCTTACCTTTCTATCTTTTCTTGTATTCTTTTAAACTCTAACTTAAAGTTACATGGGAATATATCACGGAATTGGAAACAAGTCCTATATTTCCCTCCCTCTGACCCTTTCTCAGGTTGTTCCCTATTCCTAGAATGCCCTCCCTTCTTACCTTTGCCTGTTAAACTCCTACTGTAAGAGAAACAAAATCCTCAGGCCCTGACCTTCCAAAGTTAAGCTAGTTTTTCCTTAAAAGGTATCAAAATTATCCTTGAGACTTAACTGGTTCAGGATCCAAAGGCCTGGAATGTTACTAAAGTTTCCTGTTGTCCTAGGTACAAAAACCCCCCACAAAAGCCCTGAGTATGAGGTGCCATCCCGTTCTTCCTTCAGATTTCTGGCCCACCACACATCACAGGCAACACAGTCAGGAGAGCTGCACCCAGATGAATCAATGCTATATCCTTGCTGAATGTCCTTTTCTTTTTTCTAAATATCTTTTCCCTGCTATGGCTAAGTAAATCTCCTTCTGTTAACTGTCAGATGTTCTAAGAATATCTCATATTGTACCGACTTGCCTTGAACCTAAATGATCTCATCTACCTACTCACCCTTTGTTTTTTAAATCAAAATTTTTTCCATTAATAAAACTATATCTACTCTTCTTTTCTACTCTAATCCAGTCCATTGAACAAACAACAACAAAATTATTGTAACAAATATCGACAATCAAGCAAAACACATTCTAGCATTGATGTGACTCATTCTGCATCTGCAGTCTACTGCCTCCCTTTCAACCCTGGTCCTCCAGAACCATTGTTGGTCATTGCATCCATCATAGTTCTTAAGTCTTTCAAAGTTGTTATTGTTTAAACAGTATGGTCATTAGGGTATAAATCGTTCTCCTGGTTCTTCTCACTCTTCTCTGCATCACTTCATACAAATCTCCCCAGGGTTCACTGAAACCATACCTTTTATCATTTCTTATGATACAAATAGTATTCTATTGCATTCATATGCCATAGTTTGCTCAGTCATTCCCTACGTGATGAACACTCCCCCCCCCTAGATTCCAGTTCCTTACCACCACAAAGAGCTGCTATAAATATTTTTGTACATGGAGGACTTCCCCCTCTTTTCATTTTATCTCTTTAGAGTATTAGCCTAATAGAATTATCACTGGACCAAAATGTAGGCACATTTGAATGACTTTTTGACCTATCTACTCTTTAGAGCTCAGCTCACATTACTTCCTCCAAGAAGCCTTCCTTGATACCCAGTTCTGGTAATGACCTTGAATAGTAATTCATTCCAAAACTCTTTCAAGAATGTAGTCTGCATTCTTGCTTGTCCTTTTTTCTCAAAGAGGGACATAACATCATGATTTAAAAGTGAATTGGATTTAAGTGAGGCAGGGTGATGCAGAGACATGAGCCTCACTTTCTCCTCTGGAGCCATTTGGGTTCAGTGGCAAGATATAAATCAGGACAACTAGAGAATGGCCCCAGATGCAGTGGAAGACCATGACCTTTTTAAGCTAAGGTCTTTCCCAGGTGTCAGTTTGATTGATCAATCACCCATTCAGCGACTGAGGCCAGGTAAGAAATGAGGCAAAGAACGGCCTCCCATGATTTCTGGGGTTAGAGTCTTATCCTCATAATAAAGTATAAATTCTTTGGGGATAGGGATCATGTTTTATCTGAACTTGGTATCTTTCTTAGTCCTAACTTGGTACAAAACTTTGCACTTATTTGGCACTTAAGAAATGAATGCTGCTATGTTTGAAGCATCTGAAGTCGGCTGATTAGAGCAGGACCTTTCATCAGGAAGAGGAAAGAAGATTCTCGGCATCACCTAGAGTGAGTGAAGACTCCATATGAATTATATCAACCCCGATATTTAGTCTTATCAGACTTACTCATAATTGGCACGTTCCAAGTTACTTGGGACTTCCTGAAACTTAGGAATTATACTAGATTGATTCAATGACAAGAGACCCTAGTTCCCTTTATGCCTCAGTTTGGTATAAAACCATATAACCCCTAATAGATGTGGGCTTCTCAGGACCAGTCTATTACCTGGAGAGGGCAAGGTGCTTATGTTAAATTTCTTCAAACCAGGCCAAAGGGGGACCCATGAGAGTAATAAGATGGGGCATGTGTCATGTTCTTTGTATATGAATGAGCCCCCAACTGATGTCTGATATCACTGATGCAGATTTTCCTCTAACAATATATAATAATTCATCAATGAAAGCTCATCTATTATAGCACTCGTCCATGCCTTCCCATCAGTTTGCCATAATCAATCCAATCAATATGCCAGGGGCCTTCTTCATTTTCTGCTGAAATTAGAATAGTAGCAATGGAATAACCATTGGTTGGTTGTCACATGTCCAATTGGTTTGTATATTATCAATAATCTTTATAGTTCTAGCAACTCAGACTGAAGTGTTGTATCTGTTCCTTGAAATTCTGGACTTGACTAGAACAGCATCTCAACTAAGAAACTCAAAGGAATATTTCCCCATGGCTTGGCTGTTGTAATCTAGGATGGAATGTATGTGGGGTGGGATGGATCTTAAAGAACTGTATGGCTTCAGTGCCTTCTGATCTCACAAGAACATTAATGGAAGATGATTTAAACTCTCTCTTGAGGAAATTTTTTTTAGAAGAAAGAAATTTGTTCCTTCTAAGGGTCTTTTTGAGATCATCTGGTGGCATCTCACTACAGGGCCAAAAGGATTCCATATCTAATATCTGCAAATAGTTCCATCTGGAGTATGTACCATGGGGAAATTTTTGTCAACATCCCTTGAGAAGCTATTAGGAAAATTACTGTTGTCCTGATTTCTTCACAGGTCCTATAATGAATGATTAACCACTTGTTAAACAGTGAACTGTTTTTAAAGGCATTCTAATGTACCCCATCCCCCCAAAACTTAGTCAACACTAATATTGGAACTAAAAAGAAGGAAACAAAAGTTTTGTTGTGTTTTCAGAGGAGGGTGGGAAAAACAACACGTAAGCATTTGATGCTTTGAATTTGTACGTGTGTGTATACGCATGCCTTTTGTACTGTAGTTATTCATCTGTGTACATGTTCTTCTTTCCCAGTACAAGCATAAACATCCCCAGTGGCTATTTTCTTCTTTGTCTTTACATTTGCAGTTCCTAGAACAATGCCTGGAACATAGTAGGCATTTAATAAACACTTGCTGAATGGAATTGAATTCCATGCAATGCAGTTTGCTGAGGCAGTAAAACTAGCAAAGTAGAAGTCAGAAGAACTGGGTTCTAGTCTAAGCTGTGCCATTAACTTGCTGAGTGACCATGAATAAGTCCCTTAACTTCTCTGGGCCTGAATGAGTAGAATCTGTCAAATGGGGACGATAACAAATACTCTCCCTGATTTCCTTGTAAGGTTGTTTTCATATAATATATATGAAGGTTCTTTTAGAAGAATGCAGCTCAGATGTAAGAGGGGAATTTAATCACCATGCTTAAGGTCTTCTGTAACATGAAATTGAAACTGAAATAATCTACAGGAGCCAGGAAGGACTTCTCTTGTGACATGAATTACACAGGATCGTGTATCATCTTTTATTCTGAAACACACAGAAGAGGCTAATTTGTACACAAAAAGGTCAATGTGATTCTCCATTTGATATCTTCCCTTTTCCTAGCACCAACATCTGGGGATTCTACATGGACATAACTATTAGCCATGCAGGTAAGGGCCTCAAGTTGCCTAGCTGAGTTCCTATTCTCATCTGTACAATGTGTACATATGTGTTCTGCAGCTGGAGGGATAAATGCTCCACTTGGTGTTTTGCCTTTGGGATAAATATGTAATACAATCCAGGAGACTTGAGGTCAAGGGGCATGTTTCTACCTTTGTCTGGTTGATGAAAAAGTTGAGGGAACAATTTTGTGTCTTCCTTTTCAACTCCAGTCCCCTGCTGTACCTCTCACTCAAAATAGAAATAAATAAAAATAGGGCCTGCTTTGAGCAAAATAAAGAATTTCATTATAGCAGGCAACTAGAAATTCAGTTCTGTATTGGTATATTTTCCCATACTATTTCACATATTATACTAGCTCAGGTAAAAAGATCTTTGGTACTACAACAAGGGAAAAAAATATCACCTAACCTACTAAAAAGGAATGAGAATATAGGTTTTCTCTCTTATTCTCCTTTTCCCCAAACAGTGTGGTCACTTTTTTCAAATACTTGTCAAGCAGAGGACTTCCAGAGACCATGTATATAGTCCAGCACATCGACTGGATAATTGTTTGTGGAGCATCGGGGTCAATTAGTAACTGCTACCACAACAAAAAACTCAAACATTACAAGGAAGGGAACTAAACAACTTCATAGCCATACAGGCAGTGTCTCACACAGCCATTCCATGCTTCTAAGGGTCATAAAGATGCATTGGAAAAATCTGAGTGAAATTCACCAGATTCTCTTCGGTTAATGCAAATTTTTTATTATAAAGTCATGGAATGCAAACCCACCAAAAACTGTAAAACTGCTTCATGAATACTAACGAATTGTAAATATACTAAATCAGAGGAAAGACTACTATTGAGAGTCACAGAAAACAACCCGGGCAATTCGAGATTAAGGATTCTAATGTTAAACAATTCATTCCCATCCACCCAGATAATTTTGCAGGAAAGTTCTAGCTAATGCCATGGCAAATCCTCTTGTACCTCAGACCAGATTATGAATGATGTAAAATAGTCACAAAAGAAAAGTGCATTTTGGGGGGTGGGAATGGAGATAGCATATATAAGAGGGAACCATGGGGCCTAACCTGTAGTTCAGGGAAATAAAAAGTACATTTTTACTTGGCTCTCCAGTCTATGGTGTCTATTCTCCCTAAGATTGTAAACCTCTAAAGGGCAGATCACATCTTTCAGTCTGAACAAAGTGCTGAAGATAGCAATTAACAAAGGATTAATTAATGTGCTTTTTGTTAAGGAGTTTCTCAGTCATGTCTTCATTTCCCTATCTTCAGTTTTCCTGGCAAAGACAATAGAGTGCTTTGTCATCTCCTTCTCCAGCTCATTTTACAGAGGAGGAAACTGAGGCAGACAGGGTTGAGTGACTTGCCCAGGGTCATACAGCTAGCAAGAATCTGAGCCCAGATTTGACTTCAGGAAGATGAATCTTCCTTATTCTAGGTCAGGCACTCTATCCGCTGTACCACCTGGTTGCCCTAATTAATGTATACACAGACAATTTTACAATTCTGGGTTAGGTGGAAAGAATTTTAGAATTAGATCATGGCCCAATCTGGTCACCAAAGTTGTGAAAAAGATCAGGAAAAAAACCACATTTCTATCTATTTATGTAACAATATCCACACCTGGCCTCCACCCTCACCTCATACCAGGTACAGTTTTCCTCTCTCAACTGGAATGCTAGACTACAAATACAGCAGCATTCAGCTCAGCAGACATAGAAAGAAATAAGAAAGTGGAAGTCTGCCTCAAGTAAGCAGTTTAAAAGGGGTCCCAAGAAACATCACACTGGCCTTGTAACCAGCTTGAATGGGGGGAAGAATTCTGAATTTGGAGTCAGAGGGATCAACGGGAATTCTGACTGCACCACTTGCTACCTGTAAATCATTTAAGCTATTTGGGCCTGTTTCTCCATCTGAAATGAGGAGCCTGAGTCAGATAATTTCTAAGGTCTCTTCCAAGATGAGGTCTTTTATAAACCTGAGTCTGTGTGTCAGCCTCCTCATGAGCACAGCCAGGAAAACTGCTCTAAAGAAGTGGTCTCCAAACAACACATTGTTGGTTTTTACTTGCAGCCTTGAAAGCCTCACCCAACCAGATCTTCAACACAGCAGCTATGATCACTTCTACGAAGTTTTTTTTATCATTTCCCTCATGGGGTGAAACCCAGAGGCAGCAGCAGCAGTAGCAGCCACCTTCAGCATCTCTTTAACTATGTCCCCACATACACACTGGCACAGGGACCCAGTGTCAGCAGCTTTCCCACCTGAAAGACTTTTCATCCCAACCCTCCTATACCTGACAGCCTCTCTCTCTCACTCCCCTGCCTAATCCCCATCAAAGCTTTGGAAAAATGAAAATGAAAAGTAACTTCCCCTCTACAAAAAAGAATAAAGATAACCCTTTAGTCTCAAAGATTGATGTTCCATTAGAAGAAAAACCACTAACAACCAACTTCAGTCCTGGAGATAAGGTCAGACCTTCAGAGCCATAAACAGGAACTGCTGCACCTTCAGCAAATACCATAAACCACACATGGGGCCAGGGACTTGAAGCACGCCCTCAGTAGGGAGGGGAGAGTGGATAGAGAAACCATGGGACCCAAGTCTGAAGCCTGTTGGGGAGGCCATGCTAAGGGAAGACCTCAGCCCAGTCAAATACCTGAGAGTTCCTGATTTTGCATAATCACTCTCACTAACAAGTTTTGTACTAAGCTCTGCAGATTCTGCACTGTAGGAGGAGACCTTTGTAAATTCAGCAGCCTGGGAGACAGTCCTGGGCACCTAACCACAGTTACATGTCTTCATAGCCAGACTGTAGGGAGGATATTGCATATGCCGTCAGATTACAGCATTGTATCAGTTGTTTGTGCTCCATTATTTTCTTTGCTACGTGGGAAGATTCAGTCCTTGAGGGATTTGAGAGAAAGGGGAAAAGTGTGATATATTTGGAAATGACTATAACAGAAAAACAAGAGGCAGCAATAAAACTTAATTTCAAAAAAAAGAATTAGTGTTCTTAAGGAACAGATGATGACAATAGCCAAAGAAACAGAAATCCTACCTGTTTCCTCCTTTCAGGTGGAATTGATGGGTCTCCATCCTACAAAGAAACAAAGTCCATTTCACTTTTTACAATGCATTAAAAAACTAACATATATGTCAGCCAAACTGACCAGAACAAAACCTGTATTTGCTGAACTTCAAACCCAACCCAATTCTTCTTTCCCCACCCCATCCCCTCACTCCCCAACTGAACTACGTGAATTGAAACAAAGGTACCTTTAAAATACCCAGAACTCCAGGGAGCTGGTTCCAACTGGAACAAAACCTATAGAGCTTTAAAAACTAATGAATAAGAACTAAGCAAAAGAGTTAAAATATTCTCTGAGTAAACTGATAATCCTATTCATGGGGTTATAAGAATTTAGAATTTAAAATGATTTTAAAGACCAACTTCCTATTCATACTATAGATGAGGTGACTGAGGTCCCAGGAGGCAATAAGAATATAGTAATGGGAACGGTATTCAGATAATAAGGAGGAGAGATGGAATTTGAATCTAGGGCTGCTCACTCCAGATGTGTTTCCAACTCAGCAACATGCTGTCTCATTCAGGTTGAGCCCTGATTTTAAATGAACAAAATCAAAAGAAAAGCTTTCCAGAAATTGGAAGGGGAGGGAGTGCTATTTTTTCATTTGTTTTAAGAATTAAAGTGAATGAAGAAGTCAGTACTATTCAAAGGATTGTTTTAAAGAAAGGATTCCTTTCATCTTATGGGTGTCATACCCCCTGACCTGGCCCTCACCATTAAAAGGTGCTGGAGTCCAGATTTTAATGGGACACATTTTCCAGAGAAAACCTTTGCAAGCAAGCTGCTTCCCTCCCTAAGATAATCTAATGACTGCAGCACAGCTGGCAATTAATAACGATACTGTTAGCAATATGTTTAAAAAAAAAGAGAGAGAGAGAGAGAGAGATGGTAACCATTACACAAGAAGAAGCCATCCAACTAACACTCCTCTGGCAAGCACATTTTCCCAAAAACTGTATCTTCACTTCAGTGCCTGGCTTAATTTCTCACCCAGGTGAATAGGTAATTTGCAAAAGTAACTACGTACAATCAGCTCTCGGTATTTCTTTTTTAGAGACTGATGCCGCTCCCGAAGCTGATTGGCCATGAGTTTGTACTGGTCTCTCTCCTGTTGACACGTGTCCAACTCCTTGGAAAGGATCAATAATGCCTCCTTCTTACTTTCTAGCTTCCTTTTGCACACCAGATACTGTAAAAGCAAACAAAACCAGATGACTCGCTGGAGACCTGTAGCAACACCAAAGAAACTTTTAGCATTCTGGCAAAGCCATAACTAAAGTGGGGTAAGTGGAACAGTGGCCAAGAGAGTCAGAAATTAGAAAGTACTTTGGCGGCTTAGAAATAACAAAGTGTAGCACCAAGTTAGCAATAAAAATAAGCTCCTCCATGGCTGTTTATTCCCTGGGGGCCACACCTCCCCATCCCAGCCCTATGTTATTTTAAGTTTCCCTAGCAATAGGATGACTGATGGTGATATTCTAGGGTCTCTAATGAACCTTGCCCACTCCCCAAATGATCTGATGGCACAATTTTCATGCTGCTCACCCAAGGTGCAAAAATGGCTAGTTATAGCTCTACATTCTGGAATCAATATTTTGGCAATCAAAAAAAGAAAATTCAATCCTAAAATGTATTAATAGAGGTATGTTTTCCAAAACTGGGGAGTTGGAAGGTAGCATTATTGTACTCTGCCCTGGCCAGACAACATGAATGTGTGAATACAATTTTTTAAAAATGTATGTTAACAGATTAGAGGGCAGATGAGGGTGATTAAGCTGGTCATGGGACTGGAAATCAAGTTGTGTTTGTCCTTCACTGCCAAAAAGGATCATGACATCAAGACGATGCCATGACTTGCATTTGACTTTGATTTGAGCAAGGGAGAGCTGTGCAAGGTTACCAGCCTCACTTTCCCCTCCTGGGCCATCTGGAACCAGTGGCCAGATATTCATTAGGACAACTGGAGATGGCCCAGAATGCAATGGGAGGCTCTGGCCCTATCAGGCTTAGGTCTTATCACATTCTTACTTTGAGTGAAATGCATCCATTCAATGAACAGGCCTCTTTCAGTAGTTAATGAAGGAATGACATTTAATAAAAAAAAAAAATCAAACTGGGAGGGGAAGACCCTCAGGGTTCCTGGGTAAAAGAGAAACAATTACTATTTAGTATTCACTTTCACTCTATGCTAGGAGGGCAGGAAACTGTTGCCCAACCTATGAGCTCCAGAGTGAATTGGGCTTAAGGCTTGATCTTTGAGTAACAAATATAGCCAGTAAACCCAAAGGAAACCAAGTACCAACACAAAGAACTGGGAAAATTCCAGCCTGGATAAAAGGGAGGGACAAAGAAGTCACATTAGAATTACCATTTAGTATATGAAGGGTTATCATATAGAGTAGGATTATACTAAATCCATTTAGATTTGCCAGAAGACAAGACTAAGTAGAAGCTGCCAAGAAGTAGATTTTCAATGAGAATTGTCCCAATGGAATGGGCAGCCTTGAGATCAAAGGAATTTTCCTTAATCTGGGGTCTTTAAATGGACCTGGCTGGTCTTCCTAACTCTAGGTCTTGTGTTCTATCCACTTTGTCACCTACTGGCCCCAACACATGTTAAATGCCTACTATATGCCAGGTACTGTGCTAAGTGCTGGGCTTAGAGGCAAAAGACAGCCCCTGCCCTCTGGGACCTTCCAATCTAATGGTGGGAGAGATAACATGCAAACAAATATCATAAAGCAAGCTGTATACTGGATAACTATACAAAAATTAACAGAGGGAAAGTAATAAAGGAATCAATCTGGTATTCAAATCTAGGTACTCAACTCCAAATCCAAGGCTCTTCTGAGTACTGCATTATCTCATCTGACTGTCATCAGAACCCAATGAAAGGAAAATATGATTCCCATTTTCCAGAAGCAGAAATGAAGCTCAGGTTTAATGGCTCACTCATCTAGTAAATGGCTGACTTGAAGCCCAGTTCTTTTAAATTTTCCCTACACAATAATCTCAAACCACTACCAATGGGGCAGCTGAGTGGTACTGTGGATAGAGTGCTGGCCCAAGAGTCAGGAGGAACCAAGTTCAAATGTGACCTCAGACATTTACTAGCTACACGAACCTGGGCAAGTTACTTAACCCTGATTGCCTCAAAGAGAAAAGAACAAACCAAAAACCACTACTAAGACCATATTATACCCTACCATACCACCCAGGAGAAGCACCTTCAAGTAGGCCAAGGAGAAAAGCATAGTATTCTACAAGTATAGCTTTTCTTCTCTGCTTTTAACTACCCAGCAACAACATTTGCAAGTTCTTCTACAATTCATACACACACACACACACACACACACACACACACACACACACACACACACACACCCATAACACACAGATTCGTTTTCATAAATCAGTTCTTTCAACTGAACTCCAAATTCTAGCAAATATTCTGGTACCCTTGAGTAGATTTCTCACTTCGTGAAGCTGGGCAGATGTTTCCTTGCCCTGTCCCTTGTCCTTTCTAGCTCCTTCCCATACATGTCCTCCCCTACTCCCACCCCACCTGACAGTTATCAGCCTCGGCACCTGAAAGTGTGAGCTCACAGCATTCTTTCAGTTTATTGAATATACTGCATAGTTTGATGTTATTCCCATATATGAAATGTGGCACTAAATACCTTTTGGATTTGCCCTGTAAAAGACCAAATTCCAAGCATTCATGAAAACAATTTATAGTTTCATTATACACTTTGACATGAATACTTTGTCATTACGGCCTCTCATACAAAGCCAGAGAGCACATCAGCACTTCCTGACCGTCCTGAGTCAATGCTGTTTTTATGGACAAAAAGCATTACTCAGACAGAGCACTTGCTTGGAATTGACTTTGTTAAGTTCAATTTCAAATAAATGAAAGAGGAAAAAGGAGAGTTCTGTACATTAGCACAAGCTTCTTTTTCTAAAATAAAAAAAGTAATTGCTTTGCTTGAAAAACAAAGGGGCAGGAGAAACAATTGTGAGATGGATTTGAGTTCTAAGAGAGGACACTTCCACCTTGGAGAAATTTTATCCCTGGCAGTAATGAGGTTGGAATCCTGCCTTAAAATGTCCTGGATTCTGAGTCTTTGGCATTGTCTGTGTGCAGGCACAATGGTCTTGTTTTTCTACTCAAGAGAAAAATCCCCATCAGGTAAATATCACAAGAAAAGTGTTAAAAAATGTAAACTTACATGTTCTAAAAGAAGAACCACTGGAATTTCAAGAACAAAATACATATGTATATGTGCAGACAATTTACAGATCTGCCTCTACTGCCTCTGGTTTTTTTTAAATTTATTATTGCTATTTAAAATAAAAGCTTCCACAAAACCAGAACCTTTGTTCCTTAGAGTTTATCCATTCTTCACCCAAAGTCACAAAACCATGCTGAGAAGCCTTATGACCCTTGATGGGATCTGAAGGAGGGGGATTGAGACAGTTAAATTTCCAAGGCTATGTTTAGATACTGTCCTGTCAGATAACAATAAAGGCTGGAACATCCCTTATTTACAATGCCTGGCACAATGTAGGCTTTTAATAAATACTTGCTGATTGATTGATCATGATTTATGAGGAACTGAGAAAATTCAGATCAAACTGTCCTGTCATTAAGTACGGACATAAGTCTATTATGATGCCAAGGAAGGGCCTAACTAAAATGTCCTTTTGCTGAAACCACTAGAGATGGGGGCATTACAAAGAATGATCTTTAGCGCTTTCCTGTCTTATTAAAAAAGCTGGCAGTACCTGGCCAAGGCTTTCAGGTAAACAACACTGTAGATATAAGGTTATCTCTGAGGTTCATTTCTCTTGGGGAATAGAGGCAGCATGGCTTAATAGGAATAACAATAGACTTGAGGTCAGGAAACTTGGGTTCGAATCCTAAGTTGGATACTTCCTAACTGTGTGAACTTGGGAATTTAGAAATATATGTTATTTTTAATAAGTTAATAAATTGTCATAGAAGTTCTATTAATATATTCCATCATAATGTGGAAGGACTCGTGGATTCTTGAAAGTTAGGCTGGAGGAACACAGGTCAACAGATCCTTAAAATCTGAAAAAGTTTTGGTACATATTATAGTATTCCCCTCCCTGCTCCAAGGAGAGTGTATCTTTATTGAGTGCAAGGGCCGTTTGCTTAGGTATTCTCATCACCCAGGCATGTCCCATTTCCTTTCCCACTAATAAGAAATAAAGAGGATGGAAGTAGCCACAAAAATCTTGCTTAGTCACAAATAATTTGCTTGCATACAGGAGGTATGTAATAAATGCTTGTTGAATTGTCGAGCTGACTGGCGTGCAGGCCTAGCAATGCACCATCTGTTGCCTGAAGACCAACCTCATTAATTGTGGGGAAGTTCATTACCAGGTTGTCCAAAGACTGAAGAATTTTGGGCCACACTAACTCACCAAGAACATCTGTGAAAGCAGATAGAAGGCGTCTGATCTACAAGGGGAACACAAAAAAAATCAGGGACCCCTGAAGTGTTGAAATAAGAACAGTAACACAAACAACTGGAAAGGTGCACCACAATGCCCTCCAAAGGCAGGAGCAGTCAGAAAGCTCTACATGAGCAGAGCCCACATCAGCTGTCACAGATCTCACAGACTCTTAGAGGTGGCAGGGATTGGAGAGATAACCTAGAGTCTGCTGACTCATTTTATACATGTATAATCCGAGACCCAGGGAGGGAAAGGGATTTCCTCAAGCTAGTTGGTAGCCCAGTAGATAAAGACAAAGCAAGATGGGAAGCTATGTTAAAAAAACAAAACAAAACCTCTCTGCATCTCCTATTGTGGGTCGCCCTAAGGGTGTTATATCACAGGAAAGGTGTTTTAAAAATAACTAACTATGGTTATATCCATTTTGTGTATTGAATTTTGCCAAGCAATCACGCACATTTCAAAACCTAATAAAATAATAAGCAAGAAATTGAGCAGTGTGAAAGTCAGAGGAGAGATATTCCTTTGTCTGAAACAACAGTAGACTTAATTTAAGTGAAAACATCACATTTTGTTTCCTGTCAATAGTATGTAATTCCTTTCCTGTCAACAACAGAATGTAAAGGGAAGCAAAACTACCACAGAGATCCTGGTTAGCAACAGCTGCTCTGAGAAACCCAGCCCTAATGCTGAACTCAAACAATGGCACCTTCTATGCTTGGGAAATCCCTCCATGGTCTAAGAGGACCATCTTAGGCTTAAAGGAAACCAACCTGGAGTCTAAGAAGAGTTTAATATCAGATCAGCCATTCATTTCTTTGGAGTCCTTTGGCCAGCTACTCAGCTGACTCCTAAAACCAGAAGGATGGCAAAGCAAGGATGTCCACTCCTGCTGAGGAGAATTCACATTTTTCCAGAGCACTACAAGCTTTACAAAGAATATTCCTCACAACAACCCTGGGAGTAGTGCAGATGCTGATCACTCACATTTTACAGATGGGAAAACAGATCAGAAAGACCAATGCACTTGTTCCTTGAGTCTCTTGGTCATCTAGAAAGTAAGAGTCAAAGTAGGAATTTCTTTTTTTAATGAATAGTATTCTACTTTTTCTCCAGTTGTATGTCAAGAAAATTTTTTGCATCCATTTTACAAGATTTTGAGCTCCAAATTTTTCTCCCTCCCTCCATGGTCATCTCTCTCTTTTGAAAATGGTAGGCAATTTTTTATATATTTTATACATGCACTATCATGTAAAAATATTTCCATTTTAGTTACAGAAACAGATCAAAAGGAAAAATAAGCACAAGAAAGAAAAAAGTAAGTGAAAAAAACATGCTTCAATCTGCATTCAGAGTCCATCATACCTTATCCGGATATGGATAGTATTCTCCTTTGTAAGTCCTTTGTCTTAGGATCATTTTGTTTTTGAGAAGAACTGAGTCATTCCTAGTTGTACATCACACAATGTTGCTGATACTGTGTAATATGTTTTCCTGGTTCTGCTCATTTCACTTTGAATCAGTTTATACATGTCTTTCCAGGTTTTTCTGGAATCCGTCTGTTCATCATTTCTGATTCTATTACATTCATACGTAATACACATGAATACATAAAGATTGTCCAGCCATTCCCCAACTGATGAGCATCCCCTTGGTTTCCAATACTTTACTACCATGAGAAGGGCTGCTATAAATATTTTTGCATATGTAGGTCCTTTTCTCTTTTTTATGGTCTCTGGATACAGATCTAGTATTGGTGTTGCTGGATCAAAAGTTATGCACAATATGAATGTAATGGAATACCATTATAGTATAAGGCAGATGAAAAGGCAGGCCTCAGAAGAACCTGGAAAGTCTTATATGAACTGATGTTGAGTGAAGTGAACAGAAACAAGGAGAACATTATACATGGTAACAGTCACAGTGTGCAAGGACTGATTTTGATAGACTTATCCCTTCTCAGCAATGCAAGGACCTAAAACATGTCCAAAGGACTCATGATGCAAAATGCCATCCACATCCAGAGAAAAAACTATGGAGTTGGAATACAAATGAAATGGACTATTTTCTCTTTTACTATGTTTTGTTTTGTTTTTCTTATGGTTTTTTCTATTTGTTACAATTCTCCTAAGCAACACAACTAATGTGAAAATGTGTTTAATAGGAATGTATGTGTAGAACCTATGAAAGATTGTGTGCTGTCTTGGGGAGGGAGTGGGGAGAAAGGAGAAAATTAAAACTTATGAAAGTGAATGTTGAAAACTGAAAACAAATAAATTAACTAATTTAGGGGGAAAAGAGTACGCACAGCTTGGTTGCCCTTTGGGCATAGTTCCAAACTGCTCTCCAGAATAGTTGGATCAGTTCACAACTCCTCCAACAGTGCATTAGTGTTCCAATTTTCCCACATCATCTCCAGCATTTATCATTTTCCTATTCTATTAGCCAATCTGATAGGTATAAGGTGGTACCTCAGAGTTGTATTAATTTACATTTCTTTATTCAAAAGTGATTTAGAGTACTTCTTCATATGCCTATAGATAGTTTGGATTTCTTCATCTGAAAACTGTCTGATTATTCTTTGACCATTTATCAAATGGGGAATGGCTTGTATTCTTATAAATTTTACTTAGTCCTCTATATATGTCTGAGAAATAAGACCTTTATGAGAGATATGTGCTGTAAAAATTTATTCCCAGCTTTCTGTTTTCCTTCTTATCTTCGTTGCATTGGTTTTGTTTGTACAAAAGCTTTTTAATTTAACATAATCCAAATTATCTATTTTACATTTTGCAGTGATCTCTGTCTCTTGTTTGGTCATGAATTCTCCCCCTCCCCATGGATCTGACATGTAGCCTAATCCTTGCTCTTCTAATTTGCTTATGGTGTCACCCTTTTTATCTAAGTTTTGCCAAAAGTCTGTCATGTCTAACTTTTCTAATATTCTATTTGTCTCCTTAGTTCCTTTCTTGCTCAGAGCAGGATTTTCAGCCTAGCTCTCCTGACTCCTGAGGGCTGGTTCTTTCTACTGTACAACCTCTCAACTAATATAGGAGTGAAGCATATTGGAAAAGAAAATGGATTCACATCCAGGAGACATGAGTTCTGATCCAGTCCTGCTTTCCAAACATTTCATCCATCCAGTGGAAAGAACACCCAATCTGGAATCAGAATACTTGAACTAAGGGCTTAGTCTGCCTCAGAAGAGCTAAGCCTATCAAAATCAGTCCTTGTACACTGTGGCTATTACCATGTATAATATTCTCCTGGTTTCTGCTCACGTCACTCAACATCAGTTCACATAAGACTTTTCAGGTTTTTCTGAAGTCTGCCTGGAGTTCTGCCATTTACGCACCTGTGTGACAATGGGCTAAAATCAACCTTTCCAGACATCAATTTCCCATCCATAACATGAGAAATTTTGGGGGCGGAGCCAAGATGGTGGACTAAAAAGACACACTTACCGCAGGGTCCCCCCCCACACAGCCCATAAAATACCTGTAGAGAGGGTCTCTCAACAAATTATGGAGCAGAAGAGGTGGAGAAAAACAGAGTGGAGAGATCCCTCAGCCCACAGGTGCCAAAGGTCAGTGACAGGGTTTTATCAGGGGGCCAGGAAGGGAGAAGGGCCTTCCCATAGCTCCAGCAGCAGGCAGTGGCCACAGAGCCAGCACAGCAGCCCATACAGAAGCTCCATTATTGGAGCATAAAAACCCCTGGGGCCATTGAAGAGCTGAGTCTTACCTCAGCCCTGGTTGGAGGCCCTGGATGAGCTGGTCTTTGTCTCAAACTGAATGGGGATCCTGCCCATCCTCTTATCTAAAAATCAGCCCCCAGTGCTGACTTTATTGGAACTTGAGGTCAAGTGGCTATGGAGAGGTATCTGCTAAGATTCTGGGCACAAAAATCCCTCTCTGCCTCCAGACCAGTACACACCTGATTGTGCCACCTTGGAGGAACTGAGATCTCATAGATTCCCAGAGTATACCCTACTCTTGACAAAAGACCCAAAAGTCAAGTAACTGGTTGGGAAAATGCCCAAAAAAGGGAAAAAAATAAGACCGTAGAAGGTTACTTTCTTGGTGAACAGATATCTCCTCCCATCCTTTCTAATGAGGAAGAACAATGCTTACCATCAGGGAAAAACATAGATGTCAAAACTTCTGTATCCCAAACATCCAAAATACATATTCAATGGGCTCAGGCCATGAAAGAGCTCAAAAAGGATTTTGAAAATCAAGTTAGAGAGGTGGAGGAAAAAAATGGGAAGAGAAATGAGAGAGATGCAAGAAAAGCATGAAAAGCAGGTCAACACCTTGTTAAA
>CM053772.1:205892777-206051294 GCA_028658325.1 Potorous gilbertii | reverse complement strand
AAAGGAACTAGGTCTAAAACCAAGAATCACCTACCCAGCACAACTGAGTATAATACTTCAGGGGAAAAACTAGTCTTTCAATGAAATAGAGGACTTTCAAGCATTCTTGATGAAAAGACCAGAGCTGAAAAGAACATTTGACCTTCATAACATGAGAAGTTTGAACTAGATAGCTTCTCAGGTCCCTTCCTGTTCTAAATCTTCTACAATCCTATGATTACTTCACTTCAACCCTATTAGAGACAGTTATCACCATTATGGACTGTCCCATAAGTCTTAATGCAGTTGTGAAACTATTAAAGTTTTAATAGTTACATTTAATAACTTGCATTTATAAACTATTTAAAAGCTATTAAGTGAAATAAGTTTTAATAAGCTTAAAGTTGCATTGTTTTGGGATATCCTGTATTATTTCACTCCTGTTTTACAGATGAGTTCATGAGAAATTATTAGATATTTAAGCAGTATGACATACAAAGTAGAGTGCTGGGCTTGGAGTTGGGAAGGCCTGGATTCAAATCCTGAATTGTCTACTATGGAAAAGTCATAACATTATTGAACCTCAGAAAGCTAAGATGAAGTTATCAACAGGTTACCATCTACATTGGTTTGCCTTGGTGGAAGATATTCTCATACAAACAAAATCACAGGTGTCATGTTCTATGTATCAGTGTTATTACTGTCTATATCACTATTAATAATACAATAATAAAACAAGTTTATGAAGCAGCACATGATTTATGAAGGACTTTTGCACAAAATCCCCATAAGAGAGGTAATATGAATGCTATTATCCCTGTTCCACAGATGAGGAAACTGAGGCTTTGAGAAATTAGGAGACCAGTTGTTCCCAGGCATGTAACCTAGAAAATATGGCACCTTGAACGTAACTGCAATTCTATTGTCCTTTTTACAATGGATAGATATTACCAGCATGTTGCTAAAACTTTATGTGCCTCTGTGATCACTCAGGCATGAACATCTGGTTGTTCCTGTCCTCCGTCACAAAAGAAATTAAAATTGGGTTTTGCAGAAGGTAAAGAGAAGGCTTGGAACTGGAGGGCATGCTCCATTGAAAGAGAGAGGCTGCTATAAAAAAGCTGTCAGAGTTGGTCTTGATATCTGCAAAGGTCTCTGTTTTATGTAATCTCAGTCTTCCCTCCAGCACCTCCTCTTCAGCTTATGTTAAAGTCAGAAGTAAATGTTCATAGGATGCTTAAAAAGTCCCCCTAGCCAGAAAACCATTGATCAAGTGAGTTTAGACACAAGGAACTTCTGATAGGATGGTAGGTAGTGTTCAAAACCCAATGTGCATCAAGCAAAGTTATAACTAAGATGGGCAGCTAGGGCTTTGCCCCAGGCACAGAAATGGTGTGTGTGTGTGTGTGTGTGTGTGTTGGGGGTAGGAGATTCCCTCTACTGTACCTCAGAATACCCTCAGGGCAAATTAGTAGGGTCTTAGGCCAAAAGAGTCCCTGAATAGGACACACACACACACACAGACATGCACAGACACACACACACAGACACGCACAGACACACACACACAGACACACATACACACCCCACTGCACTTTTAGTCAGAATTTCTCACCTGGGTCCCACCTGTTCCATCTTACCCACAGCTCATTCATCCACATCTGCCCCAGATGTTGGGGTTCCCAGTCACAACTCTAGTCTAACTCTAATAAGAGCACTACTAACCATTCTTTCTCCCTTCTCCATGCAAAAACAAAAACATCCAGAGTATATAGCTTCAAAGAATGGAAAATATACTCAACTCTGCATCAGGAGAACTGGGCTCTAGTCTTGGCTGGGCCACTGGCTAGCACTATGACCTCAAGCAAATCCTTCCTTCCTCTAGGCTTCCATTTCCTCCTTTGTAAGACGAGAAACTTGGCTGGTGCCTCCCAGCTCTGAAAGCTTTTGAGTCCT
Organism: Potorous gilbertii; assembly: GCA_028658325.1. Classification (NCBI taxonomy): domain Eukaryota; kingdom Metazoa; phylum Chordata; class Mammalia; order Diprotodontia; family Potoroidae; genus Potorous; species Potorous gilbertii. Next base: position 206,049,359 of record CM053772.1, on the reverse strand, counting down.
GCACTGAGACATTCACCGTGTGTTGCCTCTGCCTGGGGAGCTGTGTATAATTTATGACTCTATCTTTGGGCCTCAGGAATCATCACCAGCTTCAGTCAAACTGAGTCATCCCACCTCAAACATCAACCTGTCAGCACATTCAGCGACGGATCCTGCAGGTGTTTTCCCATCTAACTATAGCAGTGTTCCCTGGCTCCTGGCTATGATTCAGCACATCCCTGAAGGACTTCATATGTCCACCCAATAAGTCACACACACTCTTCAGCTGCCCAGAAAACAAAGGCATCTTGCCCTCCGTATGCTTGGTGTGGTTTGTCTAGTGGTGCTAACTTGGACACATCTAAAGAAACACCATATTCCCAGGATTCCTTCCTCCTTGTTAAGATACTGTCATGTGATATGGTGTTAGATACATTCGTATTAAAAATGCTAGAATTTGCCTAAAAATTTTCTGGGAGGAAGAGCTTACATTTATATGGCCCTATAAAGTTTGATGAAGGAAGTAACACAGCAGAGATGAGTCTTGGGATCAGCATGCACTGGGTTCAAGACCTACCTTGCTATGGTGTAGAGTTACTGACTAGAACTGCTCAGTTCCTGTCCACTTCAGGAGATGAGATTTTTTAATAAGGTAGAGTTTCTGGATACGAACCAGGTCTTTGTAGCCTATGGTGGGTGGGAGGAGAGGGCATCAGGATCGATTGAGTTGTCTCAAGCACCATGGAATGATGGATAAAGTAAGGTACCTCATCATCTCCGGTCCTCCAATCAGGCCAGGAATTCTACCGAGAGGAGCAGTGGAGAGCCCAAGAATGGGCCAGTAACACACATGAGCTGCTATGTGAAAGTCACTAGGGACGCAGGATAGAGCAAGCCAGATCTAGAGGTAGAATATCTGGGTTTAAATCGTGGCTCTTCCACTTACAACCTGGGCAAACCACCTCATTTCTTTTTTCCTCCCCTGTAAAATGAGGATGTTGGACTTGGTAACTTCTAAGGTCCCTTTTCGCTATAAAGCGATGATCCTTTACTCTTCTCAGTGCTCCATGGCAATTCTCCAACACTTCAGGTTACAAATAAATTGCCAAAGAGGAGGGAGTTTTCATAGAAGGAGGTCCTTACCCCACTGAAGTCACAGATCTGAACTACCCCCACCCACCACCTAAAAATGAGTTTGACAAAGTTCACAATGGTTATTTTCTTATTTGGTCCTACAGTGACCTTGTGATATAAATATTTCAAGCTAAATGATGACTCCCATTGTACTGATGAAAAAACAAAACTCAAGCAACCTGCCCAAAATTACATAGTAAGAAACAGACCCATCTCTTCTAAGTCCAATGCTCCCACTTCACTTGTACCTTCCTTCTAAGATTACCTTCCATCTACAAACCCATTTGCCCCCATACATACACATTATATATGTATATGCATATACGTATACAATGTATATCTTCAACATCTAATTTTCTTTTGCATTTTGTCTCCCCATCAAAATGGGAGTCCCGTGAGGGTAGAGATTGAATTGTTTTTTTGTTTATTTCTGTCTTCCTCTGTATCCCCATTGATTTGGAAGCACAGTGCTTTGGCAGCTAAGTGGTGTATACAGATAAAGCTTTGGACTGGAAGTAAGTCAGGAATACCAGAATTTAAATCCTTCCTTGGATAATTACCAGTTGTATGACCCTGGGCAGGTCACTTAACCCCTGTTGGACTCAGTCCTTCAACTGTAAAATAGGGATCATAGCATCCACCTCCCAGGGTTGTTGTGAGGAGCTAATGAGATAAATGGGAGTTCTCAGCACACAGTAAAGCTCTTTATAAATGTTCAGCCACCATAATTATTGTTACTCCTATATATGTATATATACATGCACATATTATATACATACACACACCATATACATACATACACATATTACATACATATACATATACACACACCATATATATACATACACACACATCATATATATACATACACACATCATATATACATACATACACATATCATATATACATATATACATATGCATATGTGTGTGTGTGTGTATATATATATATATATATATATATATATATATATATGTGTGTGTGTGTGTGTGTGTGTGTGTGTGTGTATATATGTATATAGCTCTATAGCCCTGGGCAAGTCTTTTTCTCAGCCCAACTTCTAACTTCTCTCCACCTCACTTTAGGCTGCAAAGCTTTAAGCATTATATAACTGTTAGCTATCTTATTACATGGTAACTCATAGTAACCAGCTCTGAACTGCAGCAGGTTTGGGTATCACTGTCCACCTGACGGCCCATTTGGGTGTGGGACTTGATCGTGCCTACTGGTCAACAATGACTCTCCCACTGTCTCATGGCACTGCTGCCAAGGCAACCAGCCTCACCTACAACTTTTCAATTGGCGGCAGCATCATGGGAGAAGTCATGTGGGTCACATGACTCCCAAAACATACAGAAACAGGCTGGACCAGGTAGCACCAACCTTTGCCCAATATAATCTCAGTAGAAACCTACTTTCCCTGGTGACTCATCCCCTGCAGACAGAGGCACTCCCAGGTCTCCTGCTGAAGGTATCATTAAGGTGCTGAGTCACTGACCAGGACTGCTCAATTTCTTTTCACTTCAGGAATTTGATGTTTTTTTAAAAGGTGGCCCACCTGGGAAAGAACCAGGTTACTGTGGGGGTGGGAGAGGGGGCAAGACTGGCTGAGTTGTCTCAGGGAGCATGAAATGGTGGACAATGTATGGTGTCTCACCACCCCTCAAATTATGCCAAGAATTCTGTTGGAAAAACAGGAGGCAAAATGGCCGATGAAGGGGGAGGGAGGGAACAAAATTCACTAAGCACCTGCTGTGCCAGGCACAATGCTGAGTTCTTTTACAAACATTTCATTTAACGACCTTTGTAGGACCACTAACCCTAACATCCAGGACAAGAGGAAGGGGGAAGGGTAAAAGCATTGATAGAGTGTTCCCTATGTGCTGGGCATTGTGCTGAAGTTCTTTTTAACAAATATTTTCTCATTTGATCCACCCAACAATCCTGCCAGGTGGGTGCCATTATTAATCCCATTCTATAGATGGAAAAACTGAGGCCACCAGAGATTAAGTGGTTTGCCCAGAGTAGCCCAGCTAGAAAGTGTCTGATTCCAGATTTGAACTTGGGTTTTCCTGACTCCAGGCTCATATACACTCTATATACTGGGCCACCACACTGTAGAACAATCAAATGCTGGGGAACCTCTCACCAGATTGTCAGGATACAACTACTTCAGTGCACTGCTCTCCCTCCCAAAGTTCATGGCTAGAATTTCTTCCATGGAATTTCTTCTGCTCTCCCGCTATTCCCACTGCTGTCACACCCACCCATGGGCTCCAGGGCACAACCCAGATAGAGGCCTTCTGTCCTCCACTGCTCACATGGAAAATTGGAGCTGACATCAAACACCTTAAACTTTCCAAAGTGCCTGACACAGTTAGTGCATCTGAGTCTCCCAATACAATAACGGCGTGAGCTACAGGTGCCATTATCTTCATTTGACAGATGAGGAAACTGAGGTTCTCAAAAGTCAAGTGACTTGCCCACAGCCACCCAGCCAGCTGATCCAATGAAGGAGGTGAACTTCAGCTTTATGGACTCTTAAATTTAGAGCTTAATCCATTTCCATAGGTATCAAACTCACAACCAGAGGACAGAAAGTAGCCTCCAAAATTCCCTAATGTCACCAGAACCAGATTAAAATGTCATTGGGAAATATGTAACAAAATAAATAAGAATATAAAACAACCTCAATAGTGTTCATTTCTGGTTTTCTCAATCATCTGCAGCCCTCAGGGATCCAGTCGTGTTTGAGTTGAATGCCACTGAATGAGATTATACTGTCTTTAAACATTATTAAAATTCATCTTTAATACTAGGGCAGGTAGGTGACTCACTGAGCTCAGGCCCTGGAGTCAAGATGACCTGAGACTTGCTAGGCATGTGACGCTGGGCAAGTCAGATCACTCTGGGCATGTCACTTAACCCTATTTGCCTACCTCTCCCCCCACACATTATATATGTAATATGGACATATATGTATGCATGTGTATATGCATGTATGCATACATATACACATACATACAGGGTGCAAGGGACAGAGCACCAGACCTAGAGTTAGGAAGACATCTTCCTAAGTTCAAATTTGACTTCAGACACTAGTTGTATGACCCTGGGTAAGTCACTTATTCTCTGTCTGCCTCTGTTAAAATGAGGATAGTAAGTGTACTTAACCTCACAGGATTGTTGTGAGATATAAATGGGATGATATTTGTAACGCACCTGGCACATGGTAGGCAATTAATAAATCTTTAATTCTTTCCCATAATTATTTTTATTGGAATGAATCCCTGAGCTACCATTCATTATTTTTATAAACTCTACCCACAGTGAACTGAAATAAATACACTGCATGACAGCATTATTATAGTGGCCCTTAAACTGGAGTCCAGTCATCCTTGGATAGATTCAGAAGGTCCATGAACTTGGATGGGAAAAAGAAATTACATCTTTATTTTCACTAACCTCCAATTGAAATTTAGTTTCCTTTAATTGTGAATGTAGACAACAAGCCACAAGCATCAGTGGTAGGTATGACTGTGACAGTTACAGAAATCACAGATATTTTCATATCTTATCACAGTGGAAAATCAATTGGATGTCCATCATGACATGCACACTGCCTAGTCAAAAGACCATCCCAAAGATTCATATTCTTATTCAAGGTAAGAAATAGCCTTCATACAGACATTTCTTTAAAAATGAAACTGTAACTTTAACTTGCCTTAACTTAGGAACTGTCTTTTGCGCTTCTTTGTATCCCTGGTACCTAACAAAGTGCCTGGCACAAAGCAAGAACATAATCAATCTTTAGTGACTGGCTTGTACTGTCTTGTTATTTAATGTATTAGTAAAGTAGCATATCTGTTACTATGTCACAAATCTGGTTTTTAAAAATATTTTGATAATTATGTTTCAATAAAATTGACATCCTTTGCAATCCTATGGATTTTGATCTTATACATTTAAAAACATTATTGTGAGAAGGGATCCACAGACCTAACCAGACTGCAAAGGGCACATGACAGAAATGATTAAGAACCCCTGGAACTATAGGAATGTCTTATATCAGTTATCTGATTAAACATACTTCAAGAATCTGGTTTCATCTTTGTAGCATTTCCGTCCCTCAAACAAATTATAATCCCTCTATAATGCAGTAGGTGGCCCACTAGAGTTGCCGTGGCTAAAGACTTATCTCCTGCAGCCAACTCAGTGATGTGACCCTGCAAACATCTCTACACTGGTCCTCAGACAAAAGACAGGGTATCTGATGCCAGACCTTTACTTGAGACCTTTTCAATTTTGTGGGAACTGAAAGACATTGCACTGTGCTTTCACAGAGCTTTCTAGAACCCAGGGTCACCTCCCCACCACTGAAGGAAGAGGAGGAGCATCCCTGGTTATGTACCCCTAGTTGTGAATATGCCTGTGGCTATGAAGGAACAAAAACTATCCACCAAGAGTACCACTGGATAATCAGTGAGACATGAATGAAATGAACTCAGTAAAATATGTCCAGTTTTTGGCATTTATATTAGATGTCATGAAAAACTTTTATTACCCTCTCAAAAATGGATTTCTTTGGGATTGCATTTCAGTTCTATTTTTTAAAGCACATCATATAACTCATTTTTCTCCAATGCTAATTTGAACATACAGATGCATCACAAATGTACTCATAATTTTAAGAAGTCAAACTCCTAGCTTTCACCATTGGGCAGATTTTATCTACCCACTAACTACTATCAACAATAAAGCAAACACTAATTGTCAGAAGGAAGATCATGCTCATTAAATGAATATCTGTTTTACCACATGACTGTTTGGACTACTCTACAACTAGATAACTGCTCAGCAGGGATAAGCATGGTCTCGATACTCCAAAGGAAGCATCAAACACTTACCCTTGGTCCTTGGCTAATTTTCCTAATACAGAAGGCTATATCTCGTTAAAGCACCATCCATAGCCTTGATAACCCAAGAGAAGGACACAGGTTTATAATCAACACACACAACCTGAAGATTTCATATAAGAATAATATATAAACTGTAAACTCCCTCAGGGCAGGGAGTAAGTTCAAATTATCTTTGTATGTCCTTCAGAAACTAACACAGTGTTTTTCATATTTTCTTCAATTTACCTCAATTTCCTTGGGGTAAAAAACTAGTAGGCAGTGAACTAGTTCTTGAGATTCAGTTTATCTAGAATTCATCTAGAGATGAACTAGAAACTAGACAAACAGATAAACAACCATTCTACAACTTAGGACCTTAGAGAGCTGTCTAAGGTACTGACAGTTTAAGTGACTTGAGAAGATCCAAGGTCACACAGACAGTATACTATTTTTCACCACATGATCACTGCAGATTTTATGCCATTTTTTTCTCAAAAAAGTGGGGTGTGATCATTACATGAAGCTTTTCTTTAAAGAAAAACTGTGCTGGTATTACTTAAAAATCATTAATTACTAAACTGTCTTTGGTACCAGATTGGGATGCACAGAATATTGGTGAATATACATTAAAATTGGGAAGAAACAAGTCTCACCATATCATGTGACTTAATCAAGGCAGTTTTGCTTGCCTACCTGCTCCCCTCGCACCTATGGCTCTTTACTGGGTTGAGTGACAATACCATTAGTACTTCAGTGCTCTAAACAAACCACAAATACACTGACAAATAAATGTGCGCTGAGAATTCTAAGCTCACAGCTTAGCATGCTGGAGAGACAAATGCATATTCATATGACAGTGGTGAATACATTGCTGCTCTGTTTACCTTCTAAGCGGTCTGATGAGAATTATACCATGCAACGATTGCCCGATGAAAGGCTATAAACCAATTTTTGTACTGAAAAAACAAAACAGGATGCGATGATTATGTGGTGGCAACTATTATGCAGTGAAATATGGTAAACCAAAGTAGGATCTGAATCTAGGTCTTTATGATTCCAAAGCAAGACTTTCTATTCACTGTATAATGCTGCCTCTCCATTTAGTAGATAGTAGGCATGTTAAAAAGCTGTTTATTGAACGAATGAATGAAACCTGTCTTAACAGTACAGGAACAAATAGCCTGTCTCATATGCAGTACTTCAGAGGGCTGTTCAGAGAAATGCTTTGTAAATATCTAAGCAGCCCATGTATGTGAGTCATAGGAACTGGAGTAGTATTGTGCACCATTTGCTACAAATCCCCATTAAATCATATTCACACCCCAGAATACCTTACAAAATAACCTGTATAGATAAAAGCAGTAATCCAATTGTTTCCTGGGTCAATGGAGCACTAAAGACCACCAATACAAATCTATGTCTCAATCTAGCAAGACAAAGGAAGATCATGTTCAGTTCTGAAGCAAAACAGACCTCTTTAACTGCCCTGCGGGTCTTGAATCCAAATTACATCTCCTACCCCACCCCCCAAAACCATCAGTTGTTTCTCGACACATATTAACTAAGCACCTGCTAGGCACAAAGTGCTATGCTAGGTATGGAGAGCAGAGTACACTAGGGAGGAGCAAGGACCTTACCATTTTATGATGCAAGCCAACTCACATTAAGCACCTACATACACTTTGTATGGTACTGGGCTAAGTAAGCCCTGAATTTACAAAGAAGAAAAATGACATAGTAGATGAATCACGACTCCCACCTCTTGGCAGAGAGATGATGGACTAGAGGTAGAGAATGACTTTCTTTTCAGACAGTCAATGTGTGAATGTATTTTGTATGACTATACTTAACTGTTATTCAAGAGAATTTTATTTTTGGTGGTGGTGGTGGTGGTGGTGGTGGTGGTGGTGGTGGTGGGAGAGAGTTATGGTGGAGAAACTAGAAGGAGTAGTAATAGTGATTCCCTCAGGAAAAAAAAGAAAGAAAACAATGTCAATGAAACATTTAAAAATATTCAGAATAGAAAAAAAAGATCAGAAGGTATCACAGACAAGCAGGGCAATGTTGGTGCTCTGAAATTAAATGTACTATATTCTCTTTTTAAAAAAATATTATTTATTTTTAGTTTTCAACATTCATTTCCACAAAATGTGGAGTTCCGAATTTTCTCCCCATCTCTCCTCCTCCTCCCCAAAATGCCTTGCATTGTGATTACCCCTTCCCCCAATCTGCCCTCCCTTCTATCACATCCTCCCTTCTCTTATCCCCATCTTCTCTCTTTTCTTGCAAGGCAAGATAGATTTCTATACCCCATTACTTGTATTTATTTCCCAGTTGTATGCAAGAACAATTCCCAGTATTTGTTCCTGAAACTTGGAGTTCCAACTTCTCTCCCTTCCTCCCTCCTTACTCATCCCCACTGAGAAGGCAAGCAATTCAATATAGGCTATATATGTGTAGATTTGCAAAAGACTTCCATAATAGTCATGTTGTATAAGACTAACTATATTTCCTGCCACCCTATCCTGGCCCTCATTTTTTATATATGTATATATATCCTCCCATTTGCCCTCCCTTCTATCATGCCCCTCACCCCACTTATCCCCTTCTTCTCTACTTTCCTGTAGTGTAAGACATATTTTCATATCAAATTAAGTGAGCATGTTCTTCCCTCCTTAGTCCTAAGGTGATGAGAGTGAGTTTCACTTTTTACCTCTCACCTCCCCCACTTTTGCCCTCCATTGAGAAAGCTTTTTCTTGTCTCTTTTATGAGAAATAATTTGCCCCATTCCATTTCTCCCTTTCTCCTCTCAATATATTCCTCTCTCACCCCTTAATTTTATTTTTTTAGATATGATCCCTTCCCATTCAACTCACCCTGTGCTCTGTGTGTGTGTGTGTATGTGTGTATAATCCCTCCAACTACCCAAATACTGAGAAAAGTTTCAAGAGTTACAAATATTATCTTTCCATGTAGGAATGTAAAAAGTTCAACTTTAGTAAGTCCCTTATGATTTCTCTTTCCTGTTTAGCTTTTCATGCTTCTCTTGATTCTTGTGTTTGAAAATCAAATTTTCTATTCAGCTCTGGTCTTTTCATCAAGAATGCTTGAAAGTTCTCTATTTCATTGAATGACCATTTTCCCCCATGAAGTACTATACTCAGCTTGGCTAGGTAGGTGATTATTCGTTTTAATTCTAGTTCCTTTGACTTCTGGAATATCATATTCCAAGCCCTTCAATCTCTTAACATAGAAGCTGCTAGATCTTGTGTTATCCTGAATGTATTTCCACAATACTTTCTCCCTAGCCTGTGAACTCTGGAATTTGGCTACAATATTCCCAGAGATTTCCTTTTTTGGATCTCTTTCAGGAGGTGATTGGTGAATTCTTTCAATATTTATTTTACCCTCTGGTTCTAGAATATCAGGACAGTTTTCCTTGATAATTTCCTGAAAGATGATGTCTAGGCTCTTTTTTTGGCCTTCAGATAGTTCCATAATTTTTAAATTGTCTCTCCTGGATCTATTTTCCAGGTCAGTGGTTTTTCCAATGGGATATTTCACATTGTCTTCTATTTTTTCATTCTTTTGGTTTTGTTTAGTAATTTCTTGCTTTCTCACAAAGTCATTAGCTTCCATTTGCCCCATTCTAATTTTTAAAGAAGTATTTTCTTCAATGAGCTTTTGAACTTCCTTTTCCATTTGGCTAATTCTGTTTTTTAAAGCATCCTTCTCCTCATTGGTTTTTTGGATCTCTTTTGCCATTTGGGTTAGTCTATTTTTAAAAGTGTTAATTTCTTCAGCATTTTTTGAGTGTCCTTTTGCAAGCTGTTGACTCACTTTTCATGATTTTCTTGCATCTCTCTCATTTCTCTTCCCAATTTTTCCTCCACCTCACTTACTTGATTTTCAAAATTCTTTTTGAGCTCTTCCATGGCCTGAGACTATTGCATATTTATTTTGAAGGTTTTGGATGCAGAAGTCTTGACTTTTGGGTCTTCCTCTGATGGTATGCATTGTTCTTCCTCTTCCAAAAGGATGGAAGAAAATATCTGTTAACCAAGAAAATAGCCTTCTATAGTCTTATACTTTTTCCCTTTTTGGGGCATTTTCCCAACCAGTTACTTGACTTTTGAGTCCTTTGTCAAAAGGAAGCTATACTCTGGGGACCTGTAAGTTTTCAGTTCTTCCAAGGTAGCACAATCAAGGGAGAGGAGTTTACTCCTCTCTTGGCCTGTGCTCTTGTCTGTGAGCAACCACAAGCACTCTGTTATGCCCAGGATGTACCAGCAGGTTTCTCTCTCCAGAGCCTCCACCAGTTCCACTGCCAGCACTCCTCCTCACCCTAGGGCTACCACTCAGGGCTGAGATCCAGATCAAGTGGTCGTTTTCACCAGGGGCTTTAGGCCAAGGGCTCCAAAATGTAGGCTGCCACTGCAGTTGCTGCTGCCAGCAGGGCCAGAATGGGTTCCTTTTTCACCCAGGTGAGAGAGCTTTCTCGCTGACCTTTGCAGCTATCTTTGGTATCTATGGGTTGAACAATCTGGGAACCACAGCTGCTATTCGGGATTCTGCCCCCTAAGGCCTGCTCCAGTCCTGTCCATCCCACGGCCAAGGCCATGCTGTACTCTGCTCCAAGTCCGATGCAGCAGACCTTTCCTGTCGGCCTTCCAGGCTATCTTGGGCTGGAAATCTCTTTCACTCTGTTGTTTTGCGGCTCCTACTGCTCTAGAATTTGTTTAGTCATTTTTTGCAGGTATTTTATGGGTTGGGCGGGGGAAACTTCTACAGGTCTATGTTTCTATTCTGCAATCTTGGCTCCACCTCTATTATATTCTTTAAAAAAGTAAGTTTTGCATAATAGAGAGTACTCCTTTCTGTCTTTTGCATGTTGAAATTTTCAAATTTGTTGATGTTTGTTAAGTTCTACTAAAAAAAAAAAAGCTGTTGTTGGAACACCATGGTTGTTGTTCAATCATGTCTAACACTCCATGACTCCATTTGGGGTTTTCTTGGCAAAGATATTAAAATGGTTTGCCATTTCCTTCTCCAGCTCATTTTATGGAGGAGGAATCTGAGGCAAACAGGGTTAAGTGATTTGCCCAGGGTCACACAGTTAGTAAGTGTCTGGGTCCAGATTTGAACTCAGGTCTTCCTGACTCTAGGGCTAGCAGTCTATCCACTTTGGTATGTATTAGGTTCTTAATGAATGTTTTTTGACTAATAATGGAAAGGCAGCATGGTACCAGGATAAAGCAATGCTTTAGAATCAGAGTACCTGAGTTTAAATCCAGCACCTATCATTTACCTTCCATATGATTTCTGGGCAAGTCAATTACCTTCTCTGTAACTTTGTTTCCTCATCCATAAAATGGGAGGCTTGGACTAGCTAACTTCTAAGTACCTTCTAGCTCTAAACCTTAGATCCTTAGAACATCTCTATGAGGTAAGTTAATATCCTCATTTTATAGATGAAGAAACCAAACCTGACAGGCTGACTTTCCCAGAGTCATTTAGTCTATGAGTTCTGAAGCAGGACTGTGAAATGAGGTCTTCATGACACAAAATTTAGGGCTCCATCCACAAAGTCTTGCTCTCCTCTTCTACCTGCTGGCCTAGTTCTCTCCCCAGAGCTATGTGCCTAGAGACATGTATATTTAACCTTTCTGGGCTTGAGTGTTCTTGTATGTAAAATCAGGGGTTAGATTAAATGATGTCTAAACCTCCAGCTCTAAACTATATGATTGATATTGAAATCAGTCAAATGGTGGTATTCATTTGACTACAGTCCCCTAGCCTACAGCTTTTCATAACTAAGAAAAGTTAACTTGGTGAATTCATTCTGTGATGGTCCATACTGGAATAAGGGCCCCTGTATCTCTACTTGGTTCCAAATCCATTCTTACATTATTCAGCCCAGTACATGCTTCTCAGTGTCCTTTTCTAAATCTGTTTTCACTTCTGTAATTTTTAGATAACACTTCAGCAATTTTGAGTTTGTAACTTAATGATTCTAATACCTTTCTCTGAGACACTTTCTCCCTGATCCATCTCCTTCTCAGTGTTAACGTTCCTCCCTCCTTCCCAGTATTACTTTAGACACTCAAACTTTGATTATCTGAATGCCCTAGGGGATATGCTGAAATTTAAGTTAAGTGAGATTTCAGGTAATTGGAAGAGTTTATAATGTGAACTACAGTAGCTGGGGGATATGTGAAATTCACTGACAGTCTTGGTTAACTTAAATTTTGAATAACTAAGGTTTGGCTAAATATATATTTCACCTCCTTCACTCCTGTTACCTTTTCTCTCATCTCTCAACATCTTCTCATTCCCTGAACTTTAAAAGAAGTATTCTTTCTCCTTCCTTTGCTCCCTCCCATTAAGATGGGAAGATTGTCAAAGGAAAAAAGAGGCCCTTTAATTTTGTAGAGGTGGTTTGGGGTAAGCCCCTATAACTTACTGAAAATCAAGTTAAAAAGAATCATGAATTGCCTGCAGTGATCTTGCCTCCTACCATTCTCTCTCCCTTTGACAAGGGTTACAATGCAGATAGGAGGTTTGCTAATTCTGTCATGCCTTCAAGATGGGTGCTAAATTCTCCACTTGGAATTATGCAACAAAAGTTACTAAGCCCTCCAAACCCTAGTGATCTTGTGGCTAGGCATTGACACCCTCCTCCCCACAAGGATCTCAGTAACAGAAAAATTCATATACGCATGTATATATACATATATATAATATATAAACATACATATATACATAATATATAAACATACATATATATACATATGCATATATGCATATACATATGTACATATATACACATATGTGTGTGTATATATATGCATACGTATACATACATATATAATAATACTAGAATGATGTTGGAGATAGAGCCAGACTTCAAGTCTCACTTCTGACCCATCCTAGTGGTGTTATCTTGGGAAAAATCCCTCAACTTTTTAGGGCTCTAGGCAACCCTAATACCATGAGCTGCAAAGAAAGTGTTAACCTGCACAGGTAAAGGGAATTTCCTCACCTGGAAGTTCCCTATACCAGTGCTTCTTAAACTTTGGGTTTCAACCCACTATGGGGTCACCAAAAAAACTGGCAAGAGTAAAAGGTTTCTGAATGCACAATGACCAAAAATTAATTCAAAACTGAATACATAATGACTCCAAGGTGTTTCTGGCAGCGCTTGCTTGTTATGCGTCATACAATTTCACCACAGCCTTGGTTCTGAATGAAAAGCATGCATATTTTGCACTGCACATCCCTTGAGGTCATGCAACAGCAACATACACTGTCCAGACACAGGGATTCAGAGTGCAAAAAACTTAAGAAGCCCTGTCCTATACCAATCAAATCACAGGTCCAATCCTTATGCCTAATAATAATATCTAAAATTTATATGATGCTTTAAGGTTTTCCAAACACATATATACCATCTCACTGGATCCTCACAATAACCCTGGGGGCAAGTGCTACCATTATGCCCATTTTAAGGCTAAAAGAGGGTAAATAAGCATCATACTCTCCAGATCTCAGTTTCCTCACCTGTAAAATGGGAGGGCTGGAATAAATCACTTCCAAGTCTCTTCCAAGCTACTAAGTCTCAAAGATAGAACTGAACACAAATCATCCTGACTGCAAAGCTGGCTCCATTTGCAATGCCAAACAGCCTCTAAAAAAGTGGAAACAAAGCGAGTGCCTATCCGTTGGAGAATGGCTGAAACCGCTGTGTTATATGAATGTAATGTAGTGTTCTTGTAACAAGAAAGGCCTTATTCTTGTCATAAGACCTGGAAGAAATGACCTTGAGGAATTCAGAAAACAGGGAAAGACTGTATAGAAATGATAGAGCAAAGAAAGCAGAAACAGAACAATGCAGAGGATGAGTACAGTAATAGAAAGGAAAACAACACAAAGAGACATCGTGATTAAATATCTAATCTTGGTGAATTCATGATGAAACACTCTTCCCTCTTCTTGGTAGAGAGATTAGGAACTCCAGATACAGATTGCTGCATATGCTATCAGTTTCAGTCACTGTCCATTTGTTTTTCTTTACTGTTTTTCATTGGCATGAGAAAGTGTTCTATTGGGGATGAGGTGAGTAGTTAGAGAGTGATTATCTAGGGAGGTCCAGGGGAAAAAGGAAGCGAGGGAGGGGGAAAAAGGAAAAGAAAAAGGGAAGGGGTGAAGATGGAAGGAAGGAAGGGAAAGGAGAGAGAAGGAAAGAAAGAAGGAAGGTAGGGAGGAAGGGAGGGAATTATCTATAATTCTACCTTGTCCTCTTCTGCATAGCAGCTCAGAGAAGCTTACTCTATATGTATATGAGTTTCCATGTCACCAGCTCCCATAGGTACATGCTAATTATTATATACGGCAACCCAACTCAATTGCCTCTTAGAGAGGCAACTCCCTAAGTTACAAAGAAAATGTTCATCTACATTAGCAGAGGAAGTTCTTATTTTATAATAGAATATAGATAATGTTCATATAGTTTTTAAAGCTAATATACAGCCTAAAGTAATCCTTATCTAAGGGTAAGCTGTAGTTTAGTAGCCCCTTTGTTTCTTTTTTTTCTCAGCAGAGGAAGTTCTTTACTGAGACTTCCGATATTGGTAAAATCACAAGTGCAATTTTTAAAATGATGCTCATATGATATAACACTAATAACATGTACTAACCAGATACAGGGTGATAATATAAAAGGTATAGGGAAGAAGGAAGGGAGGAAAAGGGAGAAAGGTAAGGAAGAAGGGAGGAAAGGAAGGAAAGAGGGAGAGAAGGAAAGGAGGAAGGAAGGAAGGGAAGAAGGAAGGAAAGAAACAAGGAAGGAAGGAAAGGAGGGAGGGAAGAAGGGAAGAAGGAAGAGAAGAAGGGAGGAAAGGAGGGAGGGAATTATCTGTGATTCTACTTTTGTCCTCTTTCACATAACAACTCAGAGGAGCTTACTCTATATGTATATGAGTTTCCATGTCACCAGCTCCCATAGGAACATGCTAATTATTATATGCTGCAAATATATATTATATAACTATAACATAACAATGCCACACATTTTTTTATAGACATTTGGTTGCTGAAAGGTCAAGAAAATAACAATTCTGTAAGGGACCCTGATAAAATCAGTTTGAGAAGGAATACAAGCTCTTGGATAAAATGTGGACAGACATACCAACTGTGGTGAGGACACAAGAGAAAATTGCCCTTCAGAGGAATGTATTAAGAAGAGTTGTTTGAAGGTAGGGCACTGATTGTGTTAGAGATGGCTGCAGGGCATAGTGGCAACCAGCTCATTTACATGTTACTGTTATGGGGGTCTGAAGGTTGTAACTGAGAAATTGTAAATCAAAGAACTGTTTGAGGGCTACGGGAAGATTACATGGGGATTGTTGGGCTCATACCTGACAGAAAGATGGAAATTTTAAGTTTCACATCATAAATTGGTGATAGCTGTGGTTATGAGGAAGTCCTGACAAATCAGATGCCATAAGAGGAGAGATGTAACACAGGCAGACTAAGAGATGACATGCAGGTTCACAAGAACCAATTATTAAATTTTCAGGTTAAATATTTACATATTAGAAATTGGCAAATGTTATGAATCAGGGCTTCAGTCACAGTTTTGTGGATTGTTTTGTTTGAAGAAAATGATGTATAAAATGTGGATAAAGGAAACTGAATTTTAAAGTATATCATACATACATTTTTCCCTGAAGAGCTAGTTGTTAAACATTTAGCAGTACACTCCTGTCTATTGGCAATAACCATACAAGACAGAAGAAAGGACAAGAAGCTGAGCACTGGAGTTAGGAAAAGAAAGCCAAAGAGGCAATGAAAGTTGCTACTTATAGAATATGGAATATTGGAGTTGTCAGAAGCTGATTAAAGGTGACAGGGAAGATCTATGGCTATTTTGATGGGGGCAGTGCTGAGAAGAGAAGCACTGCTTTGCTGAGAGCTGATTGGCTGGAGAAAGGCATTATTGTTCACTAGTGTCATCTACAATCAGAGAGAGAGGGGAAACCGGTCCATGTTTGTGTTACCTTTTAGTTCATTCTCTAGTTTAATAGGGGAAAAGAGAGAGACAAATATAGACTATGAATATGTTTTGCTGTGAGAAGAGGCATAGCTTTGCTGAAAGCTGATTAGATAAAAGAGATTTTCCTATTCGAAGAGCTGGCTGGGAAAAAACTGCATTGTCTTATTGAATATACAGTTTGACAAAGAGAAATGCCCATAGTCTCAAAGCAGATCTTAGGACACTTGCTATTCTCTAGCTTAAGGAAACTGCTTGTCATTAAAAGAATATAACAGTTTTTCAGCACCCAACCAAGGGTGGCTATGTGTTTAAAGAGTAACAGAGAAGAAACTGCCCAACAGGGGATGCCTCTTACAGACTATTCTTTAAAGAGACCAAGGACACTAAAGCCTATCTTCCAGAGGGCATAAGGGTTTGCCTACTCGTATGCCTCTGGGCTAGGTTTTTGCAGCTGTATGCCCATTCTCCCATACATAATATGTGTTTTGGTGGAACTGAGACCCAAGTTCATGGTAGAATGTTATATTATTCCTGTTCTTCCTTCCTATTAAGTGATATGATTATATATCTCATTTAAATTATTACATGATTAAAAGCAATGTCACTGAGTGAGTAAAAAGTTATTAAGTGCCTACTATGTGACAGGCTACAGTGACCAAGTACTGGGGATAACTGATTGATTTTTATAAATAGCATGCTAATGGCAGCAAAGGAAATAATGGCTAACTTTGAAGTATATTTCTCTCTGACACCAAGATTATCCTTAAGACTCTGAAACAAAGTATGAATAGTAGATATGTGGTCATGGCTAGCCCCCTACTCTGGGGGAAAAAATTCCTTCACATGCTGGTGTGAAGGTAGGTGGGGGTAAGTGAGCCATGCCAGAGAGAAAGAAAGATGGTACAAAAGTCATGGTGGGGGCTACACCTAGGCTATATAATTATATAATATAATGACATAATTATAATACTATCATACCACACATTTACCTACCAAAAGCATTTGTGTATCTTTTATTTCATTTCACCCTCACAAAAATTCGGGGCAATGGGCATTAGCTGGGGTTACCCCATCTTGTCGATGAAGCTAACCAGCTTCAAATCTTGGGAAACAATTTCTGAATAATCCGAATTACAGTCTACCACCATGAAGAGCCTAAAATTGGGTAAAAACTGGATGCACCATATTAACCACAATGAATTGCTCATGACAAAGCTACACAAAGTCCATCTTCAAAGAGACAAATGACCCGAAAGAGAGGTGGGCTGGTCAACAATATCAGAGAACTTAGGTTGAAATCATACAATTCACAATCTGCGTGACTTTGGACAAGCTGCTTTACCTCTCTTGATCTCAGTTTCCTTTCCTGAAAAGTTAAGTGTATAGACTAAATGACTGTCAAGTTCCCTTCAAGTTCTAAAGCTATGGTCCTACATAACTACAGCAAGGACAGATGGAGAACTCAAATGCTATACTGGTACCCAGTTGCTATCAAGAGACTTAGAGGGAAGTCCCACCAACATGGGTGGACCCCTCTGCAGGATTTAGGTACACAACATAAAAACACAGACAAAACATTTTGTCCATAAAAACATGGACGAAAGCTTCATAGAATGAGAAATGTATGAATGGAGTATGGTCTGTTTCTTGGAAGATAATGCCTTCATCAGTGAGATTACAGATCCTCTGAAGTTCCAAAGTCCAGATGAAGAAGGAAAAAGGTTCAAATACCTGCCACCAATCATTTTGCTAGTTGGTAGCACAGTCAAGATTGGATCCCAGGCCTTATTCTCAGAAGGGCAGCAGGTTATAATCAATGAATAAATAGGGCACACGACTTAGAGTTAGGAAGATGGGTTCAGATCCCACCTCCAATATTTATTAAATTGTGTGATGTGAGGTAAGTTATTTAATCTCTGTCTCAGTTTTCTTGACTCAGTGGTCTCTCATGTTCTAAATCCATGAGTCTAAGATTCTAAGCCCCTGTGTTCTTGCCACTAGATGACATTCACTTGCATAAAAGCAGGGCTCTCAGAATTGAGAGGACACAGAAAGAATCCAACAAAGGAGAATCAAGTCTTCACCACTGAAAAAACAAAAATCCCTGACTTCTTGTAGGTAGACTTAGCCCAGACTCCCCTAAAAATAATACAGGCTACCAAGCTGAACAGACTTTTAAAAGGGCCAAAGTTTCTAAAATGGAGCTTCTATTCCAAATGAAAGAGTTTCATTTAAGTTTAATAGCTCCTGTCAGGTGCTTGAGCCAAGTGAAACTACTCTAAGCAAGTAGGGATTTAGTTTTCCCTGAAAGGAAGTTAAGTGCATGACAGAGATCTTGAAGCCAATTGTTCATTTCTACTATTACTGCAATTATCAAAATAAATAAAACTTTGACTAATATCTGTCAATATCCCAACTAGTTATTATGGATGGGAGCAATTGTGTGGTACTGTGCAGGGATACTCTAGTAGCAAAATTCAGCCCATAGTACCTTGGTTCCCTAAGTTGAATCAACTAGCTACAACATCATTTTCATCTTTTATTGTCCTAATTTCCTTTGTTTCCGTGTTCCCTAATTCTAATTCAATTCAACCTAGTTCAATATTTATTGAATTGCCTGCTATGTGTTGAACACTGTACTAGATGCTAGAGATACAAAGACAAAGACAAAACAATCCTTCCTCAAAGAGCTTAGCATAATTCTTTAGGCGTAAAATAGGTAAGCATTGGAAAACAGTAAGGACATAAAAAAATGATGCACAGCAATTTTAAGAGAGAGAAAACAATTGTGGGCAAGGTATCAGGAAAGGTCTTGTATGAGAGGAGGCCACTGAACTATGTTTTGGAGGTTGCTGGGATTCAATTACTTAGAGGTGAAAATGCAATCCATTCCAGAAATGAAAGCCACCTGATAGGAGCTGAGATAGTCATAGAATCAGAGTGTTTTCAGTTAACCTTGAACCCTCATAATACTAAGAATGCCAACCAGGCCTGTTCGTGGGTCAAGATGCAAAGGGGCATCCCTGAGGCAATCACTGATCGGGGACCCAGCTGTGGAATCTTTGGTAACTGAGGGATATGGTACAGTTCTGGGATGCTAGCAAGGACCTCTGAGGAAGCCAGGGGACTTCTAGACTATCTGCTTTTATTTGCTTTCTTGTGGCTTTTATATGCTTTTATCTCCCTTTGGCCTGCTTTCACCACTTTATGGAATGCTTTTAACTGGGAGTTAATGAATGTGTTTTTATAAAAAGAAATTGCATAACTTCACCCTCAGACTTTGAGTAGTGGTTCATTGTACCACACAGGAGACCAGGATATCATTTGTGCCAAAGCATGGTGATAGAAGGTAGAAGCAAGGTGTACTGGAAAGGTTATTGGCTCTGGGGTCAGGAGACTGGGTTCAAATCCTGCCTTTGTCAATTAATTAGTTTTTGTGACTATAGTCAAGTCACTTATGTTTCCTCATCAGTAAAATGAGGGAATCAAACTAGGTCTCTAGGGACTCCTCCAGCTCTGAATCTCAGATCCTATATTGTGTTGGGGGAACAGCAGGCCAGTTTGAGTGGTACAGAGAGCACACAAAAGAAAGTAATAAGGTTAGGGAAATGAGCAAAAGTCTTTAAATGCTGGACTGAGGTTTTTTTTAAAAATTATCTTTTGTGAACTATAAGAGTTTCCAGAATTTTCACTCTGACAGGCAGTCATCCTCAAAATTTAGCCCAGCAAAAATTACATTGAAATTTACTACATGGAATTGTTAAAGTGATAGATGAAATGTTTCAGGGAATTTAAGTTATTGAAATTATCATAGGAAAAATTAAATTGTAGTTGTCCCCTTAAAACGTCAGCTAGGTGGTGAAGTGGATAGAGTTCTAGGCCCAGATGTATCTTCCTAAGTTCAAATATGACTTCAGACACTTACTAACTTTGTGACACTGGGCAAGTCACTTAATTCTGTTGACCTCAGTTTCCTCATCTGTAAAATGAGCTGTGGAAGAAAATGGCAAACTACTCCAGTAACTTTGCCAAGAAAACCCCAAATGGAGATCACAAAAAGTCATACAGTACTGAAAAATGACTTATGAGTCCCTTTAAGGTCAAGACCATTCCCCAGTGAATGTTTTTGAACTATTGGAGAGAGAATGAGATGGCCTCATTAGCAAAAAGCTCCTCAAGATGATTAGCCAATAAAGAAGCACTTATATAGCACCACTCTGTTTCTGGTACTGGATATACAAATACAAAAAAAAAATAATCTCTACTCTCAAGGAGCAATGACTTGAGTTAATGGTTTTCAGTAAAGATGGAAACATCTGAGGAACTTGACAAATTGTGTTTCCATCTTGGGTCAATGCTGCACATGGTTTTATTTCCCATCATTTCTCTTTCCCTTGACTACCCATCCCACCCTCTCACTACACATGCATACACACACACACACACACACACACACACACATTTTTGTTGTTGTTGTTGTTAAGAATTTAAATGATACAAGGTAATATGGGTCAGTCTACTTCCCTTTGAAATGTCTTGCATTGGTGCCTGGCATCCAAAAAAATGTTCCCTGAGAGGTCCACCCAGACCTCCCTGCAACAGTATATTAGGGTTTTTGACACTTTCTTTCTCAGTAAGAAAAATGCAGTGGCAGTCAGAATTGGTGCAGACGGTCATGCCAAAATGATTTACTCAGCATAGACAACCAAGATGAATCTGAATCTCCCAGAAGGCGCTAAGGTGTCATGAGTAGGCACAGTCAGAGAGGGCAGACTGCAGTGAAAGGAGAGGATGACAGCTAACGTGGACCAGAATCAGGAGATTCTCTCTTGGTGATCGGTTGAAATGGAAGCGTCAGCCAAAACTGGGACCAAGCTCAGCTACCTCGGGAACAATAACTGTTCAGCTCCATTTTTTCTCCTCTTATAGCGAGTCCTGGTTCTAGCTGCTACAAAATCTACACACTTAGAGGTAAATCCAGTTCTTAATCTTTAACAAATGACTATTTGTGGGCACTATGCTTAAAACCTCAGAATTCCCATTTCAATGGATATGCCAAATTTTAGGGGTTTTAAAATGTGCCATGGACCAGCCACAACATGTTGGGTCTGCAATCTTCCTTTGATGATCTCCACCCCCAAATCCACGACTACTATAGAACAAAAACACACCAACATCTACATGCAATGAATAGAAGAGGAGTTTGACATTGTCTATTCTAGGAATTGAACCAGAGTCCTGAAAAGAACACAAAACTCCCTCAAGGTATTTTATCTTAAACATCTAAGACACAAAATTTAAAAATTAAAATCCCATATCAGGATATTGTATAGTTCAGATTGTTAAGGAATAAGGATGACCTGCCTAGAGTCAAAGTTTGAAATGTCATAGGTCTGGCTCCCAAAATGAACAGATACTATCATTTCTATTTGTTCCTTTAATCTGTACCCTAAAAATAAAAATGCCTCACATCTTTATAGCATTTTAAAGTTCATAAAGGATTTCCTTCCTCCCCTAACAAACCTTCAAGGCAGATTACTGACAGCACTGTTACCTCTATTTAACAGATTAGGAAATGAGGCAAAACAGGAAACGACTTGGCTAGCTTGTTTCAAAGCCAGGACTTGAATTCAGGTCTTCAAGACTACAGAGCGCAGTGTTCCACAACATATTGCTAGCCAAATGCTTAGATTTTGGTTCAGAGTTGTGATTTTGTAGGTGTCGGGAGCTCCCAGGGTGCCATCAGTGCATTTCAGCAACTCATTTGTAACTTCTCATCTTAGGATCACTTAGCCAGTAAGCGATACTTGAACTCAGGTCTTCCTGACCCTGAGGTTCACCCTCTGTACATACCTCTATGCCACTAAGTCCTGAGGAACCACAAAAAAGGGTAAGATACAAAGAGCATTATGGAGAAGGGACCGGAAGCCTCTAAAACATGGACATCATCATCAAGAGTTAACTAACTGTGCAGGAGAATCTTTCTGGGAGCATGGCAGTTTTCTTCAGTTTACCAGTATGCTCCTGAATGATTTCTGTAATCAAAACAGCTATTTTCCCTCCTCACCTCTGTCATGTTAAAAGAAGCTCTCTCTAAACAACAGGTGTTTAAATTCTCCGCTGAATTTCTTTCCTTGAAAAAAAAATGAAAACGTGCATGGAGGCAGATCTGTGCTGAAATTTACTCTCAAGTAAACATCCAGCCAGTAGTTGGGGGATATGTGGGCAGCCCCAGCAGCTCCGCACAGGTGTGCTCACTGGGGTGAACCAAAGGAACGATCACATATTTAAATTAATTAAGGAAGCAGCTACATGACTGTTTATACTAAGAAACATGCTGCCTCTTGAAGAAGTCATACAAAGGCATTGACCCTTGGGGACTTACATCAAAGGTTGTGTCTCCCTGGGGCTTTCAGATCTCTAGGATGAAAGATGTCGACCTGGAAAGGGCCCCCAATGTCAAATCCAGCCCCTCCCATTTTATAGATTAAAAAAAAATGGAAGTCCAGGGAAAAGTAAAGGAATTTGTCCAAGGTCCTAGAGAAAGTAAGAAATGAAGCTGGGGTTTGAACACTGTTCTTCTAATTCCAAATATAACACGTTCCCTCCTAATTTACATTGTTTAAAATAAGTGCAATTTATTTCCAAGACATAGATTAGTAGTGAAAAGTACACAGGATATCAGATAATATAGAAGTAAAGGATTTTAATATCAGAAGGAACCTCAGAAATAATTTGTTTCAACCCTCTTGTATAGGTATGAAAAAACTAATCCTAGGAGAAGTTATTTGACTTGCTCAGAAGCATACTGGTGATAACTGACAGAAAACCAGGATTTGATCTGGAGATTTTTGATTACAAATCCAGCATTCTTTTCTCTGCACCGCAGTTATTGTCCGCCATCTTCACATCACAAAAGTGTTTTCAGATGTTTGCTTTCCCCTGTAAATATTTACATGATAAAATCATGCTCACTTATTTTGGCAATAGGAATAGAACTCTTTAGTTGCTGATGAAATCTCTACAGAATAAATCATCTTGCCTTAAATGGCATGGTTGGTAGGTTTCATGGGGGTGGGGTGGGGAGGTGTCAGTTTCTCAATACAGGAATTGCTATGGGATTTCTTGCTTATGCCCTGTGACAGCATCAATGATCCTGTCCCAGTTACACTTTCAAAACTCAGTTTCATTTTTAGGTCTCTGGCAATCCTCTTCCTCTTCTTACCTGAATTTTCATTCTTCACTAAAAGTTTGTTTCCAATCCTGCGGGGCCAAATCAGGAGGAAATATCAAAGCCTGCACAGGATGCTGGGGAGCAATGTTAGCATCTACTACATAAGATTGAAGCTTTGAGGCTCCAAGTTGAACCAGACAACTCTCAACTCCCTTCTCTTTCTCTAGCTTGCTCATCTGGCACCGACTTACTCAGTCAAAAGCTTAACGTTTTATAGTGCTGGGAAAGAAATCCCACAGCAAATGCCTATTTCTTTCAACTTCCTCTATTCAAAGGAAGCCTGGTACTGGTCCCGCCTAGCCCTTCCGTTTATGACAGCTCAGCTCCTTACTCAGACCCAGCGCCTTTCCTCAGGAAAGTATTGCCCTTCCCCACCCCATCCTTGCCTATCTATGCTCCCCAAGAGTCTGATCCCCAAGAAAGGGAGAATTTGCTCCCGTTTTTAGCTCTAAGTCCTTGGGTAGAAATCCTGGCACACCTGAGGAGCGTGACAGGACTTTTTGCATATATTAGGACTGTCACCTTTTGTTCATGTTTCTTCCTCCTTAATAGTGTTGGCAGAGCCCTGAATGGATGCCTAATGATATGGGGCAGAATTTTCTAGAAAAATATCCCAGGAAGTTCTCTCTATCCTAAAGAAGTCAAATCTATACTTGCAATAATCTTAGGGCATGCTTAAATTTGAAAAAAATGTGGTAAAGTTTTGCAAGTGATCAGTACCCACCAACAAATACAATATAAATCATTTGAGATTTTCCAGATATTTTTGTATAAAAAACAAACAAGGACCAGATAACTTCATTTATTTTGACCAATATTTCCCATAGCAAAATTTCAGTACAATGAAAGAACTGGAAAGTCCCTTACAGTTTGTTGTAAAAGAATTCATTTGGAAAGGAAATCCACTCAAAGAATTGCATTTTCAGTGTTACAGCCTTGAGGAGTGTGAAGTAAAAATGAACGTGAGAGAACTGGGAGAGGGAACTAGAGGATGTTAGAAAAAAATTACTTCTATCAATTCAACAAAATTTAATTGAGCACCTATTAAGTTTGTCATCTCATTTAGCTTGAAAATCATATGTATGTAGATGTTAAAGTTTTGGGGGTTCTTTCCTGCATGTTATAACAGCTGATTATGATCAGGTGCTCAACAAATGCACCAGTAACAACTCAATTTAAGAAGGAAGGAAGGGACAGGAGAGGGAAAGGGGAAAGGGCAAAGAGGGGGAGAGAGGGAGAGAAAGGGAAAGACAGGAGGGGAGAGATAGGTAGACAGACAGACACAAAGAGGAGGAGGGGGAGGAGGGGTGGGTATCTACTGGAAAAGGAGTTATCCTTGAAGTAATTCCCCATACCCTGATGCCACAGCTTTGCATTTCCATTTAGACATTGTCTGATGTGTGGGAATGAGAAGACCAGGTACTAGAACTCTATCTTCATGATTCATAACAGTCTATGATATTCATCTCCTCTTCACACCCATTCCCAGTTTATGCCCTCTGCCCTCAGTTCCCTCCCTTCCTCCCTTCTGTACCTATCTTCTCCATTCTGTTATCCTCTACTTAGGGTTCTCATGGCAGATGAGAATGCCTGACTTGGAGTTGGGGAAAACTATTCAAATCTTTCATCTAATATTTATGGGCTGTGTGATATCAGGCAATTTACTTTAATCTCTCTGACCCTTGGCTTCCTCATCTGTAAAATGGGGATAGTAACAGCACTTAACTCAGTTTTGGGAAAATCAAACCACTATGTATACAAAGCACTTTGAAAATCACGAAGTATGCTATAGATGTGAACTGCACATTGTATATAGATGACTTGCAGCTGAAATTTTCATAGGTTTTCTCTTCCCTTAGAATGTGAGTTCCTTGAAAGTCGGGTCTGTTTTGCTTTTCTATTTGTATCCTCAGCATGTAGCACAATGTTTTGTATATAATAACTACTGGATTCATTCATTAAAGAAAGGAAACAGGTATTTGAAGCTAGAGAGCCAGAATGAATTGGGGACAGTAAACTGATTGGCTTGTGTGACAGGAAGGGAATACAAAGTTGTGAGGTTGATACATAGGGTAAAAGATGATTAGCTTATGGCAGAAGAATTGAAGAAGGTCTAAGTTTCTCTGGCTTAGAATTCTATTAGAGAAATGGGCAGGGGGTAGGGAGGTTGGGAGGAGAACATGAAGCCAAGATGGTGAAATAGAGCAGGAACTCAGCTGAACTTTCCCAACATTTCCTTCCAAACAATTTTAAAATACTACCTCAACTAGAATTCTGTAGTGGCAGAGACAACAAAAGGTTTAAATAAGACGTTTTTTGAGCTCAAGACAATTTAGGAGATTGGCAGGAGAGGTCTGTGACACCAGGGTGAGGGCTACTCCAGAGCACAGCAAGCACAAAATCTACAGAAGGGTTTAGAAGCAGCGGCAACACTGGCAGCAGCAATTTGGGAAGCTCTCAGCCCAGAGACGGTAAGGAGTTTGGATGACTTGACAGAAAGAGATTACAGGGAACCTTTTGCAGGCACAAGATGAAGGACACTGTTTCACTGTCCATATGCAATTCTAGATCTTAGTCTCTGAGGACTGAAGAGGAGTAGGGGCCCTGATCACAGTTCCAAGGTGGAGAACAAGTCATCAATCATCTCCCCAAGAAAAAATCTGTAGGACCAAAATCTGTAGGATGCACAAGTGAATTCTACCAAAGATTTAAACAACAATTAATACCAATACTATATAAACTATCTGAAAAAATAGACAAAGAAGGATTTCTATCAAATTCCTTTTATGGCACCAATACAGTGCTGATATTTAAATCAGGAAAAGCAAAAACAGAGAAAAAAAGCTATAGACCAATTTTCCTAATGAATACTGAAGTAAAATTTTTAAATAAAATACTAGCAAGGGGATTTCAGCAATATATTTCCAAGAGGATATACTATGACTAGGGAGGATGTATATCAGGAATGCGAAGCTAGTTCAATATTAAGAAAACTATCAGCAAAACTGTCATGTAAATAACAAAACCAACAGAAATCATAGGATTATCTTAATAGATGCTGGAAAAGATTTTGATAAAATACAAGACTCATTCCTATTATAAACACTAGGGAACTTTAGGAATGGAGTTTTCCTTAAAATGATAAGTAACATCTATCTAAAACCATCAGCAAGAATTAAGTGAAATGGGGATAAGTTAGAAGTCTTTCTAATAAGATCAGGGGTGAAACAAGGGTGTCCACCATCTCCACTATTACTCAATATTATACTAGAAAGGAGATCTATAGCTACTGCTATAAGACAAAAAAAAAGAAATAGGAATTAAAATAGGCAATGAGGAAACAAAATGATTATTCTTTGCAGATGATAGATAGTATACTTAGCGAATCCTAGAGAATCAACCAAAAGCTACTTGAAATTATTAATAATGTTACCAAAATTGCAGGATATAAAACAAACCCACATAAATCATCAACATTTTTATATATTACCAACAAAATCCAGCAGGAAGAGATAGAGAAATTCCATTTAAACTGCAGACATTACAAAATACTTGAAAGTCTACCCGCTAAGAACTATATAAACACAATTATAAAACACTTCATTCAAATAAAGTTAAATCTAAAGAACTGAAAAAAATATCAATTGCTCATGGATAGGCTGAGTCAACATAATAAAGATCACAATTCTACCTCAATTAATTTACTTATTCAGAGCCAGACAATAAAACTACCAAAGAATCATTTTATAGAGCTTAAAAAATTTATCTGGACGAACTAAAGATCAAGAATACCAAGGGAATCAATGAAAAGAAACGTGAAGGAAGGTAGTTTAGTCATACTAGATCTCAAAATGCATTACAAAGTGGTAAACCTGAAAACAATCTGGAACTGGCTACAAAACAGAGGAGTGAATCAGTGGAATAGACTAGGAATACACAAGAGTAAGTAATGCTAGTAATCTAGTGTTTGATAAACCCCAAAATTCAAGTTTTGGGGATAAAAACTCACAGTTTGACAAAAATTGCTGGGAAAACTTGAAAGCAGTTTAGCAGAAACTAGATATGGACTGACATCTCACACTGTATAATAAGATAAGATCAAAATGTGCTAGACTTGGAGTCAGGGATCTGGGTTAAAAACTAAGCTTTGCCACTCACTACTTGCTTTATCTTTAACAATTCTGGGACTCAGTTCCCTTATCTGTAAAATGAATGGGTTAGAGTAGATGTTATATGAGGGCCCTTCTCACTGTAGAGCTATGATTCCTATGATTTTTAAAGTCTCAATTAGGCCTAAAAGAATATTTTTTCTTTTTAAAAATACATTTATTATTTCTTTATTTTAACATTCATTTAAACATTTTTTCCAAATTTTCTCCCTTTCTTCTGCTCCCCCCACTGAGAAGATAAGAAATGTGACTTCATTTAGACATGTGAAATCATACAAAACATATTTCCATATTAGCCATCTTATAAAAGGATAAAAGTAAGAAAAGTAAAGCAGAAAAGAGTATACTTCAATTTGCACTCAGACTTCATCAGTTCTCCTTTTACAGGGAGACAGCATTTTTCATCATAAGTCCTTTGGAATTAATAGCCAAGTAACTCACAATTGATCATCATACAAAATTGCTATTACTATATACAATGTTCTCCAGGTTCTGCTCACCTCACTCTGCATCAAATAATGTAGATCTTCCCAGTTTGCTGGAATCATTCTGCTCATCCTTTCTTATAGCATAATAATATTCCATTACAATCATATATCACAACTTATTCAGCCATTTTCCAGTTGATGGGCATCCCCTTAATTTCCAGTTCTTTGTCACCACAAAAAGAGCTACTATAAATATTTTTTAACATATAGATCCTCTTCCTTTTTCTTTGATGTGTATGGAGTTTCCTCTTTTATAAAGAAAAGTCTCAAGATTTATGTAGGGATGAGCAGTTGTCGGATACACTATAGTGGGAATTCCATTCATGTATGGACCACTGAAGTGCATTTTAACTCTCATATTCTATGTTTGATTCCAGAATTGCTGCTATGCTATGATATTCCTGGGTAGAGAAAACAGAAGTAAAATGAAAGAGAGGGTTGCAGAGCTCGTCTTCCTTCTCTGTAACACCAGCCTATCCGTTCTACACAATGATCCTAACCTTTGCTTAATTGCCTTCTTGTTCCCAACTTGGCTTTCTTAAGCCCTTTTTTTTGTTCCCAACATTCTTAATTAAAGGACACTGTAAGCATTGTCAGTTGAGTCATGGGCTACATCTCACCAAGTGTCAGCAGCGTCTATGAAGTGTTACTGACTTCCTTGCAGTAAAATCTCTAACTCACTATAGGCCAGGAGTAATGTCACCTGTCTTCTTCTTGGATCTTGGCTTTCGGAAACTGTTAGAACTCTCTACTGAAATACTCCTTATTATGTCATACCTATGAACCCCTATAGAATCTGGCAAATAGTTTTCTTCCTTCCTTTCTCTTTTTAACTTTGATGAAACCTTGCAAGTTTCATCAAGTAAGTTGATGAAGCAAAAAATTCTTCTTACATCTCATTAGATGCATGCCATCTCTCAACCTACGGCCCAATCAATAAACACTAAATAAGCCTAATTATGTGTTAAGCAGAGAGTATACAAATACAAAACTGAAATAGAATATGTCCTCAAGAATTTTACAATCTACATGGGTCTGGGGGAAATTATGTTGTTGTAAATAGAAGATGTATACAAAATAAATTCAAAGTGACTGGGAATGGTGAGCAAGGGAAGAAGTCCAAAAAGACCTCTTAAAGGAAATGGCACTTGACCTGAGTCTTGCAGGGAGCTCAGGATGGATATGAGAAGAGCATTCTATGAACAGGGGAGATCTTGGACAAGGTATGGAGATAGAGAGTGGAATATCATATATAGGGAATGAATAGGCTACTTTGACAAGAGTGTAGAGCACAGGAGGGAGATGGAAAAGATATGCTGGAGAAGAATTTTAAATGCCAGAGAAATTCACATTTTGTCTTACAGGCAATAGGGAGTCATTGGAGATTCTTGAGGAGGTGAGCAACAGATTCATGCTTTAGAAATATTAATTTGTCAGTTCTGGGGAGGATGGACCGAAAAGGAGAGAAGCTGAATACAAGTAGACCAATTAATAGGTTATTGCAGTGGTTCAAGTGAAAGGTGATCAGGGACTGACCTAGAGTGGCTGTGATATGATCAGAGAGGAGGGGAGAGGTGCACAAGTCAATAAGGAAGAAAAGAGCCCATTTTTTCTTATATTTCATGCCCCGACCCAGAAATCCAAATGCTGGCTCTAATATCAAGTTATTCACTTCAAAGATTTTCTTTTCCATATTCTCTGTCTTTAATTAGGAGCAGTGATAAAAGCATCATTTGTGCCCCTGAGATCCTCAGTATCCTGCCCATGTCCCTTTCCCATACTTATAAATATTTGGTGGCTCCCTTTGGCCCAGTGAGCAAAATTAAAACGTTTTAGCCTCTTTATTAAAGTCTTTCCAAATCTGGTACAACTTTATTTTCCCAGTGTTAACTTCTATTGATCTCCTCCATATCCTCTATGCTCAGGCCTAAATGGACTACTTTCTACCCCTTTATGAGCCCTGCAGTCTCCCACCTCCATGCCTTTGCTCAGTTTATTTTCTTTCTGTCCCACTCGTAAATCACTTTCCTTCTCATTCTTTTAAACCAAAGTCAAATGACACTTTTTCTGCCTTCTCCAGTTGGTAAGGACATTTACCCTCTCGAACCTGATAGAATATATTGTTTGCACTTCCCTTATGCACTTATATATTATTTCATATTATCATCGTGTGTCAGCCAGGAGACGCTTGATCTCTTTGCCAAGTGAAGCAACCTGACAGCCAAGGGCAACATAAGTATAGAATATAAACTCATCTGCAAAACATTACAGGGGAAGATGGGGAAAGATTATGAGCAGTTAGCATCATTTCACAAAACAGTGAACAGTAGCCCAGGGGAAAAGTGTAAGGAAAACTTGGTTTGAGATCTCGCTAAGCCAGACCTGTAAGCATTTTACAACTATTTTTATCCCCAATGACAGAAAAACCACAACCTTTAGACCCTAAAACCTCAGCCCCTGATGTATTGTAAAAGGGTAGAAGTGGCACCAAAGAAAATGAAGTCAGAGAGGGCAGTTCAACTGGACCAAATACACATAAAAGAAAACCATGCTGAAAGCAATCCACTGAAAGAATGATGCTCCAGACAATAGAAGATGCCAAGGGATTGGGGGAAAATACTTCAGTCTTACCACCTGCAAAAATCGGTGCTTGAAAGAGCTTCAGTAACCATGGACCCACATTTATAAAGAAAAGAGAATACTCTCTTCTTTATAAAATTACTATAAGACTGACCTACACATTTATCAAAGGTAGCATTGATAAAAATATAAGACAACATACAAGCTTTCACAAATGATTACCTAGAGCAGACAACTGACTTCAAGAATGCAAGATCCTACTGTATTTCTTTTTTATTAATTACATTTTTTAAAATATTTGACTTGATAGAGTAAGAAAACATAGAGGCTCTTCTCCAACAAGGTATCTCTTATGCCTACATCAAGATCATGCAAAATTTCTCAACAGATACAACTGTAGACACAACTTGCTCGGCAGTTCTCTGATTAGCAATAGCAGATGAAGTACAAAACAGACAGTTATGTTTACCAAAGGTATTATAGCATTGTCATAAAGGATGACTTCTTCAGGGTTCAAGTAGAACAGAGATTCCCAGAATCAAGGGTTCTTAACCTGGGGTCTGTGGATTTATTTTCATGTGTATGTGTGTGTATGCATAGATAAAGCTGTTTATATTTCTAGATACAGAGATAAATAACTAGATAGATATATCTAGACAAATGTCTATATCTCTAGAGACAGATAACTAGATAGATATCTATAGAGATGTTGAAAAAGATACCTAGATATGTCTATATCTCAAGAGACAGAGATAACTAGAGATAGACAGAGATATGCTGATATACAAATTCACTGCATGTCATAATCTAGGCAATAAGCTTTCTTGATTGTCCAGATGTAGCCTGATAGGCTTATCTCTTTTGAGGAGCAATTGATCTCACTGATCTCATCTTCCTTAGCATTCTGGGACAGGATATAATCAGCACAACATCATCTGCAAATTGAATCAACCAGAGGACCTCATCATCTGTGGCATACAGTTATTGACTGAAGTACATCTATAGATATCTACTTAGTTATCTCTATCCAGGGATAGAAACATATCTCTATCTAGATATCTACAGAAACATGTCTCTATCTAGATATCTACAGAAACATGTCTCTATCTAGATATCTACAATCCCTGTCCAGAGATAGTGATTTACCTATGATACAGACAGTTTTTCAACTGATGACACAGGCTTTCTTCACAAGGACATTGGCAAATGAACCTAGGTAAATGAAAAGGCCTCTAACACCCCTGGCTTTAAATCATTCAAAGACCATGATGCAGTCTTGCTACTGTTTGCCAGCACCAAAGGTGATATTTTCATGCAAACCCCTAATGTTTGTTATGTATCAATTAGTAGATGAAAATATAACCAGAGACTTGAAGGAACCTAACCCTGTAGTTCCCTTGGTTCAGCATTCACTAATTCGTGTTCATAGCAACTAAATAGAACAAAACTACTGCAAATGATGAGGATCTCTGTACTTCATTTGGTGGGCTCTGTATTTGTCAAATGTACCCATGAAACAAGGCTAGAAGGCATAGCTAACATATTGGCTGATAGAATCAGGATCCCCCCCAAAAAATCTGCTATGTTGGGCTTAATGTACGATGTTGAAATTTAATAGGAATAAATGAAAAGACTTAAACTTGGGTTACAACAGTTAACTTCCCAAGTTCAAGATGAGGTAAGTGTGGCAAACACCTTATCTTAAATAACAATGACAAACAATAGGAATAACAGTAAGAGCTAACATTTTCTAGCACTTTCGATGTACCCATTGTTATGCTAAACACTTTACAAATATCATCTCCTTCGATCATCCCAACAACCCTGGGTGGTATTAACCCTACTTTTTCTACAGTTGAGGAAAGCGAAGTAAACAAAAGCTATGTGACTTGTCCAATGTCACACAGCTAGGAAGTGTTCTGAGGCTGGATTTGAACTCAGGTCTTCCCAACTCCAGGTCTTGCACTGTATTTACTGAACCAGTTAGGTGCTCTTAATAAACAGGGCTGGGGATTTTAGTGGACTACCATCTCAGTTACTTTCTGGGATGAAGGGGTAGAACCACATGTATACAGGCAAATATATACAGTCAGTCAATAAACATTTATTAAGCACCTACTGTGTTTCAGGCACTGTTCTAAGTATTAATGATACAAATACAAACATAGTCTTTGTCCTCAAAAAGCTTACATTCTAATGGGAGAAGACAACACACAAAAGGAAGCAGAAAAGGGGAAAGGTATTGTGGTATTGTAGGAGATGCTGGAGTATGGTGGAAAGATCAAAGAAGTCTCTAGCAGTAGATATTCTGAACTGAGCTCCCTCCTATAATGGAAGTTATGGAGTTCATGGCTCCACAGTTCAATCAGAGGGACAGAGGTTAGTGATGAGGTACAGGACAGGACAGTTTGAGAAAGAAAAGAACACTTAAAACTAGGGGAATTGCAAAAAGTTCTTCTTAGAACTTAGAACCAAGAGTTGAACTTTGCCATACATGGTAAAGTTGTTATTTGGAAGACACATTGGACTTGTTCTGCGCATCCTTAGAAGACAGAGCTAAAAGCAATGGGTTGATATTGTACAGAAGAAGATCTAGGTTTAGTATAAAGAAAAATTTTCTAACAATGAAAGCCCCCAGATGTAGACTGGGAGGTTTCCCCTCATTTGAACTCTTCGAGCAAAGGCTGAAGATTCTCTTGTTGGGTATGGTGTGGAAGGGACTCAATTTCAGTTACAGGTTGGAGTCAGTCTCTTCCAGTACTGAGATTCTTTGACTATTGGTGTCAAAAAGATGAGTTTTGGTTCAGGGAGCAGCTTAGAATGAATGAAAGTGCCACAAAATTTCTCAAATATAAACAAGTCTACTGTCTTCCTTGTATTCAATTTTGGGTTCCTATCGTTGTCCATCTGCGGTAACTAATTATCCACATAATCCTTTTCCTGTATGACAATTAGTAGATATTTGAAAAATTCTTCTGCAGCCTCCTCAACCTGCAGAGCCCGCATCACCTGCAAGTTTAACATTTTTCACCCAGTATTGCCTTTTGAAATCTGAGAGTCAATTAGGACTGGCCAAGAAGGGTTTAACATATTCTTGACTCTGGGTAATATTAACAGTAAATTTCCTTGGCTACAGGCATCAAAATAATGCTGTTCACCAAGTTTTACTTTTTTCAACAGTCATCTAATGAATCCACAAACTTGGCTACTTTTCCATAGCTTCATCACACAGTATAGATGCTACTTTAAGACTTTCCAGAGCAGTCTCACATACATATTGGCAAATTCCTCTTCCTTTTTCTGGATATTCCATATTGTTGATTTATTGACATTGAACTCATGGCCAACAGCACTATCACTCAAGCCTGAATGAGGCTTATCTAACACATGGATTTTCTCTATTTTCTCAGTAAGGCATATCACAGTTTTCTTATGATTAGGAGCACTAGGCAACACTTCAGCAACTATACTTGGGAGTCATTTTAAACAGTAAAATCAACAAAAAGCACAAAAATGTTAAAAACGTGGCACTAAATGGATCACAGAAAGGATACTTGTATTACAGTATGAGAACTGAAACAAAAAGGCAGAGGGTTTGCTAGTTCAGTCTCAGCTGGAAATGTGTTGGGTAACTCAGATTTTTCACCATTCTGCGCAAATTAAGGAATGACGACAAAAGCACTCGGAATATTTACTTGGGAATTACAAATACATTTTAGGGAGTAAGGGAACTCACAAATAAAAAATCTGAAAATAATGTTCAACTGTATTGTGTATAAAGCACTTTGCAAATATTAAAGTGCATTGATCTGGACAGCATAGGGTGAAGGAGAGATCCCTAAAGCGCTCCACTAGAAATCTTTTCAAACTGACAATGCATCTTTATAACTACTCTGTGGGACTGGCCATTCCACCAGTTCTGAATTATCTTAATTCTACTATTGTCCATCCCACAGTTCTCCATATGTCCCACAAAAATAGTAGGAATTTCTTTTTCAAATGCTTTGCTAAAGTAAATCAACTAAATAAATGCCATTCCTCTGATCAACCAGTCTAATAATCCTGTCAAAAACTTAATTAGGGGAACTTCTGGGAGCCAAGATGACAGAGTAAACCACAAATCACCATAACTCTCCCATAGTCACCTCCAAACAATCATAAAATAGCACCCCAAAACAAATCCTGGAAGAGCAGAACCAGCAAAAAGATGGGGTGAAACAATCTTTGAACCCAAGAAACTTGGAAGATCAACAGGAAAGGTCTGTCTCACTCAGGTAAAAGGGGAATGCAGACCCATAAGCAAGCAGCAAGCCTCACCTCAGCAAACTAGCAATAGATCCTGAGCCCCAGTGTGGTGGTCAAATGGACTTCCCCTCCCAACCCCCCACCCCTTCCCACCCCCACCCCCGCCCAAACAGGTACCTCAGCATAGCCAAGGAACAGGCGGACTCCAGTTCTGAGAACCACCACATGCTTCAACATAGCCTCAGGCAAATATGCAACCTCCAGTGGCCAGACATGTAGCCCTGGGCAAACAGGTAGACATCAACCCTATGGGTATATAACCAAACAGGCAGTTTCCAAATCTCAGGCCCACACCATGTGCTTCAGTACAGCTCTGTAAAAACAGGTAACCTGTAAAGACCAGACAATCATGTGCTTATAAGAAACACACTTGAAGCAAAGAGACATACAGAATAAAGGTAAGGGGCTGGAACAAAATCTATTATCCTTCAGCAGAAGTGAAAAAAAAAAAGCAGGGGTAGAAGCAATCCTGATCTCAGACAAAATAAAAGCAAAAATAAACCTTATTTAAAGAGAGAAGGAAGGAAACAACGTCTTGCTAAAAGGTACCACAGACAATAAAGCAATAGCAATACTAAACATGTATGCAACAAGTGGTATAGCATCCAAATTCTTAAAATGACAAGTTAAGTGAGTTACAGGAAGAAATGGACAGCAAAACTGTATTAGCAGGGGACTTCAACTGTTCCCTCTCAGAACTTAATAAAAACAATAAAAGAATGAACAAGAAAGATACTAAGGAGGTAAATAGAATATTAGAAAAGTTAGAAATGACAGACTTTTGGAGAAAATTGAATGGGAACAAAAAGGAATATACATTGTCCGCAGCAGCACAGTGCAGCTACACAAAAAATGTAATAGGGCACAAAAACCTCAAAATCAAATATAGAAAGGCAGAAATAGAAATGTATTCTTTTCAAATCATAATGTAATAAAAAATTACATTCAACAAAAGGAAGTAGATAGATTAAAATTAATTGGAAACTAAATAATCAAATCCTAAAGAACAAAGGGTTAAAGAAAATCATAGAAACAATCAATAATCTTATTAAAGAGAATGACAACAATGAGACAATATACCAAAATTTATGAGATGCAGTCACAGCAGGGCTTGGGGAGAATTTATTTCTCTAAATTCTTACATCAACAAAATGGAAAAAGAACAGATCAATCAATTGGGCATGCAATTAAAAAAACCAGAAAAAGGACAAAACAAAAATCCCCAACTGAGCACCAAATTGTAAATACTGAAAATCAAAGGCAAGAATAATAAGACCGAAAGTAAAAAAACCAACTATTGAACTAATAAATAAATCTAGGATCTGGTTTTATGAAAAAAAAAAACAATAAAATAGCTAAGTCATTGGTTAATATGATTTAAAAAAGAAGAAAGCCAAATATCTAGTATCAAAAATAAAAAGAGTGAAATCACCACCAATGAAAATGAAATTAAAGCAATCATTAGGAAATATTTTGCCTAATTATATGAAAATAAATCTGACAATCTGAATGAAATCAATGAATATTTATGAAAATATAAATTACCTAGATTATCAGATTAGGAAATAGAATGCCTAAACAACCCCGTTTTAGGAAAAGAAATTGAACAAGTCATTAATGAATTCCCCTAGGGAAAAAATCCTCAGAGCCACATGGGTCCATGAATGAATCCTACCAAATATTTAAAGAACAGATCAAAAGAAAAAAAAACACAAAAAGAATAAAACAAGTGAAAAAATATGCTTTGATCTGCATTCAGAGTCCATCGGATCTTTATTTGACTGTGGATAACATTTTCCTTTGTGAGTCCTTTGTATTTGAATTGGGTTACTGTGTTGCTGAGAAGAGTTGAGTCGTTCATAGTAGATCATCACACAACGCTGCTGATACTATGTACAATTTTTTTTCTGGTTCTGCTCATTTCATTTTGCCTCAGTTTGTACATGTCTTTCAAGGTTTTCCTGAAATCTGCCTAGGCATCATTTCTTATTGCACAACCGCATTCCATTACATTCATATACCACAGCTTGTTCAGCCATTCCCCAACTGATGGGCATTCCCTCAATTTCCAGTATTTTGCCAACACAAAAAGCGTTATACAAGTATTTCGCATATGTAGGTCCTTTACCCTTTTTATGATCTCTTTGGGATAGAGACATAGTAGTGGTATTGCTAGACCAAAGGGTATGCAGCATTTGGTTGCCCTTTGGGTATATTTCAAAATTGCTCCCCAGAATGGTTGGATCAGTTCACAATAATGCCAACAGTGCATCAGTGTCCCATTTTTCTATATCCTCTCCAAGACTTACCATTTTCCTTTTTTGTCATATTAGCCAATTTAACAATCTCCAAAATGAACCTTGTGCTTCCCTTTGTTCTTCCTTCTAGCTTCATAATTTTTACTATGGTTCTCTTATGTTTGAGACCTGGACAATAATTTTTTTATTCTTCTCTCTTCCTCACCTTCAAACAAAATAATTTACCAAGTTCTATCAAGTCTATTTCTAAAGTACCTCATATCTTATTCTCACTGGGAAGATAAAGGGAAGGAAATAAATTATTTATATAGTAACTACTATATAACGGACACTGTGCTAAGTATTTTTACACTTATCTCATTTGATCCAAGATGACCTTAGTATAGACTGTCATTATCGCAGGTCAGATTTGCTACAATATCATCCTAAAAGATCCTCCCACCTACACTCTCTCCCCTTTCCCCACAATCTATATTATATGTACAGCTAGTCATGCCATTTCTCTGTTCAGAAATATTCAGTTGGCTCCTATTCCATACTACATAAAGGATCAAACTCTTTGGTCTAGCTTTTGAGAACTCCTTTTGCCCCATCTTCTTATCAAGTAACAACTGACTTTTCTAGACAACTCATTTCACACCCCTTCTTTTACTTTATTCTATTACCACTCTAGATTACTCTTTTCCCTCTGAACATACTATGCCTTTTCCCACCTGTATGTTTTTGTTCACCTGTTCACTAGGCCTAGAAGATTCTCTTTTCCCCTGTTTAATTGTTGACTTCCTCTGTCATTCAAAGTTCAACTCAAATGCTAGAAATGCTTCTCCGACCAGCAACAACCTTCCCACTTGTACTACATGTAACACTGCTTTGCAAATCTCTAATGCAAAAACAGAATCTAACAATATGTTGCTTATAAAAAACATACCTGAAATAGTAAGATGCACAGAGAGCTAAAATAAGGGGCTAATACAAAATCTATTATGCTCCTGCTGAAATAAAAAATAAAGGCAGAGCTAACAATCATATCTCAAACAAGCAGTCTCAAAAATAGACTTAAATAAGATATAAAAGGGAAACTAAATTTGGTAAAAGGCACTTTAAAAGTGAACTTATATTAATACTAATATATATATATATATATATATATATATATATATATATATATATACAAATGGTATAACAATTAAAGGAGAGCTAAACAAGTAACTAGACAATGAAATTATAATAGTAGGGGACTTTAATTTACCTCTCTCAGACTAAATGAATTTAACCAAAAAATATACAAAAACAAGTGAAGAAGCTGAATGAGATATTTAGAAAATTATATTTTAAGCAAGCTAGATATAATAGACCTCTAGAGATTACTGAATGGGAATAGAAAGCAGTACCTCTATTTTTCATCTCTTTGTGACACCTTTACAAAAAAAAATTAACTAAGAAGAGGATTCAAGATGGCAGAGTGAAAGTCAGAATTTTTGCTCAGTTCACCCAGCATATATCCTCCGCAATAACGTAGAAAGGGCACCAGGAATTCTGATCAGGAAAGCCAAGAAAGGCTTAGGTAACTTAGGAAGATACAGATCTCTTTGGGCTATGGGCTAGGGCTTCCCAGGAGCATATTGTGGTGGCAGTGGTAAGGAACATTCTAACATCTAAGAAAGGTCTAAACAGGAGGGAAGGAAGCATTGAGGCAGAAAGAGATCCCAGGCAATCTCTGAACTAGTCGCGGGAGTAGGAACAGGTGCTAGCTGTTAGCTCTGTCACCCATTACCTAGTTCCCGATCACAGTGCTATGGCAGAGAGGAGCAATGGAGAGTGAGTGGGGCCCAAACTATGTATGAAGCAAGAAACAAGTTCTAAAAATCTAGCTGTGTGACTCTGAGTCCAAGAGCAGAAGAGGTACTCAGTTTGAACTTTTAACCCTACACATAAACCGTAGTAGAACAATCATGCCAGGAGCCCAAGACCAAAGGGTAGCCAGCAGTTCAGTCTGTGTTTGATGTTGCTTTGTTTGAGATCATGATCGTTACTTCTCACCTTTTTAACGTTAGCAGAAGCACAATAGATTTTGCTTCAGCCTCTTATTTTAACTTTCGGTGCCTTTTCTGTTTCAAGTATGAACCTGCAGAACTTCCCAGCAGGCTAACAGTGAACGAGGCCAGCATCAGTCTACTGAAACTCAACCATACACAGTCCAACAGACCCAAACCTGGGTCAGGAACTTGCAGAGCTCTGACCAAATGGATAATAAACAGGTTTCTTCTCACATGATGCCACTTTGGAAGCACCAAAAATTTGTAGGCTCTCAGAGTGAGCAGTGAAAACAGCAGAAGGACATAAAAAGACAGAAGCTCAGGCTTGAATTCTCCCCAGAACTGAG
This sequence comes from Potorous gilbertii, assembly GCA_028658325.1. NCBI lineage: Eukaryota > Metazoa > Chordata > Mammalia > Diprotodontia > Potoroidae > Potorous > Potorous gilbertii. Next base: position 206,009,876 of record CM053772.1, on the reverse strand, counting down.
CAGAGCCCAATACAAACAAATGCAGAAGAGCAGAAATATTAAATGCATCTTTTTCTGACTCCAATAAAATTAAAAATTACATTAGGTAAAGGACTTTTGAAGCATAGGCTTAAAATTAATTGGAAACTAAATATCCTAAGCCTATCAATAATTTTGTTAAAGATAATGACAGAATTGAGACAATATACTCAATTCAGGGAATTCAGTCAAAGCAATACATAGGAGAAAGTATTTTTTCTTAAAACTTACAAAAAGAATAGATAAATGAATGGATACATAACTAAAAAAAAAAACCAAGAAAAACAACAAATTAACCACCCTCCCAAATAAACACCAAAACAAAAATCCTGAAAATCAACAGAGAAATTAACAAAATTGAAAGGAAAATAATTGAACTAATAAAACTAGAAGCTGTTTTTTCTAAAGAAAAAAATAAATAAACCACTGGCTAATTTGATTTTGAAAAGAAAAAAGAAAACCAAATTACCAGTATCAAAAATGGAAAAGATAAATTCACAACCAATGAAGATGAAATGAAAACATCTATTAGGCATTATTTCACTCAACTATCTGCTAATAAAAATGGTAATCTAAATGAAATGGATGAACATTTACAAAAATATAAATTGTCCAGGTTAACAGAAGAGGAAATAGAGTACTTAAATAACTCTATGTTAGAAATTCAAAAAGCCATAAATTAGTTCCCTAAGAAAAAAAAATCTCAGGACCAGATGGACATATAATAGACTTCTACCAAACATTTAAAGAACAACTAATTCTAATACTATATAAACTTTGAAAAAAATTGGTAAATGAATCCTACTGAATTTTTTCCATGGCACAAATATGGACTTCATCCTAAACAAAAGAGAATCAAAATAGAAAAAGAAAAATATACTCCAGTTTCCTTAATGAATATTGATAAAAATTAAATAAAACGCCAACAAGGAAATTATACCAATATATCACAAGGATCATATACTACGACCAGGCTAGACCTAAACCAGAAATGTAAGAAATATTAAGAAAACTAAAGGCATAATTGACTATGTCAATAACTGAAAGAACAAAAATCACAATTGTTTTAATAGAGACAAAAAAGCCAAAAAACCTTTTGACAAAATCTAATGCCATTTCTGTTAAAAATGTTGGAAAGCACAGGAATAAAAAGAACTTTTCTTAAAATGTTAAGTAGTATCTATCTAAAACCAAAAGCAACTGTTTCTATAAAGGACATATGCTAGAAACTTTTCTGTAAGATCATGGGTAAAGTAAGGATGTCCTTTATCACCATTACTATTCCATATTGTACTAGAAATGATAACCATAGCAATAAGACAAGGAAAAGAAATCTAAATAAGCATAGGCAATGCACAAAGAATCAAAACTATCACTTTATGCAAATAATACAATGGTTTACTTGAGAGTATTAGGGAGTCAACTAAAAAACTAATAAGGGCAGCACAACTGCGGGATGTAAAATAAACCCTAATAAATCATCAGTATTTCTGTCAATTACCCACAAAACCCAACAGGAAGAGATAAAAAGAAAAATTCCATTTAAAATAACTACAGACAGTATAAGATATCTAGGAGTCTACCTGCCAAGATGCATATAGTAAAGTTCACTATATGAATACAATTACAGAACACTTTAAACAAATAAAGACAGATGCAAATAAATGGAGAAATATTAATCGCTCATGAGTGAGCCAAGTCACTGTAATAAAAATAACAATGCTACCTAAATTAACTTACGTATTCAGAGCTATATCAATCAAACTAGCAAAGAATTACTTTATAGATCTCGAAAAAGTAATAAAATTCATCTGAAGGAACAGAAAGAAGGCCAAGAATATTAAGGGAATGTGGGGGAAAATTGGAAGGATGGGAGTTTGGTATTATAAGATCTCAATCTATACTATAAAGCCATTATCATCAACACCATTTATTGTTGGGCAAGAAGTAGAGAGGTTGATTAGCAGAACAGATTAGTGACTGACCAGTGGAACAGCGGAACACAATATACAGAATTAAATTAGCGCAATAACCTGATGTTTGATAAACCCAAAGATCCCAGCCTTTAGGACAAGAATTCATTATTTAATTTAAAAAAACTGCTTGGAAAACTGTAGTCTGGTAGAAACTAGGCATGTATTCATCTCATTCCCTATACCAAGAGAAGTTCAAAATGGGCATGTGATTTAGATATAAAGGGTGATAAAATAAGCAAATTAGTGGAACAGGAAAGATATCTATCAAATCTATGGAGAGGGGAAGAATGCATGACCAAACAAAAGGTAGAAAGGTTCACAAGAGACAAAATGGATAATTTTGATAAGTAAAATTAAAGTTTTTACAAATAAACCAAAGCATCTAAAATTAGAAATAAAAGCAGGAAACTGGAGAAAATCTTTGTGACAAGTTTCTTTGATAATATCTCATTTCTAAAACATACAGGGAACAGAGTTAAATCTACAAGAATAAGAGCCATTTCTTAATTGATAAATAGTTAAAAGGTATGAATAGTCAGTTTTCAGAGGAAGAAATTAAAGCTCTCAATAATCATATGAAAAAATACTCTAAATCACTAATAATTAGAAATGCAAGTTAAAAGGACTCTGAGCTACCACCTCACATGCATGCATCAGTTTGGCTAAGATAAAAAAAAGGAAAATGACAAATGCTAAAGGAGATGTGAAGAAATAAGCACACTAATGCACTGTTGGTGGAGCTATGAAGTAGTCCAACCACTCTTGAAAGCAATTTGGAACTATTCCCAAAAAGCTATTAAGCCACACATACATTTTGACCCAACAATATCACTATTAGGTCTATACCTCCAAAGGGATTAAAGAAAGAGGAAATGGATCCATATGTTCAAAAATATGCGTAGCAATTCTTTTAATGGTGGCAAAGGGTTAGAAGCCCATCAACAAGGGAATGGCTAAACAAGTTACGGCATATGAATGTGATTATATTCTATAATAAATGAAAACGGGCACGTTTTCAGAAAAACATGGAAAGATCTTTTTGAACGGATCTAAAGTAAAAATGCAGAACCAGGAGAACAGTCTATGCAGTAATATTGTAAAGAAATTAACTTTAAAAGACAAAGTAACTCTGATCAACACAATGAGCTACCACAATTATGAAGACATCATAATGAAACCTGCTCTTCACCTCCCGGTGGAGAACTAATGGACTCGAGGTGTAAAGTGAAGCAACTTTTTTTATATTTCTTTAAAAAAAATGACTAATATGGAAATTTGTTTTACACGACTATACATATTTGTAATAGGTTTTGTATTTCTTCTCAATGAGTGATGTAGGAGAAAGGGGAAAGGTAAGAGAGAGTCTAGAACTGAATTAAAGAATTTAAAAGTCTGTGCTTTTAAAAAATTATCAAATTTCAAAAATCAAAACCAAAAATGACTATTATATTTGGTCATAAAAACCTCACATGCAAATGAAGATGGGAAGAAATATTCAGTATACCTTTTATAGGTCATAATTCAATAAAAATACTATTCAAGAAAAGACTGCTAATAAAACAAATTAAAAATTAATTGAAGAGTAAATAACTTATTCCTAAAGAAGGAGTGGGTAAAAAAGCAAATTTCTAAGGCATCTATGTAACAGTACAGTGTAATTACTAGTGTTTTATATCTTATTACCCTACTGAACTATAGATTCTACAAGAGAAAGAACTGTCTTATCAAAACTTTAAATCTCCCCTACTGTCTAGCACTGAGCTCTACACAAACAGTAAGAGCTTTACAAATATTGGTTGGATAAATTAGTGAAGACAGAACAATAAATACATGTCTATTTCCAGCCAAAAGAACTTTCTTAAAGCTTCCATTTCAGCAGAGATTAGATGAACCAAATTCAGGTACTTGTAGAATTTCCATCCTATACCGCTGATTCATGTTCCATTCAGATGTCCTGTGCTATCCAACTTATGAGCAAGATTAGCTAGAGGCAACAGAATGAAGTTGGTAACTTTCTCCGATGTCCTAATGTCCGTCCATCTCAATGCTCCTGTCCCTACAAATCTCATTATGTTGTGTTTCCTGGCCCAGGGCACTCACACTACTCTTTACATCTAGGGACTGCCATGTTCTAGGCTTCATTGAAACATACTTACCAATTTCATTTGCTAGGCAAAGGCTACCAAGGTAATCTGTGGCCAGATCATAGAGGGCCTTCAATACTATCCTACTGAGTTTCTGCTTTATCCCATCTGGACTGAGAAACCACTCAGAAGATTTGTGCAGAGAGGGTGACATGTGAAAAGTAATATTATGGGAAAATGAATGTGACGGTGCATAGAATACATTGGAGGGGTCAACGAATGGCAGAGACACAAGACAGAAGGTTATTGTAATGATGTATCCATGATGTAATAAGGACATGAATTAGGGTGGTGAAAGCAGAAGAAAGGATGAAGTCAAGAGAGTGGAACAGAAGAAATAACCACACACTTGAACACTGTGGCAATGAGACGTGGCAGAAAGAATGATTGATTTGAACTCAGAGAAAGCTCAACTGTGCCACTCACTACTTGAGATCTTGGGTGAATCACTTCATACAACTGGATCTCAGTTTCTACATCTGGAAAATGAAAGATTAGACTAGCTAACTCTGCAGGTTCTTTCCAGTTTAAAATAGATGATCCTACCTTCTACCAGTCCTGTAGGGGCTAGCCTAGCAACATATCAATAAGGGCCTCAGACCAGTCTGGGTTCCTCTGATGCCCTACAGGGTACCTAAAGCTCCATTATGATGCTCATAGATGTCTGAAAGAGACTGGGGAGGGGCAAACAGGCTGGTAGTTGTCATTCAGATACTGGCCAAATTCACTGGCCTATTTTTGTCATATTTCTCCTTTTTTCCATCTTCATCCAATGTATTTATTCAATGTAAAAGTCACTAAATTAATTTTTTCCATGAGTAGAAATTGTCAATTTTAGAAGCACATATGCGAATCTCCCTGTACAAGAGGGAACACGAATCCAACTAGTTAAAAATAGCATTTGTACTTATCCCCCCACATACTAATTTTAATAAACTTACTCCAGAATTAGCCTGCCACTATAAAGATAGGGGAACATCAAAAATATTCCTAATAATCAGTGAACATGCCTAACAAGAACTTCAAAGGCATTTAGGAAACCTTTTTTTTAACTTTTTAAAAAATAAAATATTTTGTCTAAAACATTTATGATCATCCTCTTCCTCACTTACCCCACTCTCCAAATCAGCCCGTATCTCAGTTTCTCCTCTCTGTCAATGATACCTCCACTCTCCACCTTGGAATCATCTCTGACTCATCCCTTCCCTTTTTTTCATTGACTATATCCAGTTATTTGAAAGCTGATCGATTTTTCCTTCCCTCTTCATCCAGACTGATGCCTCCTTGATGTAGGTCCTCATTGTCTCTTACCTGGATAACTACAACATCCTCCTGGCTGCTCTCTCTGACTCTGTACCCTCTAAATCATCCAGCCAAACTAACCTTTCTAAAACTGCTTTCATCTTTTCATTCAAAAACCGTCAGCAGCTCCCAGATTCATAGAATTGTAGATTTAGAGCTGGGTGAGCTAGACTTAATAGCGATCTAATCTAACACCCTCTTGTAACAATTCAGGAAACTGAGGCTCCATGCTATGTGCTATTTCCTTTCCTTGAAATGACTTCCCTTTCCTATTTTACCCCCAAAGACCTTGAAGTTTCCCCGACTGCTTTCTATTCTCTGATCTCCAGCAGCACTGTCTATACCACAGAGTTTAGCCCTTAATTATATACCATCTTGTTTTGTTTGATGCTGTTTATGTATATATATGTTTATCGTGTTTCCTCAGCTACTTAAAAAATTGCATCAATTTTCAAAAAGGGAAGAGAGTAGAATTTTCAAACTACAAGTCATGGACCTGAACGTTAAATCCTGACAAAATTCTCAGAGGCAGCTAGATGGAATGGTGAATAAAACATTGGTATCAAATTCTGAAAAATCTGAGTTGGAATCTGCCTCAGACTCTTACTAGCTAGATGATCCTGTACAAGTCACTGAACCTCTCTTAGGTCTCAGTTTTCTCATCTGTAAAATGAGAGATAATAAAGCAACAATCCCACAGATTTTTTTTTGGAGTATTGAATAAAATACTACATATAAAAGTTCTTAATGAACTTTAAAAGTATTATCCAAAATGTCAGCTAGTATGATTTGTGAGCCCTTTTTTCACCTTTCCTTTGTTTTTTTTGCCATCCTAGTCCCTTAGAAAGGGAAACTGCAATCACCAAGAGCCAGTATGGCATCATCCTCATTATTAGTATACATTTATGTAGTATCTAATAAATGCCAGGCAGCATTTTAAGAGGTCAGCAATATTTATATTACTATTTATAATAATATATATTACATATAATATATTGGTAATATAATGTATAGGTAAATAAAGATTTACAATATTACCTCATTTGATCCTTACTGGACCACCCTGGAATGTAGGTATTAATATCCCCATTTTACAGATGAGAAAACTGAGGTAAATGGAGGTTATATGACATGCTCAAGGTCACACAGTTAGTAAATACCTGAGATCTGATTTGAATCATTTTTTTCCTAACTCCAAGCCCAGCATTCTATCCACTGCACCATCGAGCTCCCTAAAAAACAGACTATTCACAGAGCAACTAGTCAGGCATATATGAGGAACACTAAATGTTATACACCTGGATTTCAGCACAGCATTTGACAGAGCCTGTCATGTTGTCCTTGTGAATGAGATGGGACAAAAGATAATGCGGATAATACAAATGATAATAAATGAATCTGGTGAATGACCTGACCCAAAAAGGTGACTGACGAGTCCTTCATGAGCAGTTGTTAGCTTTGGAGGAAGGTCTCTAGTGGACAGAGTGCCCTAGAGATCCTTCCCTGGATCTGTGCTGTTCACCATTTTTATCGATCATGAGAATGAAGGCATGAAAAGCATGCTTGTCACATTTCAGAATCACAGAATTTGCAAGTTGGAAGGGCCCTTAGCAGCTGACTAGTCCATCCACAAAAGGCCCCCATTTATAGATGACATGAAGCAGGAAGGCAGAGCAAATATCCTGGATAATCAGGAACATCCAAAGAAATCACAATAGGCTGAACTAATGGGCCAAATCTGAAACGATGAAATTTGAAAGAATAAGTGTGAACCCCTAGACTTGCCCAGGGGTAGTAAGTAACAGAACCAGAAGGAGAAGTTCCATTAAAAAAAAAAAAACCTATGTAAGTACAGCATGGGAGAAAGAGGAATGGATGGACAGCCCCTCCTGTGGAAATGATAAATTCAATTTGAGCTGACAGTGTGACATGGCAATAAAGCAATAATAACAGAACATCTTGGGCCACACTGAGGCATGGTATCCACAAAGAGAGAGGTCAGAGTTGAGCTGCCTCTGGCCTCCTCAGATCATACTTGGAGGATTGTATTCGGTTCTGACACTATAGGAAAACTTTCAGCATACTGTAGTCAGAAGAGGAAGGCCAGAAAAAAATCATAGAAAAGAAAAGCCTGGCACATGAAGAGTATTTAGTTGTTGGCTATGTTTATCCTGGAGAAAAGATGACTTGGATGGGATACGATGACTGTCTCGAAACATTGGACTGTTATCGTATGGAAGAGAGTTGAGGCAGATTCTGTTGGGTTCCACAGAGCAGAACTAGGAGCAGGGAGGGGAAAATGGCGAAGAGGTAATTTTAAACTCTATTCTGTGAGATGTGAAAAACAAGGTGTTTGGGGGTTTGAGCCGTTGCTGTTGTTGGCATTTCTTTGTATCAGCAGTGCTTAGTGGATTCTGGCAGATAATAGGCACTTAGATGTTGGATGCCTCACTGACTCAATATACAGGAAAATGTCTTTGGCCATCAGAGTTGCCCCCCAAGTGCTCGGAAAATGAATGAATCCTCTTGTCACTGAAAGTCATAAGTCAGATGAGCATTTGTCAGAGATGCTGCAGGGGAGTTCCTGTCCTAACAGATATCTATCTGTTAGACTAGAAAACACCTAACATCCCTTCCAGATCTGAAATGATTCTATACCTATCTCTTTATATTACCCAATGAAGTTAGCACAGTGCTGGGTGCACAGATCCTCAGCAAATATCTAAGGGAGCTGTACTTATGGCATCACAATTTAATTTGCCAAAATGCCATAAAATACTTTAGGATAAAGTATCAGTTGGCCTAGATTATTCCTATAATATTATAATATAACAAAATAATATTATAATAATAAAATATTTGGACTAGATTATGTCCCATAACATAGGGAAAATAAAATATAAGAAAGTATTAAGAAAAAATGCAGTTTTAATATTTGGGGCTTTATTTCATATTTTGCATGTACATCAAAAGTTTATTGATTTGGTGAATCATTTCAAGATTTGCTCAAGGTTTTGGAAGTTCAACTTCAACTGCAATGAAAATAACATTGTCCTGGCATTGGGCATTTAATTTCCAAGACAGAAGACTGGACATGTCTCTTTCATGGAAATGGCTCTGTTTAGCTGGGGGCCTAAAACAGAGTGGTTATTTCAGCTTGTTGTATTAAAAATATGAAGATAAAAATGATCTCTAAAGGGTCATCTTAAATGAGAATAACTACCTGTGGGTAAACAGGAAACCAAACTGATTAAAAGGCTGTAGGCAGGGAAGAAGGAGTGGGGTCCCAGGTAGCATTATTCTTTCTCCTTGAATTTAATGCTTGGAGACCTCTATAGGAACAGATATTTTACAGGCATATAAATATATAATGGTAAGGGGATCAAGTCTCTAGCTTCCCCCCATGGTGTCCCCCACTTTCAACGACCACTGGAAAACCCCACCTCTACATCTGGATTGGTACTACATTCAACTATATTCAATTTAGCTCTTCAACAAATATATAGTTTTTTGATAGTTTTTTGTATAAAGTCAGTGTCCTCAGCTTGATTGTAAATTCCCTAAAGGCAGGAACTAACTCAATATATACAATTGTATCTCTCTCACATTAATCCTGGTCCAAAAATAGGTACCCTGGGATGACTTCTCCAAGTCAAGGAATGGGGGAAATATAGAAATGCAAAGCTATCTCTGCAGACTAGTACTGAAAATATAAAACTGCTGTTTCAGACATGAACACTGTGGTTTAGGACACCCCAGCCTTCTTGTTCGCAGCTTATTGCATCAAGATTCTCTCCTCACTTACCTCTTCCCCCAAAGGAAGGACAAAGAGAAGGAAGAGGAAAAGGAGGGAGGAATAGAGGGAGGAAGGAAAGAGAGAAAGGGAAAAAGAGGGAGAGAAGAGAGAGGGAAATGGAATGAGAGAGAGGAAGAGGAACAGGTGAGAAAGAAAGAGGAATCCACAAAAGCAGAGGCTATGACTTCTAATTCTATGGTATCTTTGTCTTTTAGGTGTATGACTTCAAAACTTTGGGTGCTAAATAAGGATTGCTTAAACAGGTGGCCCAGAAAAAGGTCAAAGAAGAATCACAACCAGTGTCACAGAAAGTGACCAACAAGGGAACCTTTTATGTTAAATGTGATTCCCAATAACAGTAAGAAAGGAATTGAACTCTAATGTTCCATCATCTAAAATGATGGAAGCATTGAGAGGAATTTAACCGCTCCCTCCTAGAGTTAATGACAGACAAGAATGTCAGGCATAGGCTGGCATGCACCTAGATATGAAGAAAGCAGATTTCAAAAGATTACTAGGAAAGCTAGATGGGACTAAACTCCACAAGGAAGTCAGCCCAGGAGGCACAAAAAGCTATCAAGAATGAAATGCTAAAGACACAAATGCCCAAGAGGACAGAAGACAGGAATTGTCTGATGAGACCAATGTGGATGCACAAGGAATTCCCTGAATGGATGAACTCGCAGGTTCTGAATCAAGTCTAACATTAGTCAGCAAAATGATGTGGCAACCAAAAAACTTTCATCTTCCTCACCTTGGGCTACATTTTAAAAAAGCTTTTACAGATAATCCCTTGATGCTCTGCCCTGGCCAGACTATAGCTGGAGAACTTTTTCCTGTTTGGGGTGTCACAACAAGAACATTGGTGAGATAGAAAAGCATCCAAGGAGAGCCACCAGACAGAATGCCGAGGGGCCTTGAATGCATGGCACATATAAGGAATTGCTGAAAGAACTTTAGCCTGGAGAAGGGAGATTTAGAGTGAGATATTTGTCCTCAAGAATCTAAAGGACACCATATAGAAGCAGCATTTTACTTGATCCTAATGGCCAAAACCAGGAGCAGTGGGTATAAGTTGAAAAGAGGAAAAAACTTCCTACCAATTAGAGCTGTTCCAAGGTGGGACAGACCACTCCAGCATGGATTCTGTTCACCCTTTCTGGTACTCCTCAAGCAGTCTGGACCAACTCGTTGGACCCTATTTCTAGTATGACTTGGATTCCATTCTCCTTGAAGTCCTTTCCAGTTTTGTGAGTCTATGAGTATGTGATCTGTCCTATTCTCATTACTCAAACAGCCCCCACCTTAGTTCAGGCCTTAATGGCCTATCACCTGGGCTACCGAAATGGCTTCTTAATTGGTTTCCCTACATCATCTCTCGCCAGTTCAATCCTTCTTCCAAATAGCTGCCAAAGTAACTTTCTCTGAGCACAGGGATCACATATCCTTTCCCCTCCTCAACAAACTCGAGTGGCTCCCTATTGTCCCCCAGAGAAGATAGAAGCAACTCTCTTGGGGCATTAAAAGTTCTTTTCAACTTGGTCCTAATCTATTTTTCCAGTTTCATGATAGTTTACTCCCAAGCAAACTGGGCTTCTGGCTCTTTTTCACACATAACACTTCCTCTCCCATTTCTATATGTTTGCACTCGGTCAACTTCCATAGCTGGAATACATTAGCTCTTCACTTTCTCAGGGAGAATCCCTTACTTTCTTCAAGCTCCACCTTCTACACATGAAGCCTTTCCTGATCCTCCTAACGGTAGTGTCCCCCCTCTCTAAGCTAATTGTATTTATTCTGTATATGCTTAAATATGTTACATCTCCCCCAATAGAATGTAAACTATTCAAGAATATGGGTTGCCTAGCCCTGTGTCTCACAAGTACCAGATGCTTAATAAATGTTCGTTGATGGCGAAGGCTGAAAGTCTTTGTAAACATCACTTGAATGGCAAGCTAATTCTCACACTGGGAATGTAGGGCAAGAAGGGAAGGCAGGAAAATGTAAGCTTCTTGAGGGAAAGGTTATATTTTGATTTTGTAGTGTCTTCTATGTAACAGACCCTTAATCAATGATTGCTGAACTGAATTATCGAAGGGAAACTTTCAAGAAGGATGTTGCTGTTTAATTGTTTTTTCAGTCATGCCTGACTCTTTGTGACCCCAACACTATCACACCGCATCCACAATCCAGGGATGTCATGAAGAAATGGGTGATTTTTCCTTTTAAATACTGAAATATACCTTCATACCTGACCCTGGTGTATTCCTTCAACAGATATTTATTGAGTCTCTGCTACATAAAGAGCTCATTTCCACAGACATGTTACAGGTTCTAGTGCTCGGTGTTGTAACAAGTTATCACTAACAGGCCCAGGTGGAAGGCGTAGTAACAAAGTAACAGTTCTTCCCAGAGGAAATGCCTTTCTGTTTCAGCAGCCTGCCTCTGGGCTCCGGGCTTCTCAACAGCTGGAAGGAGAGAAGCCCTTTACGCTCCCTTTCACTCTTTTTCTGCCCGATCCCAAAGCCAGGGCCAGATACCTTTCCCTTAAGGTGGGCTACCCCCTCCCCTAGGCCCCCAGGCCCCGACTGACACCAGATGGCCAGAGAAGAGTGACGCTCAGGGAGAAAAGGAAGTGCTGAGAGAAAAGAGCGTTGTCCCAGAGGGAAGAGAAAGGGTGGGGTGGAGAAGAAAGGGTCAGGGAAACACCTGGCCGGCTCCAGCGTCCACCCTGGGCAGGGCCCGGCCAGCTGTGCGCCGGGGGAGGGGGAGAGGGCGGCGGGGGGTGGGGGGAGCCAACCACAGCCGGCGTTCCTTGTTGCAGCTCCCCCCGCCCCCTCCCGCCCCGCAGCCCTGGAGCCGGCCTGGGGCCCGGGCCCCTGCCGCAGTCCCGGCCGCGCCTCCAGCCAGCCTGGGCCCCGGGGCCGGGCGCAGCGCCCAGCACGTCCTCGGCCGCCTCACCTCGCTCACCAGCCCCTGCCAGTCGCTCTCGGTCCGATTGAAATTCATGGCTTCATCCATGCGTGAAGCGGCTTCATCCACAACCTCCTCCCCCGCCCTGGCTCCCTTCCTCCCACCCCCGGCCCCGAGCGGCCCCGGCGGGCACCGGAGAGGGCACCGGAGAGGGCACCGGAGGGGCGGGCGCCCGCAGACCCGCGCCGCCGCCGCCGCCGCCTCCGGCAGCCGCTGCCCGCACTGTTTACCCAACGTCAGCCTTAGCGTGAGGAACGGGAGGAGGAGCTCGAACCGGGGCCGGAGCCGGAGCCGGAGCCGGGGCCCAGCCGGAGCTGCCGCTCCCCTGCGGGCGCAGGCACTGCCTCCCTCCTGCTCGACCCTGCGGGGCTCCCGCCGCAAGAGGCCCCGCGCCTTCGAGACCCACTCACCCCAGGGGCGGCTGCCATCCACATCGGGGGCCCCAGCAGCGGGCACCTCCGGGGTGGGCAGCAGATGGCTGGCCTAGCCAGGGGCACAAGCGAGGGCCTGCAGGCCCTGCTGAAATGGCAGGGACCGTGCCTTCTCATGGCGGGGTGGGGGTTTATTGTTAACAGTCACGACAACAACCCAACGTGTCTATAGACCCACATGGATTCGCCTTTTAGATAATTAATGATGCTCAATCATCCTGGTTAATATTTGGACCGTCCTCCCCGAGATGACCCCTATCCAATTTCTACTCTGAGACTGGATTACTTAAAGGATCCAGAAAGGAGGTGGGGAAATCCAGTTTAAATCCACTTTACAGAGGGAAGAATAGAGCTGCATTTAAGGAAAGCTGATCCTGATTGCCACTCTACTTTCCAGCTGAAAAGATAGCCTGAGATGGGGCGTGCAAAATCCCAGGGAACTCTGAAGACAGTGTAATCCCTGAAAGAAACTAGCTTCATTCATAGGCTCTTGTGCCCAATTCCCAGGCAGAGCCCAGAATCAGTCAAGGAACCTGATTAAGCAATCATATTTAGATAACATTTTAAGGCCACTAAGGTTTACAAAGTGTTTTCCTCACCACAATAGGGAAAGGCAAATAATCCTAGTATTTTTGTAGGGTTCAGACTGTGGGAAACTCCCAGTGTTGAAAAGTCCTTCCACCTAGGCCAATGCATCATATCACTGTTTTGTAGTCTGGGAGGCCCTGAAAAGTTAATCAGTTTATTAAGTACCTCCTATGAACCAGGCATTGTTCCAGACAATGGGAATACAAAGACAAAAATAAAAGTCTCTGCGTTCAACAAGTTTATATTCTACAAACTACAGGAACATCTAACTACACACAAAGTAATCAAACAGCATATTTAGAAAGAGAAAAAACCTCAATCCCTGCCCTCCAGGAACTGACACTGTAGTGGAGGGGATGCAAATAAATTCTGTAAATACAAAATATATAATAGGATGTCCAAAACTCTTGGTGCAATTTTAAGCTTTTAAGCTATTATAGCTATAATGTATTTGAGTATATATAATATATAACATGACATTATATATTATGTTATATGAAATATATTATCTTATATAATATACAGTATAGGTATAATAGCTTAAAACTGCACCACTATTTTTGGGACATCCTGTATAGTATAAAAGTGAGGTAAATACAAGATAATTTAGGGGAGGAAGCACAAGTAGGTATAATATTATTTGAGAAAGTCAGCCTTTGTGGTTTGGTGACAAGATGACTGGTCTAAGTATAAAAAGATGTAGAAAAATCCTGTTTCTAATACGTAATATCTCTGTGACCTTAAGCTATATTTAAACCTTGGGTCTCAGCTTCCTCATCTGTAAAATGAGAGTACTGGACTAGATAGCATTTAAGGTCCCTTCTAAATCTATATCAATGATCTTTCTTATACTTTCATCAAAGTTGTCCTTGATGCATATATAGATTGGTCTAATGAAGATTTTTACAGAGAGGGTAAGGTAGAGGAATAGATTAGCAGAATTAATATTTTCTTATTTTCCTTTGTAAAAAATAATCAGGCAGATCAAGTTCATAGAAGTTAATCTGATTAGTCAGGGACCCACAACTGATAAGTGGCAATACAGACACCAGAAGTCAAGTTTTTTGGGGGTCCCAAAATAGTGCTCTTTCCATTATACCACCCTGCCTCCTGAAACCATAAAAGGAATTTTACAGGTTAATTGGGATCCTAAGAGTTAACAAAGGCAGTGTTGAGGGGGGAAAAAGAAATAGAAATAAACACTTGGGCTAACAGTCTGACATTTCAGATTTAAAAAGCAAATAACATTCTTCCTTTGAATCACTCTCTAATAACCCATCAAGTTTAGTTTTGACCTGTGGTCCTGAACTTTTCCACTGAATAAATGTAAACTTGTCCATCTTTCACTTAGTAAATGTATGACCCTAGGAAAGTACCTTAACCTCTCTGCATCTTAATTGTTTTTTTCAATCTTAAATAGCAACAATCAAGCTTAGAGAATCATAGTATCTAAGTGCCAGAAGGTTTCTTAAAGGTAATTTAGTCTAAGCCCCTCATTTTACAAAAGAGCAAGGTGTGACTCAGGGAGGTTATGAGGCCTACCCAAAATTCGTTAGTTTGTTAGTAGCAGAACCAGGATTAGATCGGAAGTGTCCTGATTCCTCATCTCAATTCATAGTTTAGTCCTTTTTTTCACTGTACTTTTGCTAAAAATTAGAACTGAAAGGGGCCCCCTTATTTTACCAATCAAGAAATTCAGACCCAGAAAAGGGGAATTAATACACTATCTACCTGCAAAAGGGTTAATAAGTGAAAGTAACTCTAAGTTAATAAGTAAAAGTAACTATAAAGTGCTATATAAAAGTGAATTATAATAATTATTGTTCTGTGATAGCTTTCTTACTCCCACAAAGAAGGGGGATGACCTCAAGAAAATTGTGAAAATTTGTCTTTGGTCTTTTCCCTGTTTGTCCCCTCTCTCTCTCTCTCCCGTCCCTTAAGGAAACATATCCTTTGTCCCATGAAGGGCCTTCCTCTCTAGGCTATCTATCAAATTGGAAAGTAATCTCCCCCAGGATGTCAGTTACTGAAGGTTTTCAGGTGTTGCCATTCATGAACCTTTAAAACCCAAAAGAATACCTACCTAATGGTAGAAGTATTGACAGACGATTTGGGGATGAGAAGCCTTCCACATAAATAACTACATGCTTTCTTCGCTCTATAAGAAAGTTAATTTTTTTTAACCTATGTTTTCAAAGACCTCTAAAACTTTTATTGGCATCCTTTCTTTGATGCAAGTCAATTAATTTTATATATATATATATATTTGTGTGTGTATATTAATTGGAGAAAGTTTCAACAATTGAAAGTCTATACTCCAAAATGTGAAGAAACTTACAACCCAGTTGCTAGTTTTCTAGATTATTAGTTTTGAACTGGAAAGGGAATTCTAACCCCTTTGTTTTCACAGTTCAGGAAACTGAGGCTTAGCAAAGTTAAATGACTCCCTCAGGATCATAAAAGCAATAATATTTAAAGTTTTGATTTGAGTCCAGTTTATCTGATATTGAACCCAGATTCCCCTTAATTCAAGTGTCTTCCCTCTCTTGATTATCTCCTGTCTATATCTTGTTTGTACATAGTTATTTGCATGTTCCCCCATTAGATTATAAGCAACTTGAAAGCATATACTGTCTTTTGCCTTTCTTTGTATCCCTATGACTTAGCACAGTGCCTGACTCATTGTTTTTCAGTCCTGTCCAACTCTTTGTGACTCTGTGGACCATAGTGTCCATGGAGTTTTCTTGGCAAAGATACTAGAGTGGTTTGCCATGTCCTTCTCCAGTGAATTAGGGCAAAGAGCGTCTAGAGTGACTTGACTAGGATTACACAGCTAGTAAGTGTCTAAGGCCACATTTCAATGAAGGTCTTCTTGACTCCAGGCCCAGCACTCTATCCACTGCACCACCTAGCTATCTTTGCCTGGCTCACAGTAGGTCCTTAATAAATGTTTGACTGATTAACTAGACCAGTTGCTTACTCTACTCCATTATATGTTTTCCCTTGAAGTGTTTATATTCCTAGCATTATTGCAAACCTGCTTAGCTTGTGAAATGTGATGAAATAATAGACCAAGGCAATGTAGCTTCAAGCTATCTTTTTTTATCTCATGATATTAATGCAGCCTGACATTGACTAATAATAATGTTGATGCAGTGTAGGCACCTATACTAGACAGCCCCTCGATGCCTCATCAAGAGCAACCCCAAATGACTAAAAGCAAAGCTTACTATGTTATAACTTTTTCAAAGGGGGAAAAAATACCTCACCAACCTCCTTTAATTTTTAATTGAAGTAACAGTCAAAGTTAGATAGGTCAGTCATTCCTAGGGTCCCTCCTAAAGCCTGGAGAGGTAGTGTTGGCATAGAGGATAGAGGGCCAGCCTTGGATCCACAAGACCTAGGGTCAAGATCTGCCTTCAGACACACATGGCTATGTAACCATAGGCAAGTCATGAAACCTCAGTCTCCATCTTCCTCCCCCTCCTTCTCCCCTAACTGTCTAAGATTTTTAATGACAGAAGAGTTACTGATCTGAATTGGTGAAAGAAGTTTTCATACAAGAAGTTCCATGGATGAAAAAAGACAACCCTCAAAAACCCCTTGTTTCATATCTGCCACGATGAAGTTAAATAATGAAAAAACTTCTATTTTCTTTTCCCTTTACTTTTCTAGGGAGTGAGATATCTTTGCTTTTTGTTCTCTGTTGTGTCTGAGTGTCTAGGAGCCAATGGACATTGTGTCCCTATTTGGGGTTTTCCTGATAAAGATCCTGAAGTGATTTGTCATTTCCTTCTCCAGTGTGTCCCCATTTTATAGATAAGGAACTGATGCAAATAAGTTTACTGATTTGCCCAGGGTCACAAAGCCAGTCTCTGAGTCTGGATTTGAATTCAAATCTCCCTGACTCCAATCCCTCCCTCTATCTACTCTGTGGGCTAGCACCAGTTTTTCTATTTGTAGTTGTGAGAGACAGAAAAAAGTTAAATTTCTACAGAAGTTATTAGTTGATAAAGTCATTGAGAATAAGTCAGATAACAAGAAAGCCAGCAGACTGCAGGTAAACTCAAATAATCAGGAAATAGACAATGGCCTTCAGATAGTCATAAAATTTTTTATAAGAAGGTCCAGGTCTGAAACCAGCTTGAGTCAGTCAGGAAAAATGACCTAGAATAACCTGGAGAAAGCTTTACTTCATTGCGCTTGCTTAATGAACTTCATGCATATAAACAGAAACACCCCACATAAAATTATCCCTCCATTTTCTGATCATGGATCCTATGTTAAAGTATGTTTGGGAAGGGGAATCACACTAAGGGGGGTTATATAACAGGCATGTAGAGAAGATGGTGACCTAATGGAGAATGGACCAATCCTAGTGGGAGGATCTGTTTTGAACTAACAGTATATAGCTCATCTCACTTCTGTATTCAGTGCTCCCTCCTCCTGAAAAGACGGTGGGGACCCGCTTTGGCCAAAGTGTTCCATGCCTCTGAACTCTGCTGCAATAAATTTTCCTTGATACCTTATTAGTGTCAAGCGTGTCTCTGACATCGTCATAGCCCAGGGACTGATTTTTGCTGTTATTATGGTTTTTGTTTAGTCATTTCAGTCATAAACCCACTTGGAGTTTTCATGGCAAAGATAATGGAGCAGTGTGTCACTTCCTTCTCCAGTGAACTAAGGCAAACTCCAGATTAAGTAATTTATCCAGGGTCACACAGCTAGGAAGTGTCTGAGGCTATATTTGAATTCAGGTCTTCCTGACTCCAGGTCTAATGCTCTATCCACTGAAATATCAGCTGCCTTGTTTTTATTTATTTTGTTTGTTTCCTTATATGAACCAACATATACAGTTTTAGTCAAAGGTGTTCAGATGATTTTGAGTGATGTACTTCTCTTCTAAAAGTTTGTATGGGTTTTAAGAATTAACAGTCATTCGCACTTTATGGTTTTCACAGTCTTTTGTACATGGTATCTCTCACAACAACCCTGGGAAGCAGGAGCCATCATTACCCTCATTTTCAAAATGAGGAGCCTGGCAATGAAAGAGGGTAAGAGATGTTGCCAGGCTCACACAACTCCTGAGGGTCAGGGTGAGATTCAGGCTTAGATCTAATACTTTCTTCAAACCCAGTGTTGAATCTGCTACACAAGGTTGAGGTCAAATCACCCAAATTTAAGGAATAAAAACTGAGTATGTCCTGGTTAAAAAAACCAAACAAACCTATCTCTTGTGGGATTGGGAAGAAAAGACCCCTAGAAACTGGAGTCAGAAGGTTAGGATTCTGCCCTTGGCTCCTGTCTTGTCTCACAGGCCACAAGGAGCTAGATGTGCTCCATTTTTGTCTTTGATTGCCCTGTCTCTTAGCACAGGGCCTGGCATATAGTGCACACTTACTAATGCTTGCAGTTTGCTTGATTGAGCAGTGGAAATAATATATCTATGGAAGCCTATGTTTCCTCTGCAGCTACTGGTCTTTCCCCTTCTCCAGGCAAGTGAAGGAAGTCTAAATTCTGGTATCCCAAAGCCAGAAATTCGGAAAGGACCTCCTTCCTTTTGGTTATTTGAAAGTTGTCACCCTGCAATAGAGAAGGACTTTTATTTTTGTTCTCCATCAACCTGGTTTGGGTGAGATTTATTCCTTTATACCTAGCCGTTTTTTCCATCTGCTCAAACTAGGTCAGAGAGTCTAAAAGAAACGAGTAAGAAAATGCTTCTTTGCAAATGAAGAAATTTATTTAAAACTCAGAAGAGCTCCCACTGGGGCGAAAGGAAGCCGTTTTAATAGTGTCTGGTCAATTGCACCAAACAGATAATGCAACACAATTCACCCTCTTTACAATCCTCTCCTCTTGGTTTTTGGGGGAAGACTACAGTTCCCAGCATGCATTACTGACAGGCCTCTCCCTTCCCTGCAAGGGGGCAGTTTCCGCAGGCTGAACCTCGCATTCTTTTCAAAAAAGAACCACTGTTTTTCTCCTCCCCCAAGTTCAGCCCAAGCTTTCTGCAAACATGACTTAAACACACCAGGTCTCCCTCTCTCCATGACCTGCCCCTGGGTTCTCCATCCAAGGGCCCTGGAATCCCTGCTAGAAAGCAAGGAGGGAAGGACTAGACGCCACGCCGAGCGCCCCTTTCAATCGCCACCTTCCTCGGGCTCTCGCTCTTCCCATTCCCCCCCCACCCCCACCAGAGGCCGCGGCTGTTCCGTGATCCCTCCCCGCCCAGCAGCAAACAATCAGCAACCAGCGGCTTCCCTGCTGCCCCCGCTGGCTGCCAATCAGCGGTTCAGCGGGGAGTGGAAGGAAGTTCCACTCCCCGCTGAACACACGAGGTGCTCCAAATGACTGAGTAGGCCTGATCCCTGGCTGGCAGGCTGGGGGCCCGCAATTGCAATCCAGAGGGGGAGCACACAGCTCCCGGCCCCAGCCAGTGATTGGCTTGGGCCCCCGGGGCGGGGGTGAGGAGGGGCAGCTGACGGTGAGGGCCGAGAGAAGGGAAATGGAGGTGGGGGGGGGGGAGGGAGAGAGAGAGGGAGAGACAGACAGACAGAGAAAAAGGGAGGGAGAGGGAGAGAGAGAGAGAGAAAGGAGTGAGCTTTAAAGTGGGGAGGGGGGGAGGGAGAGAGAGAGGGAGGGAGAGAGGGAGAGAGAGAGAGGAGTGAGCTTTAAAGTGGGGAGGGGGGAGGGAAAGAGGGAGGGAGGGAGAGAGAGAGAGGGAGAGAGAGAGAGGGAGAGAGAGACAGAGAGAAAGAAGGAGGGAGAGGGAGAAAGAGAGAGAGAGAGAGAGAGAGAGGAGTGAGCTTTAAAGTGGGGAGGGAGAGAGAGAGAGAGGGAGAGAGACAGACAGAGAAAAAGAGGGAGGGAGAGGGAGAAAGAGAGAGAGAGAGAGGAGTGAGCTTAAAAGTGGGGAGGCGGGAGGGAGAGAGAGAGAGAGGGAGAGACAGACAGACAGACAGAGAAAAAGAGGGAGGGAGAGGGAGAGAGAGAGAGAGGAGTGAGCTTTAAAGTGGGGAGGGAGAGAGAGGGAGGGAGGGGGAGAGAGAGAGACAGACAGACAGAGAGAGAAAGAGGGAGGGAGAGGGAGAAAGACAGAGAGAAAGAGAGAGGGAGGGAGAGAGAGGGAGGGAGACAGGGACAGAGAGAGGGAGGGAGAGGGAGAAAGAGAGAGACAGATAGACAGAGAGAAAGGGAGGGAGAGGGAGAAAGAGAGAGAGAGAGAAAGGAGTGAGCTTTAAAGTGGGGAGGGGGGAGGGAGAGAGAGAGGGAGGGAGAGAGAGACAGACAGACAGAGAGAGAAAGAAAGAGGGAGGGAGAGGGAGAAAGAGAGACAGAGAGGGAGGGAGAGGGAGAAAGAGACAGACAGAGAGAAAGTGGGAGGGAGAGGGAGAAAGAGAGACAGAGACAGAGGTGGGGGGAGGGAGAGAGAGAGAGGGACAGAGAGAGAGACAGAGAGAAAGAGAGGGAGAGAGACAGAGAGAGAGAGAAGGGAGTGAGCTTTAAAGTGGGGAGGGGGGGAGGTTAGAGAATGGGAGAGGGAGAGAGAAGCAGAGCCCCAGGGCGCTCGAGAGATGTCAGACAATGAAAGAAGCCACCCCTCCCCACCCCCCCACCCCCACTGGCCAGGGAGAATGTGGGCCAGTGGAAGGGGTGGAGTGGAAGAAGTCCCCCAGCCCCGGGATTATTCAAATGCATTGTAATGTATTTCATTTATTCTGCTGAAGTGGAGTGAGGGGGATGTATGTGTGGAGATGTGATTCAGCACAAAATTCATGTAAATTTATGTAAATATATATACAAACTAGCTGCAGCCCTGGGGCTCGTGACTAGTTGCCAGTGTGATCCTCCCTGATGCTAACTAAGGTTATGGGCGACTGGCCTTCAGGAGCTGAAAATAGAAAAAGCCCTGACTTCTGTGGCCCTTCGACTGCAAGTCAAGCCTGGGAAGTTCAACATCTTACAAATATTGGCTAAAGCGACAAAACAGAATCACCTACAGCGCCCCCTTGTCACTTTCTTAGTGCTCTAGGTTGCTGGATCCTTTATTTCTCCCTCTCCCCATTTTCTGTTCAGATGGGAATTATTTCTCCTGAAAGTGATAGGAATGTTGTTTCCATCTCCTGCCCTGAGAAAGAGCAATGAGGATGGAAAAAAAGGAAAGAAAGCAATTTGAATTATGGGATGAAGAGGTGGCATCCTAAATAAATGACCAAGTCTGATAAAATATTTACTGTGCACTAGGCTGTCCTTCAAAGCAGTTTTCTTTGACGTTTTTCTTTTTAAATTCTGCAAAAACAAAAACAAAACAAAACAAAAATGGCATCGTGGCATTTATCTAATGACATGATTCTCCAAGTTGTTAGCGTCACTTCAGCTTGGCCCAGCACCATCACAGTGCAGCAGAATGTGCCCATCCATTCAAATGGCATCATACTGCAGAATTATGAAATGATGCTCTAATAATATAATCATCAAAAATGATAGTTGTTCAAACAGAAAAGCTCACTAGACCTGGTGTTTCCAACTCCACATTCCACACTAGCCAGATTACCTGAGAACTTATAATAGACTCTCAGTTCTACTTTTTACTACTAGTGTGACCTTGGGCTGATTGAGTTAATTCAACAAATATTTTTTCCAGTACTTACCATATGCAAGGCATGGGGCTAGGCCTCAGGGATAAAATAACAAAAAGGAAACAATTCCCATCCTTCAGGAGCTTATGTTCCATTGAGGGGAAAGAATATGTAAGCAAGTGAGCAATATGTAAATTAATATAAAGATACTGAGAGAGAGAATGCATTGATCTCTAGGTCGGAGAGCAGGAAAGGCCCTGCTATCTTGAAGGAATCTAGGGAATCTAGCAGAGAGAAGAGGCAATACATTCCAAATATGGAGAGAACAGCCTGTTTAAAGTTATACCTTCCTAAGTCTTAATTTTCTGATTTGTAAAATCATGGAGTTAGACTGGATGATTTCTAAAGTTCTTTTTAGCTCTGATTCTATGATCCTAAGTCATTTAACAGCTCTGAACTTCAGTTTCCTCATCTGCAAAATGGGGGTAACAATGCCTTGAAGGTTTATTGTGAAGATTAAATTAAATAATAAATTCAAAAGTGCTTTTATATCTAGCACTTATTTATAGCTGGCCTTGGTCTACAAGAGTGACTGATCACTATCCAGTATGGGACAGTCCAGAAAGAGGAAACTGAGGAAAAGGGGGATTGAAGTCTACAAAATGAGGAAGGTATTCCATCGTCATGAATCGCTTTGGTCCGTAATGGAGCTCTCCAGTGTGGCTTCAAGTACCAGGGGAAGGGAATTGCTGTTTCCTGGACTAAATTCCAGATTATCAGGATCCTAGAAGACTTGTGGTAGAAGAGATTTCATCAGGAGGTGCAAACAGGTAAAAGGGCAGAAAAAAGAGGGGGAGTCATTCAAAAAGAGAATGGATTTATAGAGAGCTACCAGAGAGTCAATGTCAAGAGTAAAAATGGAAAAGCAAACAGTAGGCTGTGGATGGAATAGAGAGATGGAAGAGGAGGCATGTAGGGAAGTAGAACCAAAAGAACCCAGGAAACCCTTGAAAATCCTGAAAATCCCAGAGCCCAACCTGTCCCAAGAAACTTCTGCAGAACTGCAGGAGACAGAGAATGGCTGAATTTTAAGATCCTAATGTTGGGCCATGAGTTCAGAAGCAGTTATGTGCTTTCTCTGATATACTGAGGGGATAAGTGGGGATAAGATTATATCTAACCTGAAGCCTATGAAGAGGTTGCACCCTATCGGGTACAGTGGGAGACGATGATTCTATCTATGACTTGATGTCTTTTGTTACTTATTGTGCTTTGCATTCTTAATTATTTTTTTTTGCTGAATTTATGTTTTGCATGGTCTACAAATAGCATTGCATTGGTGGGGACTCGGGATGTGAATTTCAAAATAGATTAGTCAGAATAGCCCACAAGGAAGTTGGAAAAAAGGAGCAAGGGGCTCTGGAACCAGAGGTCAAAGCTGTCAGGGGTTTGTTACAAATAATTATCCTGAGAATAACTTGCAAAGGAGCTGCTATTATTTTGGGCTTCTGAAAGAAGTTACAAAGAAGGATACGATAAATGTATTCATTGTATCCTAGAACATTTAAAAGAAGGAGTATCAGTTAGGGTTATAGGAGACAGACTCTCTCTCTCTCTCTCTCTCTCTCTCTCTCTCTCTCTCTCACACACACACACACACACACACACACACACACACACACACACCCCTCCCATCACTAGCACTCTCCCCCTTCTACTCCAATTAGGAGTGTCAGAGTAGAAAAGGTGGTTATAGGTTATAAGAGAGATACTGCAAAAGTAAAGACGACAGGCCTTGGTAACAGATTGGATATGGGGGTGAGAACTAAGAGTTGAAGATGACACCTAGGTTGTGAGCCTGGGGGATGGAAGGATGGTGGGACATCCTTAATACTCAGAGCCATTATAGAGATTAATCACCTATGATTTCTCAAAAGCCATGTCATGATCTCCTTATTGGAGGCAAAATAATTGTGTTTCAGTTCAGTCCTTTTTCAGTCAATTCCAACTCTTCGTGACCCCATTTGGGATTTTCTTGGCAAAAGTACTGGAGTGGTTTGCCATTTCCTTCTCTAGTTTATTTTACAAATGAGGAAACTGAGCCAAATAGTGTTAAATGACTGGCCCAGGGACACAATGTTTGAGTCTTTCTGACTCCAGGCCTGGGACTCTCTCTCCACTGTGCCCCTTAACTGCCCAAATTATAGGCCTAACTCCCACCATTTTTATTGGTTTTTTATGGGCACCAAAGCCCCCAAGTTCCTTGTAATTAGAAACCTTTTAAAGTTCTTCCTAAGGACCATAGTCATGACTTACAAAAAGAGCTAAAAAAGATACTCCCTCTATAAAGAAGGATTTTAATACAGTTGATACTGAAGAGAACATAAGTTCTTTTTTAAATTTTTTTTTTTTTACTTTTTTAAGGCAATCAGGGTTGACTTGCCCAGGGTCACACAGCTAGTAAGTGTCAAGTATCTGAGGCCATATTTGAACTCAGGTGGTAGGAACAGAAGTTCTTTATGGAAGTCAGTCTCATTGGAAACAAGACTGTACCAATCTCATTGTCTTTTAAATGTGAAACATCCTAATTAATAATTGGCATTTACATAGAGCTTTAAAGTTTGTGAAGCACCATAAATAATTTCATTTGAAACTAAAAAACCTTGTGAAATATATACTATAAGTATCACTATTCCCATTTTACAGGTGAGGAAATCAATGCTTAAAGAGATAACTTGCTCATAGACATATAACTAGTAAGAGTCAGAAGTAAGCTACAAATCCTGGTCTTCCTATCTCAAAATCCAGTGCTCCGCCCCCCCCTCCCCCCAGGTAGACCAGAGGTTCAATTATCATTCCATCTCAATGAGACTTTATCCTACCTGTGAGTTAGCAAGTTCTTTTAACAGAATCAAAGAATTTCGCCATTCTAAGAGTCCTCAGAGGTCATATATTCCATCGGTATCAAATACAAATAGAAAATAAGGTCTCCTGTTAACTTAGAAAACCAAAAATTAAGTCATCCATATCTTATATTTTTCTATATTTTGTTAAGTATTTCCCAATTACATTTTAATCTGATTCAGCTGCACTAGAGAGTTCTGTAGTCAAGGGGATTGCATTTGACACCTCCAATGAGAGTAGCCCATACTTAGGTCAAAATTCTTGCTCCAACTTCTCCAAACAATGGTTGGTCATGGAGCCTCTGCTGCAAGATCTGTAGTGACCCACATTTAACTCTTAAATAGCTTTAATTGGATAGGAATTTGGAGTTTCGTTGGTTTCAGGAACTCCTAGACAAGGAATTTCTATCTACTGATTCAGGTTTTTGTCTTTTCTGCAACTCATAGATGTCCATGGCACTAAGGAGTTAGGTGACCTGCTCAGGGTCATAGTGTCAATAGGTATCAGAGAAAGGACTGGAAACCAAGTCTTTTTGACTCTGAGTATAAATCTCTATCCGTTACACTCCAGCTGAAACCTGCCTCACTATAACTACCACTCTTTTCTCCTCATCTGGGTTCAAAACCTAGGTGTCATCCTAATCATTGCATGATCATTCACCCTACATAGCCAATTTGTTGCCAAATCTCATTTCTATCTTTCCAACATCTCTCCTATAGGTCCCCTTATCTGAAGTCAAACAGCCAATATTTCAGGTCAAGCCATCATCACTTGTTATCTAGATTACTGCAGGAGATTCTCCCTACCTCAAGCCTTTCCCTCTCTAATCCATCCTCCACTCAACTGCCAAAGTGATTTTCCTAAGGTGTAGATCTGATCAGGTCACCTTGCCTCCACTTAATAGGTTCTCTATTGCCTCCAGGATCAAATGCAAAGTCCTCTGTTTGGCATTTAAAGCTATTGGTAGTATGGACCTTTTCTGACTTTCTAGGCTTCTTAAACTTTGTGATGCAGCAACAGTGCCCCACTATTCTTCACGTAGGACAGGCCATCCACCATCTCTTTCCCTTTGCATTGACTGTCTCCCATTCCCAAAATGTTCTATGTTGTACTTCAACCTTTTCATTTCCCTGGCTTCCTTCAAGACTCAGTTAAAGTCCTACCTTCTATGCACCTGTTTCATTCCCTCGAATTGTTAGTGACTTTCCTCCCTGAAATTACTCATCCATCTGCTCCATAGAGATTTAATATAGAGAGTTACTTATTTATATATTGTTTCTCTCATTAAAATGTGAGCTTCCTGATGCCAGGGACTGTTTATGTCTCTCTTTGTATCCCTGGTGCTTAGCATAATGCCTGGCACATAGAAGCACTTTTAATAAGTGTTTGTTGTCTTAGAATTATGTTCTCAGGTAATAAATTTACATAAGTGCAATATAATTCACAGTTTATAGGCCTGTGGATAAATGCTTAAATATCCTCAAACCTCCCTCAATTTGTTGGGATAGAAGTCCTCTGCTTTCCTGTGCTACATGGCATTTGGCCCTCCTCTAAACCAAATCTCTTTCTACTGTACCTATCAGTTTTGTTATCTGGTCTAAGGCTGTACTTTGGGGTTTGTGAGATCTGTTCCAGTTTCCTTTTATGACTCTCAGTTTAATCAGGTTCACTGCTGGGTTCACAATCCACTATGAACATGTGGGGTCAGTTCCTGCCCTTCGGTAGAACAGTGTGATTTGCAGCTCTATAAGCCTTTAGAATTGCTCTTCAAATATGTTGGAGCTTTTTTAGTGCGCAGTAGAGACTACACAAGACTTTTTGACAGACTTAGGAAGCTAAGTCCTCCTTTTAACTTTTCTCTTATTGGAGATTTTTGCTGTTTTCTGATTGTGTAAATATGTTCATGAACATTCCCTAGAAACCAGCAGTAACCTTGGTCTCAGATTCAGTGTCCTCAGTTATGGGAACTCATTGGACCAAAAATATCTATGACTTTTTTTTTATCCCCCTTAGATTTTCTTTTTTATTGATTTTCCATTTTTAGCACAAGATTGATCACCAGCAAAATACCAATTTACATACAGATTCTGCTTAACTCAGCACCCACATACTTTGGACTTCATCTATAAAACAAAGATTTTTTTAAGATGAGAGATTCTATTATCTGATGATTCCCTGACGAAACTTGAGAGTGGGTCTATAGGGAACAACTTCAGGAGGACCATAAGCCTTGTCCAATTACAATTGGATAGTTCTCTCACCATGACAATCAAGCTGTTCTCATGGGTTTCATCCCTGCTTTATTTTTAGCTCTCTTCCATGGCTACAGACCCTATTGCCAACCCCCCTTGGCCATCATCCCAATGCAAATCCTTGTTTATGAGGGGGAACAAGCAAAAGAGTGTGCATGGATCATAAGATCATAGACTTAGAACTAGAAGGAACCTTAGAGAGTTTCTAATCCAATCCCTTCATTTTACAAATGGGGAAACTGAGTTTCAGAGAGGTTAAATGTCTTATCCAAGGTTATACAGGTAGTAGCAGAGATGAGACTGAACTCAGGTCCTGTAAATTCAGCACCCTTTCCATTTTACCACACTGCCTCCTGATCAAATCTGTCACCATCATTCAACAACATTCATCAAACATTTATAAAGTATCTTGGTAGGCAGACATCACTGTGATAGGTACTGAAGGAGATTACAAAGTTCAGATGAGACACAGTCCCTGACCTCAAGTAGCTTTTAGTTTAGTAGCTTATGTCACTGGAAGATAACTCAAGGTAGATTCTATCCCGAGAGAATGGTAGAATTTTTGAGTTGAAATGAATTTTAGAAATCACTCTCCAACTCCCTTTAGTGGGAGTCAAGTGACTTTCCTAAGGTCACTAGAACCCAGGTTATTTTATCCACAGACTAGAACCCTTTCCATAACAGCACATTACTGGATTGCATTATTGTCCTGTGTGAAGGATAGCATGATTTGAAGAGAAAAGATAGAGAATGTCTAAATTGAGCAGAGGACAAGTATAGATCCCTATGTTCAGAAACATTCCCTGATGGGTAAAAGTGTCACAAACCAGCTTGGACTACCTCAGGGAGCAGGCTCTCAGTTGGCGTTCCCCTTCACAGCAGGCCATCAAGAAAAGAAAATCCCCTTGTTGGAAATGCTGGAGTAGGGATTCTTATAGAGTCATGTTGGAGGCAGAAGGGATTCAGAGGCCATCAACTGATTCTGTGAGGAAAGGGCCTTATTCTCCATTGAACTCACTTTATATTCTAATTTCAACTTAAATGTGTTTTTCTAAGACTTTAATAAGCCCAAATAGATGCATTTATTTGAGTTCAGAAATGGGAACACTCTAAATTATAACTGAAAGGAAGGAGGTATCAAGAACCCCAGTAAAATACTAGAACCCCTTTAAGCGTAAATCCTCCTAAATGCAGTCAAAAGGTGATGAAAGCAGAGGGTTGAATAGCTCCCTAAGCCCACATGTTCCCTTTCAAAACAGCCCTATATGATGAGGCTATTTTATAAAAAAAAATGGTTTTCAAGTGGGCTACACTGTAGAATTCCCATCAAACCACTGAACTTAGTGTGTGCCTTCCCCTTTAGCCTTAGCAGAGTTCCCTCGGTGCCTTAAGTTCCTGCTGGGGAAAGAGTGTATTCTGTTCCCAAGACTTTGCTTGATGGGGAAAGGCCCATCACCCCCATACTTGCACAGCCTTGACATCTATTTTAATTTAAATCAATGCCTTCCTTTTGCCCCATGAATAATACTTCATTGGAGAAGAAGAATAGGACCTAAAGAACCTTTATAAAACATCTCACCCTTTTCCCCCCATCTATAATATTCAATCTCTAGCCAGGGAATCTGAAACTGTCAGGCGCATTGTTCCCCAAGATTTACTGTTAGCAGGAGAGCTCTTTGAAAGGATTCTATTACATCTTTATGTCTTTGTACATAAACTAGGTCCTCTCTAAAATCCATTGCAAAAACTTCAAGCAGAAATTTTTCCTGTAAGTCAAATTTCATTGGAGTCTTTTAAAAATAATTAAATAAATTAATTTTTTTTCTCCTCATGAATAGAATTGTCCCATCAGTCTATCTCCAACATGGGCCTACTGGAAGCTAGGTGGCACAATGGTTACAGAGATGGCCCGAAAGTCAGGAAGATCTGAGGTCAGATTTACCCTTAGACACTAGTTGTATGACTCTGGGCAAGTCACTCTAGTAATGTAGTAAGTATGAAACTGATGGGTGAGTTTGACATGGCAAGTGTGACAGAGCACAGAGGTCCAGGTCTGATGTATCCCATATAAACTCAGGTCCTCCTGACTCCTGCACTGGTGCTCTATCCACTGCACCACTTGACACTCACTTGCTGTGTGACCTTGAGCAAGTCACTTAATCCCAATTGCCTCACCTTGGGTCATTTCCAGTCATCCTGATGAATATCCGGTCACTGGATACAGATGGCTCTGGAGAAGAAGTGAGGCTGATGACCTGCGCAGCCCTCCCTCACTCAAAACAAAGTCAAGTGCAAGTCATGTCATCATTTCTCTGATGGCATGGTCTTCTTTGGCAACGAAGGACAAACACACACATCCCATATAATGACAAGTTATGTCTTCCACAGCACACCCTCTTACCTACCTAGAGGTAATTGTAATTTCCCCTAGTTGTAATCAGGGGAAATCAAGGGTTGTTTACTTTAGAGGATAGCTATCACAATGGATAGAGCTCTGGACCTGGAGTAAAGAGAACCTGAGTTCCATTCTCATCTCAAACAGTTACTAGTTATGTGACGCGTAACTTAACCTTAATTTGCCTTAACTTCTTCATCTATAAAATAGAGATTAATAATAGCATGTACCTTCTTGGGTTATTGTGAGAATCAAATGACATAATAATTATAAAGCACTTTGGACAGTGTTTGGCACATAGTACTACATATATATCATCATCATCATCATCATTTCTGGGACTGACAGAAGCTTTTAGCTATCATCTGTTTCTTCTTCATCTGACCTCGGGTTTATAGGCTCATAGTAAGATTTACAACAAGAACAGTCCTTAGCAGTCATCTGATCCAATCTCCTTATTTTATAGATGAAGAAATTGAGAACTAGAGAGTTTCAGGGATTTACTTAAGGTCACACATTGTTCTAGTTAATGCCATTTTAAAATGTGGGTGGGTGTGATCCTTAATCTATTGGTAAGCTATTCCAGAACCATCAGGGTAGTGTTTCCACACAGTCTGCCAATATTGGAGCATTTTTTGGTTGCCTCCCATGCCACAGCTTGGTGCACATTGGTTTGATTATGGGTGTAAATTTAGTCCTAGGATTAGCACACAGAGGGTCAAAGAGATAGAGAAGAAAATAATGGTGGTCAGGACCAGAACAGAGTTATATCTGTCCCCCTGCTCTTTGTTGGCATCTGATTTATTACTGGCAGGAAACCCCCTTTATAATAAGAGCCTTTAGGGTATTTAGGCAGTATCCCCTTTCAGCAATAGAGTTTCATTTGGCGCATTAACCAGACTAATGCACAGCCAAGTCTCCAGGACCCTAGAGTCATAGGAACCTGGAGCCAGTGAGCCTATTATCCTGCTTGCCCCTGCAGCTGCAATTAGGACAATCATTGGATGATCTTGCCATATTTCCTAGTTCCTGTGTGACCTACTGTGAGTGATGCCTTCCTGTGTTCCATTCCCACTAGATTAGAAAGACAGAAGATTTATGATAACATATTGAACTCTCAGGTTGATTCTCCCACTGTTTGAAAGACAGAGGAGAGTAAAAATTGTCTCCCAACTTGAAAAGGGTGTTTTGCCTTGGGAAATGAGAAGTGATTAATATCTTGTGCTCTCTGATACCTATGGCCAGTGTTTCTTGGTTTTGCCTTGCCTTTCCTAATTTAATTAAACTGTATGTTAAGCTATGAAGATGAGTTAACATCCTGGGTCTACCAGAGGCAATGGCCAGTAGATTGGGGTATTCTGATAGCAATTAACAGATAACTCCTAGACTAAGCCTAGGAATAATAGGAAGGAATGGAGTGCTGGGTGATTGACAGTCAACCTGCAGGATACAGGTTAACTTTCAACTGTCACAAATCCTTCCTGCAGGCAGGCACAACTGTTCCATTTAGAATGATTTGTATGAGTGTAGTCTTTATAAGCTCTTGAGTGGGGGTCCTTATCCCAATTCCCACTCCCACTGATGAGTTGGGTTTCCAGAACAAGGCTACATCTTTTGTTTGGGATTCTAGGGATACCATTCAGGGATTAAGGTATCTGTCTAGTGCTATTGGCTCAAATCCTCATTTTAGTGAATTTTCCCCAACATTCATGGCTATTTACAGTTAGAAACATTTTCCTATCATTAACTGACCCAGTAATTAGTGCCCCAGTATCATTTAACCAATTATCATCAATTAGGGATATTAAGCAATCATATCAGATAATGCTTAGTGGTGTAAGAAACAGAAAAATCTCAATATAATTCTTAGGGAAACAATGAAAAATCATGCAATTGGATTGGCCAATGAGAGATCAGCCCTTATGAGCATGCACAAAGTACTTGCCTTGATACAATCTCCACATGGATTTTGAAGCATGCATAGGTATTCTATGACTCTTTCCAATTTGTTTACCAAATGGTAATGAAAGGTTACAAGAATAGTAATATGAACCATTCCTTTGAATTAGGAGCATCCTCTCCTTTTTACCATATCAATCTCTGGGATGAATGGCTTTAGCATAAATTGCTGTTACAGAACATGCCCCAGATCAAGTTCACTTCCAAATTCAGCAGTGTTAATGAAATTGGTGTTTTCATGTGCTTTCACTGCATGATTCCCCCAACCTTTCCAAGTTCACAAGGTTGCAGCCTAGTTGGTTCCTTCTCCAATTCTCCTTTACCTAAGGCACAAAAGAGTGAACTCAAAACGGATGTATTGCTAACGTCTTGATATTGACCTGGTTAGGGACAGTAGGTTACTGGCACTCGTATACCCCAAGAGGCTGGTCGTAGTTATTGCTTCCTCATTCAGAGAACAAGGTTGAAATGTCTGGCCCCTGTGTATGAAGACTCAACTCGGAAGGCAATCAAAAAACCTTTCATGTCCATGTGGTAAACAGATGGTAAGTAGTCACAGAGTACCCGTGTGTCCTCCAAAATCCACATGGGAGGTTGTGTCAAGACATGCACCTTGGTCAGTCTGATCACATGGTTTTTCATTAGTTCCCTAAAGAATTATATAGAGATTCTTCCTAGCCTTGGACTCTGTCCAGAAAATGAAGGCCTGCTTTTAGCATAACAATAACTACTCTAATATCTAACATTTATTTAATGCTTACTATATTCCAGGCACTGTGCTAAGTGCTTTACAATTATGATCTCATTTGATCCTAATAACAATCCCAGGAGTTAGGTGCTATTGCTATTCCCATTTTACAGATTAGGAAATTGAGGCAAACTGGGGATAAATGACTTGCCCACAGCTAGTAAGTGTTTGAGGCTGGATTTGAACTTAGGTCTTCCTGACTACAAGCCTGGGGCTCCCTCCAGTGTGCCACCTAGCCTCCCAGGCAGCATCTTTCACATACCATACAGCTTATTTATATCATGTGGCCCTGAATTAGATTTTAAGTTTCTTGTAGGCAAGGACTATATCAGGATGTTTTTGTGTCCCTGTAGCACTCAGCACCATACTATGCTATGAAATATTCAGCACATATTTATTGACTGGGTTTCAAGAAATCATTAATTTTTTTCTACTCAATTTAGAGGGTTTCTAATTTACTTTATAATATCTGGTTTTATATTCCATTGTCATCCATTCTTGTAACATTTCTAGTCCAGCCCAGCACAATAGCTAGAATGAATTTCTCAAGGCCAAAAGAAAGATTTCTAAAGCTGTCTCACTGTCATTACACAATGCATGCTGGAGACGGTTTGTCCAGAAGGTGAGTATGTCCTAGAACAGTATGTCAACTCTTACTCCATGTGTGTGGATATTACCCACCCTTGCTCTTAGCTGACAGGTTAATACAGACTGATACTTTTGCTTCTCTGATCCAGACTGTATCTGCAAGTCTATTACAGTGCACTGCACGAAGTAGGTTGATTTAATCATGGTTGATTTGAAATTAATAGTCGTTAATTTTATCAACATAATTTTCAAACTCCCTGTTCATTGTGTGAGTATATATGCTGTCTGAGAGGGAAGGAAATACCCAGTACCAGTGACTCTCACTTCCATACTCCCATGAAGGTTTTTGTCCTTATTCAAAGCTGGCCTAGAACTAGCTGATACATGACTTCTGTCTTCTCCAAACTGATTGTCAAGCTGTCATGCTCTGCTGATTCTGAAAAATGTTCCATAATCTGTTGCATTTTTTTCTTGTATGAAAGCTCCCAAGGCACTGTCATCAGCATACTGCAGCTTATGAAAGACTGTGTCTAGAATTTTTACAGATCCTGAAGCCTATTGAAAAAGAAAGACTTCTGGATAGATAAGAAACTAACTTAAGAGCCTCTCCCTTCAAAATAGCATCACCAATGTCCTTATCATCATCTCTACTCATCAATATTTATGGACCAGTGCCAAGCAATATTAAAAAAAATAAACAGTATTCAGAGACATGACCTCATGGCCTCTCTCAGATAGAGGGATCATGCATGATCAGGGATGTGGGTTGGAGTCTGTGGGGTCTGGTTTTCAGGCAGCTATTAATCTAAATCAGAAGCATGTAGGACTGTCTTGTTTCTTTCTAGTATCAGATTGCATCTGTTTTTGTATACTATCCAACAGAAAAAAACACACTTTGCTTCTCAAATGGAGTTGCTCCCTCTGCTCATCTGTTTGAGTGTTCAAGATTTCTGCATGCATTCTACAAATAAAATCAAGATTTTTGGTCTCTTAGAGTGACTATTTTTCTTTTGAGTATAGAAGGGTCCACCAATATGCCTTTTTACATTCATTTATCCATCCATCCATCCATTCAACAAATATTTATAAAAGACCTACTATGTGCAAGGCACTGTGCTAAGCATCAGGAAAATACAAAGACAAACAAGATCCAGATCTCGGTCCTCAAGGAACTTCTGGGATAGTAGAGAAGGTGATATGGACATAAGTATACAAAATAAATTAGGATAAAGTTTATATGAGGCATATAGAATGTTAGTCCATCAAGAAAGGGAGAGCTAAATTCCAGGTGAAGAGAATCAAGCAAGGCATCATGAAACAGGTGGCATTTAAACTGGGATTTGGAGGATGGATGCAGATAGGATAAGAGGGCATTCCAGAAACAAGGAATGGTGTAAGCAGAACCAAGGAGATGGAAATGACCATGATGAATTTAGTTGTCCATGACTAGACCATAGAATGAATGAGGGGGCATAGCTTAAAGTTTGAGTTTTCTCCTAAAATGTATAAAAGAAATAATATCCATGTTGGAATGGTACCCGTTATTAATATGTCTCCCTAATTCCAATGAAAGGAAGCAAGGAAAAATATAGGTAGCCTTGACCTTTGTAAGACTAGCCCATACAGAATGCTTCTCACAGCCGATCTCTGCTGGTATGTGGACAGCATGCTGAGATATTTTTCAGCTTGAATGGTTTTTCCTCCTGCTTCTCTTAGAGCACAGGGTCTCTTGAGATTGGTTTTGAATCATGATAGGAGGTTTAGTCTCAGGGACCATGAAGTCCAGCTGTGCTCTGAATTAGTTTTTAAAGCAAACTCTCAGACTGCTAGGGAGCATCACTGGGACCCAAGAGGGTCCCAAACAGAATCACTATATTTTACATGTCTATAGATGCTTATACTTTTTAGAGGATTTTCCCTGACATTATCTCATTGATACAATAACTCTGTGAAGCAAGAGAGATACTTGGTTTTGTACCCATTTTACACAACTGTATAAAGACCATAGACTGTAGTGCTGAAAGCCTCATCTGGTCCTACCTCCAAGTTTTATTTGCATTTAAATTTTTTTGTATTGATGTATTTTGCTTGGATACATTAATCATTTCAATGAACATCATGTCCCCCCATCCAGGGTTAAGCACCGTCCAGGTACAGTATATAGAGTACTGGACTTTTGAGTCAGGAAGAACTGAGTTCAGCTCTTGCCTCAGATACTTGCTAACTGTGTGACCTCCATTTGCCTCAGTTTTCCCACCTGTAAAATAGGGATAATGATACCTACCTCCCAGGGTTATGGTGAAGATAAAATGGCATAATAGATGGATAGACAGACAGACATATACATATATATATGTATACTTTGCAAACCTTAAAACACTTTCTTGATGTTAGCTACTATTAGTAAATAAAAATCATCTACCAAAATTACAAACCTGTAACTTTTTATTCTTACAATCTAGCTTTTTTGATAGAAAGGAAGAAAGTACATTTTAATATCACTCATCTGCAACTAGCACTAGTCCTTATATTTGATCTGGCTTCTATTCTTTTATTATTGTATTTATTTTGAGTCATTGATTATATTATTTATTGATTCTTTTTCCTCTGCCCCAACACACGCATATGCATACACACACACGCACATACACACATTCATAGGGTCATACATTTCAAAGTGGAAGAGACCTTCATGTTCCATATGAAGAAACTGAGACCTCAGATACCTTCCCTGCATTCTCAGAGTTCTTCATCTTCCTTGATCCTTATTAGATGATAGAGTAACATTCCATTTTATTCTACTCCCTAATTTGTGTCACCATTTCCTGATCATTGCACACATGATATGCTTAGGGTGAGTATCTTGGTAGATATAGGAGCTTTCCGCCACTGACCCCTTTGGGATATCCACACAAGAGTCCAGCCCTCTTATTTTTACAGGTGAGGGACCTGAGACCGAAAGAAATTAAGCAGCTTGCCCAAGAAGTTAAATATTGAGACAAAGGAGGAAGGAGACTCTTGTTTTCTGTGTCCTAAGTCAGTATCCTTTCTAGCACTCAGTGATGCTTAGGCTAGCTGAGGAATCAGAACGAAAATAAAAACCCAAGGGTTACCATTTGCCTAAAGGGTTCTAGCATATGCTTCAGTGCATGCCTCATGGTAGATTTCCAACCAAGCTGCCCCAGAGCCTATTGACATTCTGGTCTTTGCATTTCTACTTTGGGCTTGGGCTGTGGGTAAACCATTGAAAGCTTGTTGTCATTTACTCTTAAGCAGCTTCTTTTCTTGAGAGAAGAGAGAAAGAGGTCTTCAGGGGACCCTTAGGGAAGACAGAGGGGAGCAGAAGTCAGGCTAAAGAACAAGGGAAAGACTGGAGCCACTTTATTTATATAGCATTTGATTTTGTGGGTAAGAGACTGTTAAATTGAAATAGGGACTTATGGCTGGTGACTCAATTGTGTCTTATTTTGAGTCCTGAAACTCTGTAAATAAATACACATCCCCAGAGAGGATTTTCCTTTGCTCAAATGTGTATTCCTGGTGAGCAGCAGTAATCCCCCTGTACTGGCCCTGGGCCTTCTACAGACTAAATTTAGAAAAATTAAATTACAACCCAGCACCGTAGCTCTTGAAATGAAACATATATAGCAGAGCAGCTGGAGACGCTAGGGAAAATGCCAAGAAAACAGAAGTGCCAAGACCAGGTGATCAATCTCATGCTTTTGAAATAAAAAGAGACAAGGGTCCTGTTCACTGGAGAAGAAATGGGATTGGATGAACAAATTTAGATGGGTCAGAACAATGATATGGAGGAAGGAGCAGCCCTCTAATTATGGCTCTGAGCTCCAACCAGGCATGAAAGAAATCAGAACAAACCTAATTTCAGACAAAGTCATTCCCAAATGTGGCCATGTCCAACGTCTTGTGCATGGTGAAGACCAGTGAGTCAGCAAGGAAAGAAACAGAAAAACTAAATCTTCTGTTGCTAACGAGGTATTGTAGGAGTGCTGGATTTAGTATTCTGATACTTACTAGACCTTAGGCAAATTCCTTTGTTTGTCCTCAGTTTCCTCATTTCTGAAGTCTCAGCTTTCACTCCTATGCCCCTGCACCTCAAGGTGCTAGTCATGTATTGTCTCTGTGTTCAATCATTTCAGTTGTCTTACTTTTCATGACCCCATTTGGGTTTTCTGGGCAAAAAATACTGGAGTGGTTTGCCATTTCCTTCTCCAGCTCATTTTACATTTTACCCGAGGCAAACAGGTTAAGTGACTTGCCCAGGGTCACACAGCTGGTAAGTATCTAAAGTCAGATTTGAACTCAGGAAGACAAGTCTTCCTGACTCCAGGCCTGGCACTCTGTGCACTGTAGTGCAACCTAAATGCTCTTCATGTATTTTACTTAACACAAAAAAATGGTGTGATCTCAGGAACAATCATTAAGGTCATAGAATTGTTAACTCTGGAGTTACAACTTTGGAGATTTTCTAGTTCAACCCCTGCTTAGATAACAAGTGACTGTTTTACCCTAAAACTAAGGACTTACCCACATATGTCTAAATGAAACATAACATGAAACCATCCTGAGAAACCAGTGGTTAAGTGGCACTTTGTCACTTACTTACCAGAAGGTTTATTCTGTGACAGGTTATCTTAAATAACAATTGACATTTATCAAGTGCTTTAAAATTTGCAAATAGATGTAGACGGCATATCATTTGAGTCTTGCAACTCCTCTTATGAGAAAGATACTTAAGGAGGTATTTTCATCATTTTACAGAGGAGAAAACGGAGGTTCAAATATATTAAGTGACTTGCCCAGGGTCAACATAGCTAGCGAGTGTCTGAGGCTGGATTTGAACACAGGTCTTCCTGACTCTAAGCATGGCACTCTCTCCATTGCCTTAGTTCCCCTCTGACATTATCTATGTTACTCAACACTTCTGTACAGTGAAAAGGAATAACACTTCTTTAGTCTTTCCATTTTGAGTAAGGTTTTATACCTTTGTTCCAAGCTATTAATTCTCTTTCTAAATCTTTCTTCTATAACACTCATGTCTTTTCCCACGTTTCCATTTAGCACTCTCATTTGGTTTTAAATACAAATTTTAGCTCTTTTCTTCATTCTTGCTTCATCTCTTCCAGGAATTCTTGGAGCTGTCCCCACTGTGTTTTTCTTTGAGGTTTTGCTTAGAGATTTTTGGGGGTCATTCTCTTCTTCCTGGTTTGTATATTGGGCATCCCTGTTGCCACAATAGCTCTTTATGATGGGATTCTTTTTTGTTGTTATTGAATTCCAGTCTATTTCAGGAATTCAGAATTTATATAAGGGCTGGCCTCTGTGCACTTCTGCAGAGAATTCTGAACGAGGCTTTAAAAGTCCTCTTGGGGACTTCTGCTGATTTCTTGGAATATTGAGTATTATACCAGTCCAGGATCTCAGGGACTGTTCCGGCTGGAAACCTGCAAGCTTTCAGTGATCTGATCCAAGGCAAAGTCAGATCACTGCCCTCTTTGTATGAATTCTGCCAAGTTTCTGATCTGGGTTTGAGCCTATGCAAAACTCCAATGGGCTTGCTCCTGGTTGGAAATTCCAGTGCACTGCTGCTGGATTCAGCTGCTATCAGATAGTTAGGAAGTTCAGATGAGAGAACTGTAGGGTCCTCTTTGGTCTGGAATTTCTGCCCTGGTTAGTCACCCACAGCCTTCAAACTGGATCAGAGGCTTCAGCGAAGACCCTTCTGCAGTCAAAACCAAGCAATTTCTTTGGACTTCTGTACTTATTCCTAGCTCAGTGCATAGCCGAGGGTCTGTGACTATTCTTTACCTTGGAATGCCACCCCCAGACCCTTTACTCCTTTTACCCTGGATGTGTGACCTGATCAGTGAATAACAAAACCCTTAGTTGGCACCTGTGCCTGTGAACTCCACAAGGTTGAGGTAGTCTTGTGTGGGTCTTTTCTTTCTCCTGGGCACAGCCTTGATCCTGTTTCAGCTTCTGCCCACTGGAATGCTCTACACCTGCCTGCCTCATCCCCAGGATCCACAGACCTCTCTTCCTATCTCTCTATGTTGACCTGAGCTGCAAATAGGATTCTCTGTGACATTTTTCTTGTATTTCTTGATCAAATTGGAATGTTTTCTAGATCTTTGTGAAGGAGTTGTGTTGGGGAGCTAAGCCATATTTCTTTCAACTACTCAGCTACCTTGACTCTTCTTCCTCTATTTTTAAATACATTGTACGTCATGGACTGGAAGTTTTTAAGACAATTTGAAAATCCTTTAAAGGTTCACTTAGTATTTTGTATACTTCTTTTGAGAAACTCATGAGTATAATGGCAAAGTTTTGTGGAAAACATAAATTGTTTTTTAGTTTCTTGAGTCTGGATTCAGAAAATGCCACTGGGCTTATAATTCTTCTGTGTTCTCTTCTGTGTCTTACATAATCCTGAGGTAAAGTGGTTCAGTAGAAAGTAAACTGAACTTGGAGGCAGAGGGACCCAAGTTTGAATATTCATTCTGCCTCTATGTATCCTTGAATAAATGGCAATTTCTCTAGGTCTCAGTTTCTCTATCTGCAAAATGACAGAGTTAGACTAAATCATCCTTGAGGTTCCTTTCTGGATTAAACCTATGATCCAATGAAAAAATGAATGAAAAAAATATGAAGTGCTTGCTATATGCCAATCATGAGGTATATAGATACAAAATCAAAGACAACCCCTATCCTCAAGGAGGGCATATTCTAATGAGGAAACAATATACACATGTAATGGGTAAATAATATACATATGTGAGTGGTGGCCATAGTGGGATATTAATATTTATAGTTAAAATAAGAGGAATAATTTGTTCTTGAAAGTTACAGGAACGGTAAATAGAGCTATAGATTGGTACCTCCCATCCAAGCACAATGGTAGACTTGTTTCATTGTTATTCATGGTCCCAGAACCAACAGAGGTAGGGAATGGTTGGAGGGAGGTGAACAAACCCACAATTGGAATTTTCGTGAAATTATGTTTCTGGAGAGGCAGTCACCAATAAGAAGAGTGAGGCCCCAGAACAGGAGTTTCTCCAGGACATGGTCTCTAGTGGAGCAGTGATTGATAGGCTGCTTAAAGGTTGCTTCCTCAGTCACTTAGTAAATAACTTAAAAATCTTTAGTTAACCTCTAATGTCCAGTGAAGTTCAATTAAGTGGTGCTGGGAGAACAAGCCTGCCCCATACATCATTTATGGATCCTAAAGGCAGACTGGAAAGAAACTGGAAAAGGCTATGAATCAAGAAATG
Organism: Potorous gilbertii; assembly: GCA_028658325.1. NCBI lineage: Eukaryota > Metazoa > Chordata > Mammalia > Diprotodontia > Potoroidae > Potorous > Potorous gilbertii. The sequence continues at coordinate 205,969,934 of CM053772.1, read as the reverse complement.
TAGGAATTTAGCAATCATAAGGAAGAAATATATTTCTTTTTTTTTTTTTGCTACTAAGCATATGCTCAGTTGCATTAGAGCAAAGAAACTATATTATTAAATTGGCAGTTTTTTAAAAATCAAAACTTTGCTAAAGTACAAGCAAGTATCATCTTTTGGCTCAGGTTTATCATATCATTTACTTGTTGACTTTTGATCAGTATCACATTACTAAGTAAATTAGTACTATATTACTAACTAGATAACTAGATGGCATCAAGTACCAGATTTGAAATTAGAAAGGACTGAGTTCAAATCCTGTCTCATACTTGATATATCTATGACTCTGGGCAAATCCCTTATTCCTTCTCTATCTCAGCTTCTTAGTCTCTAAAGTATGGAAAATAATACGTCACAGGATTCTTGTGAGGACCAGTGAGATAATATGTGGAAAGCACTTTGCAAAACTTAAAGTACTATATACAAAGGTTGGCTAATAGAATTAGCAATAGTAAGCAATATTTCTGAACATTAATAATACGTATATGCAATTTGAATTTACAATCTCTCCCCAGCTTAATTTTTTAAAATCAAACTCTTAGAGGATCAAAGTTTTTTTGTTTTTTTTTTCCCATCTAGACCAGCATCAGAGCCTCCAATACTATCCTCTGGGGGAAGAGGGAAGATTCTACGTGTTGTCTCTGAGTACTGGGTGATCAGGTTGGGAAATACTTACTGCCTTTGGAAGAGCAGGGGAAACAGTAAAATACTTTCCTTTAGAGAAGAGTAAAGGGTCCTTGGAAACTCTGTGGGCTTCAGTTTCCTCAGACATAAAATGGAGTTTTAATTGCAACTAGCTCACAAGGTTATTTTGAGGATCAAATGAGAGAATATTTGTAAAGGGCTTAGTACTATGCCAGATACATAGTAGGCGCTTTATAAATGCTTGTTCCCTTCCCTTCTAATATCCAATTCAAGTTTTCTTCCTCCATATTTAGCCTTCTTTCTAAACTATGCTCTTTCTTATCTTCATGTTGTCCTTTTACAGTATTTATAATCTGCTAGCAGTGATTAGCCTTGAAAGGGAAACAGATGTTAATCTTTTGCCCATACACCCATTGTTTCAGGGAGACAAAGCCGTTTACTACTCTACTGTAATAGAAGGGTAAAGACAGTGCTTCTGCCAACATGGCAGAATGTTGGCACATGCCATCAGGGTCTACAAGGCTTATACCAAGGGATAAAGAATGCCTCTTGCCAAGACTAGGAGGTGTAGCTAAGGTGGCTAATATATCAACAATCCACTAGGATGTAGGGATGGAATATTCTCTGTAGAGAGGCAGTGAGATGAGCCCAGAAATGAACAGAAAGAAGAGTTGACTGGATTGCATTTGTTCCATTAAAAAAGCACTTTCAACATTCCCAAGCTGCTCTTAGCTTCATGACTTTAATATTCTCCCAAGGATGCTTTATGATGACAAAAACCTGGGACACTAAGATCTTTGAGGAATTAAAATTGTGGTTCACTCAAGGATTATGGAGATTCACATACTGGGCATAAATGGTCTATAGAATATTGCCAGTGATGACTTACATGCAAGAAAGGGTACAGAAGATGATCCTAGGGGAAAATAAAGAATGGAAGAGGAGAAAGGTTGCCAGTCATATAGCCAGAGTTACAGAGAGCAGATGGAGAGCCCTAGAACCACCCTAGTACCCACAAACAAAAAACATTGATGAGGGCTCCCTGAGCACTAACTACTCCATATAAATACTCCATTTAGGGGAGGATACAGGCAAGAATTATATAGTATGGGGATATGTTGGAAGGAGTACACATGTTGACAACATCATGACTCCATTTAGGTACAGGATGCCTCAAAAGTCTTTGGGCAGCTTTAAACTACTAAAGCATAAGACTTCAATGAGACTGTGGGAACACCCTGCATTCAAAGTTTGTGAATCCCTTCTGTCACAACCCTCTGAAGCAGGTAGTGCTAATATTGCTACTTGCATTTTACAGGTGAGGAAACTGAGGCTCAAAGTGTTTAAATGATTTGTTTTCAAAATATACTCTCTTTGTTGGGCTGAGCATGTTGTCACTGTTTTTCCTAGCGACCACTTTAATGGATGGAGTTCTCTATTGCTATTCTTTTATTTTGCCTTAAGACCCCTATTTATGTTTATGCCAGATGAGCCACTGAAGAGTTGGATTTTTAACACCAGACTCTTTGTGGCATTCAGGTATTTCATATGTACTCATATCTTTCCTTCTCTGAACTCTGATTTGTTTCATCTTACTGACACCATCTGTTTTCTCTGCCTAAGCCAATTTGTAATGCATTTCCGAAGTTGTCTTCTATAGTCTGCTTCCTGACCTTGTAAATCAGTCTCCCATATAGCACAATAACAACTGCTTTCTCAAAGTCTGAATAAATTATGTCAACTATTTCCCCTTTATCAATTCAGAAAAGTACTGAAATAATCCCAGCCCACTTTCCATACCTTTACTGAATCCTTCCCTGCTGCTCATCAATCTCAAAATGAGACTGTTATCTCAAGAGTGCTTCCATTGGCCATCTTCCCTTCCATTAAAATCTAGTCAGTAGATTGCCTGGATCTCCCTAGCAGCCCTTCCTAAAATATTGGGAATACTAAAAATTCTCCACCACCAATCTTATGGGTCTCATATAAAAATGCAAAATGCTACTCTTAAAAATTAAAAAGCCGGGGAAGTGTCTTCCTGAGGTTCAATCAGAGTTTAGAAAATTCATTACAATGAAAAGGGAAGAAAGAAGTTTTTTTAATTTTTTATTGCTTGTAGTTAGTGGCATTGATGGATCGTGGTATAGCCATCCGCAATATGGCCAAATAATTTCACTGTATAGGATTTTATATAGCTACAGCTAAAATTCAATGAACTGATTCAGAAGACTCAGTATAAAATATAACAATGACTTAGAGTGCCAAATCAATTTGGGGGTTTGAAGGGATAGAGAGACTGGTTCATTCCCTCCTCCTTCAGGGACATGACTTTAACCAGGATTGTAAATCCAAAGATGTCAGAGTGATGGGGCATGGGGTTACAGCAGGTGATTTAAGGGAGAGATCCTGAAAACCAGCAAGTGATTGCAGGCACCAATATTAGAAACAGAATGTGAAGAGTGATATCCATCAGGAAAAGTTAGAAGGATATTCTTGAAAGTGAATGTTGCATTTGGAGTCAGGAAACTTAGTTCTAGCCATGGCTTGCCAATGAATAAACTGTGGGATCTTGAGTAAGTTTCATCATCTCTCGGACTTATTGGCCTCATCTGTAAACCAAGAAGTTTGCATTACATAATCTCTAAGGTCTCTTGCAGACTGAACATTCAAGTTATCTTTTGACATTTTCTGAGACTACAGTTCCATGCTTCAGACAGATATGCTGAAGAGGTAAAGATTTTTGTGTGAAGAAATAAAAGGTCAGGATCTAAACAGAAAAGCTACCCTGTGTTTGTATAATAATTATAGTTAGCATTTATATAGAGCTTTAAGGTTTGCAAAATGCTTTACAAACATTATCTCCTTTTAATCTTCACAAAAACCCTGGGATGTAGGTACCATTATAATAGCCCTTATTAGATGTTGAAACTGACTGGAATAGAGAGAGAGAGATTAAGTGACTTGTCCAGGGTCACACAGCTAATAAGGCTCTATTTGAACAAAAGATTTCTTAACTCCAGATTCAGCACTCTATCCACTGTGCCATCTAGCTGCTCACTCAGAATTATCAGCCTTACAGAGGATATAGCTATTGGGAAAGGAAATGGGAAGGAGATATCTTTGAAAAGAATGCATATGAAGGGGAGAAAAAGATATGAGTGGAGATGAGGAGCCTTAATAGATCCAAAATTTTATTGCCATGGAAGGTCTCCAATTAGATGCTGCCCATAGCCCAAATTCAAAGCAAGCTATATACAGTGCTCCATATGAAAAGGGAGGAAAGAAGAGACATGTCAATGAGTATAAAGAAGAAAGGAAAAATGCTTTAAAGGAATTTAAAACAGTAGAATAGTGAGGTCTTCGGGATGCTCACGTCTTCAAATGAAATTGTATTGATTGCATCAAGCCCTGGAGCATTTTACATTCAAGAGTCTCCTAAATGAGATCCATAATCACTCAAGAGAGTTTGCCCTAAGCATCCATACAGGAAAAACTAAGTGGATGTAGAATGGCAATTGTTTAGTCTGTGTGTGTGTTCATCCTTCCTTGCAGAAGAAGACCATGCAATCAGAGAAATAATCACATGACTTGCACTTGACTTTGCTTTGAGTGAGGGAGGGCTGTGCACGTTACCAGCCTCACTTCTCCTCCAGAGCCATCTGAATCTAGTGACCAGATATTCATCAGGATGACTGGAGGTGACCCAGGATGAGGCAGGATAAGTGACTTGCTCAAGGTCACATAGTTAGTGTCAAGTGTCTGAGGTAAGATTTGAACTCAGGGTCTCCTGATTCCTGCACTGTTACTCTATCCACTGCACCACCTAGCTGCCCCCTGTTTAGTCTATACTATGTTATTAGATGAACAGCCCATGGATTTGGTCAATAAGTATACACATATACATACATATATATGTATATACACATATCTTCTACAGTCATCTCAGATGGTCAATAAATTACAAATATTCAGAACTGAACAGAAGGAAAGAGTGGGTTAGATGTCCTTTGGGAAATTGTGCAGGGCTTTTAATGATAACATGCCCCCACTTGACATAAATCCTATATTTTTAAGAATAATATCTTCCAATGATCCTCTCTAGTGGCAAATCATGGCATATCACACCCCTAAAGAGTCAAAATTGTAAGTCACACAAAGTCAGTGGAGATATATTTGTGTAAAAAAACTGTACCATATTGTCAGTAAAGAAGTACATACAAGAAGCATTTTAAAGGATATCATCAGAGATACTTGACCAGAAGTCATATATTGAAAGTGAGTGATAACTGATATATAATTTCTGGGCACTTCTTTGAGAGTAATGCAATGTCATGAGGGCTGGAAGAGGGGCCCCATCCTGTAAAAGAATTTATGGAAAGGGATAAAAGAAGTGCTGCATAGGGTGAGAAAGTATGAATGGGTTGTGATTTGCACCATCAGAAGGAGCACTCACACTGATGAGAGCACAGGTGCTTTCAAGAATAGGAATGTATATGTAGGCACACTTACTTTGAAAGTCTTGCTAGAACATCTTGAAGACATCAATATCCTACCCACCTTTCAAGGCTTAATTTAAATTTTTTTGGTAAATTTTAAAAACTTATTTTAAACAAGTAAAAATGAGGGGGGAAATATTGTCATGAACACAGCAGAACATAAGAGAGGATTCAATATAAAACAAATTTGCATTTCAAGAAAACTTATATAATAAATACTACAAATTGTTTCCCAAGTTTCACAGCTTTTCTTGGTAAATTTTCTTCTGTTCCTCTGCTGTGCACTTTTTACTTTTTCCCCTTCCCCCCAAAGAAGGCTACAATTAAGCATGGATGGATTATATACATGCATATATACAATATATATATATATATATATATAATATACATACACATAGATCTCTATAAACATACACATATATATTCATACACTATATGTAAGGTAGTATTATGCTTATTTTCACTTGTCATCTGTTTCTCTGAAGATGGATAGCATCTTCTTTCATAAATCCAAGTCTTTCCATGTTTTTTTCTAAATCAACCAGCTCATCAGTTCTTACACAATAATAATATTCCAACCCAATCACAACCTATCTGAGAGACTGTCTATAAAAGTTTTTCCCCAAACTTTCTTCATCCCTTCTATTCTTGATTACATAGGTCTTATTTCTTCAAAAAATTTTAATTCAAAATAATCACAATTTTATACTTCATTTTATACTTCAACATAACATAGTTTAAGGTCTGAGACTGCCAAATCTACCTCCTTTACATCTTTTTTCCTTGTTTTCTTTAAAGTTCCTGACATTTTGTTCTTCCAAATGAACTTTGTTATTATTTTTTCTAACTCAGTAAGATTGTTTTTAGTAATTGAATTGAGATGACTTTGAATAAATTAATAAGTTAAGTAAAAGTTAAGTAAAAGTCTCTCTTTTACTTATATTGCCTTTACCTACCAATAAACCACAAATATTACTTTAATTAGTTGGATCTGACTTTATTTGTACAAAAATGTTTTATATTTATATCCATATAGTTCCTGTGTCTATTTTGGCAGGTGTGTGCTCAGGTATTTCACAAGGCTAGTGTCAAGTGCCTGATGTAAGATTTGAATATCATCTACAAGACTTTTATACCGTTCTAGATATATATGTTGTTCCCTCTTTAACCCATTTCCGATGAGAGTAAGGTTCCAGCACTACTTGCCCTCCCCGATTAGATCCTTTTGTATCAATTTTTCTTTCATGCTTCACTTGTATGAGACAATTACTCCTTTCTATTTCTCAATACACAGTTTTATTTTTTTAGAATCGCCCCATCATATTCAGCTTGCCCAAGCCTTTCTTTCAACTACCCAGATAATGATGACAGTCATAAGAATACTACTAATATTTTCACATATAAACCATTTGATCTCCTTGAGTCCCTTATAATTGGTCATTAATATTTACCTTATATTTCTCATAGATGTCATACATCAAATTTTCTCTTAAGTTCTAGGGGTTTTGTCACAAAAAACTGAAAGGCTTTCAGTTCATTAAACATCGACTTTTCTTCATTCAGAATTATACTCAACTTTGCTGAGTGAATTACCCTTGGTTGTAACCCCAGCTCTTTTGCTCTACAGAATATATAGTATTCCAAGACCTGAAATGTCCTTTGGTGTGGTAGCTGCTAGATCTTGTGTAATCCTTATTGTAGCTCTATGATATTTAAATTGTTTTTTCTTGTTGCTTCCAATATTTTCTCATTAACCAGAGAGCTTTGGAACTTGACCATGATATTCCTGTAAATGTTCCTTTTGAGATTTTTTCAGGTGCTGATTGGTAGGTTTTTTTTTTCTATTTCTGCTCTGCTTTCCTGTTCTAGAAATTCAGGACAATTTTCCTTGATAATTTCTTGTAATATTGTATCACGATTCTTTTTTTAACCTAATTTTTAGGTCCAGTCCTAATGTTCTTATAATTTCTCCTTAATCTGTTCCCCAGATTGATCATTTTTCTGATGAGATGTTTCACTTTCTCTTCTAGTTTTTTGTTCTTGGGTCTTAAAACATCATTCACTTTCCCTTGTATAATTATAGTTTTCAAGGAATTATTTTCTTCCTTAGGTTTTTGATTCTCTATTTCAAGTTGATTGACTTTCTTTTCTTGATTTTCTTGTTTTTTCCCCTAGTTTTTCCTTGACCATTCTTATTGAATTGCAAAAACCCTTTTTAAGTTCTTCCAAGAATTCTTTTTATTTTAGGACTATTTGACATTTCTCAGCGGAAAAAGGAGTGGTGACTTCTGGTGCCAAGATGGAGGACTGAGGAAAGAAGTATTCCCTGAAGCACTCCCAAATTCCCCTCCAACCAACTAGACATCTGCCTCAGAATTAGTCTAGGAGAAATGAAGCAGCTTACCAGCATGGCAGGAAAGGTCTGTCTCACTGGGGAGGAAAGGGATTATGGTCCAAGAGGAGAAGCACCAGCCAGCCTCACAACAGGGTACCTACAGCAGGTCTCTAAGCCTGGGGCAATCCATCAGTGAGGTCCCACCCTCTTGCAAACCATCAGAACTCCAGACAAGTGAGTAATCTGTGTAGTAAGGTAAGGTCTCACCCCAGAGACCCCACCCCTAGCACAAGCCACCAGCTAAGCCTTGATCCCATTGCTGATCAGGTAGGACCTCCTAGCATAGAGACTGTTTCCTTAACATCCTAACAACAGGGTCTCACCCCTGGGGCAGACCAGCAGTTAAATCTCACACCCAGGCGAGGTCAACAAGGATGCCCTAACATCCTGTACAAGCCAGAAAGGAAGCCTACCCTCTAGAGAAGGCAAGCAGCTAAGCCTTGAAAACTGGTGAAAGACCCAGAGTCATACCACAAAAAGCTTGGGACAATGCAGGACCAGAGCCCAACTCTCACATAAAAATACCAAGTTACAAAAAAGGCAGAAAAAATGAGCAAATAAAAAGAACTTGACCATAAAAAATTACTATGATGATAGGAAAGATCAAGGCATAAATGTAGAAGAGGACAATAATGTCAAAATAGCTTCATATGAAGCCTAAAAGAAAAATTTTTTTTGGTCTCATGCCCAAAAAGAATTATTGAAAGATAATTTAAAGAATGTAAAAAGCAAATTAGAGAAGTAGAAGAAAAACTGTGGAAAGAAATGTGAGTAATGCAAGAGAATCATGAAAAAACAGTCAATAGCATGGGGAAAGATACAAAAATTTATAAAGGAAAATATCTCCCCCAAAATATTGACCAAATAGAAAAGGAAGTACAAAAGCTCACTGAATAAAATAATTCCTTAAAAATTAGAATTGAACAAGTGGATACTAATGATTCTCTGAGATATCAAGATACAATAAAAGAAAATCAAAAAAGTAAAAAAAAAATAATAGAAGAAAATGTGAAATTTCTCATGGGAAAAACAACTTAACTTGAAAATAGATCCAGGAGAAATAATGTAAGAATTGTTGGACTACCTGAAAGCCATGATAAAAAGAAGTGTGCACATCTTTCAAGAAATGATCAAGCTACCTTAATACATTAGAATCAGAGGGTAAAATAGAAATTGAAAGAATTTACCGAATCACCTGAATTCACCTGAAAGAGATCCTAAAATGAAACAGGAACATCATAGACAAATTTAGAGCTCACAGGTCAAGAAGAAAGTATTGCAAGAAGCCAAAAAGAAACACTTCAAATATCATGAAGCTATAATCAAGATTCGGTGACTTCCACATTGAAGCAATGCAGGACTTGAAATATGATAGGCAAAGGAATTCAAATTATAACCAAGAATCAACTAACCAGCAAAACTGAATATAATCTTTCAGGGGGAAGAAGGACACTTAATGAAATAGAGGAATTTCAAGTATTTTTAATTAAAAGACCAGAGCTGAATAAAAAAATTTGATGTCCAAATGCAATATTCAAGGGAAACATAGGTAAAAGAGAAATAAGAAAGAGAAAACATAAGAAATTCAATAAAGTTAAACAATTTGTATTTCTATATTAGTAACTCTTAACAACTTTATTACTGTAAGAGCAATTAGAAGGAGTATATGTAGACAGAAGGTGTAGATATATGATGACTTTTATGAGATGGTACCCCAAAAACAAAATAAAGGAGTGAGAAAGAAAATTGCACTGGAAGAAGGAGCAGGGGGAAATTGAATGGGGTAAATTATCCCACATAAAAGAGGCATTAAAAAACTATTATAATGGAGGGAAAGATGGGGAGGGGGGGCAAACCTTAAAGCTTCCTGTCATCAAAATCAGTTCAGAAAGGGAATAATATACATACTCAGTTGGATATAGAAATCTATCTTACCCTATAAGGAAGTAAAAAGGAATGGGGTAATACAAGTCAGGGGGAATTGATAAAAAGGAGGGTATATTGGGGAAGGCAGTGATCAAAAGTAAAACATATCTGAGGAGGATTACACTAATAGCTGCTAACAAAACAAACTAAAACAAAAAATAAAAATGAGTAAGCAAAAGAGAAAGAACCCAATGATAGATAGCTACTATGGGGATATAAAAGATCTGTGTTCATATTCAGAGGAAGACAATGGAGCCACAATTTTTAAAAAAAACCAACATTTTTTATTTAAAGTTTTGAGTTGCAAATTCTGTCCTTCCCTCCCTCTTCTTTTCCCTCCTTGAGATGGTAAGTGAGCAAATATAGGTTATACATGTGCAATTATATAAAATATTTTCTTATTAGTCATTTTGGACAAGAAGACTCAAAAGAAAGAAGAGAGTGAAAAATAGCATGCTTCAGTCTATATTCAAACAATATCAGTTCTTTCTCTGGAAGCATACAAGATGCTTAATCATTAATACTTTGGGATTGTCTTGGATTATTATATTGCTGAGAATAGTTGTCATTCACAATTCTTCATCAAATAATATTGCTGTTACTATGTATAAAGTTCTAGTTATATTCACTTTACTATATTTCTGTTCATGTAAGTCTTTCTAGGTTTTTCTGAAATCACCCTGCTAGTCATTTCTTATAGTATAATAATATTCCATTGCAATTACAGATTGTTTAGGGAATCCCTTTGATTTCTAATTCTTAGCCACCACAAAGAGAGTTCATATGCTTTTGTACAAATAGGTCCTTTTCCCTTTTTTGGATGTCTTTGGGACATAGATCTAGCTGTGGTATTGCCAGATCAAAGGGTGTGCTGTAAAAGCTCTTTGAGTATAGTTCCAAATTGCTCTCCAGAATGGTTGGATCAGTTCACAACTCTACCAACTGTGCATTAGTGTCCCAGTTTTCCCATATCCCCTCCAATATCTAACATTTTCTTTTTTTGTCATATTAGCCACTCTAATAGGCATGAGGTGGTAACTCAGAGCTGTTTTAATTTGCATTTCTCTGATTAATAGTCATTTAGAGCACTTTTTATGACTATAGGTATTTTGATTTCTTTGTCTGAAAACTGCCTGTTTGTATCCTTTGACCATTTATCAATCAGGAAATGGCTTGTATTCATATAAATTTGACTCAATTCTCTGCATATTTGAGAAATGAGGCCTTTATCAGAGATCTTGTTGCAAATTTTTTTCCTTATAATTTTAGTTGCATTGGTTTGGTTTTAATTTTACGTAATCAAAATGATCTAGGTTACATTTTGTAATGCTCGCTATATCTTCTTTGGTCCTAAATTCTTCCTTTATCCATAAATCTGACAGATAAACTATTCCATGTTATCTTAATTTGCTTATAATATCCCTCTTTTTATTTAAATTATATGCCTATTTTGACCTAATCTTGGTATACAGTGTGAAATACTGATCTATACCTAGTTTCTGTGTTTCAAGTTTTCCCAGCAGTTTTGGTTCCAAAGGTTTAGACCTTTGGGTTTATCACGTGCCAGATTACTATGGTTATTTACTATAATATAATTTGTACCTAATCTAGTCCATTGATCCACCACTCTTATTTCCCTCCACTGGTTGCAGACTACAGCTGTCCTCTCTGCCCAGGCACTAAAACCAGAGACTCTGCTCTCTTGCAAGTGCCCACCCCTCACTACTATACTCACTAGACGTGTGCTAGTTCCTTCTCCCCACAGTCACAGCCCAGAAGCATCTAGTCAGCACAGCTGTGCTTGGTGTCCCCTCAACCTCTGTCAGACCCCTGACATTGTCTGTGAGATAAAAGTTTCTAAGACCTAGACTGCCTCCCAATCCAGCTGCCCCCAAGGCCTTGTTGCTTGTTGATTCTGCAGAGTTGGCCTGGAGGTGTTTGCACTACACTGAAGCCCAACCTCCACCCTGAAGTCTGGTCTTTCCAGGGGTCTTCAGGAGGATAACTTTACCCTGTGTTTAATTCTCCTGCTGCTGCTGTGTGTGTGTGTGTGTGTGCGTGTGCATGTGTAAGAAATTTGGAAACGCGATAATTCTCAGACCTACTCCAACACCTTCCCAGAATCCTCTCCTGTTTAAACTTGACTTTCTCCTTATAGCCTACCCAGATCCCCACAGCTGGATCAATCTTCCCTTCTGATCTCACATGATTTTGTGCTTTTCTTCTGTTCTGATCATTAAAAAATGTGTATTCTTTTTTATTAGCATGTGTAGTTTGTCACTTCTACAAGATTATAAACTCTTTGAAATCAGGAACCCAGGATTATTTTAGTTTTGCACTTTTTTCTAAGGGGACACGGTGTATTGAGCCTGATAAGTTACTAATAAATGTTCCTTAGATGAGTTGACCACAGGCAAAACTTGAATTAAAGACTTAGAGGTACCTAAAAGAGAATGTACATGAAACAAAGGCACAACAGGTATGAATAGGGCTCTACCAAGTATCTGGAAAACGGATCTCATTTTTCAAATGCCCAGCTCAAGGGAGTATCATACTACACTTCTCATTCATCACTTGTTACTTACTCGAGTACTCAAGCAGCTAGAGTACTAGACCTGGAGTCAGGAAAACTCATCTTTCTGATTTCAAATCTGGCCTCAGACACATACTAGTTGTGTGACGCTGGACAAGTCACTTAACTTTGTTTGCCTCAGTTTCCGCATCTGTAGAATGAGCTAGAGAAGGAAATAGCAATCCACTCCAGGATCTTTGTAAAGATCAACTCAAATGGGGTCGTGGAAAGTCAGAGATGACTGAAAAATGCCTGAACAATGCAACAACTTTCTCTTCAACCATAGAAAGCAAGTCTCCTCCAAAAAAGACATGAAGGCAATATTTTTTAAAAATGTCATGGAGGCAGCCATGTTGTGAGTACCCCTTTCATGAAAGATACAAGCACATACAAAATTTTATTGCTATTACAAGTGGCAAATGTCATTTTTAAAACACCAGGGAACTGCATTAAGAATGTGGATTATTTTGTTCTCCCAAGATCTTTCATAATATCCAGGTACCCAGATAGCAGCATTGTCATTCAGAATGGTGGAGGATTCAGATGAATAACCAAGGGTTAGAATCATGGAATTTTAGAATAGAAAGAAACCTTAGGAATAACTTAGAGAAAAACTTCTTAACCTTTTTTTTGGTGAAATAGACTCCTTCAGCTGTCTAGTAAAGCGTATGGATCCCTTGTAAGAAAAAAAGTTATTAAAGCCATAAAATAAAATATATATTATTATAAAGGAAATCAACTGCATTGAGATAATTATTTTAATTTTTTTTAAGTTCACAGACCTCTCAGTTAAGAACCTTTGATGTAGTCCATTTCATTTAACAGTTGGGAAAACCTTTCATTTAACAGTTGGGAAAACCAAGTCCCTTGAGATGAGTTGACTTGCCTAAGAAGTGACATGAGGGAGAAACCCTGAACTTCTACTTCACTCAACCCAAGTGTTACTACCTCATCCTCAGAGATGAAGTGCAGGGGTGGTCACCCCAGAAGGGTCACCAGCATCCCAATCTAGGAAGTTATATAGAAAGGAATCCCATTGAGTAAGCAAGTAAGGGTTTTAAACTCATAATGCTCCCTATACCCACCCAGTAACTGTGTGTAATGTATATATGAGAATCAAGGCTCCTGCTCAGACTGGAAGAAGCTTCTCCAATGGGGGATGTAGCCATGTACAAGCTATTCATATGTATGTGCGCGTACACGGATGCACACACGATAAATTACTGTGTTGGGTTGGTGGTTTCCCACCATTAGTACCACTGCTTCTGACGGGTATTACAAGGGCTTCAGGCAGCAAGTATCATCTTAGCCACATGCCTCTGCATTTAAATGCTCCCCCATAGTCCAGATCCCCTTATTCCAAGGGAGGTTTCGGCCAGGCTGCCCCAAATGTTTTCATTCCGAATGATGCATCCTGGCTCATTTTGGAAGCTTTTAAACTTTGAGGTGGACAGCATGGCCCTTGGGAATGTGCTTTCATGCACCAGGAGTTGATTTTAAACAGCAAAATATGCCGCAGTCTGTCATACAGAGAAATAATAATACGACTTCAAAAGAAGAGAGCCCAAAAGAAAGGGTGTTATTAATGGGAAAAAATTTTAAAGTCATATTAAAGAGCCTCAAGTCTAGTGGAAAAAGCCAGGAAATGGGAACAAAATTAGCATTATTATAGCTTTTCATGGTAACTTACTCTGGGTTTTTTATGGTGGCTTAAAAAAAAGAGAGAGAGAGAAAGAGAAAAAAAGGGGAGAGCTAAGCTGATAACAATTTATCCTACCAAATACATTACCATCCTGAATGCAGCTGAGATAGCAACTGTATTTAAAATGTTTTCTTTTTATATCTGCTTTATGGATGTTTATACCTCACAGGGGTTATTGGGAGGGAGAAAGCAGCATTTTGTGAGGAACAGTAAATAGTGAAGCTCGTTTAAGTCTTTCAGGGAAAGGTGCCCTTTAAGTACACAGTATTAGGATTATTAATTTGCAGTTTAATATTCCAAACAGGTCTAGGTCTTAACAAAAGCTCACGGTGCTGAGGCAGGGCATTGTTTGCCCCGTGAGGAGGGTGAGTCACCAATCTGGGAAGCTCGGGTGGGAGAGTTCAAAAGCAGGTGAGTCCTGCATTGTCTGCTTGTCACACCTTCACATGCAGGTTTTCATGACTGCCAGTTATTGTTTTCAGTAATACCTCCTGAACTTCCCTCCCCACCTCCCAGGGCCTCTGTTTTTGTTCTTCCCACACCTAAATCCTTCCTCTTCTCCAGCACCAATGGCAAATTTAGTTGTGAGATGGGAACAGGGTAGAGGGTGAGGAAAGGGTTTAAGATCTGACTGCTCGAGTATGGTGAAGGTAGCCTGGAGACAGAGCTTATGGGAGAAAACTGAAGAACCAGGAGACCAGAGGGTTCAAAAGGGTGAAGATGATGGGAGGAAGGCCATGAGCCAGCACTGAACTTAATGGTCCGTATCAATAAGGAGCTGGATTCGATGAACTTTTCTTCTTCCCTCCCAATTAACAAGCATTTCTTTTCTTTCCCTCCCACATTTCCCCACCACCACCATTGAGCAATGACCAAAAAAGAATGACAAAAATCTCACAACAAATATGCATAGCCAAGCAAAGTAAATTCTCACATCGGCCGTGTTCAAAAATAGGTCTCATTTTGCATCTTGGGTCCATCCCCTGTTTCTGGTGGATAGCCTGCTTCATTTTTAGCACAACGGACTTTGAAGGGAGAGAGGGAGTTGCTGAGTAGTTACGACAAATCTGGGAGTAGGGAAGAAGAAATAGGCCATCTCCCCCTGACTCAGGGGCAAAAGGAAAGGCCCCGCCTGCCTTGAAGAGGATGCCAGGAGATGTGGTAAGTTTGAGACAATACAAGAGGTCAGAAGCACCAGACCATGAGAGGGCTATGAACAGATCTCTAGAATGAATATAGAGGGTTCATGGGAAAGGGAAGATAGAGGTAGATATGGATGAAGACCTGAGAGCTTAATTGTCCAGGGATGATGGTCTGGGAAAAGATAGCAGGGAAGGTAGGGGTGGGAAGGTGCCTAAGCCAGGGATTCTTAGCCTTTTTGTGTGTTATGGATCCCTTTAAACAGTCTGGTGAAACCCATGAACCCTTTATCAGAATAATATTTTTAAAGGCGTGAACACAAAGCATTACAAAGGAAACCAATACAATACAATATAATGTAATACAATATACAATATATTATTGTAATACAATATAATGCAATATAATCTTATAGTCCCCTGAGCCAGTTAAGTCTGGAGAATAGTTTAATACCTTTTAAGGAATAATTAGCCAGGCTTTTATGGAGGCCTGGGGCTAGAACATTGTTTCCACCACAGATTCCCTATTGCAAAGAGGATAAGGTCTTCAACATTATACTATGTGAGAACAAAATGAAGGAAATGAGGATGTTTAGCCAAGGGAAGAAAAGTTTTAGAGAAGACATGCTAGACAGGGATGGGGAACCTGCAGCCTTAGGGCAAGATATGGCCTTAATATGATATGAGGACCCTCTAGGTCCTCAAATGTGACTATTTGACCGTATCCAAACTTCACAGAACAAATCCCCTTAATAAAAGGATTTGTTCTGTAAACCTTGGACTCAGTCAAAAGGCTGCACCCAAGGACTTAGAAGGCCACATGTGGCCTTGAGGCCACAGGTTCCTCAGTAGATCTAGACCTTCATAAACTTACATTATACCTCATATGGAAAAGTTCTTGTCTCCAAAATGCAGAATGAGGAACATTGGGTAGAAGTTACCAACATAGCGATTTCTGTTCCATGTAAGAATGAATCTCATAATAACTATATCTAACTCAAAGTTGGAAGGACTATCTTGAGATATCGTCTTTCCTTCTTTGCTAGAGGTCTTTACATACCAAAGTCTGGATAACCACTAATGGAGGATTCTGTAGAGGAGATTTTTGTTCAGGTTCATGCTACTCAAAGGACCTTGAGGTCCCTTCTAACTCAGATTCCATGACTTATGAATGAATGAAAAGACAGAAATACAAAGCACATAGGATAAGAAGATATGCATGGAATATGGTTTGTGTTGGGGGACAGAGTATTACTCCCAAAGGAAATCAAAATCTCCCGAAGTATACACATGTACATGGAAAAATACATTATGACAAAATGGGGTTGTAATGAAGCCTCCTCATCTTTTTACTATGTGAATACTGTGCCATTTCCATCATCTGAAGGATCCAATATTTCTCAGCATAAAGAGTTGGAAAAAGAAGATATATGTACCTTCATTCAACAAATATTTGAGTGCCTACTGTATGATGAGCAGCTGTGGAAGGTACAAAATTGAGTAACACATAGTCTCCACCCTCAAGGAACTTATATTCTAGGTCTTAGGTTTTAGAGCTGAAAGGAACCTTAAAGAGAAATTAAAATAACCATTTCATTTCATAGATGAAGAACCTCAGGATCAAAGAAATTAAATGACTTAATCAAGGCCATAGTACTCATGAATGACAGAGTTTGAATTCCAACACAAGTCCTCTGACTCCAAATCTGGTACTCATTCCACTATAGTATAGGGGAGAGTTGTGACAGGCGCATAGGAAAATATATTTAGTAAGAAATATATGCTATCTACATCTAGTTGGAAGATGACACAGTTATGTATAAAAAGATAACTATTGATACATGCTATCTGCATTCTGTAGTTCTGAACCCTCACTTCTACCCCTCTCCCCTCTTGCCACCAAGTTATTTCTCAGCACTTTTCTATTGACTAATCTAGACTCCTAGCAGTTTCTTGATTTAATTTTTATTTACTTTAACATGCTATGCTTCTATGAAGTAAGGCTTTTGTTCTATGTCCTAGGTCAATCCATTAGTGCTAGATTCAAACTGTCTATATTGAGCAATTCTCCTTGATTCTGTCCATCGGTTTTCCCTGACTTAGATCTTCCTTTTCTTGGTCCACAACGTGTACAAATAGATAACAGAGGCTTCTTTGCATCACTTTTATTTTCCTTTTTTTTTGTTTTCTGACCCCAGTTTCTTCAGAATTCTCTAACTCCATCAGAATTCCATCTTCACCACATGTTGCCAACTCACTGGAGAGGTACAATATTTCCACTGCCTTTTCCAAATCTCCCCATGAGTAAGACTCAACTTCTCTGGACCCAAGTAAAGGGAACATTATTCCCCATTCTGCACTCTGTAATCCAGTAAAATGAAGAGATGAGACTAAATAATCTCTTAAGATACTTTTACCTCTAATATTGTTATGTTTCTATGTTTTCTATATTCACAAATGTTAATATGACCAAACCTCTATTGCATTTAGATAATTTCGGCCTAGGAAGACTCAAGTTCCTCTTAATACACATAACTGAGGGAAAAGTTTGTTCTGTTGTGATGGTAGCTGTGGTTTTGCTACAGGTAGATATACATGGGCAGGAATGTTATGCTTTGAAGTAGGAGATTTCTAGCTTGCCATTCTCTGTACAATCAGGAAGTCCAGGGGATTTTTAGGAAGGGTAATACCACTGGGCTTCTTCACTGGGATATTATTACATGGAGAGTCATGGTCAGTCAGTAGCATATCTGCTTCTGGGGAGTATTTTTAGTGGCAAAATGGACGGGTTTGCAAAGAAACAAACATTTGGAACCAATCCTGAAGAGGAGAGCTCCAGTGTGAGACCCACTGTCAAACTAGGTCAGCCTCAGGCACAACTACTTTAGACAATTTGCTCCTGAAGGTGACCTGCATGTGTGCATTACTTTGCCCACAAAGAAGCCATCTGTGATTTTAGAATCACAGGGCTCAAACGGACCTTGAAAGGTCATCTAGTCCATCCCCCTGCCTGCAGGTAAACCCGCATCCAAACCAACCCAGAGGAATGAAAACCTTTCCTCTTCTGTAAAGATCTCCTGTAAAAGAGGTTCAATGTTTCTCATTATGCACTTTGGTATGGGGTGAATTCATTTTGAAGTAATGTTTGATGCATTCAAGGTGCTTAGGTAAAGGACTAACCCAGATTCCTGAATGGGGGTTCTGATTCCTTTCCCTTTAGGACTTGGGGTATCTCTGATTGTTTAGGACCGTGGTCATCACCAGTGGCCTTGCCCTTGCCACCTGGGCCAAAAACCATGCCCACAGACTGTCCCACCCCTCCTCTGCCTCCATCCTGTTCTATCTCTCACTACCATTTATTCCCATTGATACATGAAAAAGCTAGCAACTGTGAATCTTTGTTGTGTGGTCAATGTTGCCTATAGGGAAAGAAATTCCACAGAGAAAAATGGGCTAGAGAATTGTTTCTCAAACTTGTAGGTCTCTGGACCCCTTTATGCTCTTAAAAATTATAGAGGACTCCAAAGAGTTTGTGTTTCTGTGGATTATATCAGTAGTTAACATGTTAGAAATTAAAAGTCTTAGTGGTATGAAAATAATTTTGACCTCACAGACCAGATCCCCTGAAAGAGTCTCAGGGACCACACTTTGAGAACTGCTGGATTACAGTATATAGTAAATGGGATAGAGAGGAAGTCTTCAGAAAATCAGAGGAAACATCCAGCCCCTGAGGTAAGGGGAAATCATAAATCTAGGGGTCCCACTGAGCCAGTTCAGGGTGATAAGCAGAAGTAATAGCCAGAGAAAGTCTTGTAACCTAAAGCAGAATTTAAAAAAAAAAAAAACAAAACCCAGACTAGTCAAGAAGACAAACCCCTTGGAACAGATGTGGCCAGCCCAGAAGGAAGGGGCACTATGTGAATTTCATTTTGAATTCTTTGGCCAATGTATATGTTGCTGCTTTCCCATATCTTCCTCCCATTTTAGCAGCTTTACAATTCATGAGAATATTTGCAGAGTGGAAGACTCCTCTCAATTCTTTCATTCATTATCCACTACCCTTAACCTTCATCTTACTTCATTTTAGGGACTCAATTAATTTTCATTTAGCTATTTAATAGTCTGTCCTGACATTATGAGAATACTCATATGAAAAGAATTCACATTCCCCACTTGGGGGGTTATCCCCTTGGGCTTTCAACCTCTTAGAAATTCAGAGAAAGAAGTGACCAAAAGAAAACTTCTGCCCAAGAGAATAGTCTCTCTAGACTGTCATTTCGGGTTATGTTTTAATTTCCCTAAGCACAGCAAAATTGGCCCCTCTCTTTCTCCTCCTTGAGCTACATTTAAGTGGACTGTGCTTTCTTATTTAATCCCTGTAGGAGGCAAAGCTGGGGTTTGATGTGGAGGAGTGATGAGACACTGAATATATCCCCACAAACACAGCCCCCACTTTTCCTGTAGTTTACTTGACTCTGTACTTTGGCACAGAATCATACACCTGAAAAGCAATTCAAAGGGCAAATCAGTAGGTTTAGTTCTTCCTTTTTGGAGTTCCTAGGTGATCTGAACCTGTGCCACACAGTACCATGCCCCTACCATGTAAAGAGAACGGACTTTTAAAAGGATTCTAGTAATCTTGGTGTGGATATAAACTCCAGGATTCCTCATACTGTCTGATCTCCTCATCCATAACCAGAACCTTTAAAATCTCTGCTCTACATCCTATGATATCTTAGGATCACTGTCTATGGCTTTCAGACTTGGACAGAAGGACGGCTGACTCACTGGTTCATCATCTTTCTTTAAAGGTGAAACAGAGTGGATCTACTTTGTACAGAAAATGGTTAAAAATTAAATTAATTCCAGTCTGATTTGTTGAATACTAACTTCTGATACAAAATGCAGACCTGACATTGTTTAGAATATACTCACATCTCCTTAGGAAATCAAAACAAATCTCTATTTTGAACTTAACTGCTTACAGTTATTGTTTTATTGCTTATTTGTCCAAAATATACTTGTTCTTGCAAAGCATCTTTCTTTGAAGGGTAAAAGAAATTTGCTTTTTTTTTTTTTTGACACCTCAGTAAATAAAGGGAGAAGGAATTAGTCACAGAATAGATAAGATCATAGGATTTTGCACCAAGAGGATCTTAGAGACCAGCTAGTCCAAGCTCCTTATTTTACAAATGAGGACATTGAATCCCAGAGCTGGGAAGGGACTTGCCAGAGGCCAGATTCAGAAAGAGACATATCTTTTGAAATCCACATCTTTTCAAATGGTCTCTAGCTCCCAATAATAACGTCAGGATGCCAGATAATATTTGAGTTATTCCCAATCCCAAGTGCAGGAGGAAACAGATGGAAATTTGAGAATTCTCAAAGTTCTGGATATTTTCCATATCAGGGATATACCAGCTCTTTCTGACTTTGCTTGGGGAAAAAAGAAAAAAGAAGCAGATTATTCGCTTATAGAAATAGCCACAAGAGGGAGCTCCCAGGGTCCCATGCGCTCTAAATGGAGGAAGGGGGAAAAACCCACTATATACACAGTACATTGAAACTGACAAAGCAAACTTGATTTACAAGGACACTATTGTTAACAGTGTCTCTTATCTGACCCATCAAAACTTCCCTCTGCACCATTAACTTGAATTCCTCTCTGGAGTTAGGATTTCAGGTCTATCAGAGCGAACTCATTGGTTTTTAGCATCAGTTTATCTGGAGGAACAACTCCCCATTTCCTAAGGCAAAGAGGAAGTTCAGAATAAACAAAATTAGAAATTCAGAAAATGTGCAAAGTTAACATGGAGCCTCAGATCCTGCAAAATAGAGGTGGGGACCTGGATGGCAGTTGATTATTTCAAAGCACCAATCTTCATTTCACAATTGTTTTCAGAGAATTCTGTTGTCTGCTCCTTCCGTGGCATATGTCTGGGTCTTTTCAAGCTGTGTTTGAATTGTTTCTTCATTTTTTTCTGCAATCATTTTGCTAGGGACTTTGGACATTATGAGATTGTGGGTAATGATAGACTATAATTAAACTTAAAGCAGATTTTCTTTGGGAGTAAGAAGACTCCGGTCTAGTTGAGAATCCAGATTTTTGGGGCTGTAATTTGTGACTGTGTCACAAAGCGGGTACTTTTGTGGCACGGAGCCCAGGGATGAAGAAGGAAGCATATTGGAGGGATGCAGAGCTCTCCCTGCACATAGTATTCCTTCCATGGGAGCAGAATGGACTCTTAAATAGCTAAGTATAGCCTGGGCTGATTACAGGCCAGATACTGCTATTGTACATCATCAGTTATCATAGTCAAGGCTGCAATTTCATCTGGATGTTTCTCTTTGTCGACTATTCGCTGCTCATTTGAGTACAGTAGTAAAACTGTATGATAAGCCCAGGGCCCCTTTCTGATAAGGCCCATGTCCCTATCATATCACCCAATGAGTTTTCAGCACGTCTATGGATTTGGAAAGCTTTTGCCTCTAGAATGATATTTAATTCATAAATCTTAACTCTAAAAGTCTAGGCTGCAGGCACTGTACTGAAGCTCAGGATAACACTGAAGGAAGATTCATGGACATTGAATAAATGGGAAGCACTAGGAGGAGAGCTAGATATTAAGTTTGTAGACTCCAAGGCTCAGGAACAGGTATCCATAAGCAAAACATGTTGTTTACACAATGGAATCTAAGTAGTGCTAAAAGGCCTTCTATCTTCCAGCTGATCATAGGGCCAATTCACAGGGTCTACAGCAGTCATGAATATCCTGGTGCAATTCTGAATCGTGAAATACAACAGACTCTCCATATGGAAGACAGAACCAAAACATTTATTCAGTCACCAGAAAGCCAAATCCATCATAGTAACAAAAATTTGTACACAGTAACAATGCAGAGGACAACACCATCCCCAAGCCTTCCCCCTGCTAGGCTTCCCACAAACCAGTTCCATTAAACAAAGTCACAAACAAGCTCTTTCACTCATGCTGGTCAGATGCCTGCTTGCCTGCATCCTTCCTACCTCTGACTGCTCTCTAACCAATTTCATCTCCATTCTGCTCTAGCTCCACCTTTTCTTGTTTCATGTGACTAGGTAGGTTATGTGGGCCTATTAAAGAATGGAAAAGATCTTCCCATTTAAATTACCATTACACTGACCTACCATAGGATCTGAAATGTTATGAAACAGAATCTGAAAATACAAATTCTAACCATGGAATTCTAGAGTTAGAAGGAAATTTAGATGTTATCTAGTCTAAACTTTTTTTTTTTTTTTTTATAGATGAGGCAACTGAGGACCAGAGAAGCAGGTTTTGCAAGTTGATATAAATGGAATGACTTTTAGAGATATATCTGCAAGTAGAGGATGTTTTCAGGGCCTGGCTACATTGACTTCTGGAAAAGTCTTTCCAGTTTCATTTTCCTAAGTGGAGCTTGGGACTGAGACAAAGGTTTGTTCTCAGTTTTTCAAGGTGAATTGAGTGAGCTGGGGTAAGAAGATAGGATGAAGCCTGGATGGGGAAGGTTGCAGGGAGGCTGCAGACCTTACTAGTTGGGCAACTAGCATTTTTTATGTAAACAGTATTTTTTTTCAATTAAATTTAAAGATAGTTTTCAAAATTCTATTTTTTATAAGATGTAGAGTTTCAAATTTTTCTCCCTCCCTTCTTCCTTTCCCCTTTCTCCCCTCCCCCCAATGGCAAACAATTTGATATAAGTTATACATGTGCAATCATGTTAAACCTATTTCCACATTAATCATATTGTGAGAGAAGAAACAGAACAAAATGAAATAAAATAGCATGCTTCAATCTGCATTCAGACTCCAGCAGTTCTTTCTCTGGATGTGGATGGCATTTTCCATCATGAGTCTTTTGGAATTGTCTTGGATCCACAGGTGATCCTCACACACTGTTACTGTGTACAGTATTCTTCTGGTTCTTCTCACTTCACTCAACATCCGTTCATGTGGGTCTTTTTGGGTTTTTCCGAAATTTGCCTGCTTATCCTTTCTTACAGCACAACAACATTTATATAGCACAACTAGGTAACTAGCATTTTGAATAGCTGCCTGTACCACTGCTTCCACCTGCTGGAACCCTGATGGGTGTAGCTGAACTCTTCCTCCAAAACTTCAAAGTGCCAGACTTTCTCCTGCTTGAGGCAAAGACATATGGAGAGGACTTCAATGTTTTGGTTTTTATTATTAGTTCTTATGAGGTCCCCAATAGCTAAGGAAAATTAAGCCACATGAATCTGGACACAAAGTCGCATGATGACCTAGGGAGAGCAGATTTAACTAGTGGGAGGAGGTTTAATAAAAATAGCAACTAGATGGTGCAGTGAATATAGTGCCAGACCTGAATTCAAATTGGCTTCATACACTATTAGCTGTGTAACCCTGGGCAAGTCACTCAACCCCATTTGCCTCAGTTTCCTCATTTGTAAAATGAACTACAGAAGAAAATGGTAAACCCCTTCGGTACATTTGCTAAGAAAACCTCATAGGGGTAACAAAGAGATAGATACAACTGAAAGCAATCAAAAAATAATGACCTCTGGTCAAGGAGAGGCTGAGTGGCTCATCTAGGGTAACAAAATCATGACATGAACCATGGTCTTCTTTCAAACCTAGTTTTTACCAACTCAGTGGGCAAATCTCTTACCTTTTCTAGTCTCAAATTTCCTTGTTTGTAAAATTTGGACTTTTGACTAGATGATTCCTGCCAATGAGAACCATCTAGGGTTCAATTATTAATGGGTTACATACACTAAAATCACATAAGATTTTTCATTACTTTTGATTAGTTTACCCTTTTAAGAATCTCCTGTTAAAATCTAAACATGTCCAGGATCACCTTCTTCTATCATAATTTCTGCATCTAGCCTCTCTTTTCACTACATTCTCCATTCAGCCGTCAAATTTATATTCTTAAGGCACAGTTCTAAACATGGGACTGTCTCTTCCCCTTAAAAAACTTGGGTCACCCCACTCCCTACCAAAGACCTCTAGGATAAAATAAATCTCCTCTGCCCAGCATAGTCCTTCATAATCTACCTCCTTCGAACAGACTGTCCTCCATTCCTAGAATGCCTTCCTCCCTCACCTCTATCTCTTGTACCTCTTATCTCCCAAGAAAGCTCATTGCAAGTACCATCTCCTTCAAACAATCTTTTCTGGTTCTCCTTTGCTGGTACTTCTAACCCTCCCCCCTACCTTAACTTCCCCAAATCATTTCACATTTATTTTGCATATATCTTGTATTTCCTTATCTGTGACCCTTCTGTAGCCCTCTTCCACAGTAGATCAAACTATAAACTCCTTGAGAGCAAGAGCTATTCTGCTTTTGTATTTGTATCTCCAGTGTCTAGCACAAAGTAAATGTTTCATAAGCGCTTATACTGTGGTATAACAGAAAGATTATTGTACCAAGAGATAGGAAACTTGCTTAAGGTTTTTTGAGGATAAAATGAAATGGTGCTTTATAAATGTAAGGGTGGGGTTGATGGACTCACTCAATCATATCATCCCACCCCACTCAAAGTAAGTGATAAAATACCCAATTGAACACTATCAATCCTAGACTTCAGAGTAAATAAGAAAAGTACATGGAATTGGAGTAAGGTTGCCTAGAAAGAAGGGTTCCGCTATGTCAGGGAAATTTGTCCACTCCAAGGATCATCTATAAACAAGCAAGCTAGTTTAGGATTAGAGTCCTTCAAGAGGTTGGAATAATAAAACTCTTAAGGAGGAGCCACCTGAAGGAAGAACGAAAGGTCACTGCTTCAGCCTTGGCCTAGGTCTCCTTCCCTGCCACTCCTTTTAGATAGAGGAGGACCTAGTGAACTTCAGAGTCTGGAGGATGTTGACTATTCCCTCTTCCCATCAGCATCCCATCCTAGAAGCCTTCCCATACCAACAAGAGACACTATCTACATTGGGAGCCAAGGAAAGTTTGGGTGTAGATTCATAAGGAGTCTACAAAGAAACCACACTGTGCCTAAGGGGAACATTTTGAGTACCCCCAAAGTGGAGGAAAAGGGCATCCAGCAACCGGAAACTATGAGTTACCCCTTTGTCATACATGGCCTCTGCATGTATTTGTTGGAGTCTACATCACAGACAGGGTGTTTTATACTAACTGCTCTTACTGTACAAACTTAGCAAATAACTATTTACAAAAACTACTTCAAGCTGACTGGCTGACAATCTTGGCGAGAAGCAACCTAGTAGGGGCTGAAGCCAGTGGTGTTAGAGAGTCCCGGTACTTCTCAGGGGTATCCCTAGAACCCTAAGGGCCAGATGTAGCCTTGCTCTGGGACTTGAGTCTCATCTATGAGAGTGGGAGTTGCGATAAGGATCTTCAGAGCTTGTATGGGTTACATAAACTTTAAAGCTCTACATAAATGTGGATGCTTATTAGTTTTTGTCCTTGCATCCCTTTATCATCCAGATTGTGGAGGCAAGCAGAATTTTCAAGGCCAACAAGAGATCCTGCTAACTCTGGCCAGGTCTCTGTGACACAGAGATGTCCTGGGGCTTCTGGGCTCCCTGTGGCATCAGCAGGCACACTGTTCTCTCATCTCTGTGTTGTTCCTCACCCCTTGCTGCCAATGCCTGGTGTGATCATGTTCTCTCTCACCCCAGCCTTGCTTCTCTTTGGTACTGCAGTGACCCACATTGGATAGAATCCTGCCAATGGATCCTGACAGCAAATGCCTTAGAGCCATTCGGACACTGCTGGTGTTAATGAGCCAAGCTGTCTTCTCAGATTGCTAGACCTCATCCCAGGACTGTTTGGGTCCTGTGCTTGAGAACATCCCCATGGCAGTCTCCATCCACCCCCACAACTGACACCTATGGGGTCTTTAGGACCAGGGCTCCAAGTCTCAGCTCTGTCACTCTGTGACTCTTAGGAAGTCACCTCCTCTCTCCATGCCTTGGTTTCCTCAAGTGTAAGATCAGAAGCTGTGGCAAAGTCATCTCAAAAATCCCTTCTGGTTTCAAAATTTTATGATTCTCCAAGCCAGTCTACTGAAGCAATTGTGTTATCTGTAACAGTGGGAGTCTGGCTGTGATGACAAGAGTTTTCAGGAAGAATCTTGGATTTGAAAGCAAAAGCCTTGAGTTTGAATTGTAACTATCCTATTCATTTAACTTTCCTGCTCCCTTAACTATAAAATAAAGGAGGGGGGTTAGCTGATTGCTAAGAGTTTCTAGCTCTAAATCCATGTTCCTAGAATTTCTCTGAGAAGCTAAGTGGATGAGGACAGCAGAGTTGGCATCAGGAACTCTTGTGTTCCAAATCCTTTTCAGACATTTGCTTGCTGAGTAACCCTGGGGAGTTAACTTAGCCTCCCTAGTTTCCTTATCTAAGTCAGAGGGATTATGATGCCCCAAGGAGAAGGACCTCTCTCACTGTCTTCTTGTGAGATTCCAACGAAATAATGTGTATAGAGTACTTTGCAAACCTTAAAATGCTATCTGTCAGATATTATTATTTATGAAGGGAATTGGTCTGCGAGTCCTTCAGAAAGCTACTGTAGGAAAGAAGGGTTGGCTCAGGCCACCTGATGAACAGTCCATTCACTTAGCATCATCCCCTCTGAGCCATATTGCTCATGTGTCTCTCTGCCCTGCTCCCCGGCTCCAGCTGGCTCTGTGGCCAGTTAGAGGAGCCGTGCTTAGTAATAGGAACAGCTTGGATCAATATTTGGTGACCTTGTTTGTTTTTAAATTTATTATTTACTTCATCCTCATCCCACATCCCATAATCCATCTTCCCCTTCTTTCCCCTGACTCTTCAAAAGCACTGGGACCATTTGCTGTTTCTATTTGTTGAGTCTGCAAGCTGGTGAGAGTATGAAATGTACCAAATAGCTGTGAAGGCTCTAGTCACCATGACAAACTGTCACTGATTTGCACTGAGTCAGTCTCCCTGGTGTGAACCCTTCTGAGGGATGCCTCAGGTTAGAGCAGAGCTCCAAGGATGGCAGAACAGGAAGGAATCTGAAAAATCATGTGGATTGGGCCGGGCTGGACTGAAAAATCAAGACGCTCAGTCAAGAAACTGGATTTAAATACTGACCTTGACATTCCCTAGCTGTGTGACCCTGGACAAGTCACTTGGCCCCTTTCAGCCTCGGTTTTCCCATTGGTAAAATGAAGGGGTTGTATTAGGCAGCTTCTAAAGTTCTTTCTACCTCGAAATCCATTATTCTAGGGTTCCCAAAACCATGCCTGTACTTAGCAACAGATCTGTGATTCAAACCCAGGTCAGGAACTCTGAATCCAAATCTTTATGCTGAGCCACTGATTCCTGGTATTCAGTACTTAAGGTACTTAAGGTACCTGGTACCTGGTACTTGGGTGTCCAAGCCCTGTTTTTAACCCCCACAATGCTTAGCTTCTCCATTTGCCCTTCCTACTCCTCTTCCAAGCCAACACAAGCATTTGAGTGCTAGTTACCCAATGAGAGGCAATTCCTGCTTCCTGGAGGATGAGGATGTGGTCTTTGACATGATTCTCCTACAGCTGAAAGGATTAAGAAGGTCCATGCCTTGCTATGGTTTGCCAGGTGAGACTTGTGAGTTACCCAAAGGGTTCCATGCTTTAAGTATATATTAAAACATACTTAAGAGTTTTGGTGTGTTTGTTGTATCATTTTAAGCATTTCTTTTGTGTTCTCCAGCCTCCATCCATCTGGAGCTGAAGGTCCCACCCATGCAATCCTGGTCTCCGATGAGTGAGCACTTCACTTAACTTGCTTGGTTGAAGACCCCACTTTCCTGACATCTCCATGCCATGTTCTGGGCATGGGCATGTTCTGCTGTTCTCTGCCCCAACCACCAACAAAAAAACATTCCCTACCATTTCTAGCAAGGATATCTCAATCAGTTGCCCTATTCATCCAATCACCATTCTGACTAACCCCTCTCGAACACTCTTTTTTGGCCACCATGCCCCATGTGTTGTTTTCCTTATGAGGATGTCAGTTTTTTGTGGGCCAGAACTGTCTTGTTTGCTTGTATTTGGCCATCCCGTCCCCTCCCCTTCCCATACTTAGCAATGCCTGGCACACATTAGATTAGACAGTAGGCCTCTGATTTCATTTTTAAGGTGAATATTTCCATTTTTCAGCAAAGTCAGTAGCCTCTCTTCTAGCATTAAAGAACCGTCTAGAACAGAGGCACTACACAACTTCTGTGAGGAGGGAACAAGGTTAAAATGTAATTAGGAAATCTTGAATAAAAGAAAGTAAAATACAACTCAGATAATGTTAATTTGTGGTTTTCTAAGTATATCTATACACATAGATATGTGTATATAAATACATATGTATGTATGAATACACACACATATCTGCAGGGATCCATTTCAAACTGAATTTGACTCCACTGGGCTCTAGCAGTGAGAGGTTGAGTGACTTGCCCAGGCAGGGTCACACAGCTCATATGTGTCAGAGACAGGCCTTAAATCCAGGCATTCTTGCCTCAGAGACCCGCTCAGTATCTATCATATCATGAGTCTCTTGGTGGTACCTAGTAAGTGCTTCATAAATCCTTTTTCATTAATTCTAGGAGGAAAAAATAGCTAACCTAAACCTGAAGGTAACTACTTTGTACAGAATGCCTTTATAGAAGAAACTCTGGAAAAATTAACAACCTTTAATCAGGTTTTATCAACTGTAAAATGGTGATTATTATATGCACTGCCAATTTTACAGAGTTGTTGGGAGGAAAGCACATAGTAAATCTTAAGTGTGAGTTTGTTGGATAGATGATGGATAAATAATTGCCATTTAATTCCCAGTCTTTCCTTCTGTTGACCAACAAAATTAACCAAAAAATATGGATGCTAGAGTCCGAGCCACTTCTTAACGAAAATCCTGCTATCTACATTCTATTGAGAGATATGACAGCAGGCAGAATCAAACTATCCAAATTGACTTCTGCCAAGTCTGGGGTCCTCTTCCTCAGGAGACTTGAGTACTTTGAAAGGCTTTTTCTACAGACTCAGCTCAGAAACTGCTTTTGACTTAAAAACTCTTCAATGAGCTGACTGAAAGTAAGTATCTGTTTCCAGGTACTGGAAGGACATTGACCTTTATGGAATACTTTACATTTGTATAGCACTCCATAGGTATCACTCAGCATCATAACAACCCTGTGGAATAGGTACTACCAGTATTGTTATAATCCCCATTTTACAGAGGAGGAAACTGAGGTTGAATCATGTGCCATTGGTCACATAGCTAATATATATCAGAGAGAGAATCTGAACTGAAGTCATCTAACTCTAGCTCCAGCACCATATCCACCATGATGGTGTCAAACATTCACCCTCAAAGCCACTAGGGAGTATCCAAAGAAGAGGAAGGGAACCAGATTAAAATGCAATTGGGAAATATTTAACAAACTGAAAAAAGCCATACAATAATACATGCAACAGAACACAGATCCTATTAATATATAGTTTTCTAAGGCAGCACAGGCATCTTTATGTATGATTTAGTAGCTTTATTTGACTCTGAAGATACTCACCTCCTAATAAAAGAATGACTGGGTTTCAAAGGCTATTGGGTTCCTAAAACAGTTTTGTCATTAGTTGTTTAACTTGGGACAAATCTCTTTCCCTCTCTAAGCCTCAGTTCCCTCCTTTGTAGAATGAGGAGGCTACATTCAATGACCTCTAATATCCCTCCTCTAACCCAGTCAGTCTTTGCAGAACGGAGTGGATTTCAGTGGAAAGGCTTTTCTTATTTATCACATCATCTTAGGGTGTGTCTTCAGCTCTGTATTCAATTAGACCAGTAAGCAAAAGCCAGGTTAACCATGTGCTACTCTTTATTCATATTTTTAAGGGTACATGGATTCAAGAGGCAGATAATTCATTGAACCTATTTACCAAAAAGAACTAAATTTATACAACCTTAAAATGCATTCATTGTAGCCTCCATATTGTAAAATGTACTTTCATATATAAACTACTGTTATTGTACCTAAGTTATGCATTCAAAATACATAAAATACATAAAAACTGTACCAAATGGCATATTGGCCTATTTTATCACAGTCCTGATACATTCCTGATAGTCAAAGGACATTGATAGGGGATGCATAGTTTACTACTAGAAAAAGAGTTAGATTATGCTCTAACAAACCATAGAAACATAATGGTGTTATTTTCGTGGACAGAAGGGAAAAGCTAAGTTTTCATCTGGATTAGGAACTTTACAATGGAATCCCCCCTTTTAACACTCTAAATTCTTGATCTCACTTAGGCTGCTTCTCTACATTAATAACTGGGATGCTACTTTCTTGGCCAACTCTCTCCAGGGTGACTGACAATCTCAGGCAAAGGAAAACCTTTCATTCTGTAATGATATGTGTTCTCCCTCTTTTCCCCTGCCTCCCACCTTCCTCAACCTCCCAGAGCTTCTCCTGCCCCGCCCCCATTCTCCTTAATGTCCTCCCACACTCTGCACCATCGGGTTCCATCCATGAACACCTCTATCTTTTCTTTGATCTGTTTGCCTGAAATCTCCAGTCAGCCATTTTTGAATAAGGTTTGTGTGTGTGTTGTGTGTGTGTGTGTGTGTGTGTGTGTGTGTGTGTAGGGTGCTAATCTCTCAACAGAAGAGTCAATTTCCTTTGCTAACATGATTTTCTTTAGAGGGTATGTAAATAAACTCCCCTCCTACAGACCTTCATTTCTCTTTCGTGATACCCACAGTGGAAGAAATTTCCATCGTGACTGCTCCTAGCAGCCAAACCTCTAGCATCCCACGCTGTTTTCTTTCCTAAAAATAAACAGTCTCTCACTCTGCAGGAGAACACCACAGTGTCTTTTCTACTGCCCCATTCCCCAAGAGTGACGACAGCCTGGGAGTCATTTGCTAGCATCCTTGGTGCTTCTGAGTTCTTTTCCATTTTTTTTCCAGAAAGTCCTTCCCATTTGACTTCCACTGAGTGCTCCACCAGTCTTGGCACGCAGTACTTTCTTTCTCCCACCATTTTCAAGAAAAATAGTGCATTGGGTGAGGCAAGAACACTCTTTAGAAAGTAGAAGGAACTTCTCAAAGACTTTGTCATTGCTCACTGGTTGGCAACACTTCCCTCCATAACTTGGGGGCTTTGTTGTAGGTGTCGTTGCCAGGGACATTGCTACCTCCAGGATTGGAGAAAATAAAACCAGTCTGGCATGAGTAAGCACTAGCAAGAACCCAGGGGACTAGTTCCAGTTTGTTTCCTCATCTTAAAAATTAAGGTGATCTCCAAAGGCAAAGGAGAGATGGGAATAATGTCTAGCCCCTCATCTGATAAATGAGAAAAATCAAGGCCTTAAATGAGGAAGTGGTTTGCCCAAGATCACAAAGGTCTCTTTACATTCTGGACTTGGGAGTCAAAAGATCTGGGTTCAAAGAGCAGTGTGACCCTGGGAAAGTCACTTAACTTCTCTGTACCTCAGATTTCTCATCTGTAAAATAAGTTGGTTGGACTTTCTAAGGCCCTTTCTAGTTCTAATTCTATGATCCTATAAATTTATGATTCTAAGTCATTCTTTATGTTTCTTTACCTGTAAAAATGAGACAATACTTGCTTCCATCTAAACTGAAGAAAAAACCCATGATGAATATCAAAGGAAATACACTCTGACAGAGTAGGAGGTGGTATTGGAAAGGCAGTATTATGTTTTGCAGCCCCAGAGAATAACAATAAACTCCATCCTCTACCCTTCCAAGTTTTCAAAGTCCCTCTGGGCTTTAAGGTAGGTGGGCTAGTCCATCTAGCTGCACAGAAGGCGTCAGAATAAGAAGCCAGGACCAAGAGAAAACTGAGGGATTGGCTGTCAGAAAAGAGAGAGATCAGAGGTCTTGGCCTGGAGATAGGAATAGCCACCAATAACGCTGCTCTGCAACAGGGAATGGGCTCAGATATTCTGCTGATCTGTTGGTGTTCTAGAAGTTATTCATGGAAAGTTTCCTCTAGCAAGAGTCATCCACAGAAAAAAGGCTTTAACCAGTTGCTGCTAGAACTTTTCCTGCTTCTTTAAAGATAATAACTAGACATTATTTCCCCAATGAGCTCAATACATCAGGGCACCATAGTATTTCACTCTCTTTTAAAAACAAAAACAGAAAAAAAACCCTTTCCCCCCTCCCACCAAATTCCAAATGAAATGGAGCTAAAGAAGAGTTTGCTTTTTGTATCTTCGATCATATACTTTTAAAATGATGGTGATGACAGCAGCCAGCATTTATACAAAGAATACTTTCAGGTTTGCACAGCACTTTACACATTAGTTTATCCTGTCCTCACAACAACCCTGTGAGGTAGGTGCTCTTATAATCCTATTTTACAGATGAGGAAACTGAGACTGAGAGAGGTTAATTCGACTGATGGATGAGAGGTTAAGTGACTGGCCCAGGGTCACACAGCTAGATAACACACACGTATCTTAGCAGCATTTTGAACTCATTCTCCTCTTCTTGATTCCAAGTCCAGTGCTCTATCCACTGTTTCACTTAGGTGACTTAGAATTATTTTCCCCTTACTAATACCCATCTGTTGTCAAGAAAATCAGTCCATCTGTGCTTCCTAGTGTTCCCTATTGTGTACAAAATTTCAACCTCTATTTTCTGCTGTCAGAAAAGGAACTGGGGCAACAGTCAGTAGAAGCAGTACTGTGAGATTATGCCTCTTCAGGTGTGCCCATCACTAGCAGCTGGGTGCAGAATACTGAAGGAAGATGGGCTAGGTTATGGAGTAGTTTTTGTAAAACTTCACCTATGCTACTTGCCCAGTTTATAACATAAGCTGGACAGAGTGGTACCCAGAATTAAGAAGTATCTACTAGCCATCTTTACAGTTCATGAGAGATCTGTGGGGTGACCTGGGTGCTCCTCCCTCCCAGGGTCAGGGGAGATGTAGAAGTCTCGGGGGCTTGTATCATCAGTTCAAATAAAGCAAGAAGATAAAATTTAAGCAGTGAAAAAAAGAAATCTAAAATATGCTCAGGGGAAAAAATGAAAGTGGACTTCTTGTGCATTAATTTAGCGCTCGATTGGAAATAAATGTCAAAGGGGTGACACTTCTGGTTATATGTAGGCTGCTTCATTAGATCCACTCATCTTCTGGGCTAGAAACTCTTTGCTTGCAGTCTTGGAGTGCACCCAAGGGTGCTGCTAGAACATCATGGCATCACCCTCCTAAGGGTTGCTGCCTACAGATCACTCTGTTTATAGGCAGTAAACACTCATATTTGTAGCAAATGGACTTAAAAAAAACTGGTGCAATAATATTGTGCTAACTTCACTGCTGAACAGAGGTGGTTGGTTTCCCTTTATATAGGCAGTCTTAAAAAATCTTACCTGATATATTTCAAGGAAAACTACAGTCATAAAAGCTGTTAACCATGCAGAACATCCAATGAGAATCTTCCACAAAACTGGGGCCAGAGGACAGAAAAGAAAAACTTCATTATGAGTCAAAAAAAAAAAGGCTTATTTTGATCGGGGACAACTTGGTCCTGTGAATCATGGAACTGGTCTCTATGACTCAGCTCATCTGGCTCAATATGCAGTCCCTTGTGATAAGCCTAAGGACCCTGTACTCCCTTCCTCCCTCCCTGACCTGGAGGTGGATCAGCCTGTGGGCACTTTCTAGCCCCAGAAGTTGGATGTTGTTGGGGTTATGGTTGTTAAGCATTGCTGTTACTAAACTGGTAAAGATCTTTGCTCTTTGAGGGGATCTGAGACTTTCACAGTCTGGCACCTGTACTTTATGTCAGGAACCAGTGGGGGTGGAGAGAAGCAGAAAAGATGAGTCAGCAGCTCACTGTGTTGCTAATAGAGGCATCACCAAACTCCAAGTAGAACTACAGATAAGTGGTAGATACATGTGGGTATGCATACATATATTATATAGGTACATTATCTGGTAGGGGATGAGAACCTCATGCAAAAACCAAAGGACTGCCTGTGACTTTTGAAGCTGTCTTGAATGAAGGATTCCTTATGAATTTTAGAAAAAAATTCTCTAGAATGATCAACAGCAGAGGATGGAGGTACCTGCCTCCTCAGTATTCATCTTTCTGAGGGTCAAGTAAATGGCATCATTTAATCTTTGGCCTGTCAGTTGGGTTACCCAACAAACTCAAGGAATGATTTTGAAGAAGCAGACACTAGGAATTCAACAATTTTAGCTCACACAAACTACTGTTAAATACTTATGGGTTTCTATGTAGGCCAATTTTGAAGTTTTAATGAAAGGCAAAAAGACCCTTAATACTCCTGCCAAGACTCTAACACATCCAGGGCTCTAAGATATTTATCATTTTTTTCTTGAGTAATGGACAAAAAATTTTCAAATATTATAGAGTTAACATCCCCAGCTTGTCACATCAGTGTGATTTAAAACAATATCCTCCATTTTATTCAAAGAAGGACAAAAGAAGTCTGGACATCAATTTCAAGAAACCAAGATGGCCCAAAATAGCTTTGCTGAGTGTTGACACTATAAGATTTTATACTAATCATCAGCAAATGTTTTTAGCTGACTTTTGCTTTATGTATTCTTACTGAAACAATCATTAAGGTAAAATGGATAGTTCCCAAATTTTTCATTTAGTTATCAGAGCTGTCCCATAAGATCCAATTTTCTCCTCCTTTTATTTTTTAAAAAAATCATATTTCCTTTCTTGATGGTAAGAGTTAATTAATGCTGATAGGCTGCAAGGTTTTCTCAATAATTACAGGCTTTCAAGTGTCTTTTGAAATGAGAGTGGACATGTCATGCAGTTAGCCAAGTAAATGTAATCCCTGATTAAAATGTGAGTTCTAAAAGTTCTGAAAACTTCTGATAACTTCCCCAGTCAGAGCTGTGGCTCTCTTCTTTTCCTTTTCTCTTTTTAAAAGCCAATGTCAGTATATGTTAAACTCACTCCTTATGCCTTCACAAGCTCAAATCCACAATTATATGTTCAAATATTTGTGTTTTTCCTTTGAAGCTGGAGGCAAAAAAGAAATCTCTTCTGTCTGTGGATACAGCTGTGAATGAACGAGGTGCCTGCACATAGATTTCCTTAAACTTTCTGAAGGTCTGCTTCTCCTTATCCCACTGGTAAATCTGGGAGAAGGTGTAGTCACTTCCCAGTGCTAGGTAGTGATTATTCTTAAAGGAAAAGGGCTGAAGGGTCATGGCCCCTCGGGATGGGAGAGCTTGGATCTCCACAAATTGTTTGCTATTCCACTTCATGACTCTGGAGTCCCCAATGAACCGAGTAAGGGAAATGTATAGGTTGTTCTGCATTCTAAAGCTCTTCACGGCCAATACATCCTCCATATTGGGAATGTCACCATGAGGGACAAACTTCTTAGAACTTTTATTCCATTGCAATATGATGGGAACCTGTGAACGACTGGAAAGGATTAAATGGGATTTTCCATCTATGTCAACAAACTCAGCATCTGTGTCCCTGAACCATTCATGCAGAGACTGGTAAGAGTAGAATCCTTTGCTATTCCATTTATAAACGGTTGACAAACCAGCTTTAGAGCTATCTGCGATGACAAAGAATCTTTCATCGTCGATCTGAAACAGCTCTATGTCGTTGGGCTTTGAAATCCTGGAAACTTCAATGTCCTGGAATTTGACAAACTTGGTCCAGCTCTCATCATACTTGTATATGTGTGAGCCACCAAAAAGCTGTGCCACCACCACAAAGACCTGGTCTTCGATCAGGATTGCCTTACATCCCACTATTGACTGACCTGTTCCCCAAGACAAAAGGGAAGGAAGGGTATTAGTGCAGCTACAGTTCAACTGCATCACCTAAGATAGCCAGAGAAATTATTTTTCAAGTTCTCTGAGGTCTGCCAGAGAAAAGGAGCTCATTAGTAAAACTTAGCAGTTAAAACTTAGTTTTAACACAAAACAATTGGTTTTCATGTTGCTCCTTTATCTTTACTCATAGAAGACTGTGGCAGTGAAAGAAGCCCCAACTATATTTGGTATAGAACAGGAAATAGGAAAATAGGAAACAGAATTTGCTTTCCATAAAGTTACAGAAAGGGGGAAAAAAAGAACCAATGGTTTTGGAAATATTTGAGTACTCAGTATGAGTCTCACCAAAAAAAAAATCAAAGTAAAAATTGTATTAACTATCCTGATAAATGAAAAAAAAAATCTCTCTCCCTTTTACTTCCCCACAAAAGGTGCTCTTACTGCCTTTTATTTAAAACTACTTTGGTCTCAAGTGCCATGGTTATTGAATAAATGGATTGATGGATGATAAGAGATGAAATATCTAGGATCTGTTGCAAACATTAGAGCTTACAAAGGACTTTAGATAAATTCTCTCATTCGTTACTCCCCTCAACCCTGTGAGGTAATTATTACTGGAATTCTTATCCCCACTTTACAGATGAGGATGTTGAGGGTGGTAAGAGAAGTTCATGACTTTTTTTATGTGGTCAGGCATAACTTGGAAATGTTAGAGGCGGGATTAAAACCTAGGTCTTTATTGTCTGGAAAGATCCAGTCCTTCCAGAGACTGTGAGTGAACAAAATATCTGAATACTTACATCAAACACTGATAAGCCACAGCATAGCAGGATGGCACATGAGAAGATTATCTAAGACAAACTTAGTGGCTGCCACCTATTCTGGGCCACTACCACCTTCTAATCATGCCCCTACTTCCATTCCGCAGTTACTTCCACCTTTCAGACCTGTGTTCAGTAAGCAAAGTAGCAGTTGTCTTCTGAAAAGTTGCCGACTTTTTGATCTAGGAAATTCAATGAGTTATGTTTTCCTCAGTTCCCTAGGTAATCTGGACAAAAGTGAGCTTTGCTCTTGGAAGTTGCAGGAAACCCTCCTTGACTTCTCCTTTTGGCTTTCCCTCAGAAGCTCAGACCTTGGGCTGTTACTTCCAAGGAGTACTCTGTAAGAATCTTTTCTTTTACTCTTCTGCCCTGCTTCATGTTAACTCAACAGTCTGCTTGACCCAGGTCCCCATAGTGCAGAAGCAGCAGAGAGAAGTGCCAGGTTCAGCTTATCAGAGGGACAACCTGAGCCAGCACTTAACCAAATGGAGAGCTGTTTTCTCCAGCTTCTTCCTAGTTTTGTGGAGTCATTAGCAATCCCAGCTACTTTTACTTTAAAGTTCTTATCCATGAACTTGGTTTTTTAAAAATAAATATTTTAATAAATGTATTTCAACACAATTGGTTTCCTTTGTAATATTGTGCATTTTATGTGCTAAAAACATTACTCTAAGAAGGGTTCCATAGGATTCACCAGGCTGCCCGAATGGTCCGTCATACATACAGAGGAAGAGAGAGAGAGAGTGAGAAAGAGAGAGAGCCAGATAGACAGACAGAGATGGACAGAGACAGAAAGACAGAAACAGACAGAGATAGACAGAGACAGAAAGACAAAGACAAAGAGACAGAGAGAGACAGATAGAGACACAGAGCCAGAGAGAACTAAGAATCCTCTGTTAAAGTGCTAAATGAAAGAAGGAATAGAATTAGAACAAGCTGGCATGAGAAATCAAATAAGGTAGAAGTGTGCACAGATGTAGGGAAGATGAACTGAATTTTTAAAAAATCAAGATAGTTACCCTCTTTATCCACCTAACTTTGCTTTGGTTGAAGAGATCTGGACTGAGAATTCAGTTAACTAGATTCTATAATCCTCATTAGTATATTTTCTCTCTGCCTTTTTCAAGCCTCTCCTGCCAATGGAAAGTGCTGATGTTATTCTGCAGAGTTTGGAAGGGGAACGGGGAGGGAGGAGTCAATAACTAAGGTGAACTTGAATGTCTTTTCAAAATAAATAATTTCAAAAACATGGACAAAACTGTCACCAACTCAATATGCAGAAAATGTGGGCACCACACAGGCAGACTGAGTAATGAGGGCAGAAAATGCACCCTAGGTGAATAATGTCTAAGAATAACGTGGACATTATAGATAAGCAAAGTCTGGGAACGATGCAAATTTGTCCTGTTCATTCGAGTCCTATGCAAAAAGATCTGAGAATCCCATTAGGATAATGGAAGCTCAGTTGGAGCTCCTGTTATCAGCACATCAAGTTGGGGGAGAGGCTGGGGACTCCCCAACACAGCCAGGGATCAACTCATAGTCATTGGGGTGATAATCAGGATGAGCTGTGCTCAGGGAGGAGAGACTGACCCGCTTTCACCTCCTTTGTTTTCAGCACCTTCCCTCTATTGATGTCTCATTGTCAGCACTCCTGCTGTTTTGTGTTTTATATCAACTGCAGTTTCTCTCCAAGGATGGAAGGTCATACTCTTCACCATCCATCATGCTGCCCCTATGACCCAGGTGATCCTTGGGTTCAGCAATATTTCTAAAACATTTGAAGAGATGCAGATAATATCATAGAAAAGTTTAGACTTTTCTCCTTTGTGCTAGAGAAGGCAAGCAGGACCCTGGACAGGGTCCTCTTGTCCATTTCCAGATCCATTTCTTTGCTTCCTGTCAGAGCTACATGACTTCCAGAGTACTTTCTATTCTTTTGAAAAACCGAAAGAAAAATCACATGAGAAATTCCAACATGAAGTATAATGCCGAAAAATAAGTGGAGGGAAGTACTATCCACCTTATGGTCCTATCCCAGATCACCATAACAGAAGGAAAACTTATGGAGACACTAGGCAAAATAGGCATGGAACTGATTTCTGCTTCCTCAAATAGAGAACAGCTGCAGTGGTACCAACTGTACAGATTTTGCTTCACCAAAGGTGGTAAAGAAGGGATGGTTAACAATCAATATAATTAATGCAAAGTCCCCCAATCCCTCTATGTTTAATGGAACTGAAAAGGGAAAAGTGACAAACTCTGGTCCCTTGTCCCTTACCGCCTCTTCCTTTTTTTGCTTTTTGCACTTTTAAAATTTATTAGTGTAAGTTCTTAGGACAGCTAGCTTCTCTCATTAGATCCACCTGCCCAAGAGTGTGCTGAATTTGCATTTCCAGAATGGTGCCGCTGTTTCCAGGAATGTTAGTTCAGCACTAAGAGACCAGATGGCCTGACAACAAACATAGAAGCCTTATTTGAAATGGCATCTTTGGAGCATCAGGATGTGTCTCTTGCAGACCTCTCAATATTGTGAGATTAGGCTAATTAGCAGCCCTTCTTCCTGAGGGGGTGAAATGACATTCTATGGGAGCCCTGATGTCCCTACATCTGCTATGAAGCCAGTTCATTCCTGAGAAATTTCTAGGAGTCTCCTATCCTGAAATGCTAGCAAGAAAGGTTTCTAATTGAAACTGCACGGTCTTGCTACTTACCCTAAAAGAAATCTGTAAAATGAGAATTAGACTAAACCATTTTATGTCTCCTTTGGCTCCAGACCCATGCATCTCTAAGCATCAACGGGGCATCTCCACTTGGATATCACACCAATACCTCTAACTCAACACACCCCAAACCAGGTTTATTGTGTTTCTCTCTAAACCTTTTCCTCCTCTGATTTCACTTTTTCTGCCTCTAGTAACCACAATTCAGCCCAAAAGTTTGTTATCTTTAAGTCTTTTCTCTCCCTCACTGCCCCATTGGCTAGACTGGTCATCCAAAAAATTATCAAGCCCTGGTGAACTTTTCTGCATAAAAGCTCTCCAACTCAGCCCCTCTGTATTCCCATTATCACTCCTCTGCTATGGTGACATTACCCATCTCCAGAGCTACCAAATTCCTTTTATGAAACAAACATGATATTGATACCTAAACCAGGAAGAGTAAAAACAGAAAAAGACAATTATGAACTGCAAAATCCTAAAAGGTTTTCCTGACTCTTCTCTGTCTCTCTTTCCAATCAGTCCTTCCTACTATTGACAGAACCATCTTTTTAATACATAGTTCTCTTTATATCACTGCTTTGCTTAAAAAAAGTTTGACAGTTTCTTAGTGCCTATCAGGTAAAGTTCAAATTTTCCTGCCTGCCATTCAAAGATATTCACAATCTGGTCCTATCCTAACTTTCCAATTTTATCTTATGCTACTTAATTCCCTTAACTTATTTAATGCTTCAACCAAACCAAACAATTCAATGTCCCCTGAACATGTGCTGAACTTTTTTCATTTTCGTATCTTCACTCACACAATTTCCTCTACTTGAAATAGCCTTCTTTCACTTATATAATCCCTAACAGCAAAGGGCAATAGATAAGGCAGTAGACCAAGAGTCAGGAAGAACTGAGTTCCAGTTCAACCTGAGACCCTTCCAGCTGAGTGACCCAGGGCAAATTACCGAACCTTTGTCTTCCTTGGTTTACTCATTTGTAAAATGGGATTAAAATGGCACCTACCTCCCAGAGTTGTGAGGATAAAATGAGGTGTTTGTAAATTGTTTTATAAACCTTAAAGCACTGTACAATTGCTAGCTATTATAATTATGACTCATCCTTTAAAAACCCGACTAAAATGCCAAATCCCCCAGGAAGCCATCCTGTTTCCCTCTAGTCATCCACCTTGCAAGGTTGTGATGAGGATAAAATGAAATAGTTGTAGTGTTTAGTCCAGTGCCTAGCACACTTAGCAGGTCTTTTTTAAATACTCATTCTCTTTCTCTTCCCTTTCCTACTGTTGGTCCTTGGCCCTCAGAGAGCACTCTGTCTTTAATGCACTTAGAATGTATTCTTTTAAATGACAGTTGTTTGTAATTTTGTCATCCCCCATAAGACTCTAAGCATCATGAGGGCAGGGAACATCTTCCCTTGGAACTATCACAATGCTTTGCAGGCACTTAATGTCTGTTGGACATTCAGTTCTAAGAGTCTGTGTTTTTTATGAAATTATCCTCATAGGAAAATAGCCGAGGCTTCTTTGCCTCTTCATAGCATTAATGTTAGTGACAGTTTTCTTAGTAATCATCAAGAAAGGTCATAAAATACATTGATTAGACACCATCCCACTAATAAGAAACAAGAAAAAAAACTCAAGGAGACTGCTCAATTTTAAGAGAAACAAGACATCAAGATTATAATCCCTAAGATTCAACTGGGAACAACGGAAGAGATAAGCTAGAAAATCTGACTCCGGGATCTGCATGTTGTGATCAACTTATTCCTATCTTACAGATAAGATCCTGGCATATTATCACTGAAGCCCAAAGGACTGTCCAAATTATGTAATTAGTTCCAGTAGATCTGGCCTTGGAGACAGATGATCAGAGTTTTAATCCCAGGTCTGCCCTTCATAAACTATGTTAGAATACCCAAGTCAGTTTCCCTCTCTGGGTCTCAGTTTCTTTATCTATAAAATGGAACTAATACTATTTGTCTTACATATTTACAGGGTTATTTAAAGGAAAGGGCTTTGTAAATCACAGGTCAAATTTCCTAAAAGCAATTGTCTTGAGAATTTTGGCACATTGGAGTTTTACTGTATAAAATACATCTTGAAATTAGTGGGCTTAGACCAGAAATTTTTATTTTTGTTATGTGGATATGTGTGTGTATGTTTAAACATACACACATACATATACACACACACATGATCTGATCTCCTAGAGGAGAAACTGAAGCAAATCTTTAAAAGATGAATCATTTTATCCAAGATTACCCAGAAAAGTCAATGCCAAATAACTTTGTGGTAGCAAAAATGCCCAAAACACAAACCTGAAAACAAAGGAAGTATCCATTAATTGGAGGATGAATGGTAGAACAAAAAGTTATAGTATGTGAACTTAATAGAATATTATTATGCCAAAAGAAACAATGAATATAAGAGATTCAGAAGGAGAATTATATGAAGAGACAGAGAGAACTGAGAGAACAAAATATACATGATTCCCATAATGGATATGAAAATAACACAAAAAGGTAGTTGAGATCAGCTGAACTGTTCTAGAGAATACATGATTAAATGTGTATTATGTATGTGTATATACATATATATATATGTATATACACATGCATGTATGTATCCTCTCCTCTTGGTAGAGATGTAGGGGACTATGGGCATGGACTATTGGGTATATCTTCATATGGGGTTGCTTTGTCAGCTTTGCAGAAGCAGGGTCAGAGTGTGTGTGTGTGTGTGTGTGTGTGTGTGTGTGTGTGTGTGTGTGATGGGGAGAGGGAGATATTGAGAAATGACTGACGTAAGTGAATTCATTAAAAACAGTCCGTGAAGAAGCAGCTGACTGATCAGAATAATCCTGCCCCAGTCTATTTTTCTTTTCTATAGCAAATAGCCTCAAGGTTACTTATCTAAAATTAGATAACTAGAGTTTTTAAAATATCCTACTTCATAAACAGGGATCCTAAATAAAATTAATGTGGCTATGGAGCCCAGTGCCATGATCATAACAGAACAGTAGCAGTAATAGAATCATAGCTGGAAGGAACCTCAGAGAACATCGAGTCCAACCTTCCACATCCTAATAATGAGTAATGATGAAAATTTACAAAGGGCTCTCTATATATGCATGTTTATATACACACATATGTATACATATGTATATATCATATATACATGCACATGCATACTTTATATATATATATATACATATATATTGATCTTCATAATAATCCCATGATACATGTGGCTACTGTTCGTTCCATTTTATGAATGGGGAATCTAAAGATGGGAGAAGTTAAATTACAGGGATAGTGTCTAAAGTAGGATTCACATTCAGGTCTTGCCAGGGCCAAGACCAACACTCAACCTGACAACCTAACAAAATAAGCTTAAATATCCTATTTAGAAAGGTTGGACTCCAAAGGTTTCAAATGTGTTATAAGTAAAGTATGTCACGACTCTGTTCATGATTAAAATTATTTAGCTTAATTGGTGAGAAACCAGTGCTTATGGACTCCAAGGTCATGGGTTCAATCCCCATGGGGGCTAGTTGATTTCATTCCATTATACAACCATAGATATATACCCTTATTCAGTGCTTTTCTTCCAAAATACTTTCCCGTGGACATGGTGGGGGTGGGGGTGGGGCACTTAACAATGTATGAAGAGGCCAATGAAAATCCATCACACAACTTAGAAAAGAACACTTACATGCCCTATTGATGGGAGGTCTCTAAAATTATCTTTACAAGAGAGGAACTTTTTAATGGTCTTCAAAACTCAAAAGTTTCTTCAAAATATGGGGGAAGAGCATAAACCACTTTGGGAAGTGGGGAGAATTAAGTTTAGCTGCCTTAGGGAGACTGATGGTGTGAAGAAACCTGTTTTCTCTTGACTGTAAAATGATTAACTTTATATATAACATATGTTGTTGCTGTTTCAAAATCACTGTGGCCTTTAAAGAAGCCAGCATGCTAAATCATTCACCCAGCTTCAACTTGAAGGGTCTAACTGAAATCAACTGAGCACAGTGACATCGCCACAGGCAATTCAAAAAAGAAAAAGGAAAAGAAAGGCAGCTTCACAGAAACTTGTCTCAGCTCAGGAGAGAAGGAACTCCTCAGGACAGGGGTTCCAAACTGGTTCTTGCTGCTTAAACAAGACTAAATCCCATTGCAAGGAACCCCTCAATAGACTGCCAAGCAATTTTGTGAAGTCCAATTTAGGTGCTTAGGTCAGGGTCGGGCAGCCTGGATACTAAGGGAACTGGTTCTATTGCTAGACAGCTTAGGGTAACCTTTCCCAATTTTATGAGGGTAGAGAGGATCTCCATTTTCCCATAGGAAAAATAAAAAGCTATGGTAAAGTGGTAAGCAAATCACACTTAGAATCAAAAGAAGTAGCCCTGCCATTTACCTGTTTAGTAACCTTGTATAGTGAGGGATTGGGGGG
The DNA here is from genome assembly GCA_028658325.1 of Potorous gilbertii. NCBI lineage: Eukaryota > Metazoa > Chordata > Mammalia > Diprotodontia > Potoroidae > Potorous > Potorous gilbertii. The sequence continues at coordinate 205,926,227 of CM053772.1, read as the reverse complement.
AGGGAGGAAGAATGCTGGACCTGCAGTCAGTAAAGATCTCAGAAGAGGTGTCCTCTGAGGTCCTTCTCACCTCTAGCATTCTATGACTTATGAGTATGTGTACTGGGTGATGGCATAGCGAGTTCATCAGTGTGGATAAGGAGGCAGGTCTATGTCAGGACTTGGAAAAAAGAGTATTAAGTGGGTTGATTTTTCCCAGAAGCCATAATACTCACTATCTTAGGCTACAAAAAAAACAACCCCCCCCCCAAAACTTGGCTACATAGTGGGCTGTGACTGCTAGAATTATAATAGCTAGGTGGGTGCTGATGTTCTCCAAGTCGGAACACACAGAAGAGTATGGGATAAATTCAATATGCTGCATTCCTTATACCCTAATGTGGCCTGGAATCCCTGGAATATCTCTATGTCTTCCTCTCTTCACTGCTTTCTCTATGTTTCTATAATCACCTTAGATTCAGTCAACATAATCTAGAGTAATTATAACACAAAAGAAATGGCTCCTGATCTGCCCTAGTTGACCTTGTATCTCTACAAACTTCACAAAGTCAACTAGAAAAATGAGAACACAAACCAGAAAGGGGCTATTGGTATGGTTTAGGAGGAAATCCTTACAGTTGGATATAGTACAATTAAGCATTGCCCCGTTTGCCAAAACTTGAAACCAAAACTTCAAGGCCAAGGGAGAAGATCAAGGCAAGAGATTTCGGATGAGTCTGCAACCTATTGCTGCTTCAGGACATTTAATTTAAACACATATCCTACCAAATAGCAGTCAGTAATAGTCTAAACATGAGACATTTCCTTTTCTTCTCTCTCCTCCCACCCCACCTTCTCTTGATGAAAGTCACCAGAGAATATTTTCATCATGCCAGGCAGAAAGAATAACACAGAGCAAAGGAAAGAAAGAAAATGTGTGTTGTGTGCACGCTAGAATGCATTTATGGAGTCTAGCTTCCAAGATCTCCCTTTATGACAGAGAACATTTCTTATTTCATAGGCCTTAGACAATGCTGAATGTTGGTAGATAAAACCGATTAGGGCCATAAACGTACCTGTAATATTGTCATAGCTTCTGAAATTCATTTCAATGTGGTCCCACTCTAAGACCATACAATTTTCCATACTGGGTTGTGCAATGGCCACAAAAACATCATTCTTAGAGTTGAATGTATCCACAGAAACAGACTGGTAGGGCAGAGTCTGATGTACCACAAAATCTAAAACCAGAAATTAAAAAAAACAAACAATGACCATAAAAATCACCCGCTGGAAGTCCCCACAGACACTTATCTCCTGCCTCATTTACCAATAGTACTGCCAGACTGGCGAGGGAGTGACAAGGGGAAGAGAACATGTTTAGACTCACTAAAAGCATCAAAATAGAATGCACTGTGGGGGATCCTGGAAAGATTATGGTTTGCACAGGATTTGCAGCCTATGTAACTGCTCCCATTAAGTTTCCCTCCAGGTGAGTGACTTCAGAAGTAAGTTAAGGGATTTCAAATCTTTCTAATAAAGTTGGCTGGGACAGCTTTTAAAGTTGTGGGGGAAAGGCTATATGCCACAGAAGCTGCATGTCAAAAAACCCAACCTGAGAAGTTGACATAAACCTTGTGCATTGTGTCAGTTTCACTACAGAGCCTTCAGATTTTGAAAAGGAATCACATCCTCAAGCCTCAGGTGTAGTCTATTGTCTTTGTTCAACAGACAAATTTCTGTGAAGTCAAGAACTGAGAAAGGTAGTCTGACATACCTGTTCTCTCAGATCCTGAGTTTCTGGTGGAAAAACTGTGGCTAATTAGTGAAAACAATAGCATAGAAAATACTGAAAAGGGAGGCTGTCAAGCTTAGCTTGGAAAACCTGACCTGTCTTATAAGAATCAGGCAGTAGTAGCAACTATAGTGTCTCGGTGTTATTTCTTTTCTATTTAGGCTCCTTCAAGAGCCATGCTAGTGACGGATTAATCTGTGATAAGAAGTGAGGAAGTAACCTGAATTTGGTAACTTTTGGACTCCCTGAGTCTATAGAGAAGTTGGGGGGGGGGGGTTTACTGTGAGATTTGGGTAGCCACAGGGGATTATTTATTTTTCATTACCATCTCATTAGCAATTTCTTTATTTTCAGTCTTTGATGGCAGCTCAGTGTTCTTCCCTGTATCCCTCTACAAAAGAGACCTAGCATGGCACTCTGCCTGTCTAACTGTGTGATGATTAAGGGAATATTTTCTAAGAAGTGTTGCTAGAGAGTAGTTCTATGATCTAGAGAATTCGGGGACTCAAAGAATCTCTAAAAAACCATCAAATTATACATACTTTCCTGTGATCAGTGATTAGCCTACACAATAAATGGGTAAATTTTACTCAAGTGTTCTCAGGGGATAGGAATTAGCCCTACAATTTCATTTATTTAAGAAATTCCCAGATAAAGAAACTCCCTCTACCCATGCAGATTGGTTTCTCTGCAACCTTCGTTTCTGGAGAACTATCTGAGGGCATTAGTGGTTCGCCCAGTGTTGGGCAGCCAATTAGTATCAGAGATGGAACCTGAACCCAGGACTTCTTAGATGTAAAGCTACTTCTCTATCCAGTATACCACGCTGCCCTGCTATTGTCAACAGGGCCCAAGTTCAATATTGGCTAACTTTTAAGCACTGGAGATTGATGGCATAATGGTAAGTGATTTATGCCAGGAATGGACCTCTTTCCTGTCTCCTGCACTTCTCTATAAATCAAAAGCTCATTGATTTTTAAAAATCTGGCGCAAGAACTGCATTTTCCACAAAGCTTTCTGTGACCACCCCAATCAAGTCTTCTCTCACTTCAAGATTCCTGGCAATTACTATCTGGACCACTTGCTGAGCATGTATTATATACTCTCTTTTTTTAAAGCTATCATGTCTATTACTAATTTTTTTATATGTTTATGCCTTTATCTCCTGCAGTAGATAGGGAGATATTTGAAGAAATTACTCAGTTTTATGCTTTATTCCCCATGCTGCTCTTGCACACAGTAGGCATTCAATAAACACTTGTGAATTTTATTTTTGCTTGATTACCTCACTAAAGTCACTTCAATTGATAAGGGGCAAGCTGGAGGGAAGGAAGAGAGAGAGGTATTTAGAGAAGAGTCAGGGGAACTGGGAGGGAGAGAAAGAGAGATAGAAAGAGAAAAGACAGAGAGGAGAGAGAGAGAGAGAGAGAGAGAGAGAGAGAGAGAGAGAGAGAGAGAGAGAGAAAGAGAGATTGCACAAGACCAAAAAAAGATGAAAGATGGAACAAGTGGTGTAGAAAATGAGGGAGAAGTCAACTAAATAAGACCAGAAATGTTGAAGAGGGGAGAAAAAGGGAAATAAACAGCTGAAGAGAATGATTGGGTGGGGTAGAGGAGGAGTTCCAGGCAAGAAGGTAGAGGTAAGGGATGAAAAGACTATATGTCAAATAAATAAAGAACTGAGGGTGAGTCTAAGAAAGGATGATCTGTTCCAGTCACAATTAAATTCATGTTCTGCTGGTAGTGATACTTGTAAAATCCTAGTCCTGTTTGCCAGCCAGACTTTTTGAGTGTATGGACAATATCGTCTTGCTTTGTATCCTCCACACTCCTAGTACTAGGACATACTCAAGTATACTCAATAATACTCATTAAATCAGGGCACACTCAATAAATCAGGTTTCTTCGTGACCCCATTTAGAGGTTTTCTTGGCAGAGATACCGGTGTGGTTTGCTGTTTCCTTCATTTTACAGATGGGAAAACTGAGGCAAAGTGGGTTAAGTGATTTGCCCAGGGTCACGCAGCTAGTAAGTGTCTGAGGACAGATTTGAACTCAGGAAGATGAGTTTAACTCCAGGTCTGGCACTCTCCACACTGTGGAGCCACCTAGCTGCCCACTCAATAAATACTTGCTGGCTTAATGAGTGTTGACTCCTTCTTGCATAGGATTTTTCAGTAAAACTTGGGCATCTCTTAGAAAAAAAGAGAGTAGAAGTTCCTTTCATCATTTCAGTCAGTCAAAAGCTACTGCTGTCAGTAGGCTGCAGCTGAACGAATTGATGCTGGCAGGAAAGAGATGGCTGGAGCAGAAAGGATGTCACTTCACTCTGTGATAGACAGGACATGACTGGGATGGTCTAGGCACAGGAGGTGGGAAGAAACCATCAGGGTGATGGTAGAGTAAGGTGTCCATCAACAGAAAGGAAGATAACACTAATAAAATTTGGAGTTCAGATAATTAGGCTTTGCTACATATACTCAGCAATGAGGAAAACCAGGTTCCTTCTGCATTTGCTGACAGGGCTCATGGAAAAAGAAGAACAAGGCTTTGCCAATTTTCTTGTAAATATAAAGATAACAAATGGAAAAGGGGGAAAGAGGGGGAGTTGATGGCAGTTACATGTTCACTGTTCTAAGGAGGTGTAGAAGGATGCAAAGAATGCAGCTGTGTTCTTTTAATTACAACAGAGATGACTTTCAGTTTTCTTTATTGGGTTTCCTGTTTTATAAGTATAACCCAAATCTGCCAAGAGTGCCAAACAAGTCCCATCTCACTCATAACTCACGACTCTGCCTGGTTCACATTCGTCTCCTAACTGCACTCAATTCTCAGATACATTCATGTATTAAATATGTGGTTCTTTTCAATTGGCAGATTTCGTAATTCAGCAGTAGGTTTAGTCTTTAAAGCGTCATGTAATGAGAAGGTATAACTGAAAAAAGAGGAAGATAATTCAAAAAAATTCTCGAAACTCTGTCCTTTACTGGTCCCATTATGTTTCCCTGTGGCCGAATCCTTTTTGTAAAAGTGTTTGCATATTCTTTATATATACTGAATATCTGGCATAACGAAATCAGTTAATGACTGGAACTGTGAGTCTAATTCTTAATGGGAGACATTTAGACAAAAGGGAAGGATGAAAGGAAAAGGTATGTGGGGGAATGAAGGCATTTACATAAAATCCCTCATTTACTATTAAATAGCAGTTAGCAGAAGCATCCTCATCCTGAAAGCCTCTCAAAGATGGCATATATTGGCATGACATCAGCTCATAAGTGATAAAGTATTAATACGACTCTCTAGAGTCAGAGCTGCCACTTGTCTTCTCGTTGGATCAAGTTCATGATGTCCATGGGGATATTACAATTTAAATCTGACTCCCACTGGAATCAACAGAATTGCATGTGACTATTTATAGCACACTTACTAAATAAATTATACATGATATAGATCCTTTTGGGAGAGAAACTGCACATTAATGCATTGCTTCTGTTTGCATTTTCATTAGCCCCTGAAACAAGGGAGACTATAGTGCAATTAAGATGAAAAATTCACTCCCACAAAAGAATCTGGCGACTTCACCTTACACAGGTAATACTAGCAGAGAGCTAAAATTAGCCTGAAGCTGGGAGTGGGAGGTAGGGGAAATGGAACTGTGAGCTCAGTATGCACAGGTGAAACTTCACAGCAGTGACTTGTGGTGTGGATTGTTTCTGTCGCTTTGTTATAGGACAGAAGAAACAACAGCCCACCTCTCCTCCATAGGGGTAAACGGAGATGACATGCTTAAATGCTCCAATTTCTGAAAGTGTGACTTGGGAGGAAAATTACATACTCCAAAAGAAACCTCTTTCCAAATACTTAGCATAGGCTCTAGCTTTGGGCTTTTCTTTTTTTCTGGGTATTATTCCTCAAGAAAGCTTTTCCTCCAGTCTTTATTAAAGTAATACAGGGAGCAAACTAGGGTCTGAGCAAAGAAGGGGAAGCCAATAATTCATGATTTCTTGACCTAGTTTTTACCATGCTGTGTTTCTATGGCCTGGGCAAGTCATAATTTTTCTGTGCCAATTTCATTGTGAGGGAAGAAACTGAAGATTAGATGGTCAGTTCCTGTTATAGGAGGGGGAAAAAAGCCAAAGATAGCTATTTTTTACCTTTTTTCAGCATTTATGACAACATGTTCCTGAAACAAGTCAGATGCTAATTCATGTTAACTAATGAAATGCCATTGATTCTGCATGGGTGAAAATCCATTATCAGGCCTCTATTAGCCCATGCATTCCAGGTTTAGGGTAGATTTCAGGTGCCGTCCTCTTTGGACCAAGCTATCTCCTCATTCCCATGTCACTTCAATGATAATAGCTATCATTTATATAGTTCCTACTGGGCGCCAGGCACTATGCTGAGTGTATTATCTCATTTCACTATTATCCCCATTTTATAGTTGAGGAAAATGAGGTAAACAGAGGTTAAGTGAGTTGCCCAAGGTGACATGGCTAGTAAGTCATATCTGAATCTGTCTGAAGGTACATTTGAATTCAGATCTTGTACTTTTTTAGATGATGCTTCATGGGATTCTATTTCCGGAATCTCCCCTAACATAGAGCCTTTTCAGGTAGCCTGACCTCCCCTCTGCTCCAAGGAGATCTCACTTATTCAGGACATTAGAACCCTAATGTCCTAAAGTTGATAAGGTATTCATATTCCAGGATACATCGAGAGAAACTAGAATGAACAGGGAGGAAGGACAAGGTGCACCAGGCCAAGTTAATTACTTAGAGCACGGCTTCTCCAGTGAAGAGATGGGGAAAAGAGAGAGGATGAAAAGCTGGAGGTCAGACAAAAGGTCTGGTGAGGGATTGGTTTGGGAATATTTGGCATAAATATCAATGGAGGACAGGTTTCTGATAGATAATAAATTGTCTCCATAGTAGATGGCAAAGGATTAAAGCACATTCACATTTAATCTCAAAGGATCTAGGCACACAAAAAAAGTCCCTGTCCAAACATGAATGACAAGATGGGGACGGAATTTCAAGGTCTTCCTGAAATTCCAGGTTTTCCATTAGACCAAAACATTGCTTGCATGGCCAACTATTCACAAAGATCAAATTCTAAAAGATCATTTTCATTTTGTGGTTTGTTTTTTCATTGAATGGACCCTGAAATAATAAATACAGGGAATATGATACAATGGGAAAAGCTCTGATTGTATATGAATCCAGAAAATGGGTCCGAATTCTGACTCTGCCACTTACTTTGTGAATCTGGGGAAATCACCTCCCTTTTTCTGAGCCTCAGTCTCGTCCTGTGAATAATTTTCAGATGATCTCCAGGGGAAGTCTCCCAGCTTGAACATTCTGTTGTATATTTTTGGCTCTGACTACCTAGTTTCACTTTTTTCCCCTTGAATTTGCATTCCTTATTCTCATAGCATCTCCTTTAGCATGCCCTGGGGCTTTAGAGATATCAACTATCAGTCTGAATGCTTATTTTTATATATTTGGTAAGCAACTTTCATACCATTCCTTTATTGATTCACTTTATCTTTAAAGCTGGCCTTAAAAGAAGCAAAAACTCAGATCTTTTCATCTTGAAGACATATAACTGATATTTTGTTGTGTTGCTACATGCAGTTAATATTTTAATTTTGTTATCTGATAACCTTCAAAAAATATAAACTGGAACCTTGAGGTTATTCTCAGGATATTACTTTGGGGGGAAAAAATCAAATTGTCATAAAAAAAAAAATTTCCCCTGGATGTACAAACACTCATTGTGGATGCACTTTCTATTTTAACACTAATTGCAATTTACCTAACCATACCCTTTCACAAGGAGCTGCCTGATTGATTTATTGAGTCAAAGAGCTGACTAATGAAATCGGAATCCTAGAGTAGATCATGATTAAACCTAGAGGAATTTTAATTCCCTGGCTCTTTTGATATTCTTTTGGAATAAAATTTCACCTCCAATTCTTTTTCTTTATCTTATTATATTAACTTCATCTAGAATTGTGAATTCTTTCTAAAATAGTTTTAACACTAGCACATTTCTCCTTTGAAGCTTCTGTTCCACTCCCCATAGACATTCTAACAGATAATTAAAAAAAAGAAATTGCTCTAAATATGAGTCTTCAATCAGTTATGGTGTGGTTAAAAAGATACATTCTGAATACCTGTAGTGGTGCATTCATAATCAAAACTGCCCACATCATTTAACTTCTTTTCCTGATATTCTGGTGGACCAGCACATAGGACATCAGAAACAGTGGAATTTGTCATCTTTAACCACAAATACAGCCACTTGGCTTTGCAGTCACACTCAAACTTATTGCCCCTTAAATCTCTAAAAAAACACACAGAAATAGACATGTTTGAAATGGTTGGTAGTAACACAAAACAGTAGTACTGTTAGTACCCTAATATATTTAATTCCCCAAGACATTGGATCTGGTTTTTGAAATTTCCCAATCATTGTAACCTATTTCTTTTCACTTGTCACAACAATTTTATTTCAAGTTCTTCTGGGCTCAAGATTTTAGTTTTATGGTAAATAGAGAGCACTTGTTGCTCTCTCAGAAACTCTATCAGGATGATGCATCACCCTCTCTTTAAATACTATTGAAATGCTCACTGTTCCATGCAAAACAAGTTTGGTATAAGAATCCTACTGACACGGGTTCTCACCCACTCAAACAGGACATAACAACAAGATATTTCACAAGTACAACCGAAGCATTGAGTTGTCTAAACTAAACCTGGTCAAAAACAAAATCTGACAAACACCATGAAATAGGTAATAGCCAACAGTCATGGGGTGGGTGTTAAAGTAGAAGAGCCCACCTTTAGAGTCTAACTTAATCTTAATAAAAATGCATTTGAAAATAACAAAAGCTAACACAATGTACACTGCACACACAATATACACACAAATAACACAGTATACTCTAGTTTTATCACAGATTTCAGCAAGAATGCAAACAAAAGGGAAACATTTAAAGTCCACAATTAACTAAACCATAATGGCAAGCAAATATCAATGTGGTCTGCATTACTTACAGTTCAATCAGTGAATCTAAATCACTGAAGACATCCCTTGGAAGTGTTTTTATGTGGTTATTGGCCAAAGAACTGGAAGAAGAAAGTTACATTTCAATGAGATTATTAACTTTATTTCCCTTCATTCTAAAGTCACTTAAATAAAGCTAATGATGTAAAATAAATTCAAGTCAGAAATATTCAACTTTGTCAGTGGATCCTGGGGTTGGGAAATCAGTTAGTTACACACAGACAAGCATTGCTACTCAGACTGTATTTTAGAGTCTGGATTCTTAGGACAATAATTCACAATTATATGATAACATATAATTGCAATCACAAAGCAATATTAAACATCTTTCATTCAAGAACAACTTATAAAGTATTTCATCGGTTAAAACAAAACAAAACCTCATTTATAGAATGCCAGGCTGTAGTACATAATCTCTGAGGTCCTTTTCAACACTAATATTCTATGATTATATGACATTATTCCTTCCTTCAAGGAATTATACATGGTCCATCAATAATCATTTTAATATCTTGAGGATAGAAAAAAGAAAGGGATTTGAGAAAGGGCTCAGTAAAGTACCTGGTTACAAAGTTATATTTATGTCTTGGTTTCTAAAGCTTAAATGTGTAAAAAAATTAAACCCTCAGCAGACCCCAAAGGACCTGGGCTCTTCAGAGAATTGCCTGTCCTAAGCAATTATTTTCTCATTAACCAAAAGTTGATTCTTAGTATGGGAAATATGAAGAATCTGGCAAGTTGCACCGTGCTTTTACTAAACCCAGGCTTTTCTCTGAAATAAAAATTAAGTCCTCCAGTGAGGCTATAGGACTACAAATACTGGGTGTGACCCAAAAGACAATGGAAAGTTAAGTCAACTACAGCATAGAATCAACAATGATTGGAATGCAAGAAGAGATAACATCCAAAAGACATGCAGTCCCTCCATAAGGGGAAAAGGAAATGGGTCAGTCCTGTCAATAGAGAGAGGTACAATATAGAGACAGCCTGAGGATTGCACTGATACCTGCCTGAAGGTGTTCCAGTCCCTTATCCACCCAGCATACTTGGAGGACCCTGTTCTGAGGTTTTATAGGAGGGCCTGGAAAGAAATCAATTAGAACACACAAAGTGTGAAGGTATAGATAGGTACCAACATTGGTAGGATCATGGAGCCTTTGAAAAATGAAAGTAGCCAAAGTTAAATGGAAATCCTTTCTGTTTCAACTCACTGTTGAAAAAACTCTTTGTAGACACCCCCCCTCACTACTCTGCTATGGTGGTGGGGAGGGTCCATGGACATGAAACATGGCATATATGTCAGGGTTGGGGTTTTTTTTGATGTATTGGTCATTTTGCTAATTTTTTTTCTTCTTTTTCCTTCTTTTTTCTTTTTTTTACAAACATTGTAAATGTTTGTAAATATATAAGATAGCTCTCTGGGATGGGGGAGAGTTTTTTACATTGCTTTAATTTCTCTCTATATCGCTGCATCCCTGTAAGGATACAGGGTACAATTTAGTCAATGTAAAAAACAAACAAAAAATCAATAAAGGTTTTTTTTAAACTTTCTAAACTATGCTAATGTATTCACTGCAGACAGGGTTATGAATTGATCCAAACTTTCGGGGCAGGGGTAGGATGAAATTATGAAAAAAGTGACCAAACTGTTTGTATTTGGTAAACCATCTACCGAGGTTGTACCCCCAAGGAGGTCACTGACAGTAAGAAAAGCCCATTTGTATGAAAATATTCATAACAGAAGTATTTGTTAATAGCAAGAAATAAATCATGAGCCTATTAGAGGCTAATTGAACCAAGTATGAACTCTATAAATGTAATGGCAATAATTCTGTACCATGGGAGCAAGAAATATGTAAAAGTCAATGAAATGTGAGAAGCCTTGGATGAAGTGAGTAAAGAGAGCAAAACCAAACACAGAATACATAAAATGATGACAATGTAACTGAAGACACAACCCAACGACCCAGCTTGAGCCACAAAGCTCAGGTTGAACAATGGATAATGCTGCCACCAAATTATTAGAACTGAAGCAGGTATCATTCCTTTTTGCTAAACATAAATTACAAAAGTGGAAATCCACAAATGCTGTCAATTGCAATCACTTTTGGGGGTGGTTTCCACTTAATGTTTTTTAAGGAATGTACTTTTAGGGTTTTTTTTCATAGGTTTTTCATAGGTTTGCTAGGATATAGCTACTGTATCAAAACCAAAAGTGCCAAAATTTTAAAATATAAACAAATTAAATAATATGTATTACTTCACTTTCCAACCTGAGTAAATAGTCTATAACAGCCACAGCTAGGATTCTTTCTCATAATTCAGGATCTCTAAGCATCTCAGGATCATTCTGAACAGAAACAAGTGCTGTATAGGTCTATGAATGTAGAAAGTTTAGGAGACTGAATGTGACCTGACAAGACACAGTTTTGAAGATATTTTCCAAACACCTAAATCCCTTATATGGACAACTTTTCTGGGGTGGTTATTGCTCTCTTTCTCTTGAAAGAAAAAGTATTCAGGGCTTGGGAAATTCAGCTGATTGAAGTAAGAACATTTTGATGCCCTAAGGTCAAAACAAAACAGCAACTGCCCCATGTATCTGATCAGTCAGCCCACCAAAATCCTGTTGCCAAAATTATCTAGATTGCCTACCTTGATCAAACCCAAAGCTAAAGGAGACCTCAGAAATCATTTAATTCACAGTAAAGGCTAGAAAGGAAAAACAATGTCTCCAGTAAATCACTGGCTCTCTATTTCAACTAAAAATCATGTTGTTTATTTTATTTCTGAAATGAAATAACTAAGATTCTGTGTCCTTCAGGATTTTTAAGTTTAGGAGAAAGCACATGCCCTAAATGAGAGTCATAGAGTGGCAATGTCCCTTTCACACTTTCCAACATGATTTGTGTTTCTCTGTGTGGCCTGCCAGTTTCAGGTAACTAAATGTGAATGCTGGTGAGGTTCAGGAAGGGGAAACATGAAACTGAATGTGAATGAACGAAGTCCAGACAATGACCACTGTTCATCAGAGGAGTGGGGTCCTTAGGGAAAACTGGAAGTCTCCTCAACATTTAAGAGTTCAAATAGACTTTAGAGATTACCTAGTACAACTCTAGAATAGAGGAGAAGTTCTTTTACAAACCAGGCTCCTATGAGGCTGTTGTATCTGTGTGTGTGTGTGTATGTGTGTGTGTGTGTGTATGAGCACACGCGAACATATAGACATGCAAAACATCTGATGACAAGGAAATGGGACTCAAGAAAAAGGATATCATAAGGAAGTGGAAGCAAAGGAGGATTTGTTTGGTTCTTACTTTACCAAATTTAATATACATTTAAAAACTTTAAATTTTTTGCAGGTTACAGCTTTCATCTCATTTAAACTATTGATTTGAACATTTTATTCCTTGATAGTTATTAAACTTAAAATGTACAAGTTACCCTCAAAAAGAAATGTGACTTTAAAAAAAATGAATGTACCCCAAGTTACTTTCAAATGAGTGTTGGTACTTTCAAAATAGTCACTTAGGGTGGCTATATGCTTCTTATTTTGAAGCAAACAAGGAGTATATTGGACAAAGAGCTTGACGCGGAGTCAGGAAGGCCCAGGTTCAAATATAACCTTAAACATTTACTGGCTGGGTAACCCTGGGTACGTTACCTAACCTCTCACCCTCATCTTCCTCACCAGGAAAATAAGGATAACAAAAGCACCTACCTCATAGAGTTATCTCAATTGAGATGATGTACATTAAGTGCGCTGCATTCTCAAAGGATTATATGAACATTAGCTGTTGTTAATACTTATGCTATAGCAGAACAAACATAAGATTTGGAGTCAGGTGACTAGCGTCAAAGGGCCAATTTTAACATTTAACGTTCCTTCACACCTATGGGCATCTGTATCTTCATCCATAAAATGGGAACAGTACTCTCTCTTCCTAATCTTGGCTGTTGTGAGAAAAGCACTCTATGAACCCAGCACTACAGAAATGTGTTGTTAGTATCATTAATTTTAACCATGCTGCCATGGAACAAAACATTTCTTCATTAAGAAACACCTTAAGCCTATAGTATATTCTACTGAGTATCATCCTGGGACAGTGCAGGGGAGGGCAGAGGAGGGCGTCACAATATTTAACTTTTAAGGATGGATTTGATTTTGATTCTTGGAAACATCCAGAAGTCATTTGGAATCAAATTTTATGAATGGGGGGGTCAACTTTGTTTCGGGCCATTTGAGTTAAGACAAAATATAATTAAAATAGAAATAAGGTCATGAGATGTTGGGTTTGGGGTTTTGTTTTTGTTTTGGGAGGGGGAGGTTGTTACTGGTGTTTTTGCATGCTACATAAATGACCCTTGAAGACAATTCCAAAAAAGGAAAATTCTTTCTGCAGTGACTTACTGGAATAAATATAGAACCTCCCAGGGTACTAATTAGAATGACAATACTCACCTGGAATCATAACTCTATTTGTTGAGGTTTTTAATCCCATCACTTTATATACCACGTCTCATATATATGTGTATATATATACATATATATATATACACATATATATATGTACACACACATATATATATATATGTATATATGCAGAGCAACAAAGCTGAGGGCTATATATCTTAGTGCTCTTAGTGCCTGTCACAGTGCCTTGTACATTTCCTTACATTTTCTATTGTGCTCTGTGTGTGGTGACAGTTGTGATCATTTGTTCATGGACTTGCCCAGGGCCAGGGATATGTTAGTGACTAGAGCTTCCCAACCTTTTCTATTCCAAGGTTGACTACAGATTTCTGCATTTTCCCCACATCTGTGTATAAATGGCAAAGGCTGACCTATGCAGCAGGTGTTGGAATTCTTTGAATGGAATGTTCTTGACTATGATAAACACAAGGAAAAGAGAAAAACAGTCTTTGGACCTGGTCTGAGAACCTAAAAACAAGTTATCGGTGTTTCTGTTTTCTCTTCCTGTCCCTTCCTTCCCCATTAGAAATCAAGCTACTTGTGGACAGGAACCGTTGTATTTCATCTTCATCCCTCAGCTCATCTAATTCTACCTGCCCTTCAGACCCAGGTGAAGTCCCACGTCTTCCATGAAGCTCTAATCTAGCCTCCCCTGAGCTCTCTCCTCCTTGAACTCCTTTATAGCATATACAGTGGGGCAGCTAGGGGGTGCAGTGGATAGAGCACCAGTGCAGGAGTCAGGAGGATCTGAGTTCAAATCTCACCTCAGACACTTGACACTCACTAGCTGTGTGACCTTGGGCAAGTCACTTAATCCCAATTGTCTCATCCTGAGTCATCTCCAGTCATCCTGATGAATATCTGGTCACTGGATTCAGATGGCTCTGGAGGAGAAGTGAGGCTGGTGACCTGCACGACCCTCCCTCACTCAAAAACAAGGTCAGTTGCAAGTCATGTCATTATTTCTCTGATGGCATGGTCTTCTTCGGCAATGAAGGATGAACACACCATATAGCATAATACGGTTAAAACCACCCTATTTAGTCTCCAATTACAGACTGCCTTGTATTTTTTTTTTTTTTGCTCATTCATGTGTGTTAGTGTTACCCCTTAACTAGGAAGTAAATTCTTCAAGAATGAGGACCATGTCTAATTGTATTTATCTTTCACTGTCTAATAAAGTGATGAGCATGTGCTCAATAAATACATGTTGGTCAGTGATTGTTGAACCAGATATCCCCAGCTGCAAACTATTCCCCAAGGAAGTGAAATGCCCTTGGAAGCTACGTTTTCTATGTTGGAAACTACACTTAGTATGGAAAGAATTTAGTGCATCCTCTGAGAAGGACCTAACCAACCACCACTTAAACACTGGAAAATTATAGAAGCATGGACCCCAAAGGGACAACAAGTTTCTCTCTGTTTTACACACACATACTTTCTCTACAGGCTCAATTTCACTTCTGCCTCAACTCCAGAACTTGTACTTCAAGGTCATATAAGTGAGTCAATAGGTAATTGGGTCAACTAGACTTTTCAGTCTGGCCCAGACTGGCCAGTCAAGTAGCCACAAGCTTCGTTGACAATCTATCCATAGCCTTGGCAAAAAAACCAAACCAAACGAAAAAGCTCTTTTTTAAATTTGTAAAATAAGAAAATGGGACTATATGAGCTCTAAGACTCCTTCTAGCTCAACCATTCCATGATCTATAGTTATCCAGTCTCCACTCGAAGACTACCCCCTTTCTCATTTAAGGGCACCAGGACTCTGTTCATTACCGCTGTTTGCCAGCTGTTCAGAATTGTTTGCTTATCAAAACCTGTTCTTGCCAACAAAATTGTTTTGGCTGAGCATGCCTAATTCAGACTGCAATTCCATGGAAGAGACCCAAACTTCTTTATAGGATAAGGAAGGCAATAGGATATAGGAACTTGACACAGGAGTTGCCTCTGAAAAGATTCGGGGCCCTGGAAGAAGGAAAGTCACCTGGGGAAAAAAATATCAACCCAACTGAGACCTCTAGACCATTTTCTAGGTTCAATTTCTCTGTTTGTAAAGATGTTTTTCCTAACTTTCAGTACCCTCTCTCATTCTGTCCCACTCTCTTGGTATTCTTTTACCCCAGGCAGGATTCTAAAGTTGTTTATCAACAGTACTCAGCAAGGAGGACAATCCATCCACGCTAATGGACCTAGCTGGAACCAATTAAGATAACTATACTTTTTTAAAGGGTATTTTCTCCACACCATCTCCCCCTTTAAAGTTTCTTTCTACTACATACAATTGATTATGGCTGGGCAATATTACCCTCTTTAAATACCACAGGATGCTTTGTTTTTCATATGGATGTGCTCCGGTTCCTAACTAATCAAAGACAATGGGATATTTTTACATTTTCAGAAATGCATAATAATTTTGAGTTTTCATGATTTATAACCAAAATGAGGTGTTGCTGCTTCATTTTGAAGTATCAAGTCAAATATACTGCAATTTTTTTTAAGGAAAAAGGTCATTAAAAAAGTTATAACTCAAGTCATGGATTAATTCCACATTAAAAAAACTGTGCACTCAAATTAATCATTAAAATGTACCATGGTATGAGAGAAAAGAATTCAGGATGGAAAGTTATTTTAAAAAAAGACCTACTCATTCTTCAATGTCAGAGAAATCATAATTTTAGGGGGTCTTTGATCTTCCATCAGTCTAATGAAAAGAATGAGTTGGATCACCTTAAAGGTCCCTTTCAATAAAATTCTACTAACTTGGCTAAATTAAAAATTCTTCATTTAACTTGTTCAGAGTTCTATTTCCACTGGAAAGGAAAACCTTCTGGTTGTTATCCCCTCCACTTAGAAATAGGCCACCTCCCTCCCCAAAGTTCACTTTGACTTTGCAGGAAGGTTGGCACACAAAACTGGTCTAACACAATGAACAAAAAGGACACGCACAACAGTGTCAAAAATGGAGATCAGAGACTTGTAGAAATGGGAGAATGATACAAATTAGCAGGAGTATCATAAACGATTGAGGAATGCCTCTGACCGAGTGAAAACTGGATTCTTTGAGAGAGTCCTGCCACACAGTAATAACTGCACAAGTGAACAAAGACATGCCCAGCAAGATACATCTCACTCTGCACATCAATGGTCCCCAACACAGTTTAAAGGACTTACAGGTGAGTCAGGTCACGGAGCCCACGGAATGCATTTCTTGAAATTGTTTCAATTTTGTTTCCTTCGATGAATCTACAAAGAAAAGCAAGCATTGTTAACTGCATTCTGTCATCTTAACATTTTAAAAATCATTTTTACATTGGTCGCTGATCAATCTCAGAAAGCATAACTGAATAAAAAGGATCCTTGAAGAATGCCAGTTTATGTACCAAGAATTCTCAATGCAGGGTAGGAGAGTATACATGAATGTGCTTGCCTGTATGTGTGTGTGTGTGTTTGTATGTGTGTGCATGCACTCCTTTTAATAGGGGCATTAAAACACTGAGAGCTGGAGACAATGTATGTAAAAATGCTTTGAAAATAATAAAGCTCCTTAAATATGTGCAAGGTGGCATCATTATAGCAACAGTAGAACATTTCTAGGTACACCCCCAACTCCAATCCACTTTGCTTTCAATGCCTCTGACTGTTCAGACAATTCAGTGCTTGCACACTGGTACTCACAGCCCTAGTTCAGACCCTCATCTTGCTTCTCCAGCTTTCAGTCTCTTCCTTCTCTGATCCATCCATACTGCACCACCTGAGTCATTTTAATGTACTAGGGCACCATCATTTCTCTACTTAAAACCTTCCATGGGTTGCGAATAAAATTTAAACTCCTGACTGGCATTCAATGCCCTTTGCCTCGAGCTTTAAGTCCTCCCACCTTCCCTTACACTACTTTCCTTCACATACTTTTTATTCTTGCTAAACTAGACTACTTGCCATAGTCCACTATTCTCATCATGTCCTGTCCAATCAGACCTCTTAATTTGTTCACACTGTCCTTTCCCATACCTAGGATGAAGTCATTCCTCTTCTCCTCTCTCATCTTCATTTATTAAAGTCCCTTTCTTTCTTTAAAGCCTAAATGAGATACCAACTCCTCCATGAAGACTTCCATCTATCACCCCCTAGGTGAACATGATCTCTGCCACCTCAAATTTTTCATGGCTATTTCCTTTACACCTATTTCATTCTTTCTTGCATCATGGTTACTATGTCCCTGTTCTTCTCATTTGAAAGTAAACTCTCTCAGAGCAGGGACTATCATGGATCTACATTTGCATCTTCAGCACGGGAGATTTAGTAGATACCTTGCACAAAGTAGGCAGTGAATGTGTTCACTGATCTGAATGGCCCTATGGGAATTCCTATGGGAACGCATCCCCTATTCAAGTATTTATTCCAGAAGAGTGGTAGAAAACAGCTTGCTTTTAACAAAGAGGAGAGATCACTTAACATCTGGAATAAATTACTCCCTGAAAACTTGCATATAAATTAAAAACTTGCATGTTGTACAACTTTATTTTGTACCTGTCATTATTCTAGGAAATAGTTTGGAAGTACTTGTGTCTAGGAAGTAAAAGAGATTAAGGAAGGGAATAAAATTATGGTCATTCACTCAACAAATATTTAACACCTTTTTGTAATCAACTGATCAATTAAAAAGCATTCACTAGGCACTTACTAATGCTAAGCACTTCTCTAAATGCTGAGGATATGAGGAAAAGGCAAAAAACTATTCCCACCTTCAAGAAACTTACTTACATTCTAATGGGGGAGCACCATACACATAACTAGTTATATATGAGATAGCTTCAGAGTCAAAGGAAGATAACCCAAGAGGAGATAGAGCATTTGGGGGCTAAGAAAGGATCCTTGCAGATGGTGGCACTTGAGCTGAGAACTGAGGGGAGACAAGGAGATAAAAGACAAAGCAGATGCAAGAGAACATTCCAGGCATGGAGAACAGGCACCAAAAAGCATATAGAGCTGGGACATGGAGCATTGTGTTTGAGGAACAGCAGGGAGTATAAGAAGACTGGAAAAATAGGAAAGGACCAGGTTGTGCAAAGCTTTAAATGCTAAGAGTTGATCTAAGAAGTAATAGGGAACCATTAGAGTTTATTAAGTAGGTTACGACATGACCTCCACCTCAGGAAAATCACTTTGGCAGGATAGACATGAGGGAGTTGAAACTAGAAGGCTATTTCAACAGTACAAGTGAGAGGGGTTAGGGATGATTTAGGGAAGTGGCTGTGTGAGGGAAGAGATTGGGCAAAAGGAAGTCATCAGATTCGGCAACTGAATGGATACATGGGATGAATGAGAAGGCGAATCAAGGTCAGCACTGAGGTTGCAAATAGGGTGACTCGAAAGCTAATAAAACAATACTCAACAGTAACAGGGGAGTTTGGAAGAGGAATGGGTTTAGAGGGGAAAGAGAAGTTCTGTTTTGGACCTACTGAATTGGAGATACCTACATGGCATCCAGCTTGAAATGTCAGTTTGGCAGTTGATAATGAGGGACTGGAGAAAGATTAGGGCTGGATATATAGATCTTGAAATCACTGGCATAGAGATTATAATTGAACCCATGGAAGCTGATAAAGAAATGAAGTGAGAGAATATACAGAAAAGAAAGAAGATAGGTCAGAAACTTGGGGAAACTATTCCCCGCTCACAAAGAACTTATGATCTAGTAGGAAGTTCCACTTGGCACAGAAATCACTGCCTCTGTCCACAAAGAGATTATGATCTAATAGAAAGTCTTATATGTCTATACCACACTATTCCTGCCCACAAGGAGCTTATGATCTCATAGGAGGTATCTTCCAGTTCATGTCATTTGTCCAGCTTGCCAAGCAGAGCAGCAGCTATGACAGTGGCTAAAGCAGTTCTCTCCTATCGCTAGCACAGTAACATAAGAAATTGATTCTTCCCTTCCTGTTTATATGAAAACTCAATATGTAGAATTTTTCCTATATGGAATATGATTCAGGAAATAGAACCTGTATCCAAGTGTCCTGTAGTCATACCAGTAACTCAGAAATCCCTTAAGGCTGATTTTCTCAAATTTCAGAGTTGAGAAGAAGGATGATGTAGTGGAAGAAAAACTACTGAATTTGAAGCCAAAAGATCTGGCCAGTAAAGGGCTATGTAATCATAAGCAAGTCACTTTCTCTCTGTGAGTTTCAATTTCCCCTTCTATTAAAGAACATAATAACATTCATCTTACCTAGCTCATGAGTGCCAGGACCATCAAGTAAAATAATGTTCATAAAGCGCTTCATAAACCATGACGCACTAGAGCTGCCACCTCACTCTTGTTACAAAAAGCTCATTCCCCAATTTACCAACTGTATAGTAAGAAAAATCTACAGAGTGAGTAGGTGTTCACTGAGGAATACCAGTAACAGCTGTGGACAACTCAAATCACAAAATCTGATACATCTTCTGAACATAAACAACACCCATACAGAATCTTAATTTGGTTGTATCTGTGGCTCTGAATTTGCCCAGTGTTAAACTTGGTTAAAGACAAAGCATCTAGAGTACTGGATGTAGTTCTAGAAGGGCATTGACCAGCAGGAGTATCTCCAGAGAAGAGTCACCAGAATGGTCAAAGGGCTAGAGACCTCCCATGCTTTTTCCGAAGTGGGAAGAGAAAACTTGGGAGACTTGTAGGGGAAAATGAGAGTGCCATCAAATATCTGAGGGGCTGTTCGATACAAGAGGCTCATTCTCCTAGAATTAGGACCAACGACATATTTAAACTCATCCAGGAGGGAAAACTGTCTCCCAATTGGAGCTGTCCAAAAGTGAAATAGGCTGCCTTGTGAGGAATCTGGCTTCACTAGAGCTTTTCCTGCAAAGCCTGGATGACCACTTGTCCAAGAGAGAGTATGTGCTCTGAGGTCCCTAAAACTGTGGTCCAGGGGGCTACCTTGTCATTGCTTGACCCAGTCACTAGCACATGTATTCCCTGAGCAAGTAGACTACTTGAAAGTAATTCTCAAGGCCTAAAATTCACCAGGAAAAGAAATAAAGCAGGAGGCAAACATCTCATATACCTGTGCTAAAAGTGATTTAACCTAGAAATTCCCTTTATTAAGCTATTGACTCCATGGAACAAAGATGCTATAAGGTTTATAAAGGTTATTATGGCTTCCTTATCTACCTTACAGGGCTGTTCAGGAAAAAAGGCTAAGAAATATAAATTACCATCTTCATTAGTTACCATTATGATGATTTTTTGGATGAGAAGGGATATGGATCTGTGATTTCATAGGTTTGGGAATCCCCTCAACTAAGATAGGTCAATGACTCGTCTTTGACCACATCAGACGCAGATCTTGAACCCAAGGTTTTGTGAACGCTGAGGTCAGACCTCTCTACTATGCCACACTGTGTCTCCATTAACATTATTATATTGTCCATGGAGCTGCTGAGGAACACATGGAAGCTAACAAGAGAGCACTACACTGAAATTTTAGTCCAAGGCCCTTACTCGCCATATTACTTTGTCTTGAACAAGGCTGTCTTGGGAAAAATGCTGAATGCAAAAGAATGTTCCCATGCTATTCTACCATCATTGTACATCTACAAAGAGATCTTGGCTTGTAAAATCAGAGATTTATGATGTTGAAAATTTCAACCACCATTAATAAAAACCAAAAATCATAATGGAAAATTTTATGACGATTTGCAGTATGGGCTATTTGAAATTCTGCAAGGTTCTAGTTTCTTATTCTAATTCAGTCCCTAAAGTGCCCCTTCTAGGGCAGGAAACTAATAGTTTTGCATACACACACACATTCACACTCACTGGCTTTCACAGACTCTGATGAAGCTTCGAATTCATGTTACGCCACATTCCTGATGCTGAAAATAGAATGCGGGAAATTATTTCTTGCAAAGTCATTTCTTCTTTCCATACTGAAAATTAATACAGAGGGACTTATCTTGTAACCAGCATGTGTTTCGAATTTTAAAATATACCTGTTGATTTCAGATAAGAAAATAGGCAAGGCTTTCAAAATCCCTTTGAATGCTAAGTAGGGAAAACCAACCTGATAACAGAATTAATGCTATTAAAATGTTTAAAAGATTGCAGAATGAAAGGACTTGAGGGGAAAAGACATGAAAGTGGAAAGAAGAAATATGAATTTGGTGGAAAAGTCAAAAACAGACAGGAGGCTATAAATCTGAAAAGGGGGAAGAAAATGAGCAAAGAAAAGTCAGAATAGCAGAGCACAGGGGAAACTGTAAACAGGATGACAAGGGACAATCAACAAAGACTGTGAAATTTTCTACAAAGATGGGGATAATGGACTCCAGAAAAAGCAGTCCCGCACATCCTTTGTCTCTATGTCTAGCTGACATCAGCAAATCATTGAGTAGTTACAGAGAGTTAAAAATATCCAACATAGGAAGCTTCATTTGTGCTTACTGCACACTTACCTGCAGAATAAATGCCAGTCCTGGGTGAGGATCTCCCCTTCTCAGCTCACTCCCTGCCTCCTTTGTTTGTCCTTTCCTTCATGGTCCAGAAAAGGGGCCACATCCTTCATGAAACCTTCCCTGATCCTCACCACCCCCTACCCATCTAAAAGGGTTCTGTCTCCTCATCTATTCTTAGAATATTGACCTTACAGCAAGGAATTTTAACCTGGGGTCCACAGAGGTACCTCACCCCTGACACTCCCACCCTACCCCAGGAACTATGGATAGATTTTATGGGGTTGCTAAACTTGAAGGGAAAAAATTATACCTTTATTTTCACTAACCTATAACTGAAATTTAGAGTTTCCTTCCATTATTTAAAAACATCATTCTGAGGAGAGGTCTTCGTTGAACTACCACAAAGCGGTCTGCAACATGCCAAAGAAAAAGTATATCCTGGAATATTTTACCTGAATCTCTCCTTTTCCTCCATCACAATTCTACTTTGTATTACAGGTTTTTATCTTACCCCTCCCCCCAACTTTAGACCATAAGTTCCTTGAGGACAAGAATTGTGTCATTTTTCATCCTTGTATCAACATAGAGCATTTTGCACATCATATAGGTCCTTAATAAATTATATGTTGAATTCAATTGAATTAAAATAATAACTATAGGCCATATATTATTTGAAAAAACAAGTAGGAACTAATAAAGCATCATAATGAGAAAGTTAAGGTTTTTTTCATCTTTCCCACTCCTATGCTTTTCATAGCATAGAGGATGCTAAAAAGGAAAGACCTCCCCAGCAATCCTCCAGAGCAGGGGTGGGGAACCTGCAACCTCAAGGTCACATGTGGTCTTCTAGGTCCTTTTGACTGAGTCCAAGTTTTACAGAACAAATTCTTTTATCAAGGGCATTTGTTCTGTGAAGTTTGGATTCATTCAAAGGGCCACACTTGAGGACCTAGAGGGTCATATGTAACCTTGCAGTCAAGGGTTCCCCCCCCCCGCTCCTCCAGAGTATCTTGAATTTCCCAAACACCAACTTGGAACTTACAGGTACTCCAGGTGAAAGAGGCCAGCAAAGGCATCATCTCGTATAATTGTAAACGAGTTAGAATTCAGCAAACTGAAAGGAAAGCCAAAGACAGTTCCATTACTAACTTGGTTATATCCTTTCTGTTTATTACTGGACCCATTAGTTGACTTCTTGTGTCACCTCATAATAGGTAGGAAGAGACAGTATTTTTCTGGGAATGACAGGACAATCCCAACACTCAAAGATCAATGACTTAAAAATAACTCCTTGGATTCTTTTATCATCCTTTCTTCTAGTAATGCCAATCAGAGAATGTTTTCACTCTGTAGTTAGTTGTTCATCGTATGTTATTTGATGTTCCTCAACATAGTTCAAAATTACCATAGAACCATATTCAACTAAATTGTAGGGGAAAGAGCTCTGTATGAGGAGTGAAATGAATACCGATTTCTATTACACTACTTACTATGTGACCTCAGGGAATGTACAGCTCTAGGTCGCAGTCTTCTCATATACAAATTCACAATATAACTCCTATCCACTTCACAAGGTCATCATGAAGCTCAAAGGAGATTCATATGATCAGGAAACTTACAGCCAGGATTTTAAAGATTATCTACTCTAACCTCATGGATGTACAAGGGTACAGTAAACCACTAAGTTCTTAAAAATGTAGGTGGCACTGTGGATTGAGTTCTAGGGCTGGAGTGAGGAAGATTCATCTCCCTGAGTTCAAATCCACCCTTAGACTCTTAGTGTGTGACCCTGAGCAAGAAATTTAACCCTTTTACCTCAGTTTCTTCATCTGTAAAATGAGCTAGAGAAGGAAATGGCAAATCACTCTAGTATCTTTACCAAGAAAACCTCAGGGTGAATTTGGTTCTCAGAATAACTATTCTGGATACAATCTGAAAATATGGTAATTATCCTTATTAAAGAAAAAACTTTTTAAAAAATTCTACACAAAATTGAAGTTGTAATTAATTTTTTTAAATTGCATATTTCATTATTTCTACACATAAAGTCTATATCTTTGCCAGAAAAATGTATGATTTTCTTTTACATTTCAACATGAAAACCAGGATGCGTTCATTCTTTTTTCTAGTTTCCTTTATTACTTCACAGGGTTCTAGTTTCTTTCAAGAGACCAAACAGTAACTAAAGAGATTGTGCCATAGTGGAAAGATCACACATTTTAAGTCCCCTAATTCTCATAACTGTATAACCTCTCTGTGACTCAAGTTACTAGCTACATGACTTTAACAAAATTAATTTCTCTGGGCCTCAGTTTCCCTAATCTCCAAAATGGTGATGGTAGCTAATGCTTACTTTACCTACCACCCTGGAATCAAAGGAGATATGGGTATGAATGATAATGATACCTGGTATTTCTTCAGTATTTTACATACATTGTTCCTTAATGGCCTTCAGGACAACCCTTCTCACACTGGAAGTACCATCCACTCTGGCAACTTCTCCCTCTGATCAGTTGGTTCCTCTCAGAAGCCCCATTTTAAGTTGGATGATCCATCCAAACACGCCTTCATTCCTCTCCAGGAAAAACTCCTGACATCTCCTGAGGACTTTCTCCTCCTCATAAACCTCATGTAAGCTCACTCTAGCCTTGAACTACTTCTCACACTGGAAGCACTCTCCACCTCTGAGACTTTTTCCTCTGGTTGCCTCTTCCTCCCAGTAGCTACATTTTAAAGAGAATGTCCTCGTCAATCAGCTCTTCATTCCTTTCCTACGCACTCCGGACTCCCTAGACTTTCTCTCCAATCTCCACCCCACCCTCTTGTACCCACTACCTTCATCTCTGTCCCTTCCCCATTCTTAGCTCTTTTGTATGTATTGTCTTCCCTTATTAGAGAATAAATCCTTGAAACCAGTGACTGTCCTTCCTTCTGCTTATATCTGCATTCCTAGCACTTAGCATGATGCCTGCCTGGCACAAAGTAAAGGTTCAATAAATGCCTGTTAACTTGGTTTGCTGACTTATTAAGTGCTAAATCCATCCAGTCCATCACCTTGACTTTAAAGATGAGAAAACTGAGATCTAGCGAGGGTAAGTGATTTTCCTCAGGTCACACAGGTATGAAATGGGATTTGAACTCAGCCCTTCCCGGAGGATCCTCAGATTTCAAAGTCAATGCACTTTCCACTGCACACTCCCTACTTAACCTTCTTTCAAGTTAAGTAATAGCTGACATCCATACAGCTTTGTATATGATGTCTCATATATAGTAGCCTCACATGTTCATACTGGATATGTTGTCATTCCTACTTTTCATAGGGAAACTGGACTAAGATGTTATGTGGTGAGATTCAGGTCATATTATCAGTGGTGGAGCTGGGATTCGAATACATATCTTCTGCCTCCCTACATTGCTGCTTTGCAAACTATGAAGCATTTTATCAATGTGTATATATACCTACCTAAGTTACAATGACTAGAGACTACCAAATTAAGAATTTATGATCAAAAAAATAAATAAAAATCAGAATGCAACATTAAATCATTAATTTATACTCATTCATGATGAATGCCTTTATTCCTGAGATCTGATCATTTTAATATCAAATAAGATAGAGTATGGGAAAACACTTTGTAAAAGGCTATGTGATCAATAAGGGTAAGACATTTTCATTATAATTAGCAACAGTAAGATGCCAGGTTCATTATTTTAGTTTGCTTTCCTTCTCAATTTTTAAACAACTGACCACAACAGATATGTGAGTACTAGTAAATATATATGTTTTAATTTATTCTTGAAAGTTATTCTAGTTGTTTTAAAAAGTTTTCATTACCAAGCAATATAAAGTGAATACCAGAGTGGTGTGCTGGGTATAATGTGTAGTCCCTAGGTAAGCATGGTCCACATCCATGAATAGTTTTGCCTTAGTTATGGGAACATAACAATATAAGTGACCCTAAGAAGTGGGGGTAAGGGATGTGAGAGAGGAAGGAAGGAGATTTACAGCTGGGCCTTCAGGAATCCTCAAATAAGGCTGTTCCCCCAGAATGGTTATGACTCCACCATTTACAAAAGACTCTCAGAGATGGCATTTCAGACCACTCCAACACAGAAGTCTAAAAAACAAAGTAAGGGAGTAAGGGAACTGTACTTAGAGGTCATACTAAAGATTCCTTTTGAGTTTCTTTTAAAATGCACAATACAGCTAGAGCCATTTAGGAGCAGATTGAGGAAGAAAACATTGGAGAAAAGATCTGTAAGGGGGAGGGGCAAAAAATAGTTCCCAACAAATTTATGTGGCCCCAAGGAAGGAAGGAAGGAATGAAAGAGATTGTAGTGGACGTGCTGTACACAGACTCTACTTGTCAAGTTAAGCCTATTTGATTGATGGATGTTGAGCACCAGAGGAGAGAGGGGGAGGCTAATACAGGGGCAGGGATTGAAGAGGGAACAATAAACAGATTTAGGACATTTCCATACTTACAGCAATTGCAAGGAAGGCAGATGAGAAAACATTCGGTCCTTGATTTCAGAAAATGTTCCATTTACCAGGCTCCTAAAAGGAGGAAGAAAAAGGCCAACGACTCCCAAGAGCAAACTCTAGCATTCCCCCAAAACTGCTGGGCAGTGCAGGCAATTTGTTCCACCACCTCCGCCACCCCCAGCTGCTCCCACCTTTGCCTCATTTCCTTCTACTTCACAGTGAGGACATTCATGGCATTCCCTTGGAGAGCGTGGGCTACACAGAAGTGGCCTATGTCTTCTCAGAAGTAGCAGGAAATGGAAAAGTAAGCAAGGTGCTGGTGAATTTGATCAAAGCTTGGAAAACCAAGTCTTGGGTAATTCAAGTCAACTTCCAATCTTTCAGGGCTGAGCTGAAATGATCTAGATAACTACTTCAATCCAGACCTTGAATTTCTTTGAATGGTTACAAACTTTCAGTGGGGGAATCTGTGATTTCTATAGTGCAGGATAATACTGGCATGCAAACTCCCTTTATTTAAGCCCACTGGCAATTTCTAAGAGAGGCAGAGAAGTGAAGTAGACAGGCCCATGTTCATACAACCCAACTATGTGTCAGGAATTGAACTCAAGTTTTCCAGATGCCCAATCAGGCATACTAATTTGGCAGACTCCCTCTCATATTAGACAGGGGATGGAGACTGAATCCATGTTAACACTGGGTACAGGGATCTTCTGAATAAAGACACTTTTATTACCAAGGCACGTTGGAATCTCCACAACCTATAGTCTAAGAAAGTTTCCTAGGACAATGAAAGGTTGAAATGACTTGCCCAGGGTCACACAGCCAAACTTGTCAGAGGTAAGACCAGGTCTTCCTAGGACAGTACAACATGTTGCCTCTTCACTGAATCTTAATGTTAGTAAATAGCAAAACTCCAGAGTTTTCACTTCCTGGGAAGAATGCTAAAAGTACAGCTAATTAAATGAGGAAACATGGTCAGACTAAGCCATGACAGCTTGGAAAGGGCTAAGGACACTTGAACTGGAGTGTGCTGTGGGTGGCAAGCTATCTGTTAGGCAAATAATCTGTGTTAAGTCCAGAGTCCTTCGGTCTGTTTTGGTCACCAGGTAACCTTGACTTAGTCCCTTATCTATTCTACCTCATCCTTCCTCACCTACAGTTTGGAGGTGTTGTTAAGAGCCAGACAATATGAAGACTCTAAAGTGACATTGTCGGGGGTCAGAGTCAACTTTAAAGAAGTTGGTCAAGATTGCTCATCACAACAGGTCTCTGCTTTCATTGATCCAACACTGGTCAGAGGAAGAAACACCATAGCTGACCAATTATCCAAACTCGAAAAAACTTAACTTCCAGCTTCATGCTGAGGACCTCTTCTAAGAGTACATTGACAGCCTGGCACCCTAGAATCTTCTGTCTCTGCTTCAGCCCCTATGCAAGGTGCACTGGCCCTTGGTCAAGTAAGCTATTAGAGCAGGAAGTAATCTTCAGTCCTGAGGGGATACTTGTTCCTAACCATTAGGAACTCCTACCTATGGGGTTTGAGATCGTTGGATTCAAGTAACTGAATGAAATCCTGCAAAGGAAATGGAGAAACACCACCAAGTTTCTCTAGCCCAGGAAAGGCAGTCAACTTCAAGAGCTGGGCTGAAGAAACTGACAAACCCTAGTAAGAGTGGCAAGTCAGCACTCCACCTGGACACTTGGCCACCTACTCTGTGTTCCCCTGCCCCTTCAGGGGTCCCCCAACCTGATGCGAAAGAATCTACTTCAGGGCACTCTGAGGGCTTTTAGCACCATCTAACCAACCTCTGGCACCCGAAGGCTGATAAAAAGCAGCCCCTAATTTGGGCACCCAGGAACAGCACATGAAGACGCTCACCTTTAGGCTTCCACATAAGCACGCAGACACACACACACACACACACACACACACACACACACACACACACACACACACACACTACTTAGCAACTTAGAGTCCGGTCACTAGGGTCCACGGAGGTGCCGCAAGCTCCCACCTGGGGGCCTTCCCACCTCAGTCCTTTTTCTTCCTCCCTCCTTCCACACGCCCTCTACCCAGCCAATCTCCAGCGTACCCCCCGATCCACGCCCCACTGTCCCCACAGAAAGTAAAGGAAGACACAAAGGCAGTGGGGGCGGGGAGAGGAGAAAAGGGAGAAGAAAGAGGGGAGAGGTTGGGGGCCAGGTCCCCAGGCACCTTGGCGCAGCAGGCAAGTCCCCGAGGAGGGCGTTGGGGCGGCTAGAGGGAGGAGGGCGTTAAAAGGAGGTTCCACTCACAAGGAGCTGATGTCACCCGGGACGATCCTGGGTACCCAGGAGGAGCCGACGCAGATGATGGACTCCTTGGTGCAGCTGCAAGTGGCCGGGCAGCGGACCAGCCGCCTCACCTGGGCGCGCTGCAGCAGGCACGCGGCGGCCAGCAGCAGCAGCAGCAGCGACCCGCCGCCGGCCCCGCCGCCGCCCCTCAGCAGAGCCATGCCCGGGCCGCTGCCCGCTGCGCCCGGGCACCGCCGCCCAGGATGCTGCCGCTCAGGATGCTGCCGCCCAGGATGCTGCCGCTCAGGATGCTGCGGACGCCGCGGCCGCGCCCGCTCACGCTGTCTCCGATGCCGCCGCCGCCGCGGCTACTCCAGGGAAGGAAGCAACGGGTGTGGGAGCCGGAGCCGCAGCCGGGCAGCATGCTGCCCCCGGCCCCCGCCCCGACGCTAGGCTCCGGCCAGAGCCAGGGCTCGGGCTGCCTGGGAGGAGGCGGCTCCCGCTGCTGCCGCCGCCGCCGCTGAGCCTGCTTGAGGAACTGGCTCGTCCTGACATCAGCACTTTAGCTGCAGCCCGCTTCTGGCCAATGAATAATGTATGAAGGGCGCCTTTCTAAAAGTGGGGGTGGGGTGAAGGTGTAATGCGTTTTTTTAATCCCCCCAGAGTGAGAGTTCAGTTAGTTTCATCCCCGGCCTCTTCCTTCCAGCTCTCTCCATCCTCTCCATCTCACACCCAACCCGTCCCTCCAGACTACTTCTGGAGCTCCGGGAGCTGAACAGAGAAGAGTGACTGACCTTGGGAAGGAAGAACCTTTGGGGCAATGGGCACCTTCCCGCTGCCACTCAGACCTTGCTCAGGATTCACATCTACAAGGGACCTCAAAGGTGTCCTAGTCCATTTAACAGAGGGAGCAAATGAAGCTCAGAGAAGTTAAGGGACTTGTCCAGGGTCACTTCCTAGGTCGGGCTTCCCCTCTTCCCCCACCATCTGCCAAAGGAAGTTGGAAGAGACCTGTTACAGTTCAAGGGATGGTAAATTTTTAGAAGTGGAAAGTACTTAAGGAGCCATCATGGTCTAATGACTAAATAAATGTTAACTTGCTCTAGAAGCTCTAGAATTATCCGGGCTAAATCCTTCACTTAAGGAAGCTGAGACCCAGAAATTGAAGTGACTTCTCTAAAGTCACAGACAGAGATAGTAAGTGGCAGATCTTCCCCCGGGGTACCCATGAGTGTACCAAAGGAAGAGAACTTAGAGTTCTAGGTATCATTGGATTTTAGAATTGGGAGGGACTTTGAAAATAATTTAGTTGGTAATAGCAATAAAAGCTAGCATTTATATGGCACTTTAAAGTTTGCAAAGCACTCGATCCCCACAAGAATCCTGGGTTATTATAATTATTTTATAGAGGAGGAAACTGAAGCAGAGGGTAAATGATTCACTCAGGGTCGATCATCTAGGAAGTATCAGAGACAGGGTTTGAACTCAGGTCTTCCTGACTCCCAAGTCTAGCACTCCACCCTCCCGACAACCTACCTGCCTCAATATTGACATACTAACTTAGGAAAAATAACAAGTTGCTATAAAAATGTAAGTAATTATCTAGCCCAACTCCCTCATTTGACAGATGGAATCTGAGCTTTAGAAAAGTAAAATGACTTGCCCAAGGTCACCTAGATAATTCTTATCAGTTCTAAAATTCAAACCTCGTTTTCTAACTCCAAATTCAGGGCTTTCTCCACAACATCACTGGTCAAACTATCAAGTCTCCAAAACCAAAAAAGTATATGCTGGACAAACTTAAAGAAAACTTATAGAACCCTCAATATTCAGGGATTTCTTACTAGAGGTGTGGGAGAAGAGGAGGAGAGACAAATGAAAATGTATGTAGGACTAGAAGTAGTCAGCAGCTAGACTCAAAGTATTTCTAAAGGGTATATTGTATCAAATACCCCTATGTGGTTATGGCCCAGGGAATGGAAATTATAGGTCTCATATTTTGAGATTTTTTTCAAGTTTCTTTAAGCAGGAATAAATGTGAATGCTGTCACTGTAGCCCTGAACACCTGATTTCTTTCTTGGTCTTCTTGGAGTAGGACCTTAGAGAATAGTACAGGTTTTAAAAACACACTGGAGCTATTGATGGAAAAGCTCTACCCCCATAATTTGTTGGGGAAAAAAAATTGCTTAATTCAGATGGTTGCTACATAAGTACATATACTGTTGTCCATAG
Source organism: Potorous gilbertii (assembly GCA_028658325.1). Lineage (NCBI taxonomy): Eukaryota > Metazoa > Chordata > Mammalia > Diprotodontia > Potoroidae > Potorous > Potorous gilbertii. Next base: position 205,895,447 of record CM053772.1, on the reverse strand, counting down.
AGTCAGCTAAGATTTGATATGTGATTCCCCAAGAGAAAATGTGAAAAAACAGCATGTCCAGTTTTATCTGACTATGGAACAGCTCATAGGGGGAAGCCCCACCAGTGAACTGAAACACAACTGGAACACCATCCAGTACACTAGAGACAAGACAGTGGTAGTTCAGGGCAAATGAATTTACATTTGGACATCATCTCTTCTAAGAGGCAAAGATCTATTGCCATTAGAACAACTTAAAATCATCTCTAGAACCATCACTGGATCAAGTACTGATATGGGGCAGTTCATCCTCTAAAGGCTGTGAGAGATGTGACCAGGTATTAGGGTGGCATCAGGTTCTGGGGCAGATCAATTCAATTCCATTGATTGAGCCTTTATTGCCTACACCTAGACTGTGGTAGATGCTAAGGAATATAGAAAATATATAAAGGAAATAGCCCTTACCCTCATGGAGATTATATTCTTCTGGAAAGGACATAACATTCACAAAATTAAATTCAAAGTATAAACAAGATCATTGTAAGAGGGAAAAGTGCTAATAACTGAGAGGATTGGTAAAGGCTTCACACAGAAGGTAGCACCTTAGCTGCATATCAAAGTAAAGCTAGGGATTTTACTAGACAGAAGTGCATTCCAGATACAGGAGGCCATTTGTCCATAGGTACTAAGACTGGTGCTGAAATGTTACAAGTAAGAAACAGCTGGTAGCTTAGTCTGATTGAACTGGAGGGTAAGTGAAGCAGGAACCATCTAATCTCATATGAGAGGGCATGATTTTTGTTCTGTCTTTCAGTCATGCCCCATTCTTCATTACCCCATTCAGGGTTTTCTTGGTAAAGATACTAGAATGGTTTGCAATTTTCTTCTCCAGCTCATTTAACCGATGAGGAAACTGAGGCTAGCAGGGTTAAATGACTTGCCCAGGGTCACATAGCTAGTAAGTGTCTGAGGCTGGATTTCAACTCAGGTAGCAGGAGTAAATTAAAAAAAAAACAACTGGATTTAGAGTCAGAGTAAGTGACTGCCAATCCCACTCTGCTATTTACTAGCTCAATAACCTTGAACAGGTCCCTTAACATCTCTTGGACTCAGAAACCTCATCTTTAAAATAAGGAAGTTGAACAAGGTAGTCTCAAAGGTCCCTTCCAGCTACTATTTTTCAATCTCTGCTTTACTGTTGACTGTAGTGATTAGTAACTGCCTAAAAAGAAAATAGGGATTCTCAAAAAGCAGTAGGGCATTATATATAGTAGGAATTATGCCCCACCCCCAGGTCTGAAATTCATCAGACTATGGGGGAAAAAAAACTGGACCCTGACCTGCATTAGATAAATCAAAGTTTAGGGTAATAGGACAAAAAAAAGATCATCTTATATAAGGGAGATACTGACCTGGGCATAACTGTAGAAATGTAGCCAGATCCAGCCCGCCCCTCCCATGTTCCTTTACTTAGTCCAGGGTAATTTGGAAGGCTTTGGAGCTAGCTGCCAGAGGTATTATGGGAGTTGAAAGTAAATATTCACCTCAATCTAAATATCAAGTCAGTCTTGGGGAGTTCATGCTGAGGAGGAGTAAGGTGATTTTTTTTTAAAGAAAAAGAAAGACTTTGATCTAAGGGGCTCTCTTCTGTGTTGGCTGGGAATAGCTATGGTCCCAGAGGATAAAAGCATCTGAACAGTCTGAGTCATGGGTTATTTCACAAAAGAACAGCAACCCTCTCTGTAGGGGAAGAAGTCCAGCAGTGGATGAGAGCAGAAGCTCAGCAGAGAAGGCCAACAGCAGAATCCAGCAGCAGCTCAATGAGAAAACAGAGGGAGTGAAACAGAACAACTGTGGGGAGATAGAGCAGGGGAGTCACACTAAGTGGTCTCGGAGAGCATAGGATGAAGGTCTATGGGGGATGATGACCATTTCTGTATGGAGGAGAAAAATTCCTAGCTAATATTCAGTGATGATTAAATGTATTTTTATTTTAAGTGGCTTTACTGAGATCACATTAGTTAATGTCAGAGATGAAATTCCAGCCCAAGTTTTCTGACTCTTTATCCTGTGTTTTTCCCTTAAACACCTACTAAACTGAGGATTTTGGACTGAATCTTCTAGACTATCTATGTCCTTATTAGGAAAACTCCAGAATGACATTTGAATTATTTGAATAGAAAATGGCAAAAAGAAAGAGAGAGAGAATTGAGTATTCCCTAATGTGCATGGAAGTCCTGGAGAAGAGCCCTTGGTTATATAATTCATGGATAGATGGATAGATGGACAGGTAGATAGACATATTTGTTTATTTCCCCAACTACATGTTAAAAACATTTTTAACATTTTTTTAAAGTTTTGAGTTCCAAATTCTAAAACTGTTTCCCTCCTCTCCCCACTCCTGAAAGGTAAGCAATCAGAAATAGGTTATACATGTGCAATCATACAAAATATTTCCCTATTAGTCATTTTATACAAGAAGACTAGAATAAAAGAAAAAGAATGAAAGAAAGAATGTGGAAAACAGTATGCTATGGAATATTTATTAAACCATTCTTCTAAGGCATGCGGCCCACCAAAACGAAATCTTTCCCATGTTATGGATAGAAGAATATCTCTCCTGGGAGGACCGTTCTAGAAAGAAGCAATCCCTGTAACTCAATTCTATTTAATTCAACAAATATTGTTATC